>CM061140.1:35553564-36278634 GCA_030789695.1 Scilla litardierei
AGTGTGATGATTTTAAGGCTAAAGATGTGAGTGATGACACCATCAAGTTGAGGCTTTTTCCATTCACCTTGAGGGATAACGCTTCATACTGGCTACTGGCCCACCCACCAAACCATTTTACTACATGGGAGAAGCTGGCGCTCGCCTTTGTGGACAAATTCTATCCACCCTCAAAGACGGTGCGGATCGCGGGGGGGGGGGGGGGGGGGGGGGGGGGGGGGGGGGGGGGGGGGGGGGGGGGGGGGCTATCTCCAATTTTAAACAGCTTCCGCAAGAATCCCTTTAGGAGGCCTAGGAAAGGTTTAAGGATCTTCAACACCAGTGCCCTCACCACATGATCCAATCCTTGGATTTGGTTCAGAGCTTCTATAATAGGCTGCAGCCCAGCACCAAGATGATAATTGATGCTGTCGCGCAAGGCGCCCTGCTTGACAAATCTCCTGAGAAAGCCATTGATCTTCTTGAGCATATGGCGGAAAATAATCAGCAGTGGAGTGAAGAGCAAACCATTGTGACCCGGACACCCGAGGTTAAAGCTGTCAGCCACCTTGACTCTCACATCGAGACTTTGTGTAAACATGTGGCTAGGATTGAACAACGGCTGGACTCCATCCCAACAGCTAGCAGTACCCCTGCTTATCTTCCTTCAGAGGATTATAGAGAGCAAAGTTACATTCCTAGTGAGGGGCACTATGATGGAGCTGACTCATCTGAGTAGATGCAATATGTTCAAGGAGAGGGGCACAACCAATGGCAACACCCAGCCGCTAGAAATCATCCGGGGTTTTCTTACGGGAACCCAAGTGGAGGGCTGTAACCTCCGTAGTCTCAAAGACCACTACCCCCTCCTCAACAACAACAAGGGCAGTTGCAGAATCAACAACAGGGCGGGTTTAGGCCAGCTGGGCCTTATCGACCACCATGTTATCAGTTCAATCGCCCACCTCAGCAGGGCTATGCACCAAATCCGCCTTGATCCAATCTGGAGGCCACATTGGAAACATTTATGAGTGGACAGGCCAGGTTCAACTAGGATACCTCCACTTAGTTCAAAAACATAAATACGTCGCTCGGTGAACTGAGGGGCCAGATGTCCCAGCTGCTGAAGAACCAAGGGAGGTTGCCTTTGCAATCGGAGCCAAATCCGAGGGCTCAAGCCACCGCCGTGGTTTCTGTTACCACACGTGGAGGACGGGCAATTGACCCCGTTATGGTTCCGGTTGTGAATAAGGAACAAGTCATAACTGAGGAGGCCATTATTGGTGGTGATAGAGAAGAGGCTACGGAAGAGCCTACAAAGGATGAGGAGAAAGCAGATTCACCCTCTACCACACCCACATCGATGTCGTCTCCTAATGATGTCACAAGGAACAAAGGAAGCCAACCTCCCTCGTCGTATCCACAGAGGTTGGCTTTGGCTAAAATGGAGAAGAAGTACTCCAAATTCACGGAGCTTCTGAAGGGCATCCAGCTTAATATTCCATTCATGGATGCCATCACAGAGATTCTCATTTATGCAAAGTTCTTAAAGGACCTTATCAAAAAGAAGAGGAAGCACGAAGAGATAAAGCTTATGGAGGACTCTACCTCCATTATAAAGAACTATCTGCCGAGGAAGCTACCGGATCCGGGAAGCTTCACTGTTCTATGCTCTATCGGAAGCATGCCCATCAGCCGTGCTTTGATCGATCTAGGGGCAAGCATCAGTTTGATGCCACTTTCTATATTTGAGAGACTGCATACCAAAAGTGAACTGGAGCCGACAAACATGTCCATACAGCTAGCGGACTATTCGATCACATATCCGGTGGGCATTGAAAGGGACATTATTTTGCAGATACCTCCTGGGTTGTGTGTGACAGTGGACTTCGTTATTATGAATATGCCCAATGGAGGGAGTTCCCAGCTTATACTTGGCCGCCCCTTCATGGCGACGGCCGGCGTCTTGATAGACGTCCGTGAAGGAACTCTCTCGTTGAATGTCGGCAACATTAAAGCCGAATTCAGGCTGCAGAAACCCATGAGGGAGCATGCTAGAGGAGAAGGAGCCAGCTATCTTGAGCTCCTAGAAGATGATGCAGTAGAGGAACATGCCATTGAAGAGGTCATGAAGGACCCGATAAGAACAGGTGTTGACGACGATGACGACCCGGTTTACCACAAAGCGGTCGTCGTCTATATCCGTGTGTTGGATGAGGAGCTCTTGGATGATCCTTTACATCATGAGAAGCCGGAGGCCATCAGTTACGCCACCAAGAAAAAGCATAGAGGAGAAGGGTGCCAAATACCACCAC
Organism: Scilla litardierei; assembly: GCA_030789695.1. NCBI lineage: Eukaryota > Viridiplantae > Streptophyta > Magnoliopsida > Asparagales > Asparagaceae > Scilla > Scilla litardierei. Next base: position 35,555,859 of record CM061140.1, read on the forward strand.
ACGGTATCATTGGCAAGAACGATGTGCGAATTTCACAGGCGCCAAATGACCATTGAAGATCTTGTGGGAGTCGAGCTCATGACTCAAAATGAGCACTTATTGGGAGACAACTCAATCTTTTAGGCCTGACCTGACCACCATTGCACCTGTCCAGCAGAGCTGGATGATTGATCAGGTCCACCCACTTTCAGCACTCCACGTACTCGAGCCCCCGGGCGCTCCCGTCGAGGCAGTCGCTGATGACTCGATTCCCCGCTCTTCCGCGTACGAGGAGCACGACCATGCAGCCCATGTGACTACCCTTCCAGCTCCGCCTATACACCCACCCCCACCAGGAGGCACGTCATCTTCCACCTCTGTCTCTACCACCTCCACCACCATAGATGTTGAGTATCCCTGGATTTGGTTTTGATGATGAGCAAACATAAATATCGTGAACTAACTCCTTTGTGAGCGCAGTTATGGAGATCGTCGCCAAAACTCCATGTATATCAAAAGCGACGTCTCAAGACTTCTCAAAGCGCGTGATCGTGTGCCTGAAGCTTCGTTGAAGCTCTAGGAGTATTATTGAAGTCTAGAGATTCGGATTGAAGCTTTGAAGACGGTTCGTCAAGTTTTATTTATTGTCTTCTAGTTTCTTTCCGTAGAATGTTAAGCCTTGAGTAGGTCTTACATTATTAGAGCTAGGATTATCATAGAAGCTCATAGAAACTTTTTTGAAGCTTCACGATTCATTTCACGGCTTCTAGTGCATCTTAGTTTGTTCAAGAAGGAGAACCAACCGACTAGATGGAAATCTAGTCGGTTGGCAATCCTTCATGAACCGACTATATATCCTATCTCAATTCAGCTCATTCACTGTTTACAGTTAGTCGGTCCAAGGAGGTTCACCGACCGACTAGTTGTCAAACTAGTCGGTTTGGAATCCTTCTTAGACCGACTAGTTGTGTATTCATTTTCACAGCCTGAGCTACTGTTTATCGTTAGTCGGTCAAAGAACAATCATCGACCGACTAGTTGAGAAACTAATCGGTTAGGATTTGTTCTCTGACCGACTAGTTCTCTTGTGTTCAGCCAATCATATTTCATCTGCTTAGTCGGTCAAAGAACACTCACCGACCGACTAGTTGTGAAACAAGTCGGTTGGCAAGTCTTCTTAGACCGACTAGTTCTTTATGTCTGAACTTTCTCTTTTGGCTGTTCTCCAGTTAGTCGGTTCAGGTTGAATCACCGATCGACTAGTTGAGAAACTAGTCGGTCAGTGATCCTTCTTTGATCGACTAGACTGCTTTAGAATAGAGCTGTTGGAGCATTTATTGCCACGATTTTTTGCTCTCTCTTTCCTCTATCCTATATATACTTGGAGGGGTTCTTTCCTAGTATTCAAGGATGCCATTCTAGAGGTTTAGAGAAATCAAAGAGGAGCCATTCAACTCTATTCCAAAGCTCTCTCTTCTCACAAGAATCTCTCCCTCAACTTCTTGAGCTCTAATTCCTCAAGAGAGATTCTCTCCATTGTGAGCCTCTCAAGCTAAGAGCTTAATCCTAGGTCACCAATCTCTCCATAGGCTCCTATTGCTGGTCAACTTCTTGGAGCTAGGGTTTGGTGACTTCTTCTTCCTCAAAATCCTTCTTGCCCTAATATTGGTAAGTTTACTCAAGGCATAGGATTTTGTTGGTAAGTATTTCATATTTCATTTACTTTGATTGTAAGTGTTTCTCTCGGTTGTGAGAGAAAGGGTGTGATCCCGGGTTGTGGGAGTCACATGTCATTTGTGTATGATTTGGTCTTGTAGAAGTTTTTCTACAAGAATTTCATAGTGGAAATCTTGGGTTAGTGGTTTCTAACTCAAGTATCCGGAGGGGATCCGGGTGGTTGGGACGTAGGATCACCGGGAACAAGTCGGGGAGACTTGGGTGGATCCGAACCCGTTACATACTTTGTTTGCATTGTCTATTCTTGTTGTTTGTAGTCTATTCCGCATTGTTGTTTGTATGTTTGCATAATAATTAGGAATAACTCTCTTGATTATTTTAAAGTACTATTCACCCCCTCTAGTACGTGTGCAGTAGCTACACAGGGCATTACATTTGGTATCAGAGCCAAGTTCATAGCTATGACGAACAACGACTACAGCATTTTCAAGAATCGTGAAGGAGCTTCTTCGGTGATGGAAGGACACTCCTCAACTAGGCCTCCCTTCTTCAACGGTACCAACTATGGGTACTGGAAATGCCGGATGGAAACGTTCCTCTGGAGTACTTCACTATGGAGAGCCACGATGACGGAATATGTCGAGCCCACCGAACAAGATTTCGTGAAGTGGACTACCGCGGAGGTCGCCGCGGAGGTAAACAATGCCAAGGCAATGAATGCCTTGCAATGTGCGTTGGAGCCTGAAGACTTCAACAAGATATGCACATGTAAGAGTGCATATCAAATATGGAACCAACTCCTCATCTTGCACGAAGGAACGAGTACGGTAAAAGACTCTAAACTCGTTGTTGCTAACAAAGAATTCGAGTTGTTTCACATGGAACAGGGTGAAACTATGAAGGAGTAAATGCTCGCTTCGTGGATATATCCAACGAATTGGAAGCTCTTGGGAAGATCTACACCCAAAAGGAGAAAGTCGCGAAGATTATTGACAGACTTCCTTCTTGTTGGGAAAAGCGTACCTTCGCCATCGAGGAAGGTAATGATATGAATAAGTATACTGTCGTACAACTAATGGGTACCTTGTTGTCTTATGAGGTACGCAAGGACAGTAAGATCAAGATGCATGAAAAGATGAAGTCTTACTTGGAGCAAGACGTGCCAAAGAAAAAGACGATTGCGTTCAAGGCCGCTCCATCTACATCTACTGATGATGAAGAATCGGAAGATGAGTTGGACATAGAAGCTTTGGCCAATTTGGCAAAGAAGTTCGACTGATTCTTCCGAAAAGGTAAGTTCAAGAATAATTCTAAATTTAGTTCGACTAATGCCTTCGCTCCTGTGTGTTATAAATGCAACAAGCCAGGACACATCAAGACGGATTGTCCTCTCAACAAACACAAGGAGAAGTGGAAGGCACCCAAGCACGACAAGTCGAGAAAGTACAAGAAAGGGTACAAGAAAGGGCTTGTCGGCTCATTCATCGACTCCTCAAGTGGAGAGTCAGATGAAGAAGAAGTGGAGAAAGTAAACATGTGCTTCATGGCAAGAGAGGAACATGATCAAGAGACCACCTCCGATGAAAGCGAGGATGAAAGCGAGGATGAAGGCGAAGAGGTAACTATGGATGAACTTAGATTAGCCAACGAACAACTTTGGTATAAGTTTTCTAAATTGGCTAATAGATTTATTAAGACTAAAAATGAGCTAACTAGTCTCCAAACCTCGCCTAAGCCTATCATCATCAACAACGACACCGTTGTTGAAAGTTTGAGAAATGAGATTGTAAATCTCAAATCTCAACTTGAGCATGTCCATATTGAGGATTCGGAGGAACGCGAGATGGCGGATTTGAATTCTCAAAACTCAACTTTGAGTATTGAAAATGAGAATCTCAAATCTCGTGTTTATGTACTCATATCGCAAGTGTCCACCTTGGATGCTTCTATGCATTCTCTCACCGAGAAGTATGAGTACACATTAGGCCGAATTAATAAATTCAATAAAGGTAAGGGCCATTTGGATAATATCCTAAATGACTTACTTCCGGCCAATCATCACATTGGCTTGGGGTGTAAGATGGGAGACTCATCCAAATCGGTCACGACCTTTGTTAGGCCATCTTCCGAAGCCTCAACTAGTGGGAGTAAACACCTCATGGGTAGTTCATCTACCAATGGTGCTTCCACTAGGCACACACCCTCATTTGAAAAGAAACCCACTTTGGGTGGACCTCCAAAGAAGGGTCATGCTTTTATGTACACCAATACCATGCCACGTAGGAACACACATCCTACTCCACATGTTCATACATATGATGATTTTTATGCTACACGTCCACGAGCACGTGCATACCATGTGAGACACACTCATGCACGTGTTCCTCCACATGCATATGTTCATCCACATCACTATCATATGAACAATTATCATCATGCACCATTTCATCTTGTGCCGTATGCTTATCTTCGTCATGCATTTCCTAGGCCATTTCCTCGTAGGCCACATGCATCACATAGAAATCAGCCATATGTGCATGCTCCCAATAGGAATAGGGCTCCCAAGAAATTCACTATTTGGGGCCCGAAGAACACTAGCATGCATGAAAAAGAAGCATATATTAATTCGTATTTTATGAATGTCGTGCATAATGATGATTTCGTTGGGAAGTCTAAGTCCAATTGGACTTGGCTTCCAAAGGTCTAATCTCTTAGGACCCAATGTCCTTGGGTACCATGGAATGATATTTTATCTTCAGGTACTCAAGAGTAAGAGAAGGAGCAATAAATCAAAATTTAGCTCCAAGAATTGTGTTTTCTAGGTTCAATCCACCATGGGATACCAACCCTACCAACTCTTTGATTTGCAAAGGACTTTCATTCAAATGGAGTTGATTGTGATTTAGTGATGCACCAAAGTAGGGGGAGCCTAATGTTGTAAATATATTCTTACATTTGATTTACATTTGGTATCCATGTGTGTTGAATGCATGTAGATGTCTCTTTATGTTTTAGACTATCTCTTGCATATTTTGATGCTAGTTTTGAGCTTATGATTATGTACTTATCTTTCTCATGCTCATGGCATTCCATGCTTAATATTGACTCATTTAGTGAGTATCTCTTTTGGAATGCATGCCAGTACTAGATTTGTGTATGCCATAAATTTTTCGAAGTTTCTATCTCTATTTTTGGCATAACACTGTTGCATGTTATTGATTGCATATTGGTTTAATCACCTTGTCACCTCACATCGCACACTTCACTTAGATTTGGAATGCTTATTCTTTGTGATCCTTTTCAATCGATGTTGTGATTTTTGGTGTTGTATGTTGTGTGCATCTTTTTCTTGTGCACATTGGATTTATGTCTCTGATATTGGCTTCGTCGCTCGACGATTATATTGGTTAAATAGATTTACTTTTATGAAAACATAGAATTATTTTCCATGCACTAAATTAACCAAGAATGTTGATATTGGAGAGTATGTTCCTTAACTCAATATGTGAAATTGATTTGAGTTTTGATGATTTCATTTTTCGATTTTCGACTATGGTCTCATTGGCACGCTTTGATTTTATTCGGTATTTTACATTTGGTATTTTACATAGGTGTCATTTGGACCGTGGTCGTATTCTTAGACTCCCGTGCTTTTAATTTATAGCCATTGTTGTTGTCGTTGATCTCCTCCCGCTCTTTTTGCTAATGCCAAAGGGGGAGAGAATTAATAATGACAATATGCTAAATGATAATTTAAAGCATTTTACCATGAATCTAATTTGATATGTTAGATTCAGGGGGAGTTAAGATATAAAAATGGATTTAGATCCTAAACTGCTATTCTTGAGTTCACATTTTATACTTTCCTCGTCTGCTTGATGCGTATGATTATAATTGAATACAGAACTAACGTGTCATCAATGCAGGGGGAGTAAGTAAATTTCATTTTAATCATTATTATTGATTATTATTTATGTTGGTTTGTCATCACCAAAAAGGGTTAGAATGTTGAGTATTGATTCCCCGGATTTGGTTTTGATGATGAGCAAACATAAATATCGTGAACTAACTCCTTTGTGAGCGCAGTTATGGAGATCGTCGCCAAAACTCCACGTATATCAAAAGCGACGTCTCAAGACTTCTCAAAGCGCGTGATCGTGTGCCTGAAGCTTCGTTGAAGCTCTAGGAGCAGTATTGAAGTCTAGAGATTCGGATTGAAGCTTTGAAGACGGTTCGTCAAGTTTTATTTATTGTCTTCTAGTTTCTTTCTGTAGAATTTTAAGCCTTGAGTAGGTCTTACATTATTAGAGCTAGGATTATCATAGAAGCTCATAGAAACTTTTTCGAAGCTTCGCGCTTCATTTCACGGCTTCTAGTGTATCTTAGTTTGTTCAAGAAGGAGAACCAACCGACTAGATGGCAATCTAGTCGGTTGGCAATCCTTCGTGAACCGACTAGATATCCTATCTCAATTCAGCTCATTCACTGTTTACAAATAGTCGGTCCAATGAGGTTCACCGACCGACTAGTTGTCAAACTAGTCGGTTTGGAATCCTTTTTAGACCGACTAGTTGTGTATTCATTTTCACAGCCTGAGCTACTGTTTATCGTTAGTCGGTCAAAGAACAATCATCGACCGACTAGTTGAGAAACTAATCGGTTAGGATTTGTTCTCTGACCGACTAGTTCTCTTGTGTTCAGCCAATCATATTTCATCTGCTTAGTCGGTCAAAGAACACTCACTGACCGACTAGTTGTGAAACTAGTCGGTTGGCAAGTCTTCTTAGACCGACTAGTTCTTTATGTCTAAACGTTCTCTTTTGGCTGTTCTCCAGTTAGTCGGTTCATGTTGAATCACCGACCGACTAGTTGAGAAACTAGTCGGTCAGTGATCCTTCTTTGACCGACTAGACTGCTTCAGAATAGAGCCGTTGGAGCATTTATTGCCACGATTTTTGCTCTCTCTTTCCTCTATCCTATATATACTTGGAGGGGTTCTTTCCTAGTATTCAAGGATGCCATTCTAGAGGTTTAGAGAAATCAAAGAGGAGCCATTCAACTCTATTCCAAAGCTCTCTCTTCTCACAAGAATCTCTCCCTCAACTTCTTAAGCCCTAATTCCTCAAGAGAGATTCTCTCCATTGTGAGCCTCTCAAGCTAAGAGCTTGATCCTAGGTCACCAATCTCTCTCTAGGGTCCTATTGCTGGTCAACTTCTTGGAGCTAGGGTTTGGTGACTTCTTCTTCCTCAAAATCCTTCTTCCCCTAATATTGGTAAGTTTACTCAAGGCATAGGATTTTATTGGTAAGTATTTCATATTTCATTTACTTTGATTGTAAGTGTTTCTCTCGGTTGTGAGAGAAAGGGTGTGATCCCGGGTTGTGGGAGTCACATGTCATTTGTGTATGATTTGGTCTTGTAGAAGTTTTTCTACAAGAATTTCATAGTGGAAATCTTGGGTTAGTGGTTTCTAACTCAAGTATCCGGAGGGGATCCGGGTGGTTGGGCCGTCGAATCACCGGGAACAAGTCGGGGAGACTTGGGTGGATCCGAACCCGTTACATACTTTTTTTGCATGGTCTATTCTTGTTGTTTGTAGTCTATTCCGCATTGTTGTTTGTATGTTTGCACAATAATTAGGAATAACTCTCTTGATTATTCTAAAGTACTATTCACCCCCCTCTAGTACATGTGTAGTAGCTACGTAGGGCATTACAATAGAGACCTCGGAGACTGTCACCACCTATTGCCCCGAGGCCACTGCTGATGTCTCTTCTGTCCACACTTCTGTCCACACTTCTGTGTCGACGACCGCTCTATCTTCAGCCACTGCTGAGATCCCATCAGCCCACCCTCTCCAACTTTTCAGCCTAGGAACCGTGCATCATCTGCATGGGACCGCTTTACGAGCGTGGTGTCTCACGGTTCTCGTCCCCCTCGGCTCCCGCGCCACAGACTCCCGTCTCACAACGTTGGAGGAGTCGACTTCTTTGCTTCGGCGGGATTTCGACGCCTTCGTCCACTCGACAGCGACACATCATGAGCGAGTCGAGGCAGACCTGGCCTCCATCATTGACCTGCTTCGGACACATGGCCCACCACCCGTGATCCTAGCTCCAGCTCCTCCACCACTGCCACCCCTTTGACTACCGTTGCACAACTGAGTTCTCCACATTCTTAGGCTTCTGTAGAGCCTACTTCTTCCACACCGGAGTCGGTCACCATAGTCTTGTTCACTACTGCCCTTGTCCTATATTCACCACCCACATCTTCTGGTCCACGGCAGCGGGACCCATCACCACCTCCAGAGGGTAGTACCCCTGCTTGATTCTGTCCCTACCCACTTTTTGCCTCCCTCATATTTTTGTGCTCATCTGTCTTTTTGGGGCCCTGGTCTTACATAGCTTGGGGGAGGACCCACCATGCATCATTTCTTGCATATGCATCATCTTTTCAGCTTTTCATCATATCACGTCTTATTTTCTTCTGTACAGTTATATTTTTTATTCATTTGTCTATCCCCCCACCCACCCACCCTCTCTAGCATCATCGTCCACATACTAGCGTTTTCTCAGCAGTGAGTACAATGCTGGGTTTAGTTTGGAGGATGAGTGCTATCGCTTTATTTTTTTACTTTTCTTATATATTTTTTACTTTTTCACCCATTTTCCACCTTTTTATCTTTTTTCTCATTCGGCATCACGTTTTCTACTTTTTGCCATGCATGCACCCCTTTTCCCATTTTCTTGTTTTCTCCGCCCTTTTTCTTTTCTGCTAAGGATGTTCTGTATGATGACACTTCTCGTTGCCCTCAGTAGCTACTCACGATGCTTATTACTTGATGACATGCTATTTAGGGTAGTTTCAGTTTTACTTTCTATATGCATGCATATTCTTTTGCTGATCTCTCTAAATTAATGCCTGTTATGAATTGAAAATCAAATGCATGAAATAGTATCTAGTATGTGCTTAGTTGTGTAATGCACCTAGGTTCACGCATCATTAGAACAATTGGAGCATATGTTTGCTATCTCATTCACTTCTGTTTGCATGCTTGAAATTATTGTGCTTATTACCGCATGCTTTTCTGTATTCATCAAGATGAACGAAAATATCCATGCTAGTTATGAGTTTAGTTAGAGTATTATCTTATTGAATCGTTGTGCACCTCTTATGAGTGAACCGAGTGATTCATTATTTTTCTTCTCCACATATCTTTATGATTCTCTACCTATCAGTTGGTTTCACCCCACAGATACCCTTACAGCGTCCTACTTTCCAAAAATCCCCAAAAAAAGATAGCCTCTAGATAAAATGAAATGAAAAAAAAGAAAAAAAGAAAGGAAAAAAGAGAAAGAAAGTGAAAAAAAGGAGAAAAAGAAAAAGAAAAAAAAGAAAAGAAAAGAAAGAAATAAAATTGTTTTATTTTCTTTTATTAGAAGCTATCACGTATACCTGTGAAAAGACAAAAAAATTTCCATATCATATTCCTAGATGCGACGCCTTGAGCTAAGATTGGGGAGAACCAATTGATCATATGAGTGAGTATGACATTAGAGTGGAGATGATGCACAACGGGGAGATTTGATAATGCTTGAACTTTACGATATTTTATTTTTTAGAGATTTTTCATGATTCGAAGTGGGTACCTGAATAACATGATTCTATTCATTCTTTATTGCATGCTGGTGTGATTTCTATATGCTCCAATTGTATCTATTGATTGAAAAGTGCATTGCTAACTCTTTTTATACTAGACTCTATGGAATGCATGAGATTGATATGAGTTGATGGCATTATTTAGATGATCCCTATTTTTTTATTGCATGCTAGGCATATGATTAGTAAAACTTGAAAATACCATTAGCATGTATTTTTACTATTCAGAGCATCGTGGTATACTGCTGAGGCTTGAGTTCTGATTGAACAATCTTGGCACCCTCCATCCATATCTATTCTCTTCGATTTTTTTATTTCCTTTTGTATTTCTCCCGGCGTACTTAGTATTCGTCTTCCTCGAGGACGAGTAAGAGGTAAGCTTGGGGGATTTTGATGTGTCCATATTTTACATCTTTTCATAGCATCATGCCATTGTATTTCATGCCATATTCGCATCCAAATCCCGTACTTTTCCTACGATATTGCAATTCTAACGCTATATTCAAGTTTCGTAGAGTTTTATGGATTTTCAGGGATTTTGGAGCGATTTGGGACCCATTTTGGATATGAACACATTTGGCATGCTTCGGAGCCCGTTGGCAAAGCACTACAGGAGTTTGTCGAGTTTTGGGAGCCATGGGAGGAGTGGAGGAGAGAGCAAGAAGAGAGGAGAAGCTGCAGGAGCTTCAGTAGATATTTTTCCAGGTGACTTGACCAAGCAGAGCAGCTGCTCGATCGAGCAGATGCACAAAAAAGAAGCAGGCTGATACGCTTACTGCTCGGACCGAGCAGTATGATGACTCGGTCGAGCAGCTCCTATCTTCGAAGCTCAAGCAACATCCTACTCGAGCCGAGCAAGGCTCATGACAACCGAGTCAGTTGCCTGCTCGACCGAACAGAGCTGACTCGGGCCGAGCATACAGAGTAGCAATTTTTGGAGGAGCCCGACTTATTGACATGCTCGACCGAGCAAGAGGGCTGCTCGACCGAGCAGCCGACCGAGCAATCTCCTGCTCGACCAAGTCACTGACTCGGTCGACGATAATGAAGGTTATTTTCGGAAATTTCTCACGGCCATCTGATGCGCGGAATCGAGTGAAGTGTGGATTTGAGGAGTGCGTTTGGGGTGTGCGTTCTTTTGTAAGTTTTTGAATTAGGTTTAGAGAGAGGAGGGGAGATTAGAAACATTTTGTTAGATTTAAACCAATTTTTTTGGAGATTATTTGAATTCTTTTTGGCACAATCAATTGTTCTTGCATTCTGGAATCCTTGGGATTTCTTCGGATTATTATTTGCTATTGTTCTTCTTCGTCCTTCAGTACGTAAGCTATTCAATCCTTATTCGATTAATTTTCCACGATGTTTTCTCTTATAGAAATCGTATTTTTATTTGTTGAAATCGCCATGTGTGAGTAGTTTCTTCTAGGGTTAACGGGTTAGCCCTAAGACTTTAGGGGGGAGATGTAGACCTGGAGCTCTAGGTTGAATTAGGAATAAAGGGGAGTATTTCGGTCGATCCTACCGGATCCCTAGGATAACTCGCACTGAGATCATGCCCACGGTCTATGGAATTGATGAGCTTAAGGGGTATCTTTGGGATTTGAATAGGAAAATCGGTGGATCCAACCAAGGCTCGTGACCATGCCTGGCTTGTGCCTTAAGGGGATCCACCGATGAGCTATATTGCTACAATGATGGCTACCGCCATTGTGTCAATGAGAGCCACCAAAATACCTTGAAATTCTAACCCACGAGAGTGGTATGAATTGAGAGATTAATCCCCTAACCCTAATGCAACGTAAGAATTATATTCTAACATCGAACTCCGACGGTCTTAGCAGTGATCCCTAAACCCTAGTTCTTTTTATTGTCAAATCAACAACAAACACCACAACCAAAATTTCTCAACCGATAGCTATCTCACTTCAAGATATAAAAATAACCTGAGACTGCAAATACACTGTCACCGTCCCTGTGGGATCCGACATCTTTTATACTATAATTTGACACCGTCCGCTTGCGGATAGAGCCCGGAATCGACACCTAGGAGCCGTACTATGCCAAGCGACCGTGACACCGCTAGCCGAAATTTAGGTGTAAGTTCCGGGTGCGTCAAGTTTTTGGCGCCGTTGCCGGGGACGGCTATAGTGTAATCTCAGTTTATTTTTATTTTGAAAAGCTTGCTAGCAAATCTCATCATTCCTTATCTTTCCACCCTTTCCATTCTTTTAATTGTTACCTTGCTACTGACGGTATTTTTCTCAGTTGTTTTGGTCATGAACACTCGCTTTGGGGCATTTAATCAAGAATTATTATTCGACCTTGAGATCGAGAAAACGACAAGGGCTTTGAGGGCCTCAAATAGAAATCAAGCACCATCTGCTCAGATGGCATATTATACCGCCGCTCCACCCCGCATCGGGTCCATCCAGGACCACATGAAGCCTACCTTTGGAAATAATTCTTCCATACTGAGACCGCAACTAGCGGCAGTGAGCTTCGAGTTTAAGACTGGGCTTATAAATCTAATGCAGCAGGATCCCTTCCAAGGGCATCCTCACAAGAACCCTAATCACCACATCGATACTTTTCTGACAAAGTGTGATACTTTTAAGGCTAAAGATGTGAGTGATGACGCCATCAAGTTGAGGCTTTTCCCATTCACCTTGAGGGATAAAGCTTCATACTGGCTACGTGCCCACCTACCCAACCATTTTACTACATGGGAGAAGCTGGCGCTCGCCTTTGTGGACAAATTCTATCCACCCTCAAAGACGGTGCGGATCAGGGGGGCTATCTCCAATTTTAAACCGCTTCCACAAGAATCCTTTTACGAGACCTGGAAAAGGTTTAAGGACCTTCAACATCAGTGCCCTCACCATGGGATCCAATCCTGGGATTTGGTTCAGAGCTTCTATAATAGGCTGCAGCCCAGCACCAAGATGATAATTGATGCTGCCGCGCAAGGCGCCCTGCTTGACAAATCGCCTGAGGAAGCCATTGATCTTCTTGAGCATATGGCGACAAATAATCAGCAGTGGAGTGAAGAGTGAACCATTGTACCCGGACCCCGAGGTCAACGCTGTCAGCCACCTTGACTCTCACATCGAGACTTTGTGTAAACATGTGGCTAGGATTGAACAACGGCTGGACTCCATCCCAACAGCTAGCAGCACCCCTGATTATCTTCCTTCAGAGCATTATGGAGAGCAAAGTGACATTCCTAGTGAGGGGAACTATGATGGAGCCGACTCATCTGAGTCGGTGCAATATGTTCAAGGAGAGGGGCGCAACCAATGGCAACACCCGGCCGCTAGAAATCATCCGGGGTTTTCTTACGGGAACCCAAGTGGAGGGCTGCAACCTCCGCAGTTTCAAAGACCACCACCCCCTCCTCAAAAACAACAAGGGTAGACGCAGAATCAACAGCAGGGTGGGTTTAGGCCAGCTGGGCCTTATCGACCACCAGGTTATCAGTTCAATCGCCCACTGTAACGACCACTTTTCGGTCGTGTGTATCTAGTGCATATCTTGTTATCATTTGTGTATTTTTCGTGTTTGGTTTTATTATTATTATTCCGTAGCTCAGACGCGTGACCGGGCACCGTATCCATGATCCTCTCGGAGACGCGATCGCTCCGATGTTTTCCTTACGACTTTGGGTATAGAGAGACGAAGTTGTTTTTATCTATCACTACAAATTATTTTTAATAACTAAAAATTTAATTTAATTGAGTTTTAATGCGTTGGAAATTTTCGATTTATAAAAAAAGAAAAGGGTAACAAACCAAATCAAATCATTTTTAACTAACCTACTAATGCAAATGCTGTTGGGTTTCTAATCAAAACATATTAATTTTTTATAAAAGGAAACGAATCCTATTAAAATCTGTTAGAATCAAATCATATAAAAACCTAAAATTTTTTAATATCCTAACCACTTAACTCCCCTTATCCCATCAGCAATCACCCCACATCTCCCCCACGTCACCCACTCTCTCTCCCACGTATAACCCTCTCCCTAACCTATTCTACAAAAAGGAAAGCAAAAGCCTTGAGGTGGCAGACTTGAGGGCTTCACGTGATTTTATAAACCTAAACTCAGTTTTCTCTAAGCTTTTACGTGAGGAACCAAGCCCTCCTCTTCTCCACGCACGTCGCTACTTTGACCCGCCCGTAACGTACAATCCTCCCTCCGACTTTGCCCCCGCTACGACCTCCACCGCCCAGTTCGCTCCTCCAGGCACAGTTTCCAACACCCCTCATCGACCCATGCCCAGAGCCTCTCCTCCCTCGCCTAAACGGTCGCCTACCACCCTCTCTCCACTGACGGTTCGTGCACCCCTCCTTCGCGCGAACCACTCCGGCAAATCCCACAGCCAAGCTAAGCCTCTCCACCCTGCCTCCTCCTTCAGTCGACTGTCCGTCGTCCCGTCGGCGCAGGTAGTGCTACCGTGCTGCAGTCTTTGTCCCGACGCCGGATCACACTACAACGCCGCCGTCCCTCGCCACACGGCTGCCCAGACCAGCCATCGCCCGCATCATTGCCCCCCGCATCAGAGGACGCGTCCCCCACCCGCAACAAATCGCAACGGTAAACTCTTAGAACTGTGAGTTCTAAACACTGCCTTTGGTTATATACTTGTTATTACATTTATAAGTCAGTTGGCACTTAGTTTAACAGTGCGTAGGAATTGCTATTAAATGTTAGTGTACTGCCATTTTAAAGTAAGTTGCTTTTCTTGGCATCTTCAGTGCATATAAGAACTATAGATATTAGTTTTACAATATGCTTTGGAACCTGAACCTAAGCACCCCATGCGTACCAATAAAACAAAAGAACTTTGAATAGGCTGTGAGTGCCAATGCAATATAAGCCTCATGCTGACAGTACACTATAAATCCATAGCTTGTTAAAACTTACAAGTTAGTTATGTCAATTTTAAATCAGTAAGTGCCTTCTGTGACCGGTATCACCCATGCATTAAAAGGACTTCTGTATGTTAACAGTACACATCTTTTGTATAGAGACATATTTATAATCAGGTTAGTAGGCAGCTTTACATTATAAGATATAATGTGTGTAAAGACTAATGAACAGTACCATATTAGTACAAAACAGTAACCATTTCCAATGCATGAACATAGCTCAATGTGGAAAGTACTGCTATATATATAACAGTTAGGAATAATAGGATATAAACACCCCTATGGTAGAAGACCTAATATAAATGAATTATTTAATATGTTGGGGTGAACCTAACTCAGAGATATGTTTAATCAAACAGAGAACCAGTCGTTCCATAGCGTAGCGCCCGTCGAGACGAACCCACGACAGCCGATATCACCAGAAACAGGCAAGTGATACTTGCCAGTGTTTGTTTAGGCCACGTTTTAGGCCGTTTTGTGTACTAGTTTAAAAGAGACTAGGCGATGAAATGATAGTCGCCTAAACGCCCTTACTAGATCTAGCTTGACAACGAAGCTAGATCCAACACATTTACCTTACTATCATTTCATGCTGCCATGTCACGTTTACTTTCAATTAGTCTGTATGCACTCTTATCAGCATCTTGTCATGTCATTCATGCATCGAAATGTCATCATGATTGTGTAGCGCACGCTACAATAAAATTGTTAACTATTGAGGCTAAGCACCTGCTTTGCGGGCACAACCCTATGTCAATAACACGTTCTGGCGCGTGATCCAGAAGATGGGCGCCAGTCCATATTCACGTGGTGGGGTCGGGTTAAACGGTCGCTTGAGCATAGAAGTGAGCTCGTACAGCCACTTCAGCCAAAAGACGGAAACTTTGTGCACAAAATGATAAATTAGTGTTCGTGAATTCGTGAAATAGTGATTCGTAGCTTTCTGCTACAACGTGCTTGCTTGTTATCATCATGTTCGTTTAATTGTTGCACTCTTTAAGTTCCATATCATATCATCATGTTACAACTGCTAATCGCATTACTTTTATTTAATCCTTGCTCGAAAGTCCTCTGTTTTCCTTTGGGAGACTTTTGCTGACATGTGCCCTCTTCTCTTTGGGTGTCACATGTAAGGTTTAGAGACAGAGTTAGTTACAGGGGACGAGCAGTACACAGACGTAGAGTTCGAGGTTCCTGCAGAAGCTGAGTTTGAGGACACTGATGACCAGTCCTAGACTCACTTGGAGACTCCTTCAGTTGTTGTTGCTTTTATTAGTTGCTGTTAGGTTTCGGTGCGTAGGACCTATCTCTCTGCTTTATGTTTCGGCCATGCTTTAGGCCTTTGTTCAGACTATGTACTTCTTTGTGACCCTCTCTCTGTGATGTTGGGAATATTTGTGGATGTTGGTGGTGGATATTTTTATGTCTGATTTTCATTTATTATTGTTGTTGTTTCGTCTCTTTGCAAGAATCTGCTATTGGTATCATTCACAGACGCTTATCGGACTGCAGTTTCACAGCTCCAAGTCCTAGCGGACATTCTTACGTCTCGCCTTCCATACTTGGGAAGCGGGACGTGACAGGTTTTAGTGGTGGCCCATGTAGGTCCTCTTTGCATCTGCAAAATATCGGAACAATAATAATGATAACAATATCCATTTAAATATTCGGGACATTCAAGTCATGAATTGAGTCTAATCTGAACGTTTCCTTGTCTTCTATGACGAGAAGACGCATCGCCCGAGCTGGTAGTGGATCTGGAGCTAGTGGTGGAGCAGAAAACGGTGAGGATGCTGATAGAGAATCTTCCACGGTAGAAATGATGTGGATGATGCAGCAGATGATGCAGCAGATGATGCACGTGCAGCAGGGCATGCTTCAGAATGCCCCTCGCTTCGAGCCTGGATCGAAGTAGTTTCGGGAGCTGGGCCCAACGTACTTCATTGGGTCAGAAGGACCCTTGGCTGCAGATGAATGGATGGAGAACATAGAGGACCCTTGTCACGTTTACTTTCAATCAGTCTGTGCAGTTTAAGAGGCCAGGTGGGCCTAGTCAGAAGGTGTGCAATCATTGTGGCAAGACGGGTCATGTGAAGGACCGGTGCAGGAGGCTTCTGGGCCGGTGCTTGATTTATGGTGACGCTTTGCATACTTTGAAGGATTACCCGAGTGCTAAGCAGTCGTGGAAAGCACCAGTCGGAGTTCAACAGCAGAGAGCTCCAGTAGCTGCCGGACGTGGAGCGCCTGTCATTTCCCAGAAGCATGCATTTCAGCAAGCCGTTCAGCCTAGGAGGCAAGCTTTCACGATGACTGCAGCAGAGGCAGAGGCTGAGGACGTAGTTATTGCAGGTAACCCTCAGACTAGTCTTTACTTTTCATTAGTTGATCTTGCATGTTAGATTAGATCTTATTTGCTAGAATAGGTTTTGATTGCTAGTTTGTTTGTTAGGGGTTATTCTTGATTGTGCTTGTCCCGCTCAGGTTCTCTTCGACTCCAGTGCATCCATGTGCATCTTATCCTGGAGTTTCGTGGACAAGCATTCTCTGTCGACTTCCCCTCTTTTCAAGAGTTGGGATATCGCTACGGGGAATGGTATGATCTCGGTGTCTCTTGGTTGTCGATCTTGTCCCTTGGTAGTCTGTGGACTTGAGCTGTATGTCGATTTTATCGTCCACGATATTACCAATTATGACGCCGTTCTCGGGATGGATTGGCTTAGGTGCTTCTTCGCTACGATTGACTGCCGACGGAAGAAAGTGGTGTTTGAGATTCCTGGTTATCCGACCTTCAAGTTCAGTAGCAGTAGCAGTTTGCTTGGTCCTGTCATATTTCAGGCCAAGCCTGTGGTGGAGCTTGTGGTTATGCAGATGGAGATGAGTAGACCAGCTGTGGTGAGAGATTTCGATGATATCTTCCCCGAGGAGTTGTCTGGACTGCCGCCCGATCGAGCTCTTGAGTTCTTGATTGATCTTATTCCGGGAGCACAGCCCATTTCGAAAGCACCATATCGTATGGCTCCGGCAGAGTTAAAGGAGCTACCTAGACAGTTAGACAAGCTTTTGCAGAAGGGTTATATCCATCCGAGTGTGTCTTCGTGTGGAGCACTTGTTCTGCTGGTGAAGAAGAAGGATGGTTCGCGTCGGATGTGCATGTACTACAAAGAGTTGAATGTTGTCACCATCAAGAACAACTATCCGTTGCCACAGATAGACGACATTTTCGATCAGCTTAGAGGATGGAGAGTATTCTCTAAACTGGATCTCAAGAGCGGATATCACCAGCTGAGGGTGAAGAAAGAAGATGTACAGAAGACAACGTTCAGAACGAAGTATGGACATTACAAGTTCGTGGTTATGCCTTTTGGTGTGACCAACGCACCCGCAGTTTTCATGAACCTAATGAACCTGATATTCTACGACTTCTTAGATAAGTTCATCGTTATCTTTATTGACGACATCTTGATCTATTCGAAGTCGGAAAAGGAGCATGTTGAGCACTTGAGGACAGTTCTGGAGATTTTGAGGAAGCATCGTTTGTATGCGAAGTATTCCAAGTGCGAGTTCTGGCGGGATAGAGTTTCCTTTATTGGACATGTGGTGTCATGAGATGGCATAGCCATGGATCCAATGAAGATCAAGGCTATCAGAGAGTGGCCGACTCCGCAGACAGCGTCTGAGATCAGGAGTTTTCTTGGGCTAGCAGGATATTTTCAGCGCTTCATCAAGGATTTCTCTCGGATTACAGAGCCGATGACTAGACTGACGAGGACGGATATACCATTCATTTGGTCCGATGCTTGTGAGGAGGCCTTTTCTATTCTGAAGGAGAGATTGACGTCAGCACCTGTTCTAGCTGTGCCTGATCGGAGTGGATGTTTCGAATCTTTTGCGATGCTTCTGGCAAAGGTCTCGGATGCGTTTTGCATCAGCATGGGCATGTGGTCGCGTATGCTTCTCGACAGCTTAAGACTCATGAGAAGAACTACCTGACTCATGATTTGGAGTTGGCTGCAATCGTATTTGTGCTCAAGATTTGGAGGCATTTCTTGCTGAGTGAGAAGGCGAAGATTTTCACTGATCACAAAAGCTTGAAATATATCTTTACGCAAAAGGAGCTCAACATGCGACAGCGTCGATGGTTGGAGCTCATGGAGGATTATAAGCTCGACTTGCAGTATCACCCTGGCAAGGTGAATGTGGTTTCGGACGCATTATGCAGACTTCCAACGGTTATGATGTTGACTTCATAGTGGAGGTTGCAGCAGGATTTTTGTGAGTCGGGTATTGAGATTTTGCTTCCTGGAGAGGTTTCGTCGTTGATATGTATGCAGATACAGTCGACGATCCTGGATCGGATCAAGGCAGGTTAGGCTGGAGATCCGAAGCTGAAGAAGATTTGCGAGCAGGTAGAAGCCGGTCTGTGGACTGACTTTCTGATTCATGTGGATGGCTCGCTGAGGTATGGAGCCAGAGTTGTGTGCCAGCTGGAGATGTTAGAGAGGAGCTGCTTGTTGAGGCACATAGTTCGCCGTATTCTGTACATCCTGGTGGCACCAAGATGTAAGGACCTTTGCCTGAACTATTGGTGGCATTGCATGAAGCGGAGTGTGGCACGGAGCGTTGCCAAGTGTTTGGTGTACCAGCAGGTTAAGGCAGAGCATCAGCGTAAGGCAGGGTTGCTACAACGCTTTCGATTCTGGAGTGGAAGTGGCAACACATCACTATGGATTTCGTGACTAGACTACCTCGGAGTCCGAAGCAGAATGACGCGATTTGGGTAATCTTAGACCGATTGACCAAATCTGCGCAATTTATTCCTTTCCGAGTAGGACAGTCCACTGAGATGCTAGCGAGGAGATATATGGAGGTAAATCCTTTTACTCTCCGTTTTTATTTCATTTCCATAGTTTAGATAGTGATGTAACGTGAATCATGCAGGAGATCATGTGACTTCCTGGAGTCTCCGTAAGTATCCTGTCGGACAGAGACACGAGATTCACATCTCAGTTTTGGTAGAGTCTGCAGAAGAGTCTGCGTACGAGTCTGAGTTTCAGTACCGCGTACCACCCACAGACAGATGGCCAGTCCGAGAGGACGATTCAGATTTTGGTGGACATGTTGAGAGCGTGCATGTTGGACTTCAAGGGATCTTGGGAGGATCATCTTCATCATGTGGAGTTTGCCTATAATAACAGCTACCAAGCGAGAATTGGCATGACGTCATTTGTCGCGCTTTATGGGAAGAAATGTTGATCGCCACTGAGCTGGAATGACATTGGAGACAGAGAGCTGTTAGGGCCAGAGATGATTGTGGAGGCTATGAATGTTATGAGGAACATCAAGGAGAAGCTGAGGATCGCTCAGGACCGTTTCAAGCATTGGACAGATGCTAAACGGCGATCGCTAGAGTTTCAGCCTGGAGACCACGTTTTTCTCAAGATCTCTCCGAATCGAAGAGTTATTCGATTTGGGAAGAGAGGCAAGCTGAGTCCGAGGTATATTGGACCTTTTGACGTCCTGGAGCGTGTTGGAGCTGTGGCTTACCGCTTGGCATTGCCGCCATCACTGGAGGAAGTTCACGATGTGGTTCACATATCTCAGTTACGTCGATATGTCAGTGATCCATCGCATGCTGTGGATTTCTCGGAGATCACGGTCCGACCGAACCTGACCTATGATCAGCAACCAGTTGAGATTCTGGACAGACGAAAGAAGCAGTTGAGGAATAAGACCGTCGACTTGGTTAGAGTGCAGTGGTGACATGGTTCACTTGGGGAGTTTACCTGGGAGCACGAGGAAGTGATGAGAGAGCGCTACCCCCATTTGTTTCCTGACCAGTAGTTGTTAGAAATTCTGAGGGCGGAATTTTTTATAAGGTTGGTAGGATGTAACGACCACTTTTCGGTCGTGTGTATCTAGTGCGTATCTTGTTATCATTTGTGTAGTTTTCACATTTGGTTTTATTATTATTGTTACCTAGCTCAGACGCGTGACCGGGGCCCGTATCCACGATCCTCTCGGAGACGCGATCGCTCCGATGTTTTCCTTACAATTTTTGAGTATAGAGAGACGAAGTTGTTTTTACCTAACTATCACTACAAATTATTTTTAATAACTAAAAAATTTAATTCAACTGAGTTTTAATGCGTTGGAAATTTTCGATTTATAAAAAAAGAAAAGGGAAACAAATCAAATCAAATCATTTTTTAACTAACCTACTAATGCAAATGTTGTTGGGTTTCAGATCAAAACGTATTAATTTTTTATAAAAGGAAACGAATCCTATTAAAATCTGTTAGAATCAAATCATATAAAAAGCTAAGTCTTTTTTTAATATCCTAACCACTTAACTCCCCTTATCCCATCAGCAATCACCCCACGTCTCCCCCACGTCTCACACTCTCTCTCCCACGTCTAACCCTCTCCCTAACCTTACTCTACAAAAAGGAAAGCAAAAGCGTTGAGGTGGCAGACTTGAGGGCTTCACGTGATTTTATAAACCCAAACTCAGTTTCCCCTAAGCTTTTACGCGAGGAACCAAGCCCTCCTCTTCTCCAGGCACGTCGCCACTTCGACCCGCCTGTAACGCACAACCCTCCCTCCGACTTCGCCCCCGCTACGCCCTCCACCGCCCAGTTCACTCCTCCAGGCGCCGCTTCCAAGACCCCTCATCGACCCATGCCCAGAGCCTCTCCTCCCTCGCCTGAGCGGCCGCTTACCACCCACTCTCCACCGACGGTTCGTGCACCCCTCCCTCGCGTGAACCACTCCGACGAAGCACACAGCCAAGCTTGCCACTGACAACGCCTCTCCACCCCCGCCTCCTCCTTCAGTCGACTGTCCGCCGTCCCGTCATCGCAGGCAGCACTACCGTGCTGCAGTCTTCGTCCCGACATCGGAGCACCCTACAACGCCGTCGTCCCTCGCCACACGGCTACCCAGACCAGCCATCGCCTGTGTCATTGCCCCCGCATCTGAGGACGCGTCCCCCACATGCAACAAATCGCAACGGAAAACTCTTAGAACTGTGAGTTCTAAACACTGCATTTGGTTATATACTTGTTATTACATTTATAAGTCAGTTGGGACTTAGTTTAACAGTGGGTAGGAATTGCTATTAAATGTTAGTGTACTGCCATTTTAAAGTAAGTTGCTTTTCTTGGCATCTTTAGTGCATATAAGGACTATAGATATTAGTTTTATAATATGCTTTGAAACCTGAACCTAAGCAACCCATGCGTACCAATAAAACAAAAGAACTTTGAATAGGCTGTGAGTCCCAATGCAATATTAGCCTCATGCTGACAGTACACTATAAATCCATAGCTTGTTAAAACTTACAAGTTAGTTATGTCAATTTTAAATCAGTAAGTGCCTTCTGTGACCGGTATCACCCATGCATTAAGAGGACTTCTGTACGTTAATAGTACACATCTTTTGTATAGAGACATATTTATAATCAGATTAGTAGGCAGCTTTACATTATAAGATATAATGTGTGTAAAGACTAATGAACAGTACCTTATTAGTATAAAACAGTAACCATTTCCAATGCATGCACATAGCTCAATGTGGACAGTACTGCTATATATATAACAGTTAGGAATAATAGGATATAAACACCCCTATGGTAGAAGACCTAATATAAAGAATTATTTAATATGTTGGGGTGAACCTAACTCAGAGATATGTTTAATCAAACAGAGAACCAGTCGTTCCATAGTGTAACGCCCGTCGAGTCAAACCCACGACAACCGATATCACCAAAAACAGGCAAGTGATACTTGCCAGTGTTTGTTTAGGACACGTTTTAGGCCGTTTTGTGTACTAGTGTAAAAGAGACTAGGCGATGAAATGATAGTCGCCTAGATGCCCTTACTAGATCTATCTTGACAACGAAGCTAGATCCGACACCTTTACCATGCTATCATTTCATGCTGCCATGTCATGTTTACTTTCAATTAACTGTACGCACTCTTATCTTCATCTTCTCATGTCATTCATGCATCGAAATGTCATCATGACTGTGTAGCATACACTACAATAAAATTATTAACTATTGAGGCTAGGCACCTGCTTTGCGGGCACAACCCTATGCCAATAACACTTCCTGGCTCGTGATCCAGAAGATGGACGCCATTCCATATACACGTGGAGGGGTAGGGTTAAACAGTCGCTTGAGCGTAGAAGTGAGCACGTACAGCCACTTCAGCCAAAAGACGGAAACTCTGTACACATAGTGATAAATTAGTGTTCATGAATTCGTGAAATAGTGATTCGTAGCTTTCTGCTACGACGTGCTTGCTTGTTATCATCATGTTCGTTTAATTGTTGCACTCTTTAAATGCCATATCATATCATCATGTTACAACTGCTAATTGCATTACTTTTATTTAATCCTTGCTCAAAAGTCCTCTGTTTTCCTTTGGAAGACTTTTGCTTACATGTGCCCTCTTCTCTTTGGTGTCACATGTAAGGTTTAGAGACAGAGTTAGTTACAGGGGACGAGCAGTACGCGGATGTAGAGTTCGAGGTTCCTGTAGAGGCTGAGTTTGAGGACACTGGTGACCAGTCCTAGACTCACTTGGAGACTCCTTCAGTTGTTGTTGCTTTTAGTAGTTGTTGTTAGGTTTCGGTGTGTAGTACCTATCTCTCTGCTTTATGTTTCGGCCATGCTTTAGGCCTTTGTTCAGACTATGTACTTCTTTGTGACTCTCTCTCTATGATGTTGGGAATATTTGTGGATGTTGTTGGTGGATATTTTTATGTCTGATTTTCATTTATTGTTGTTGTTGTTTCGTCACTTTGCAAGAATCTGCTATTTGTATCATTCACAGACGCTTATCGGACTGCAGCTTCACAGCTCCAACTCCGAGCGGACTTCTCACGTCTCGCCTTCCATACATGCGAAGCGGGGCGTGACACCCACCTCAGCAGGTCTATGCACCAAATCTGCCTCGATCCAATCTGGAGACCACATTGGAAACATTTATGGGTGGGCAGGCCATGTTCAACCAGGACACCTCCGATCAGTTCAAAAACATAAATACGTCGCTCGATGAACTGAGTGGCCAGATGTCCCAGCTGCTGAAGAACCAAGGGAGGTTGCCTTCGTAACCGAAGCCAAATCCAAGGGCTCAAGCAAACGTCATGGTTTCTGTTACCACATGTGGAGGACGGGCAACTGACCCTGTTATGGTTCCAGTTGTGAATAAGGAACAAGTCATAACTGAGGAGGCCATTATTGGCGGCGATAGAGAAGAGGCTACGGAAGAGCCTACAAAGGATGAGGAGAAAGCAGATTCACCCTCTACCACACCTACAGCGACGCCGTCTCCTAATGATGTCACAAGGTACAAAGGAAGCCGACCTCCCCCGCCGTATCCACAGAGGTTGGATTTGGCTAAAATGGAGAAGAAGTACTCCAAATTCACGGAGCTTCTGAAGGACATCCAGCTCAATATTCCATTCATGGAGGCCATCACGGAAATTTCCATTTATGCGAAGTTCTTAAAGGACCTCATCACAGGGAAGAGGAAGCACGAAGAGGTAAAGCTTATGGAGGACTCTACCTCCATTATAAAGAACTATCTGCCGACGAAGCTACCGAATCCGGGAAGTTTCACTGTTCTATGCTCTATCGGAGGCATGTCCATCAGCCATGCTTTGATCGATCTAGGGGCGAGCATCAGTTTAATGCCGCTTTCTATATTTGAGAGACTGCATACCTGAAACAAACTGGAGCCGACGAACATGACCATACAGTTAGCAGACCATTCGATCACATATCTGCTTGGCATTGCAAGGGACATTATTCTATAGATACCTCCTGGGTTGTGTGTGTTATTGGAATTCGTTATTATGAATATGCCTGAGGGAGGTAGTTCCCAGCTTATACTTGGCCTCCCCTTCATGGCGACGGCCGGCGTCTTGATAGACGTCCGTAAAGGGACTCTCTTGTTGAATGTCGGCAATATTGAAGCCGAATTCAGGCTGCAGAAACCCATGAGGGAGCATGCTAGAGGAGAAGGAGCCAGCTATCTTGAGCTCCTAGAAGATGACGCAGTAGAGGAACATGCCACTAAGGGGTCATGAAGGACCCGATAAGAATAGGTGTTGACGACGACGACGACTCAGTTTACCACAAAGCGGTCGTCGCCTATATCCGTGTGTTGGATGAGGAGCTCTTGGATGATCCTTTACCTCATGAGAAGCCGGAGGCCATCAGTTATGTCGCCAAGAAAAAGCATGGAGGAGAAGGGCGCCAAATACCGCCACACTGTATCATTGGCAAGAACAATGCACGAATTTCACATGTGCCAAATGACCATTGAAGATCTTGAGGGAATCGAGCTCATGACTCAAAACAAGCGCTTATTGGGAGGCACCCCAATCTTTTATATCTTGGATTCTCTTTTTTCAATTTCTTATTTTTACTTTATTTATTTGAAAAAACCAAACGAAAACGTTGTTTATTTCTCGTAAAAACACAAAATCATAAAAATTTGATGGATTCTTCCTTTTTACAGGTTGAACATGAAGGGGCGCACGAATCGATGTTTTAAAGGGAAGAAAGCAGGTGGAGAGCAGCAGATTTGGAAAGCAGATCAAAGGAGAAGAGCAAAAAGGGGACACAGGTTGCTCGACCGAGCAGCCACTCTGCTCGGTCGAGTAGCGCAGGCACGAAAAAGAGGCTCAAATACATCAGAACTAAACTTTCTCAACCGACAGCTATCTCACTTCAAGATATAAAAATAACCTGAGACTGCAAATACACTATCACCGTCTCTATGGGATCCGACATCTTTTATACTATAAGTTGACACCGTCCGCTTGCGGATAGAGCCCAAAATCGACACCTAGGAGCCGTACTACGCTAGCTATGGTGACATCGCTAGGTGGAATTTAGGTGTAAGTTTAGGGTGCGTCACAGACCCATGAAGCTGAAGAAGAGGAATATGGGGGCGAATAGATGAAATTCGCAATTGAGGAAGTGGATCAGCTTCTGGAGGCGGTGTAACGGTCTGTTTTCGTTGTACTTTGTTCGTGCACGTGCTTTTGACCGTGCACGTAGTGATTTTAGACTTTGTTTGGTTGTGAACACTTTGGTGTGATATGTCGTTGTGAACGTCTCTGAGAGTAATAAATTGTGGCACTAACTTGGAACGACATTTCTCGGGTCGTTTTCCCACGATTTAATATTATTCGAAGAGACGTTGTGATTTTCACTTTTGACGGGAGACGTTTCTATTTTTAGTTTCGTCGTCCGACGTCGAAACTGAGATCTGTCTTCTTAGTTACCTTCCTCTCGTCACCACGATCATCTCGATATTTATTTTATAATTTTTGGAGTTTAATTGACCTATTTTATATTTTTAGTAAGGTTTATAATATTTTTTATAGCTACGTTTTAAAGTATTTTCGGCCAAATAAAATTTTATTAAGTTTAAAACGTTTTAAACAATTTTTGAGCCAAATCTCAACTCATCTTGGCCACACCCTAGCCATGTATGTGTTTGAGAAGGAGAGATTTGAATTTTAAATTATTTTTAAATTCTAATCCTATTAGATTTAGCCCTAGACCAAGTCAACCCCTCTACACTATATAAACAACCCCTAGGAAGACCTATTTTCGCAAGCAATTAACCCTAGCCGCTCCCAAAACCCCAAAACCCACTTGCGACGTTTCGTCGCAACCCCGTTCAGCCGTCGCAAGTGTCCGACCGAGGAAAACGCCGCTAATCTCCCGCACCGACCGACAGCCGCCTCGCACCATCGCCCGCTCCGCACCGCTGCATCGCCGCTCCGCAAAATCCCTGCACTGACCGAGAGGATCTCTCGGTCAGACCGAGAGATCTCGCCCGCTCCGCACCGTGCCATCGCCCCGCTCCGTCGCCCCGCTTCGCCCGTGTCTGACCGAGGCGCCCGCCCGCTCACGCCCGCACCCGCTCCGTTGCAACGTTGCAAACGTTGCACCGCCCGTTCTTCTGCACCGACCGAGAGGCCTCCCCGCACCAACCGAGAGCCCCGACCCCTGCTTCGCACCCCGCTGCAGTGCACAGTCGCCCGCTGTGTCTGACCGAGCCAAACGCCCGCACCGGCTAGTGTCTGACCGAGCGACGTTCGTCGCAACGTCGCAACTCCCACACCGCTTGCCACCGTGGGCCCCCCAAGTTCTCCAGAGGTGTTGTGGGTCCCCCATTGGCCCCTAGCACTACTGTGGGTCCCACCTAGGTGCTTTCTCTTCGAGGATTTGCCGTTTACGACGTTGCGATACGTCGTAGCCCGTTGTCACACGTGCTAGCTTTGGAATCTGGATTCGTTGCTCCGGTTGCTGCTCTGATCTTTCCAGCAAGGGATCAATTTTGGAATCAGGACTTGGAGCGCGTTCTTTTATTCCAACCCCTGGCGTCGCTACCCGACGCCAGTGTAGCTTTCGCGTCGTGTTGAGGTAACGCTTTGCACCCCTAGGACCCTCAACCCATTGCCTGCTAATCAAGACTAAAATTGATGTTTTTAAAGTGTTTTAAATATTTTAGATTCACTAATCAAGATTAATAATATGGACTTTAGGCCGGTGGACTTGTGCACGTAGGATTTTGGTGACTTTGGACCCGTTGGATGGTGTTTTCAGACGTTTGACTTGCAGGCAGGTGAAACTTGCCAACTCTTGCTTAGGGCCATGTTTTTAGGCCACTTCCTTGTTTTTAGCGTAAACGAGACTAGGCAGTGAAATGATAGCTGCCTAGACGCCTATTTGATCTAGTTTGACAACGAAACTAGATCCGTCACATCATTTGATCTAGCTTGAAAACGAAACTAGATCCAACCCCTTTAAAATTGTCTGTTCATGCATTTGTAAACTGTCATGTTTAAATTCCTTACATGTACGCTTTACTACTTGCCATGTCATGTTATCCACGCATTGAATGTTGCATTCGTAGCACATGCTACATACTTGTACTTGCTTGCCCAGGCTAGGTGCACCCCTATGCCATCATGAAAAACACTTCCTGGCTCGTGATCCAGAAGTGAGCATTCCCGTTCGGGGGTAAGGCCCTGGCTCGATACACGTGGAGGGGTAGGGTTGAGCGATCACTCAGCGTAGGAGTGTGCCCGTACAACCACTTCAGCTGTATGGCGTGAACTCTGTGCACGACATGAAAACGTGACTTGTGAATGATAGTAGTTTGCTACTCTTGCCATGCCATGCTAGTTGCTTATTGTACTTTACTTTACCTGTTGCACTCATACTTTAACTGCCATGTCATTGCATCATGCTAGAACTGCTAGGTTGCTTTACTTTCAGTTTCCTTGCACAAGTCTTTTTAGACTTCCTGACATGTTCCCCTTGCTCTTTTGGGTGTCACATGTTAGACCCTAAGCCAGAGACCATAGCTGAGGACTAGGTGGTCGTTGACGCTGAGCCGGAGCCTACGTTTGACGAGGAGTTTGTGGACACCGGTGACCAGTCTTAGAGACTGATTTGAGTTGCTTTTGCTTAGGTTGCTGTTAGTCGTCGGTGCGTAGCACCATTACTTTACTTTTGTACTTTGTATAGCCAAAAATCCAAAAAAGAAAAGAAAAAAAATTGTATAGCCAAAAATCCAAAAAATACAAATACCCAAAACCCAAAAAAATTCCCGTGTGAATATTTTCCTACTTGCCGAGAATAAAGGGAAGGCGAGAATTTGCACCGAATGTTCTTCTCCACACCATCTCAACCCCCTTCGTTTTCGAAAACACTTGAATTAGGAACTTTTTAGCTATTATCTAGGCTATAGTGTGGTGATTTCCTTAACCCTAGTTGTGGAGTCCTTGACGCATGATATGTTTCGATTCTCGCTCTATTCTCATGCATGCTTGAGCTATATATTCACCGCTTAATTCGAATCGAATCGATATTTGGGTCATTTCTTGGATTTGTGTATATCGAGCTTTATTGCACAATATAGATAGTGACACCGTTTGCTAGCACACGACCACACTCACTCGTGCTTCACCGCGTGGGCCCACGGCATTTTTCTGGACTCGTATTCCTTGGTTTAGTGATGTGATTTGGTGTTTGCTTGCTTGGTGTGTCGTTTTTGATTTTGTTGGACCTGACGGGCGATCTAGGATATAGAGTTTTCTTTTTCTCTCTTTCTCTCTATTTTCTCTCTCCGAGCTCCTACTCTCACTCGTCTTCCTCGAGGACGAGAAAGAGTTTAGCTTGGGGGATTTTGACGTGCGTTTATATTTCATATATTTGCGCACGTTTTCTCCCGTGTTTTTCCATTATTTACCGCCGTCTTGTATTCGTTTTCTCGTGTTTTCTCGTTTTCTTTCACTTTTCCGTGTTTTTGGTATTTTGCAGGAATTTCTAGCATTTGGGACATAAAACGACGATATCATGAGTTCCCGGAGCAACGGGAGGAGTCACGCGTGATCCAGGGGGTCAAACGACGAAGATTGCATCTTTCAGCCCCTCACCCGACCGGTTGGTCACTTCCAACCGATCGGGTGATGCACGCGTGCACCACCCGGACACAAGTTGGAGCGACCAAGAAGTCACCCGGTCGGTTCAGTGACCGGTTCAAACGCCCCAATTCTCGGGAATTTGGAGCTGGATTCCAACCGATCGGGTGACATCTCACCCGATAGGTTCATCTGTAGCCGCATCACCTCAAAGATCGAACCGACAGCTCCACCCGCTCTCTTCAGTGACCGGTTGAAGCTCCCGAAGCCCGATGGCCAAAGCAACAAGCGGCTCACCCGATCGATTGATGTTTCAAACGATCGGGTGGCCTTTTCTTCCGCCTTTGCGCGCTGCTGATGCACTCATTGAAGATCTGCTATCATTCCAGAGGGATTTTGGGTGATGTCTTATTTTTCTAGCGTAGACATCGTCGTTAGCGTTCCAACGATAGGTCGCATGCCCAAATCCGATTTTTCTAGATTTTTCTGGAATTTTCTGAGCGCAGCTATGTGCTGAAATTGGCTGATGTCTGAAATTTCAATTCAACCGATCGGTTGGGAGTCCAACCGATCGGTTGAAGTCAATTTCAGCAGTTTCGTAGTCTCTGTTTATTCCACCCGATCGGGTGAATTTTCACCCGATCGGGTGGGCCTGTTTTGACAGATCTGGACCCGAACTGATTGGGTTTTGTGAGGGTTATTTATAGAACTTTTGGGGCACGACTTGGGGAGTTCTTCCACCATTTTTTCAGCAACTTTTCCTCCCATTTCTTGGGAGTTTTAGATTAGGTTAGATTAGGTTTTCTATTGTAATTAATCTTGTATTGGATTGAAGAATCAAACTCAAGATAAGTATTTCTTCCTCCTATTTTCTATTGATTTGTATTGTGTTAAGTTTTCTTGATGGTGAACGTTTGTATCTCTTTTATGTTGCTTATTTTTGTGTTCTTCACCATTGAGTAGTGTCGATGAACCCTAATACGGGTTAGAGTAGGATTGATGCTTGGGTTGTTTTCATTTGACTTGGTTGCATGGCATGTGTTCGATGAAATGTGTCAATGGGGATTTCTAGCAATCTGAGTCCAATTCGTACGGCAACACACTAGTTGTGTTGGGGGTTGAGGTCCGGTGCTTGTCCAGTCAAGATCCGCTTTGATGTATTGCTAGAAATCACATTTGACCTATTTGGCCATTAGGGTTACGCGGGGGTGTTGTATTGTCATTGACGGGAGAAAGACCGCCTCTGACCGTCGGGCCAAGGGGGAATAAACTTGGCGGTTGACTCCCTAGCCACAGCTCATACCACTAGTGTAGACATCGAGTCCTCACGCGTGGGAACGGCTTGGACGAAGTGTTGGGAGTTATCATTGTGGCCTTAATGCTCCCGGTTGCGGAAGGTGTTAATGGACATGGGAATGCCCACCGTCCGAAACCGGGTAGGCCTAGCGTGCTTGGCACCGACCGGAATATCGGGCCATGGATGCTAGGTACCACCTTTTGGGGCAATGTCTCACCCTGGGTCAAGTCAAATGCCAAGTGTCATGAGTGATCTAGCCCGTGTTAGCGGGGATTCATTTCGTGTCTTTTTATTTCTTCTCTTTATTTCTACACTTCCACCCATATTATCCGCGTAGCTAGCACACGACCTAGGCGAGGCTAGTATCCATTCAAGCCATCCACCTCCCTGAGTTCGATAAACCCGCACCCTACACTAATCGTGCACTTGCGGTAAAACGGCACCGCGCCCAAACCGTAAACGGGGCACCGGTCAAGTGTTTGGCGCCGTTGCCGAGGAGGCGTTCGGTTTGATATTAGCTTAGCTTGGGTTCCTTAGACTACGCATAAAAACACAAAAAAAAATTTCTTTTTCCTTTTTTTTAAAAAAAATATTCAATAACCAAGAAATTTTTCCCCCACTATTATATTATCTTTTTGTTATTCTCTTGTACTATTGACGCTCCTCTCTAGTTTTCTTATTTTTTTTGTCCATGTATCTTTGCTATAACAATGTGGAGACTAAATTTCGATGCTCAGATGGGAGGATACGATCCTTATTCGGTTGTGGTTTGTGAGACTTGTGGAATGGCGGGGCATGTGTATTATGATTGCCCATTTATGCTCGAGCGCCTCCCCCTATACCAAGGCCAAACACTTTCCCACAACCTTAGCCCAAACACCTCCCATCCATTTTCTCAACCTTATATCCCTCCACCAACACAAGAAGAATCAAACCTCGTGTCTCTCCTTGAAAGTGCCATGTTTAACCAAGGCCAAACATTACGAAACTTGATGGTACCAATCATCGAGCCTACACCGAGGAGAGGGGATGAAGGAGAGGATATACCTACTTTCATGGTTGAGACTACCATACCATCGGCCACCATAGACACATCTCATGCCGATCCCCCTTTTTTTCCATCACTACCACTTGGATGACGAAGCATTTTTTGATTATGATAGTGAGGATGGGGAGATTTCTCTAGGATCTGTGGGAGAGACTTCTTGTCTTGATTTAGATACCCCACATGAGTCCTATGAGAGGACCGAGGAGTTTACAGAGCTTATGCATAAGGGCGAGGAGGATGTGCGTGAGGACGAGGACACGATGACCACATACGAGGGGTCCGCTCCACATCCACCTCCACGGCCATCTCTGTCACAGCGTCCTCCTTGGTCGGTGGTCAACAATGAGGATGTCATTTAGGACATCGGGCAGATGGTGGAGTATGAGCATATCGTCGAGGAGGATGTGCATGAGGGCTTGGATATGATGGTCTACTCTATGGAGCCCGAGCCACATCTACCTCTACCATCGCTCTCCACTTCTTCTGCGGCTGAGCATCTACTTGAGCATATTGTCCATATTCAGGGAGATTTTCATACTCACTCTCACTCCACATTTGAGTCTCACTTTTCACGTCCTATTTCTTTAGACTCATATATTTTTGACACGCCATATCTCTCGCAGGACACATGATCTATTTCCCTTGAGGTATGCTGCGGTGTGTCACCACCTAGAGAGCCACTTCTCATGGAGAGCGAGGATTTGGTCGTCGCTAGTACAGAGGATAGCGACCCATTCTCAGGGAGTATTCGTCACCCTTTTATTATTTTTCCATCTTATGTTGACGATTATTTCTCGGATACATTTATTTTGGGAAATAATTT
The DNA here is from genome assembly GCA_030789695.1 of Scilla litardierei. Classification (NCBI taxonomy): domain Eukaryota; kingdom Viridiplantae; phylum Streptophyta; class Magnoliopsida; order Asparagales; family Asparagaceae; genus Scilla; species Scilla litardierei. Next base: position 35,587,728 of record CM061140.1, read on the forward strand.
CTTGCCATGGACTAATGCACCTCGTCCTCTGTAGGTCACAGGTGGGCACCTACTAGGGATGCTTGCTTGGGTCCATTGGCACACTTGGCACAGCGCTTCTGGCAGAGCCACAGAAGGAGCAGTTAGAACAGCTACCTGCCCCACTTCAGATCTTGGATCCGCCTATGCTCAGGTGTATCCTAATCCAGTAGTGTAAAAATTTACAGCTTTCTAGTTTAGATTTGAATAATCTCGTCTCCTCTCATTAGCGAGGGGAGCGTATCTAGGATTTGCTTTTGCATCATAATAACCCATCATGTCGTGCCCTTCTATCACTTCTACCACCCACACCCCCACATCCTCTTCCGTGGAGAATAAGCACACAGTCGGTTTTATATCTTGTATTTGAGTGTTTCTTTTTCTTTATTTTTTAGTTTCGTTCATGTGTTTTTCGTGATTTTCATTTTTTTGTGTCGGTGCGCCCCCCCCCCCCAATTTTCTTTGCCCTCTTGTATAAATTATTATTGCATTGAGGGCAAAGCAAGTTTCAGCTTGGGGGAGTCGCACTTCGTGCGTCATTTGTCTCTTTTTCTTTGTTATTTGAGTCGTTTTTCTCCGTGTTTTTCTTTTTCTTTTATTTCTTTCTTTTCTTCTATTTATCTCTTTCTCCTAGAGATGAACCCTATGATGAATTGCCACGAAAATCACACGCACACTTAGCATAGCTTCGATAATCACATTCACTAACCCTAGGAAGCCGAGTCCATTGCATTTCATGCTTCGTGGGTTCACTTTGCTTTTGTGTGAGTTATTTGTCGTGACTAGCTAGGGGTGTACTTCTATTTTGTGATTTTGATTTATATACCTATCCTTGGTTGACCCCTAAATTATCATGCTTCGATTTGAATGTGCGGTATCTGCTTCTACTGTCTGCTTCTATATGCATGCTATATTTATATCGTATATTTCAATTCGCATGTGTCGGGATTCCACAAACAAGGACTAGGATAACCCATTTAGCATATGCTCTGATTAGCGAGAAATATCTCCTTTGCCCAAGTGTTTAGAATCCGATTTCATTTTTATTTTACTTGGTGCAAATCCCCTCGTCGTGTACCGTTCTCCCACTAGGGAGAGTACACATGTAAATATCCCAATATCCATAAATCCAAAAAAAAGAGAGAAAAGAAAAACCCAAAAAAGAAAAGAAAAAAAATTGTATAGCCAAAAATCCAAAAAATACAAATACCCAAAACCCAAAAAAAATTCCCGTGTGAATATTTTCCTACTTGCCGAGAATAAAGGGAAGGCGAGAATTTGCACCGAGTGTTCTTCTCCACACCATCTCAACCCCCTTCGTTTTCGAAAACACTTGAATTAGGAACTTTTTAGCTATTATCTAGGCTATAGTGTGGTGATTTCCTTAACCCTAGTTGTGGAGTCCTTGACGCATGATATGTTTCGATTCTCGCTCTATTCTCATGCATGCTTGAGCTATATATTCACCGCTTAATTCGAATCGAATCGATATTTGGGTCATTTCTTGGATTTGTGTATATCGAGCTTTATTGCACAATGTAGATAGTGACACCGTCTGCTAGCACACGACCACACTCACTCGTGCTTCACCGCGTGGGCCCACGGCATTTTTCTGGACTCGTATTCCTTGGTTTAGTGATGTGATTTGGTGTTTGCTTGCTTGGTGTGTCGTTTTTGATTTTGTTGGACCTGACGGGCGATCTAGGATATAGAGTTTTCTTTTTCTCTCTTTCTCTCTATTTTCTCTCTCCGAGCTCCTACTCTCACTCGTCTTCCTCGAGGACGAGAAAGAGTTTAGCTTGGGGGATTTTGACGTGCGTTTATATTTCATATATTTGCGCACGTTTTCTCCCGTGTTTTTCCATTATTTACCGCCGTCTTGTATTCGTTTTCTCGTGTTTTCTCGTTTTCTTTCACTTTTCCGTGTTTTTGGTATTTTGTAGGAATTTCTAGCATTTGGGACATAAAACGACGATATCATGAGTTCCCGGAGCAACGGGAGGAGTCACGCGTGATCCAGGGGGTCAAACGACGAAGATTGCATCTTTCAGCCCCTCACCCGACCGGTTGGTCACTTCCAACCGATCGGGTGATGCACGCGTGCACCACCCGGACACAAGTTGGAGCGACCAAGAAGTCACCCGGTCGGTTCAGTGACCGGTTCAAACGCCCCAATTCTCGGGAATTTGGAGCTGGATTCCAACCGATCGGGTGACATCTCACCCGATAGGTTCATCTGTAGCCGCATCACCTCAAAGATCGAACCGACAGCTCCACCCGCTCTCTTCAGTGACCGGTTGAAGCTCCCGAAGCCCGATGGCCAAAGCAACAAGCGGCTCACCCGATCGATTGATGTTTCAAACGATCGGGTGGCCTTTTCTTCCGCCTTTGCGCGCTGCTGATGCACTCATTGAAGATCTGCTATCATTTCAGAGGGATTTTGGGTGATGTCTTATTTTTCTAGCGTCGACATCGTCGTTAGCGTTCCAACGATAGGTCGCATGCCCAAATCCGATTTTTCTAGATTTTTCTGGAATTTTCTGAGCGCATCTATGTGCTGAAATTGGCTGATGTCTGAAATTTCAATTCAACCGATCGGTTGGGAGTCCAACCGATCGGTTGAAGTCAATTTCAGCAGTTTCGTAGTCTCTGTTTATTCCACCCGATCGGGTGAATTTTCACCCGATCGGGTGGGCCTGTTTTGACAGTTCTGGACCCGAACTGATTGGGTTTTGTGAGGGTTATTTATAGAACTTTTGGGGCACGACTTGGGGAGTTCTTCCACCATTTTTTCAGCAACTTTTCCTCCCATTTCTTGGGAGTTTTAGATTAGGTTAGATTAGGTTTTCTATTGTAATTAATCTTGTATTGGATTGAAGAATCAAACTCAAGATAAGTATTTCTTCCTCCTATTTTCTATTGATTTGTATTGTGTTAAGTTTTCTTGATGGTGAACGTTTGTATCTCTTTTATGTTGCTTATTTTTGTGTTCTTCACCATTGAGTAGTGTCGATGAACCCTAATACGGGTTAGAGTAGGATTGATGCTTGGGTTGTTTTCATTTGACTTGGTTGCATGGCATGTGTTCGATGAAATGTGTCAATGGGGATTTCTAGCAATCTGAGTCCAATTCGTACGGCAACACACTAGTTGTGTTGGGGGTTGAGGTCCGGTGCTTGTCCAGTCAAGATCCGCTTTGATGTATTGCTAGAAATCACATTTGACCTATTTGGCCATTAGGGTTACGCGGGGGTGTTGTATTGTCATTGACGGGAGAAAGACCGCCTCTGACCGTCGGGCCAAGGGGGGATAAACTTGGCGGTTGACTCCCTAGCCACAGCTCATACCACTAGTGTAGACATCGAGTCCTCGCGCGTGGGAACGGCTTGGACGAAGTGTTGGGAGTTATCATTGTGGCCTTAATGCTCCCGGTTGCGGAAGGTGTTAATGGACATGGGAATGCCCACCGTCCGAAACCGGGTAGGCCTAGCGTGCTTGGCACCGACCGGAATATCGGGCCATGGATGCTAGGTACCACCTTTTGGGGCAATGTCTCACCCTGGGTCAAGTCAAATGCCAAGTGTCATGAGTGATCTAGCCCGTGTTAGCGGGGATTCATTTCGTGTCTTTTTATTTCTTCTCTTTATTTCTACACTTCCACCCATATTATCCGCGTAGCTAGCACACGACCTAGGCGAGGCTAGTAGCCATTCAAGCCATCCACCTCCCTGAGTTCGATAAACCCGCACCCTACACTAACCGTGCACTTGCGGTAAAACGGCACCGCGCCCAAACCGTAAACGGGGCGCCGGTCAAGTGTTTGGCGCCGTTGCCGGGGAGGCGTTCGGTTTGATATTAGCTTAGCTTGGGTTCGTTAGACTACGCATAAAAACACAAAAAAAAATTTCTTTTTCCTTTTTTTTAAAAAAATATTCAATAACCATGAAATTTTTCCCCCACTATTATATTATCTTTTTGTTATTCTCTTGTACTATTGACGCTCCTCTCTAGTTTTCTTATTTTTGTTGTCCAGGTATCTTTGCTATAACAATGTGGAGACCAAATTTCGATGCTCAGATGGGAGGATACGATCCTTATTCGGTTGTGGTTTGTGAGACTTGTGGAATGGCGGGGCATGTGTATTATGATTGCCCATTTATGCTCGAGAGCCTCCCCCTATACCAAGGCCAAACACTTTCCCACAACCTTAGCCCAAACACCTCCCATCCATTTTCTCAACCTTATATCCCTCCACCAACACAAGAAGAATCAAACCTCGTGTCTCTCCTTGAAAGTGCCATGTTTAACCAAGGCCAAACATTACGAAACTTGATGGTACCAATCATCGAGCCTACACCGAGGAGAGGGGATGAAGGAGAGGATATACCTACTTTCATGGTTGAGACTACCATACCATCGGCCACCATATACACATCTCATGCCGATCCCCCTTTTTTCCATCACTACCACTTGGATGACGAAGCATTTTTTGATTATGATAGTGAGGATGGGGAGATTTCTCTAGGATCTGTGGGAGAGACTTCTTGTCTTCATTTAGATACCCCACATGAGTCCTATGAGAGGACCGAGGAGTTTACAGAGCTTATGCATAAGGGCGAGGAGGATGTGCGTGAGGACGAGGACACGATGACCACATACGAGGGGTCCGCTCCACATCCACCTCCACGGCCATCTCTGTCACAGCTTCCTCCTTGGTCGGTGGTCAACAATGAGGATGTCATTCAGGACATCGGGCAGATGGTGGAGTATGAGCATATCGTCGAGGAGGATGTGCATGAGGGCTTGGATACGATGGTCTACTCTATGGAGCCCGAGCCACATCTACCTCTACCATCGCTCTCCACTTCTTCTGCGGCTGAGCATCTACTTGAGCATATTGTCCATATTCAGGGAGATTTTCATACTCACTCTCACTCCACATTTGAGTCTCGCTTTTCATGTCCTATTTCTTTAGACTCATATATTTTTGACACGCCATATCTCTCGCAGGACACAGGATCTATTTCCCTTGAGGTATGCTGCGGTGTGTCACCACCTGGAGAGCCACTTCTCATGGAGAGCGAGGATTTGGTCGTCGCTAGTACAGAGGATAGCGACCCATTCTCAGGGAGTATTCGTCACCCTTTTATTATTTTTCCATCTTATGTTGACGATTATCTCTCGGATACATTTATTTTGGGAAATAATTTCTTGCCATGGACTAATGCACCTCGTCCTCTGCAGGTCACAGGTGGACACCTACTAGGGATGCTTGGAGGTGCATTGCTTGGGTCCATTGGCACACGTGGCACAGTGCTTCTGGCGGAGCCACAGAAGGAGCAGTTAGAGCAGCTACCTGCCCCACTTCAGATCTTGGATCCGCCTATGCTCAGGTGTATCCTAATCCAGTAGTCTAAAAATTTACAGCTTTCTAGTTTAGATTTGAATAATCTCATCTCCTCTCATTAGCGAGGGGAGCGTATCTAGGATTTGCTTTTGCATCATAATAACCCATCATGTCGTGCCCTTCTATCACTTCTACCGCCCACACCCCACATCCTCTTCCGAGGAGAATGAGCACACCGTCTCTCCTGCATTTTGATTTCTTTCTTTTCTTTTCCGATTTTCCCTTAGCATATCTCTACATCCCCATTGATCATATCATTTTGCTAGCATTGTCATGTTCAGCTTGGGGGAAATTGACTTTTGTGTGCATGTTTTCGTGTGTCGTTGTCGTGTGTTTGTGTCTTTGAGTCCTTCGTCGTGTTTTATATCTTTTATTTGAGTGTTTCTTTTTCTTTATTTTTTAGTTTCGTTCATGTTTTTTTCGTGGTTTTCATTTTTTTTTGTCGGTGCGCCCCCCCATTTTCTTTGCCCTCTTGTATAAATTATTATTGCATTGAGGGCAAAGCAAGTTTTAGCTTGGGGGAGTCGCACTTCGTGCGTCATTTGTCTCTTTTTCTTTGTTATTTGAGTCGTTTTTCTCCGTGTTTTTCTTTTTCTTTTTTTCTTTCTTTTCTTCTATTTATCTCTTTCTCCTAGAGATGAACCCTATGATGAATTGCCACGAAAATCACACGCACACTTAGCATAGCTTCGATAATCACATTCACTAACCCTAGGAAGCCGAGTCCATTGCATTTCATGCTTCGTGGGTTCACTTTGCTTTTGTGTGAGTTGTTTGTCGTGACTAGCTAGGGGTGTACTTCTATTTTGTGATTTTGATTTATATACCTATCCTTGGTTGACCCCTAGATTATCATGCTTCGATTTGAATGTGCGGTATCTGCTTTTACTGTCTGCTTCTATATGCATGCTATATTTATATCGTATATTTCAATTCGCATGTGTCGGGATTCCACAAACAAGGACTAGGATAACCCATTTAGCCTATGCTCTGATTAGCGAGAAATATCTCCTTTGCCCAAGTGTTTAGAATCCGATTTCATGATCTGGATCTGGTAGTGGGCCCAATCGTGCTGAGGTGCCGGATAGAGAGCCCACCAATGATGAGATCATGAGGATGATGCATCAGATGATGCAGGTGCAGCAGGGTATGCTCCAGAATACCCAGAGTGCCCCTCGCTCCGAGCCGGGAGCGAAGAAGTTTCGGGAGCTGGCCCCGACTTACTTTGATGGATCTGAAGGACCGTTGGCTGCTGAGGAGTGGATCAGGAATACTGAGGATAATCTGAAGATGTCGAAGGTCAACCCGGCTGGATGGGTTGATTTGGTGAAGAAGCAGCTCAAGGATAATGCCCGTAACTGGTGGGATGCAGAGGAGGAGCTGTTGATGACGTCGATACCTTGGGCTACTTTCAAGTCCAGGTTCGATGAGGAGTACTTTCCGAAGGCTGCCAGGAGGGAGATGTTGCAGCGATTCATTGAGCTGAAGCAAGAAAATCTGACGGTGGACCAGTACCATCAGGAGTTCACCAGGCTGAGTCACTTTGCACCGAAGATGGTAGAGGATGCTGAGGAGAAGGCTCAGAGGTTTCTGCAGGGTCTTACCCTAGGCTTGCAGAGCCTGATGTCTTCGTCAGATCTGGAGTCATATCAGAAGTTGCTGGTAGCTGCTAGGAGGCAGGAGCTGATTGCGAGGCAGAAGAGAGGACAGATTTCTGGAGCTGGGAGGAGGCCTATGGAGTAGGCCAAAGGAGTGGTTAGGCCCGAGTTCAAGCCTAGACAGCCAGTGCAGTTCAAGAGGCCAGATGGGCCTACTGTGAAGACTTGCCATTTCTGCGGCAAGACTGGCCACATCAAGGAGCAGTGCAGGAGATTTCTGGGACAGTGCCTGGTCTGTGGAGACGCTACTCTTGTAGCGAAGGATTGTCAGCATGCAAACCAGTTGAGGAGAGGACCTGATGGAGCACAGCCACAGAGGGGACCAGTTGCAGCCCAGCCGTTGCAGCAGAGAGCACATGTACCTACTGTACGTGGAGCGCCTCTCATTCCACAGAGGCATGCATTTCAGCAGGCTGTTCAGCCGAGGAGGCATGCTTTCCTGATAACTGCAGTGGAGAACGAGGCTGTGGATGAGGTTATCGCATGTAACCCTCTGTCTAGTTGTTTCCTTTCTTAGTTAGTTTTGGTTGTTAGATTATGCTTGTTGCTTGCATATGATTGTTTGTTAGAATAGGTTTGATTGTTAGATTGTCTGTTAGGTGTGATTTTGGTTTGCACGTTTCCTGCACGAGTCCTCTTTGACTCTGGTGCATCGATGTGCATTATATCCCGGAGCTTCATGGAGAAGCATTCCTTGACGACATCCCCGCTTCCCAAGAGTTGGAACATCGTTACAGGAAATGGCGTGATCTCGGTGCATCTTGGGTGCAATTATTGCCCTTTGGTGGTCTGTGGACATGAGCTTTACGCTGATTTTATTGTCCACGACATCATCAACTACGATGCAGTGCTTGGGATGGATTGGCTAGCGAGCTTCTATGCTACGATCGATTGTCGGAGGAAGAAGGTGGTGTTCGAGATCCCTGGACATCCAGTGTTTGAGTTCAGTCTAGGTAGCAGTTCGCTTGGCCCTGTCAGGTTTCGGGTCAGACCGGTGGAGATTGTTGCTATGCAGATGGAGCAGAGTAGACCAGCTGTGGTGCGTGAATTTGACGACGTCTTTCCCGAGGAGATGTCCGGACTGCCGCCCGATCGAGCTCTCAAGTTTTCGATCGATCTTATTCCGGGAGCGCAGTCTATTTCGAAGGCACCGTATCGTATGGCACCAGCAGAGTTGGAGGAGTTGCGTAGGCAGCTGGATGAGCTTCTATAGAAGGGTTACATTAATCCTAGTGTGTCTCCCTGGGGAGCACCAGTGTTGCTGGTGAAGAAGAAGGATGGTTCGCGTCGCATGTGCGTGGACTACAGGGAGCTGAATGTTGTGACCATCAAGAATAAATATCCATTGCCACGTATAGATGACATTTTTGATCAGCTTGGAGGATCGAGAGCGTTCTCTAAGTTGGATCTAAGGAGTGGTTACCATCAGCTTAAGGTGAAGAAGGAGGACATCCAGAAGACATCATTCAGGACGAAGTATGGTCACTACGAGTTAATGGTTATGCCTTTCGGTGTAACCAATGCACCCGCAGTTTTTATGAACCTGATGAATATGATCTTCTACGACTTTCTAGACAAGTTTGTCGTTATCTTTATTGACGACATCCTGATCTATTCGAAGTCGGAGGAGAGCATGCCTCGCACTTGAGGACAATGTTGGAGATCTTGAGGAAGCATCATTTGTATGCTAAGTATTCCAAGTGCGAGTTTTGGCTGGATAGAGTTGCTTTTCTTGGGCATGTGGTGTCAAGCGATGGAATTTCGGTGGATCCCGAGAAGATTAAGGCTATCAGAGAGTGGCCTGTTCCGTAGTCAGCGTCTGAGATCCGGAGTTTCCTTGGGCTTGCAGGTTATTATCGGCGTTTCATTAAGGACATTTTCCGGATTGATGAGCCGATGACCAGACTGACGCGGAAGGATGTACCATTTGTTTGTTCTGATGATTGTGAGAAGGCTTTTGGTGTGCTGAAGGAGAGATTGGCGAATGCCCATGTCCTTGCTGTGCCTGATCGGAGTGGAGGATTCGAGATCTTTTGTGATGCTTCTGGCAACGGTCTTGGTTGTGTGTTGCATCAGCATGGGCACATGGTTACGTATGCTTCTCGTCAGCTTAAGGCTCATGAGAAGAATTACCCGACACACGATTTGGAGTTGGCTGTTGTCGTGTTTGCGCTCAAGATTTGGAGGCACTTCCTGCTGAGTGAGAAGGTGAAGATCTTCACCGATCACAAAAGCTTGAAGTACATTTTTACGCAGAAGGAGCTCAACATGCGACAGCGTCGGTGGTTGGAGCTCATGGCAGATTATGAGATTGATTTACAGTATCACCCTGGCAAGGTGAATGTGGTTCCGGATGTGCTGAGCAGACTCCCAGCAGTGATGATGTTGACTTCACAGTGGAGATTGCAGCAGGATTTTTGCGAGTCTGGAATTGAGATTGTTCTTCCTGGAGAGACTTCCTTGTTGATGAGTATGCAGATACAGTCGACGATCGTGGATAGGATCAAGGCTGGACAGGCTGGAGATGTTAAGCTGTCGAAGATTCGGGAGCAGGTGGAAGCCGGTCTGCGGACTGACTTCTTGATACATGAGGATGGTTCGTTGAGATTTAGAGCCAGGTTGTGTGTGCCAGCTGGGGATATCAGAGAGGAATTATTGGTGGAGGCACACAGTTCGCCGTATTCTATACATCCTGGTGGGACCAAGATGTACAAGGATCTTCGTCTGAACTATTGGTGGCATGGTATGAAGAGGATTATGGCTCGGAGTGTAGCCAAGTGTTTGGTTTGCCAGCAGGTAAAGGCGGAGCATCAGCATACGGCAGGGTTGCTACAACCGCTTCCGATTCCAGAGTGGAAGTGGCAGCACATCACTATGGATTTCGTGACTGGACTACCTCGGAGCCCGAAGCAGAATGACGCGATTTGGGTGATCGTAGACCGATTGACCAAATCTGCGCACTTTATTCCCTTCCGAGTAGGACAGTCCACTGAGACGCTAGCGAGGAGATATATGGAGGTAAATTCTTTTACTCTCCGTTTTTATTTCCTTTCCTAGTTTAGATAGTGATGTAACGTGAATCATGCAGGAGATCGTACGACTTCACGGAGTCCCTGTGAGTATCGTGTCGGACAGAGACATGAGATTCACGTCTCAGTTTTGGCAGAGTCTGCAGAAGAGTCTGGGTACGAGTCTGAGTTTCAGCACGGCGTACCACCACAGATGGATGGCCAGTCCGAGAGGACGATTCAGATTTTGGAGGACATGCTGAGAGCGTGCATGTTGGACTTCAAGGGATCTTGGGAGGATCATCTCCATCATGTTGAGTTTGCCTACAATAACAGCTACCAGGCGAGTATTGGTATGGCGCCTTTCGTCGCGCTATATGGAAAGAAATGTCGATCGCCACTGAGTTGGGATGACATTAGAGATCGGGAGCTGTTAGGACCGGAGATGATCGTGGAGGCCGTGGATGTTGTGAGGAACATTCGGGAGAAGCTGAGGATTACGCAGGACCGTTTCAAGCATTGGGCAGATGCTAAATGGAGGCCTCTAGAGTTTCAGCCTGGAGATCATGTCTTTCTGAAGATTTCTCCGAACCGCGGAGTTATCCGATTTGGGAAGAGAGGTAAGCTGAGTCCGAGGTTCATTGGACCGTTTGACATTCTGGAGAGAGTTGGAGCGGTGGCTTATCGCTTGGCATTGCCACCATCGCTGGAGGGAGTTCACAACGTATTTCACATATCTCAGTTACGTCGATACGTTAGTGATCCGTCCCATGCTGTGGATTTCTCTGAGATCACGGTTCGTCCGGATCTGTCTTATGATCAGCAGCCAGTTGAGATTCTGGATCGTCGACAGAAGTAGCTGAGGAATAAGACCGTCGACTTGGTTCGAGTGCAGTGGCGTCACGGTTCCCCTGGTGAGTCCACCTGGGAGCGTGAGGATGAGATGAGAGAGCATTTCCCGCACCTTTTCCCGAGCAGTGCTTGATGTTGATTCCGAGGACGGAATCATTTCTAAGGTGGGGAGGATGTAACGGTCTGTTTTCGTTGTACTTTGTTCGTGCACGTGCTTTTGATCGTGCACGTAGTGATTTTAGACTTTGTTTGGTTGTGAACACTTTGGTGTGATATGTCGTTGTGAAGGTCTCTGAGAGTAATAAATTGTGGCACTATCTTGGAACGACATTTCTCGGGTCGTTTCCCACGATTTAATATTATTCGAAGAGACGTTGTGATTTTCACTTTTGACGGGAGACGTTTCTATTTTTACTTTCGTCGTCCGATGTTGAAACTGAGATCCGTCTTCTTAGTTACCTTCCTCTCGTCACCACGATCACCCCGATATTTATTTTATAATTTTTGGAGTTTAATTGTCCTATTTTATATTTTTAGCAAGGTTTATAATATTTTTTATAGCTACGTTTTAAAGTATTTTCGACCAAATAAAATTTTATTAAGTTTAAAACGTTTTAAACAATTTTTAAGCCAAATCTCAGCTCATCTTGGCCGCACCCTAGCCATGTATGGGTTTGAGAAGGAGAGATTTGAATTTTAAATTATTTTTAAATCCTAATCCTATTAGATTTAGCCCTAGACCAAGTCAACCCCTCTACACTATATAAACAACCCCTAGGAAGACCTATTTTCGCAAGCAATTAACCCTAGCCGCTCCCAAAACCACAAAACCCACTTGTGACGTTTCATCGCAACCCCGTTCAGCCGTCGCAAGTGTCCGACCGAGGAAAACGCCCCCAATCTCCCGCACCGACCGACAGCCGCCTCGCACCATCGCCCGCTCCGCACCGCTGCATCGCCGCTCCGCAAAATCCCCGCACCGACCGAGAGGATCTCTCAGTCAGACCGAGAGATCTCGCCCGCTCTGCGCCCGCTCCGCACCGCGCCATCGCCCCGCTCCGTCGCCCCGATTCGACCGTGTCTGATCGAGGCGCCCGCCCGCTCACGCCCGCACCCGCTCCGTTGCAACGTTGCAAACGTTGCAACGCCTATTCTTCCGCACCGACCGAGAGGCCGCCCCGCACCGACTGAGAGCCCCGACCCCCGCTCCGCACCCCACTGCACTGCACAGCCACCTGCTGTGTCTGACCGAGCCAAACCCCCGCACCGGCTAGTGTCTGACCGAGCGACGTTCGTCACAACGTCGCAACTCCCGCTCCGCATGCCACCATGGGCCCCCCAAATTCTCCATAGGTGTTGTGGGTCCCCCATTGGCCCCTAGCACTACTGTGGGTCCCACCTAGGTGCTTTCTCTTCGAGGATTTGCCATATACGACGTTGCGATACGTCGTAGCCCGTCATCGCATGTGCTAGCTTTGGAATCTGGATTCGTTGCTCCGGTTGCTGCTCTGATCTTTCCAGCGAGGGATCTATTTTGGAATCAGGACTTGGAGCGCGTTCTTTTATTCCAACCCCTGGCGTCGCTACCCGACGCCAGTGTAGCTTTCGCGTCGTGTTGAGGTAACGCTTTGCACCCCTAGGACCCTCAACCCATTGCCTGCTAATCAAGACTAAAATTGTTGTTTTTAAGTTTTTAAATGTTTTAGATTCACTAATCAAGATTAATAATATGGACTTTAGGCCGGTGGACTTGTGCACGTAGGATTTTGGTGACTTTGGACCTGTTGGACGGTGTTTTCAGACGTTTGACTTGCAGGCAAGTGAAACTTGCCAACTCTTACTTAGGGCCATGTTTTTAGGCCACTTCCTTGTTTTTAGCGTAAAAGAAACTAGGCAGTGAAATGATAGCTGCCTAGACGCCTATTTGATCTAGTTTGACAACGAAACTAGATCCGTCACCTCATTTGATCTAGCTTGACAACGAAGCTAGATCCAACCCCTTTAAAATTGTCTGTTCATGCATTTGTAAACTGCCATGTTTAAATTCCTTACCTGTACGCTTTACTACTTGCCATGTCATGTCATCCATGCATTGAATGTTACATTCGTAGCACATGCTACATACTTGTACTTGCTTGCCCAGGCTAGGTGCATCCCTATGCCATCATGAAAAACACTTCCTGGCTCGTGATCCAGAAGCGAGCATTCCCGTTCGGGGGTAAGGCCCTGGCTCGATACACGTGGAGGGGTAGGGTTGAGCGACCACTCAGCGTAGGAGTGTGCCCGTACAACCACTTCAGCTGTAAGGCGTGAACTCTGTGCATGACATGAAAACGTGACTTGTGAATGATAGTAGTTTGCTACTCTTGCCATGCCATGCTAGTTGCTTATTGTACTTTACTTTACCTGTTGCACTCATACTTTAACTGCCATGTCATTGCATCATGCTAGAACTGCTAGGTTGCTTTACTTTCAGTTTCCTTGCACAAGTCTTTTTAGACTTGCTGACATGTTCCCCTTGCTCTTTTGGGTGTCACATGTTAGACCCTGAGCCAGAGACCGTAGCTGAGGATGAGGTGGTTGCTGACGCTGAGCCGGAGCCGACGTTTGACGAGGAGTTTGTGGACACCGATGACCAGTCTTAGAGACTGATTTGAGTTGCTTTTGCTTAGGTTGCTGTTAGTCGTCGGTGCGTAGCACCATTACTTTACTTTTGTACTTTGTACTTTTGTTGGCCATGCTGGGGCCTCTTTTTAGACTCTTTTCTTTTAGTCTGGTGGCTTTTCTGCGATGTTGGAGTTTATTATTATGGATATTCTGAGATTTATCTTTTGTCTCATTTTCTTTTATTATCTTTGTTTCGTTTCGCGTTGCAAGGACCTGCCATATAATGTTGTTGACGCTTATCGGACTTGCAGCTTTGTAGCTTCAAGTCTGAGCGGACCTTCTCACGCTTCGCCTCCACGTTTTTGGGAAGCGGGGCGTGACAGGCGGGCATCGTTCGGGAGGTCAAATATCCTAATTGGCTCTTGAATGTCGTGATGGTGAAGAAGACGAACGATAAATGGTGAATATGTGTCGACTTCACCGACCTCAACAAAGCATGTCCGAAGGATAGCTACCCCTGCCCCGGATTGACCATCTGGTTGACAGTGCTTTAGGCTACAAACTCATCAGCTTCATGAATGCATTCTCAGACTACAACCAGTTTCAAATGGCACCAGAAGACGAAGAAAAGACTTCTTTCGTCACCGATCGAGGTACTTTATGTTATACAAAAATGCCATTTAGTTTGAAGAATGCAGGGACCACATACCAACGTATGATGAACGGAGTCTTCAAGGCTCAAATCGGGCGAAACCTAGAAGTCTACATTGACGACATACTGGTCAAGTCGAGGAAGCCGACAGAATACATTGCAGATCTCAGAGAGATATTCACACAGATCTGACGATACAACCTTCGGATGAACCCTGCCAAGTGTACCTTTGGGGGTCGATCGGAAAAGTTCCTCAGTTTCATGCTGATGAATCGAGGGATCGAGGCTAATCCCGACAAGATCGTGGCAATCGTCGCGATGAAGGAGACTTCAACCATCAGAGAACTCCAGAGACTGAACGGGAGGATAGCCTCTTTGGGCCAGTTCTTGTCTAAGTCGGTCGAGAGATCGTTGTCTTTCTTCAAAGTATTGAGAAAGGAGATAGCATCCGTCGTGAATGGCAAGAGGGTCATCGAGTGGGATGCAAATTGCAAGAAAGCTTTCTCCGAACAAAAAGAGTACCTTCGTAACCCACCGCTCCTAACCAAGCCAGACAAGGATGACCAACTCATCATTTATCTAGCCGCTACCATGGAGGCCGTAAGCTCGGTGCTCGTCAAAGAGGACTCGGGAGTGCAACGACCTATCTACTACGTCAGCCAAGTCCTTCGAGGCGTAGAAGTAAATTACTCAAGAATAGAGAAGATGGTGTTTGTGCTGATCCAATCTGCGAGGAGGCTACGACCATACTTCCAAGCGCACACTATCTTGGTCCTCACCAATACTCCTTTGGAACAGACCCTAAAGAGGCTGGATCGTTTGGGGAGAATGACAAAGTGGGGAATCAAACTGAGCAACTTCGACATCTAGTTTAAGCCAAGGACCGCCATCAAAGGGTAAGCTCTCGTCGACTTCATCGTCGAACTCACTTACGACGGCAACCCGATGAAAGAGGTACATGTTACTAGCATACAACCCGATGCTACCTCTTCACCCTCGACAGGTCTCAATTCGTCGACCGATATAATTGAAACGAGGGAACATGGATCGTACAAGTTGATGGTTCGGCCAATCAAATCGGAAGCGGGGCCGGAATAATTTGTTGGAAGCAACGATCTAGGATCTCTAGTTTGATAATAACAAACGTGTATGAACTATTTGACGTGTGTGCTAAGTGTGTTTCAGGAATGGCAAAGCAGTAAATCTACATTTGATGACTACGTCAAATGGTGGAGAAATTGCTAATCATATAGCAAATTGAAAGAGAAAGATATTGCCATTTACATAGCAAATGTGACTTGGTCAAAGGAGAAGAATGAATTGATTCATATCAAGGTCGATGAGAACAAATCCTACCACAATCAAGTTCATATTCAATCGTATCCCATTACAAATTCATTTTCCCCTCTATCTCCTATTCCTAAGGGATACAAACTTATCCTCCGAGTTCCCCACTTGCCGCAACAAAAAGCCATAACCAAATCCTACTTAAGAGAGGAACTAAAAGAGAGAGACATCGGCCATAATATAATTTTCTAAGAAAAAGACCCTTCAACTCCTAGAGAGCAAAACCAAGCAAAACCCCAACCTTCTCATTGCGGCAATCAATGAGAAAAAGAGGCAGCAGCACAAAAACTTGCATCATCTAGCATCAACCCTAGCATATCATATTCAAGCCACAAGCACATCAAGAGGGCAACATTTAATTCACCTCCTTGCCACAACATTGTCTTCATCATCAAGCAAGGGGGTCTCCTTCTTTGCACAATCATCAGGAGAGCAACAAAAGTGTGGGTGCTGCATATAAAAAGAAGGAAGAGGCAGCCAAAGGATCATCACACAATAAAGAGGCGGCAACCCAAAAAGAAAACCCTAAACGACGTCAGCCTCATCGTCATGCTGCTACTAAGAGGCCAAAGCAACAAAGTTTAGCATCCACAAAAGCCTCTCTGACGTGCCCCCGGTTTGCGAGCCGCAAATGGCCGGGGGACCCGCGTGAGGGTTTAGATATTTGTAACCGCAAGCGCACGGTGTTGTAGTGTGGCTTGGGGGTCGAACACAGGGAGGCTAGGATGTGCTTGTGTCAAAGAGGACCAAAATCACCCCGTGGGCGAGCTAGCCCAGATCGGATGATGGGTTGTCACGGTAAAGGAATGCAAGGTATAAACAATATGAAAATAAAACCCGGGACTTTGGTTTCCACTCCAACGAGTGACTCTCGCCGATACGGCCTACGGGTAGGATGGCGATCGGAATTAGGGTCTAATGGTGAGACGTTGCCTCTAAAAGTGGTACCGGCATCCCATGGGCCCGATATTCCGGTCGGTGCCCAGGATGATACACCGGACTTCCCGGGTTCGATCAGTGGGCACTCCCGTGTCCATTAACACTGATCGACTCCAGGAGCACTAAGCTCGCAACGATAACTCCCAACGTCTCATCCTGCCGCTCCCGCGCGCTAGGATTCGGCGTCTACGCTAAGGGCGTGAGCTATGGCTAGGGAGTCAACCGCCAAGTTTATTCCCCCTTGGCCCAACGGTCAAAGGCGGTCTTTTTCCCGCCGATGACAATAAAACACCCCGCGTAACCATTCGATTCCTAATCCCTATCGATTTCCTAACCCTATGGACGCATCGGGAAGAGCCCCCGAAGGGGTTTCCGCCAAAATCCCAGATTTGGAAACTACTCACAAATATTCATTAAAAAGCGATCTAAACGAAAATGAAACGTTAAAATCATAATCAGACAATAGGAATGCAAAGGTAGTAAAGCAATTAAGATAATACTAAAGTTTTACAAAGATACGAAAACTTACAAAAACTGGGAAATTACAGCCGTCACAAAATGAAGAAAACAGTAAAAAATAACCAACTCCCGAATCTGGGAAACCTAGGGTTCTATTTATAGAAAACAACATCACCCGATCGGTTGACAAGTCAACCGGTCGGGTGAGCCGCTTCACAAAATCACAGCGCAATGCGGGGGTTTCACCCGGTCAGTATGAACCGGTCGGTTGGAACTTGGTGCGATCGGTTGGATCTTGGTGCTGACCGGTTGGATCTTGGTGCGGACCGGGTGAGGAGACCGGTTGGAGCTTCGAGTCTTGGCTGTTGAAATTCAGCTACAGGTGAACCGATCAGGTGAAGGTCACCCGATCGGTTGGAAATCAGCTTCGAATTTCCAGAGACTTTGAGCTTTTGACCCGGTCACTGAACCGACCGGGTGACTTCTCGTGAGCTCCAAGCTGCGCCCGGGTGGTGCACGCGTGCATCACCCAATCGGTTGGAGATGACCAACCGACCGGGTGAGGGGCTGAAAGATGCAATCTTCGTCGTTTGACCCCCTGGATCACGAGTGACTCCTCCCGTTGCTCCGGGGACACATGATATCATCGTTTTACGTCCCAAATGCCAGCAAACTCCTGCAAAACACGGAAAATACGGAAAAGTGAAAGAAAACAAGAAAATACAAGAAAACACGAGAAAACAAATGAAAGACGGCGGTAAATACAGAAAAACACGGAAGAAAACGCGCGTAAATTTATGACATATAAACGCACATCACTCTCCTACAAACCAAGCCGCAAGCGAGCTTCATCCACAAGCCATCAACGTAGCACAAGGGTCTCCTTCAAGCTCCACAAGGCAAGGAGCACCGAACAACCTGAAGTCGGAGTTGTTGGCATCTCCAGCATAGAGAATCAGCATCATCAACGACGAGCTGCCCAAACTACCGCCGACAACCAGTCCCGCTTGCTGGTCGTGCCCGGATATACACCCAGAAAATGATTGTAGTATTACTGCAAGCGCACGGTGTAGTGGTGAACGGGTATCGAACACAGGGAGGACAAATGACGGTACTCTATTTTAATCACCTAGGTATCGGTGGTAGAATGGAATCGTTTCGATAATATAGTCACAGTCATTCAATTAACAATTTGAATTCTATATAATAAAAGCATCTAAGGCCAAGGAATCCCCACCACGGATCGTTATTTATCTTTGTGAATCGTGAATCTTAATGTTGCAAGGCTTGAATTGAGGTGAACTAGTCGTAACTGAATAGAGAACCAAGCTCACGCTCTCGCGCTATTACCGGTCTATAGCAACCTAGATTAGGGCCCACTCTAGTGTAAACCCTAACCTAAGCCACTAGCATTTGGATCGACATCATCATCCAATCGCTCCTCGAGCCCACTCTCGTGCAAAATCGAGTTACGACCTAGGTTATGATGGTTCGTATTCGCCCAATCTCTTGCAAGCAAATATGAGTATAGATTTATAATAAAAATCCTAGCTTTGGTCCAATCTCTTACAAACCAAGTCTAGAGAATCTCGATTATAAACCTAAATCGAATATCTAGGCATTCCCATCGATCGAAATCCAATCTCTTGCAAATCCCAATCGATGAAAATTCCTAGCTACTCGTAGAAAATCAATCATAACCCAACCATCTATCAATCCTAGCAACATATTTATTCGTTCATCACAAGTCTAAAATCGGATCCATAGGGTTCGTACACATGCCCTAGAACAGCGGAACTACTCGTAATTAATCGTGGCAATCACAGAAATAACGAATAAAAACATATAGCAATTCATAGTTGAGAGAAAACAATTCATGAAAACAAGAAATTTTGATAGAAAGAACAAATCTCCAATCTCCAGTAAAGAATTTTGATAGAAAGAACAGATCTTTCACTCGCCCGAGTGGACTTTGACTCCAAGCGTTCATGTATCCGTTGTACTCGACCGAGTACGTTCCTTCACTCGGCGGAGTGAACTGTCTGCTCGGCCGAGTGGGCTGTTTCTGGAGTCCTATCTTCTCCTCCTCGCCTCCACGTCGATTCTATCGAACTTCTTCTTCTTTCGATCATCATCTAGCGTTGCTGGCTCCTCGATATGGTCACAGGCGGTGCTCCAGTGTGCGCGAAAGTCCCTTGATCTCATTTATGCTCCAGATCGCTCCATATTTCCTGAAATCCGACAAAAACAAGAAATAGTGAAAAGCAACGTGATATCGTCGAATAATAGTGAAAAATGCAATATGGACGATCAAAATGACATACAAACATGCAGAAAAAGGTGTAAAATAAGGAGCGATCAAAATCCCACAAGCTTACCTCTTACTCGTCCTCGAGGAAGATGAGTAAAAAGGCGACCCGGCGGGTAAAAATAAGGAAAAAGGAAGGAGAAGATAAAATAGAAAACGAAGAGGGAGGTGCTAGATCATTTTCTCAGGACGTGGAGCTGCTTACTCAAATATCGCACAACGAATAAAAACATGCCAAAGATTTTTATCTCGATATCATGATCATATATGAATGCATTCGATATAAAAACCAAGAATATCAAAACGATATGAAACATAAAATCATTCTAGAATTAGCGTCGTCTGAGGCATCCAAAGTAATATACATAATCGCAGATTGCACACTTTTTAATTGATTGCTTTTACTTGGAGTATAAGAGGCATCGCACATTATGGAGCAATAAGAATAGAAAGAAATGGTATTCATGAAATGCATGCCAAATTTCAATTCATGGACTTCGTAATACTCCTAGTAATCTCCCTGAGTATAGAAAATTACCTAGCTTAGGTCGTCATGAACAGACAAGTGGTCACTCTCTCACACATCATTGGATCCTCTCCTCCAAGCTTATCTATAAGCGTGGTGGCATCAAATAGTACAATACGACTTTTTCCCATTTTTTGAAGCTCCAAGAAAAAATAAAAAAATAAAATAAAAAGGAAGAAAGAAAGAAAGAAAGAAATGGGATCGGGAATATACAGTCAAACTTTTTTTTTGTTTTTCTTTTCTCTTTTTTCTCTTTTTTTCTTTTTCTTTTTTTTTCTTTTAAACCAATATACACAATAACAATCCTGAATCAAATATAGAGAGATATTCATCTATTTTTTCTTTTGATTTTGGGGTATTGTAGCTTGGGCTTTATAGCAAGGGGGAGCTGCCAATAATAGATTTGCTGAAGGGAGATTCACCAATGATTTTAAGTATAGAAATGAAGCTCAAGACATGTAGAGAAAGAAAGATATGCAACGCTCAGTTCACTCTTTTGAATATGCATGACAACTTTCAGCAGGGCAATGTAATTTACTCAGTTTGAATTAAGAAAGTAAACTAATCCAGTTATATCAAAAAGGCATACATTCAATCAACCGGGAAGTTAAGCGTACAATTTTATGCAAAAAGAAGTGAAGGCAGACAACAAAGCAATACTCCAAATATATGCAATCAATGCGTGAAGCTTGGTGTGTTTTCTATGAAAAGTATACAATATAAATCTGCAGACTCAGCTAATGGTAGAATTTCATTCACAATCATATAATAAAGATGCAGGTTACTATTCTCGAATGCATGGCAACGTATAGCATATGATATCTGAAATAAAAATGATGGCATGGCAAGAGAATATGCATATGAAAGTAAGCTAACTCCAAGTCATCATCATCACAGAAAATTCATCTCTAGCAAAAAGGATAAAAGAAATAAGGATAAAGGAAAAATAAGAACTACTATACATATGCAGCACACACACAAAATAAGAAAACGTGATGCATGAGGAAAAATATGAAAAAGTGGGTGAAAACAAGTGGAAAATAAAGAAATGTGGAAAAATGAAGATACAAATGAAGAAAACAAAAAGTGTGTGAGACACTCACTCCCCCAAGCTAAACTGCACAGTGTCCTCAATGTGCTAAGTATGGCACAAGGAGAAATATGATAGGGGTGGGAGGGTGAGGATGCATGCTTGATAAAGGGTGAAATGAAAGAAAATGGGATGGAAATGCAAGTGATGAGTGCAAAGATCAAGGTGGCGCAATATAACGGTTCCAGAAATGCAGGGTTTTCTGGGACCCTTAGGGCACAAAACTCTAGTCCCGTCCTAAGTCGGACGGAACATAGACAGAAATGCAGCGGAAAAATTTTATGTTAATCTAATTAACATGCAACCCTAAGGAACCAGACCCTATTAGCCAGGATCTCTGCCAACTTGGGGTGGATCTGACCACCCCAAGAGGGATCTAACTACTGCGAATAATTAAATGAAAAACTTAAACACATACCCGGAATCTCAGCCCTGGGGCAGGCGAGATGTTCCGCACCGTCTTCCGAGCTGCTCCTGTCCCACGCCGAGCCGCTCCTTGAACAGCTCCCCGAACTGCTCCCCGAACTGCTCCTCGAACCGCTCCGCATCATGAGGCGATCAATCCCATGTCGCCGAGCCAACCACATGCCGAAGAAAGTTTAACGCGAGTGAAACCTCCGCCTAGATTTCGGATCTGAATCCGAACTCCTTTGCGGCTTTGCTAGAGCCCTCAGGAGCAAGGCAGAAATTTATAGGGAGAGGATAAATATTAATTTAGCTTAGATCCGAGCGTGCTCCAATATTTACGAGAGCTGCTCAGATCTAGAGCTTGGGACGAGTTTTGAGGAGGAGAGCAGACCCCTATTTATATAGGCGGCGGACTCTCCCCTTTTCTCAAAATCCGATGTGGGACTAAAATAGAGTTTAATCAAATTCAATTTAGTTTGCACTTCACAAAGTGCAAACTTCCGTGAATTTTAACTCCCTCACCGTTGAACTTCAGGATTGATACAACCTATCAATTCGAAGGGTGTTCCACGGTGAACGCATAGGAAAAAACCGTTCGTCAATCGGAGTTCGTTTGACCCTCCAATTAATCGCTCAAAGTTCAGCCCATGGCTAGTTTTTCACAAAAACTGAGCCGTCAAAACAATTCTGCCCTAGGGCCAGAATTTCAGCACAAACGGGACCCACCAGACCAGCTGGGTGAGCCCAGACCAGGCTGGACGCCTGGTCTGGGCGCACCCAGGCTGGTGCGCCCAGCCTGGGCGCCTGGCCCGGGCCTGGGCCAGGCGCCCAGGCGCCCTGGATGCCTGGGCGGCCCGCCTGGGCCAGGCCCAGGCACTGGCCCAGCGCCTGGGCCAGTGCCCAGGCGCCCCTGGGCGCCTGGGCGCGGGTCCAGGCGCCCAGCGCCTGGGCCTGAGCCCAGGCACCTGGGCTGGCGACCTGGCTCAGCCAGGTCTGGCCAGGCGCCCAGGCCAGACCTAGTCTGGCCTGGGTCAGCCTGGTCTGACCCGGTCTAATCTGTTTGGCTGTTTTTGAGCGTATCTTGGTCATTTGGCTTCCGATTTGGACGCCGTTCGAACCTGGGCGTAGACCGGGACATTCCCGTCTTACCCGTGAACCTTTCTTTGCATTTATATTATTAAATATTGTTTTAAACTATTTAAAACTTATTTAATCCCTTTTGCATCAAATGCAAAATAGTCCCTATCTAGGCTTAAATTATCATTTGCATCAAATACAAATGATCTGAGGGCATATTTTCCTACATCTCCCACTTGCACTCAGGATCATTTATCCCGAATGCTGGAGATTTTTGCAAACATCTTTTGCAATACTTTATCCCTTGCATCAAATGCAAATTATTCTCCCTAAATAATTTCTACCCATTACTAGACGAAGAATCACACTCTGTGTGAGACCCTACAGCCTGACCCTTACAACAGGTTGGGCTCGAAGCCTTATACGAGAGTGACCACGAGCAGTGGCTGCCGTCCCTGCTTCAGGAATCATCATTATGTGGTTAACTCATTGACATGAGTATTGTCGGGACCACCCTGACTGTTTCCGTGATGAATTCCGCAGTTATAGTCTCTTCGTCTAAACTATGTCGTGTAGATCAAGTCTAGGGTACGGTTAAACTGTCAACCCCAATAACTTGACTCCGGTCAGTTTCTATCGATCTTTTAGTCAAAAAAATGTTGGACTTCTTCCAACATACTCTGGCCAGAGTTTTTACTAAAGACCGAACTAACCCTACGACACTAACTCCCATTGACCGGGAGAGACGAATCCTCTCTTGGTCATTACTCTCCTCATACGCTTCAAGTGTCACCCAATCAAAAACCTTTCGACAGGGCTTGCCTCGAAGCTAGGTCATTTGATCTAAGTGGCACCGTTCACGCACAGGTTCGTCAAAATGACCGCAAGTCAAAAGACCAACTAGCCTATCATCACTCAGAGTCATCATTGACAGATTGGTCAATATAACCATATGATAACTCTTGTGGATCGTTCAGTGAACTCATTCTCTAATGAGCACATGTGTCTTGTCAACGACTTCGCCAAGTCAAGCGATCATGAGATCATCGCCACCGCTATACGGTGAAGACTAAGACACAATAGTCTATCCAATGTTTCGATATCCTTGTCTCGAAATATCTACGACCACGAACCCTTTTAGACTTATGCTACAGCCGGTCAAACATTTCTCCATGATCGAGATACTCATCTCGATACCTGTTTGACCTTGCATAAAGTCTTATGACTTTACCTAAGTTAATGTCTAATGTTAACAACATTATAAAATAACTTAGATAAATTATTACCAAACAGCTTACTGTTATTTCGAACAAGATGTTTGTGCTATTCACACATGAAGATAGATAGCCTCGAGGGTATCATCTCTCAACATCTCCCACTTGCACTCAGGCCCATTTTTCTCGGTATCTCATACCGTTTTTACACATAAGTTTTCCCGACTTCATGTGGTAGAGCCTTCATGAGTGGATCTGCTAAAACCGTCTACTCTATAGACTTAAGGGTTTCTATGTTTAAACCAACCATTTGAATCTCATTCAAATAATTCATTTGGTCTTTCGGAATCCATAATATTTTAATTTACTTGGATCTTATCCAATTCATCGTACCTTACGATAATCATTTAAATTAGTTACTGGTCATTTCAAATGGCTCATTTCTAATAAAGTATCAAACTCTTTTGATCACTTTGTCAAAATATATGTTCCATCCCTTTGATGCCTCACATGAAATTTACACGCTCCCACTGACCTTGAAAACTATCTGGCTAATTCATATAAGTTGGTCCATCTAAATCATATTTAGAAAAACGAACTTGTAAGTGAATGCTCCAATTTTCATGGTCAACTTAAGCGTTTACATCGAGTTTGGTCCGAGTAGTTCTGTACACATCTGCTGGTGGAAAACGGTTTCATTATAATCCGTTTTATAAGAATTAGTATGGAAAAACCGTTCTCGACCAACATGATTGCACTTCACTATTTTCCTTTCTGCACCAATCTTTCAACTTAAAGATTTACTTGCAGAAAGTGAGGAAACATTTTCCTTGTGCACGTAAACTAAATTCCAAAATTTATTTACGCACACGGACCTATTCTGATTGCATCAAGTTTTTAAATCGGAGTTACTTCTCCGAATTTCATCCCGGAAGTTGACTAAGTCATCATCAGTTATGATGTTTAACTCGACTCTTCGTCTCACGAAATTCGAGTAATTATACAACTTCATAATGATTGATTTAATGAATATCTTATTGATAATGTCCTCATAGAACATTATCAAAAAACTAGGCATTACTATCTGGGACTTAACCCAGAGGGAGGACTTAACTCAGAGTCACTTGCTATGGATCGCACCAAGTCTAACTCAGTGTGATTCATATTTTTAACACACGGATGTGTTAACAGACTTGACCTGAGAGAAAATCACATTTTCTTTTAATTACGCAAGATTTTATGTAGCCAAGTATTCGACCATTCGATCTAATCGAATCAGTTTAAATACTTTAGTCATTTCGTTCTTTATTTTATCAGACTTGTGTTTCATCAAGAACACGTGTCTTAATAAAATATACGAATAACTTATTTTGGTTAATCTAGACTCGAGTACATCAGTATGTACTAGACTGAGTTCGACAACTCATTCTCCCATTGTCTTACAGATGGGTTTCGGCCATTATATCTAAGAGGGTAAGATTCACAAGTGTCCGCAGACTTCATAATACGAGAGGTCAGACCCCTCTTTATGTGACTTGTGAAGCTTAGTTTCTCGATACGGCCTAGTCTATTTTCCCATGTAAGTTTGCTACTATCTTATGTATTTATATATTAACATTTAATATATATATAATCATTATACATTTTACTCATTGCTTCAGAAGCAATGTGACGACATTCGTCAAAATGTGTTAACGTTTTGAATAACAATAATTATGAAATCGTGACATCAGAGTATGTCACATTTTTATTTCCTCCTACTTATGCCTTTACTAATGATAAATTAAACTATTTAACTCGATTGAGTTTCCGGTGTGCCTTCTTCCTTTTCTAAATCACATTTAGATATTTAAATGGCCCAACATAAATGAATAGCTATGCAAGCGACTCATGTATCCAAACGCTTGAGAGTTGCAATCTTGAGTGTAGCTCAAGAAGTTGCTTGTCTCAAGATCCGGTTGGGATACATAGTCATGCACCACTCATGCACTCGTATTCGACTCAAACGGTTTGATCGAATTCTCGAACTTTGCGGATCAGAATTGTTTGTCCATACAACTTTGAGGGTAGCTCGACAAGTTGTAGGGAAAAACATACTTCGAATATCCTATATGTTCAAGCTGCCTCATATAGAGACGAGTGACATATTGCGTGAATTTATTTGTTGGACCCAGAACTTAATGAAATCATATTTCTTAAGTCTGTTCTTTAGAAGGTCATTTTAATGTCAACGAGAGTATAGTTTAATCTTATCAATTAGAATTTAACTTGATATTCAATTAATCAACCTATTTGACCAATTAACTAATTCCATTAAAAAAATTATATTTTGATTCCTTCGGTAAACATAGTCTTGCCCTAGTTTAGCATATGTTCAATATTAAATATAGGTAGAATGGCTTTTATCTATATATATCCTTCCACTATTTTTACAATCGTTTCAAAGCTTAATAACGAACGATTTAATCGAATTAAAATATTTAAAATTTAGTGAAAGAGGGAACCAATCATCCTGAACCTCATAACCTTGAGGAGACTCAACAAGTTGATTGGTTCCATGATTGGTAGACTAACTCTTAGTCAATCACATCACATGTGACTCCCTATCATTTTTTACCCACAGTCACTTATGATCTTGAGGAGACTCAACAAATCATAATGACTGGTCTAGCCAGACCCTTGATTTCGTGTCCAGATTTGACTTAGATCGATGCTCGAGGAGACCCGACATATCGATTTGGGTCAAGTCTAGACTACATCACATGTATGTTGGAGTTTGTTCCTAAAAGATAAACATGTCATAGCTTGAGGAGACTCAACAACCATAATTGTCTTCTTTGAGTTACCAAGCTCCAAAATCAAGGAGGAATACGGATTAATCTTTAATAAGATTTATAACGCATCGACTAGATATAGTCCAGGGTGTCATATAATCATGATTCGCGACATTGCGGTCCAGCAGAACACAGTCAGGGAATTGATTAAGCCAGGATCACTACCCCTTAGACTAGTAAGGGTTGATCCAGAAATCTTAGCCAAGCACATTGACTGGATCATGGTCCATTGAATGAAGCTTGTCATTTTTGTATGTGTGCCATAGACTAAACAGCTTTTATTAACAACTAATTAATCCTATCAACTAGTTGCATCCTTAAATTCAAAATTTTAGGATTTGTTTAATAACTTTTATTAAATCCTTATCAACTATAAGGTTCACGTGCTATCCTAATCGTTATTAGGATTTTAATAAATTTATTAACCAACGCCAAAAGCGAAGTCCTTTAATGAGAATTAATAATAACAATTAGAATTAAAAATTTCATTAAAAGGACTACCCTAATCAGGAATTAGGTCTTGAAGCATTGTTAATGTTTTATTAAAACATAGCATGTCATTAAAATTCAAGTAATAAATTTTAATCATTTCTTAATGGCTAACCTAAAAGGTTGGCTTGTGTTATCAAATAAGGGACAAGATGAACTAACCATAAAGCTACACTAATTTATCGCATAAAAGGTGTACAACTATTTAACAATTTAAATAGAACAATGTTTATCACATAAACAATTTTAGCATGCAAACATAAATTTAACATTTAAATTTAAAATATGATTTTAAAATTATTTTATTTTTATCTCATAAAAAATTGTTTTTAAAATCACTAATTTGCATGCTACCTTTTAAAAAATTTATCGCATAAAAATTTTAACCTTTAAAATCAGTTTTAAAATATCTCATAAAATTTAAAACATCATTTAAAAAATTCCATATTTAAAATTTATCATATAAAATTTTAAACAACATTTTAAACTTATCGCATAAAGTTTTAAAGCTTTAAAACAATTTTAAAATTTATCACATAAATTTAAAAATTCCATTTTAAAACTTTCATGTTTAAAATTTATCATATAAAATTTTTAAACAAAAAAAATTTAAATTTATCGCAAAAATTTAAAGAAAACATTTTTCTGTAAAAGCATTCAAATAATAAATTTGCAGTCCTAGATCAGCATACAGAGATGGCTCCGATACCAATGCAGGGTTTTCTGGGACCCTTAGGGCACAAAAACTCTAGTTCCGTCCTAAGTCGGACGGAACATAGACAGAAATGCAGCGGAAAAATTTTATGTTAATCTAATTAACATGCAACCCTAAGGAACCAGACCCTATTAGCCAGGATCTCTGCCAACTTGGGGTGGATCTGACCACCCCAAGAGGGATCTAACTACTGCGAATAATTAAATGAAAAACTTAAACACATACCCGGAATCTCAGCCCTGGGGCAGGCGAGATGTTCCGCACCGTCTTCCGAGATGCTCCCGTCCCACGCCGAGCCGCTCCTTGAACCGCTCCCCGAACCGCTCTGCATCACGAGGTGATCAATCCCATGTCGCCGAGCCAACCACGTGCCGAAGAAAGTTTCACGCGAGTGAAACCTCCGCCTAGATTTCGGATCTGAATCCGAACTCCTTTGCGGCTTTGCTAGAGCCCTCAGGAGCAAGGCAGAAATTTATAGGGAGATGAGAAATATTAATTTAGCTTAGATCCGAGCGTGCTCCAACATTTACGAGAGCTGCTCAGATCTAGAGCTTGGGACGAGTTTTGAGGAGGAGAGCAGACCCCTATTTATATAGGCGGCGGACTCTCCCCTTTTCTCAAAATCCGATGTGGGACTAAAATAGAGTTAAATCAAATTCAATTTAGTTTGCACTTCACAAAGTGCAAACTTCCGTGAATTTTAACTCCCTCACCGTTGAACTTCAGGATTGATACGACCTATCAATTCGAAGGGTGTTCAACGGTGAACGCATAGGAAAAAACCATTCGTCAATCGGAGTTCGTTTGACCCTCCAATTAATCGCTCAAAGTTCAGCCCATGGCTAGTTTTTCACAAAAACTGAGCCGTCAAAACAATTCTGCCCTAGGGCCAGAATTTCAGCACAAACGGGACCCACCAGACCAGCTGGGTGAGCCCAGACCAGGCTGGACGCCTGGTCTGGGCGCACCCAGGCTGGTGTGCCCATCCTGGGCGCCTGGCCCAGGCCAGGGCCAGGCGCCCGGGCCTGGGCCAGGCGCCCTGGTCGCCTGGGCGGCCCGCCTGGGCCAGGCCCAGGCGCTGGCCCAGCGCCTGGGCCAGTGCCCAGGCGCGCCTGGGCGGGCCCGCCTGGGCCTGAGCCCAGGCACCTGGGCTGGCGACCTAGCTCAGCCAGGTCTGGCCAGGCGCCCAGGCCAGACATAGTCTGGACTGGGTCAGCCTGGTCTGACCCGGTCTGATCTGTTTGGCTATTTTTGAGCGTATATTGGTCATTTGGCTTCCGATTTGGACGCCGTTCGAACCTGGGCGTAGACCGGGACATTCCCGTCTTACCCGTGAACCTTTCTTTGCGTTTATATTATTAAATATTGTTTTAAACTATTTAAAACTTATTTAATCCCTTTTGCATCAAATGCAAAATAGTCTATCTAGGCTTAAATTATCATTTGCATCAAATACAAATGATCTGAGGGCATATTTCCCTACAAGAAATACCTCCTCTCTCCCAGGATGATAGAGACAAATCTGAACAAAAAGTGACCAAAATGTATGGGGAGGAGGGGCGCAAAATCGGGAGAAAAGATAATATCGATCACAGCAACGGCAAAAATATGAGAGGCATCAAGTGTGTGCCTAAGCAGGTGGTGGATCACCAGCACCGCCCTGTGGTAGGGGAGGTGGTGGTGGCGGAGGCTACTGTGAAATGGGACGGATGGCCGCAGGTAGAGGCTGTGGCATGCGCGTAAGAATCTGGTTCAGGGTAACCTGAATACCAGGGAGTAGAGCGACGCGAGACTGCACAGAGCTAACTGTGGCAGTAAGAGCCCGAAAATCTCCTCTGAGCCCACTAGAGGCCCCCTTTAAAGCACGGAGGTGCTGAACGAGGGTGTCGGGAGCAGGCGGAGAGGGTCGAACAGGTGAGGATCGGGGCTGTCGCACACGGCCACCGTAGACAAGTGGGGCCACTACTGGGTGAGGGTGTGGTGCTGTGCTCGCTAAAAGACACTCAGCCTTTGTGGAAGGCTGAGACACAGGAATGCTCTCAGAAGTGTGAGCAGCGGCAAAATCTGAAGCAGTGACAGAGGGCGAGAAGGTCAGAGAGGTCGCTAACACAGAAATGGGGACAGACGTCACGACACTCTCGATGAAGACAGCGACATCAGAGACAGAAGTGTCGACGACTAGGGAGGTCATGAAATCAACAGAAAATGACTCCCCAGGGGTCGAGAAATCTGGTGACGATAGGGTCTCAGCTGTCAAAATGAAGGAAGGCTCGCCTCTCTCAAAAACAGTGGTAGGGGCGCTCTCAAAACTCACAGAATAAATGTGATCAGAGGTCAATGACACAATGGTGGTGGTGGTGGCGGCAGACTCAGCTAGGGTGCTCCCGACACTGACAGAAGTGTGGACATAGGTGACAGGAGCTGTGGTCAAATCAGGTGCAGGTTGGGGGATTGGGATCTCTGGGTCCAGGGGTGGGAAGAGGGGCTCCTGCTGAGCACCCTCGGGCTCAATCACGTACGCAACTGGGATGAGGAGGTCCATCTCTGGTCTCCACTCCCCTCCTTCAGGTCCAATATGGGTCTGAGCGGGGCTTGAAAGCACCATGTAATCTGCAGCAAAAGTACCGTGCAGCCAAATCCAATAGTGCTGGCCATGAGTACACAACATCCTCATGCGGGCCATGACATCTATGGAAAGGGAGGTGGGGCCTGTGGGTCATAGCAAAACAGCTGGGAGGTCAACCCCGCGCATGGGAGCCAGAAGGGTGATCAGAACGCCACAACAAATCGATGTCCTGGCGGCGACAGAGATAATGATGTGATCTAGATACCAACTAGCTATATCAATCTGAATATCGGGGAGTAATACGTCTCTGCCAGCCTCTAAGGCTCTCTCTCTCGTCATCGCTTAGAGCATATAGAGCTCAGGCGTAGACATCGTCCCAGGCTCATACCTCGCAAGAAATGTGGTCGCCATGAGACGCTGAGCAATGTGGAGGTATGGGTGGATAATAGAGGAGGCCTTGGCCAGGCTAGGGTCAAAGGCGAGTGGTGATCCCGTGATAAGTGTCCAGAAGGCATGGGGATCAAAGGAAGGAGGTGTGTGGTGCGTAGGAGCAAAAGCACGGTCGAGGACCGGGACAGGGGGCCAATGGAAATAGGCTCGGAGCATATCGAGAGTAATCTCGCACTCACGATCCATAAGACGAAATGAGCAACCCCCTGGAGTCCTACGGATAGAACTTAGGACCTCGAGGTCGGGTGGACATAGGTGTCTACCGATACCGACAGACAATCACGCCACACCCACGTTATCATACAACTGGAGTAGGCCCTCAAATACCCCTAAGAGCTCAAAATCGACGATGTGTGCAAACCTAGAGGGGACAATCGGTCGATGGGAGATTCTTTCAAATCTGACGCAGTGTGCGTCATCTCTGAAAGTGTCACCATCGAATCGAAAGCAGGGACGGGTTGTGCCGGTGGTGGTGGGATGGGTGAGGTAGGAGGCGGAAGTGTAGGTGGTGGCGGGCTAGGCGGCGGAGAGTCCGCTCTAGCGGAGGAAGAGCCAGGCTCACTAGTCCTCTTCCGCGTGAAGGCGAGCGTCCGCGAACGCAACCTAGTGCATGGAGGCATGGTAGTGCAGTAAGGTGTGCCAACCAATGCGAAGTGCTAGTAAAAAAGAGCAAATATACCCGAGCACGACGCGAATGCAAGCAAGCGATGTGAGCAGAGAAACGCCTCCCCTGAGAAGCTCCGAATCTGCCCCTGCTTCTCCCCCAAGCTATCCTAAAACACAAATAGATTAATTAGGAATGAATATCAATAAATTTAGGGGAAAACCAAGAGAAATAGGTGTGTATGTAGTTTAATTTCGATTCGGGATGGAATAGGGCTTACGAAATGGAGATTGTGAGAAAAGGGGAAATTAGGGCTAAAAGGGGGGCAGTCGATAGTGAGGGAGACGGTGCCGGCAGCGACTGGACGGCGGCATGGCCGACGTGGGGTCACGCCACTCGGGCACGGGTGAGGGCGGCTCGTGCGAGAGAACGGGGCGTTCGGGCTATTGGAGGAAGCTCGGGCTGTCGGTTTGGAAATTTGGGGGTTTTAATTTTTAGGGCCGCGAGTGCTATTTATACAATGTTAGTCACTCGGCCGAGTGGCGTGAACACTCGGCCGAGTGGCTCAGTTTATAAAATCTTTTAAAATTTTCGTGTATGTTCCGACTCGACCGAGTAGCACTATCACTCGGCCGAGTCGACAAAAGTCACTCGGCCGAGTCGACAAAAGTCACTCGGCCGAGTCGACAAAAGTCACTCGGCCGAGTGACTAGGCCACTCAGAGCTTTTTATATGTTGAAAGTGTCAGATTAACATGGTCGAGTGACAAAGTCACTCGGCCAAGTGGCATGTAATTAACAGAGAGAGATTTTTCGAAACTTCCCTGATTAGTACCCTACTCGGCCGAGTAGGGTCTTCACTCGGCCGAGTGAAAATGTCACTCAGCCGAGTGGGCAGCTATTTTTAGCTCCAACTCTCTGTTTTTGCTCCACTTTCTGATTTTCTTTCCCCCGTCAGTTTCTTTATTCTTTTGACATTTGAGCGCATCCCTAGAATGCTTCGCAACGCCATGGTCGTCCTCTATTCATATGGTCTCCTATTCTCCTTCTCCTGAAATGAAAAATATTGCCCGTTGTCAGATTTTTCTTCCACACTTGACTCTAAACACTAATAAAGATCTAGAACAAAAAATGAAAAGAAAAATTCAACTAAAAGGTGAGATAGAACCGTCGGGTTGCCTCCCGACAAGCGCTCGTTTAAGGTCTTGAGCTCAACCCCCTAAGATTCGCGATTAAAGCTCGATGTTTGGCGCATGTGAGATGCGCGCGTCAAACTTGTCGGGAAGGCCGCTTGGGTTTAGTTGTTGATTTTCTTCGGTGTTCCTCGGCTCCCCTCCATCATGGGTAGTGGTGGGGAGTGAGTCCCCCAAGCTTGAGCTTTCGACATCCTTCTTCTTGGCCGATGGCGAAGATTTGTTGTACGGTGGAGCTTTCTTCATGTACTTCGCCGTAGAGAGCTTGCACAGCTCTCTAATCTTGACGACATCAGCATCGTCCTCATCTTCATCCGTAAGAGGGTTCAACGGGTCTCCCATCATTTTGCCTTCTTTGGTAGGTTGGCCCTCTTCGAGGTCGTCATCGTGCTTGGCCCCGATGGCAAATGGCATGGCATCGTCAATTACCTCATCAAGGAGGTCCACGTAGTCCACGTCCTCTGGCCAAGGCATATGCTTCATCGCCTTCGAAATGTGGAGCTCAACGTCAATATTGCAGACGTTCAAGGATAAGGTTCCTTCCCTTACATCTACAATCACTCCGATAGTGGCTAAGAAAGGACGTCCAAGAATCAGCGATGTATCACCTTCCTCCTTAATGTCCATCACCACGAAGTCGCATGGCAAGCAGAGTCCACCCAGTACTTGTAATGGTATGTTTTCGGCAAACCCTACCGGCCTAGTGATTCGCCCATCAGCGAGTTGTATCTTCATGTCCGTGGCCTTGAGGTCGGTTCACGTATTCATTTTCTTGAACATTGTGAGGGGCATGAAGCTCACGCTTGCTCCCAAATCTACTAAAGCTTTATGAAGTGGGACTCCTCCAAGCGTGCAAGGAATTCAAAAACTACCGGGATCTTTGAACTTGGTTGGCGCTTTCTCCTTTCTAGTAAACCATGTGCTTTGCTCGGCGAGCATGATCCTTTCTTTTCGCTTCTTTCCCACGATCAAATCCTTTAGAAACTTTGCATATGACGGGATTTTGATGAATGCATCCAAGAATGTGATGTTCAAGCTCACACCTCGCAAATACTCCAGAAATTTGACGAGCCTTTTCTCAATCCTCACCTTTGCCAACCGTTGTGGGTATGGTATCGGTGGCATATAAGCTCGCTCCATTCGTGGCTTCTCTACTTCAGATTTTTCATGGTCGCTCGACGCCTTCGGGTTCTCCCCGTCATTGATCGGTTCCTCCTCAACCGAAATTTCTTCCCTCGGCTCCTTAGCTTGAATCATGGCGGGAGTGGCGTCCTTTCTGCCTCTTGTAGTCACCGCCACGACCGCATTGATGTGGCCGGTGTTGCTTCGTGGGTTTTGTTCCGGTTGAGCCGGTAATTGTTGATTGGTCTTATTGAGCACTGCGAGTTGCTCCGATAACTGTGCAACGACGGTGTTGAGGGAATCTTGTTGGGCCATCAATTTTTCATTAAACTTCTTTTGTTCGGCCATGAACTCTTCAACCCTTGCTTCATGGTCCGACCTTGGCGGTGCTTGCGGTAGATTAGGTGCCCTCCATCCTTGATTGTATCCCGGGGGTCTATAGGGCCCCGCTTGTTGCCTCGGTGGGTAGTTTTGTTGTTGGGGTGTCCTTTTTTGATACTGTGGTTGTTGTGGAGGCCGGGCTTGTGATTGTTGCGGTGGTGGATTCAAGGCTCCATCATTGTTGGCGTATGAAAATTCGGGGTGACCCTTTGTAGCCGGGTTCACCCAATAACCGGTACTACCTGCAACATATTGAGCTTGCTCTATAGCTCCGTCTCCTTGCTCCCCTCCAACAAACATAACATGGGCTTGATCCTACCAGTCGCTCATGCTTCCTCCCGGTGTAGACACGGTGGAAGCTCCATGTGGTTCATTAACTAACTTTTCCAATCTCTCTACGACTTTGTGAAGAGAATCAAATTTTGTAGAGAGCTCTGCCACTGCCTTCGCTTTATAGATACTTGCCTGCTTTAAGGATGACGAAGAATGTCCCCTTTCGTCGGCCCACTGCTGATTATTCGAAGCCATCTCCTCAAGTAAGGCCGTAGCATCATCCGGTGTCTTTGACAAGATAGCTCCATTGGCGGTTGCATCAATTATTTGCTTTGTGCTCGGTTGCAATCCATTATAGAAGCTATGCACAAGCTCCAATGGCTCAATGCTATGGTGGGGGCATTGGTGTTGGAGATCCTTGAAACGCTCCCACGCCTCATATAAAGTTTCTTGAGGACCTTGCTTGAAGGACATCAGTGCACTTCGTATTTTAATAGTCTTGGATGTCGGATATAACTTATTGACAAATGCGCTCGCCAGCTCATCCCAAGTGGTGAAGATCCCCTCGGCTTGCATCCTCAACCAATACAATTCCTTGTCTCGAAGAGTAAACGGGAAGAGGTGTAGTCGAATAGCATCGGCCGGCACGCCAGGCATCTGGAAAATGGCGCATTTAGCAAAGAACAATTGCATATGGTAGTGCGGGTTTTCTTGTGAGTTCCCGGGGAATGGGTCTTGTTGCATCAACAGTACAAGTCCTGTCTTCAGCTCGAAGTTCTTGTCGGTCGCCAACTCCGACATGACTATAGAAGAGGTGGTACACGTGGTCTTGGGCCGTAGCCTACCTCGGATGGAGACAAACCTAGCCATACGCTGCGCTAGCTCCTCTGGTGTTTTCGGCATGGCCATTTGATTTTCCTCTATAGCAGATCTCCTCTCAGCTATAAGCCTCCTTGTCGTACGCTCGATCTCAGGGTCGAATAATATGTCTTCTTGGGGCACCTTCGATCTCGTGTATATGCACAGAAAAAGAGAGTCTAGATAGAATTGTTAGCACAATAGAGAAATAAAAGAGAGAATATAATAAAATAAAAAGAAATAGCTACGTAAATAAAATAAAGTATCGTCGCCTCCCCGACAACGGTGCCAAAATCTTGGTCGCGCCTGGATATACACCCAGGAAATGATTGTAGTCTTACCGCAAGTGCACAGTGTAGTGGCGAGCGGGTATCAAACACAGGGAGGACAAATGACGGTACTCTATTTTAATCACCTAGCTATCGATGGTAGAATGGAATCGTTTCGAGAATATAGTCACAGTCGTTCAATTAACAATTTGAATTCTATATAATAAAAGTGTCTAGGGCCAAGGAATCCCCACTACGGATCATTATTTATCTTTGTGAATCGTGAATCTCAATATTGCAAGGCTTGAATTGAGGTGAACTAGTCGTAACTGAATAGAGAACCAAGCTCACGCTCTCGCGCTATAGCCGATCTATAGCAACCTAGATTAGGGCCCACTCTCGTGCAAACCCTAACCTAAGCCACTAGCATTAGGATTGACATCATCATCCAATTGCTCCTCGAGCCCACTCTCGTGCAAAATCGAGTTACGACCTAGGTTATGATGGTTCGTATTCGCCCAATCTCTTGCAAGCGAATATGAGTAAAGATTTATAATAAAAATCCTAGCTTTGGTCCAATCTCCTGCAAACCAAGTCTAGAGAATCTCGATTATAAACCTAAACCGAATATCTAGGCCTTCACATCGATCGAAATCTAATCTCTTGCAAATCCCAATCGATGGAAATTCCTAGCTACTTGTAGTAAATTAATCATTACCCAACCATCTATCAATCCTAGCAACATATTTCTTCGTTCATCACAAGTCTAAAATCGAATCCATATGGTTCATTCCCATGCCCTAGAACAGTGGAACTACTCGTAATTAATCATGGCAATCACAGAAATAACGAATAAAAACATGTAGCAATTCATAGTAAAGAGAAAACAATTCATAAAAACAAGAAATTTTGATAGAAAGAACAAACCAAATCTCCAATCTCTAGCTGAGAATTTCAATTAGAATAATGCTCTAAAATTAATTTCAGGTCTCCCTTAAAACTAGGAAGAAAACTAGCTTAAATACAAGCAAAAGTCGGCCGGAAAATCCTAACAGATTTGCCCCTGGCCCAGCCCAGAACCCTAATTCGCGATACAGGCAGACTGCGCCACTCGGCCGAGTGGAACATGTCACTCGGCCGAGTGACGGACCCAAAGAAAAACAGAGAGATTGGGATTTTGGGGGTCTGTCGCTGTGCGCCACTCGGTCGAGTGGGCTTAGACACTCAGTCGAGTGGGCTTTCTCACTCGGTCGAGTGAGTCTTCTGCTGATCTCCTCAAACTTCAGAGAGTCGGCTGAGATCTCAGGAGGAAAACCCTGTCATACTCGGGCGAGTGGACTTCTTCACTCGGCCGAGTGAGATCTTTCACTCGCCTGAGTGGACTTTGACTCTTTCATGTATCTGTTGTACTCAGCCGAGTACGTTCCTTCACTCGGCCGAGTGAGCTGTTTGCTCGGCCGAGTGGGATGTTTCTGGAGTCCTATCTTCTCCTCCTTGCCTCCACGTCGATTCTATCGAACTTCTTCTTCTTCTGCTCATCATCTAGCGCTGATGGCTCCTCGATAAGGTCACAGGCGGTGCTCCAGTATGCGCGAAAGTCTCTTGATCTCATTTATGCTCCAGATCACTCCATATTACCTGAAATCTAAAAAAACAAGAAATAGTGAAAAGCAACGTGATATCATCGAATAATCGTGAAAAACGCAATATGGGCAATCGAAATGACATGCAAACATGCAGAAAAAAGGTGTAAAATAAGGAGCGATCACTTGCTGCCTTAGCCCACTGTAGATCGGAGCTGGTGACCTTCATTGAAGACACCGCCGTCGACGAGACAATCTTCCCGACATCCTCGAAGTACAAGAGACGCCGACCACTCCAAAGTTGCCGTCCTCTTCAAACCCATCGCCAAGCTCCTCAACGTCGAAGCAGCGGTACTCCATCTTCCTCATTGCCATTCGAAGCCTGCAGCTCGCTGCTCTCTTCATCTCGTCGGAGAGCCGTACGCCGGAGTCGGAGTCGAGGGGTCACCGTCGAAGCATTACTTCGTCGTCCCCATCATCCATAGAGTCTCCGTAATTCGCCCTTGTCGTGAGTTTACAAGACGCTGTTGGAGATCTCCCATCTTGTCGCTGTCGAAGTCGAAGTCGAGGGGGCCACCGTCGTAGTTGAACCATCGGAGAAGTTGAGCGTTCACCGAAGTCGAGTCAGAGTTACCGTCGATCAACCCTCTGCCGTGCTTGCCGTCAAAGTTGAGTCGGTGTGAAATCGAAGGTCATGCGAACTCTTGTTAGGTTTTGCATGAAAAATGAGCTGACATGGATAAGTTAGGTTGTTGTGCGCACAGACCGCATATTATTAGCTTTGAACTGGAATTACTATATGCATAGACCAGAGTGCTATTCGAGTTCGTCGATCCAAAGATTGATTTCCAGACATTAGATCGAGACACCGTTTGAGTCAGACTGAAGCTGATAACGTGATGAACGACAGAGACGACACACCATTACTGAGCATTTCTAAACTCTATTTATTTATCTTTGTATTGGTGTAGCGATCTTTGTAGGGAAAACTTTACCGCTTTTATGTTCTTTTGAGACTTGTTTAGTCTGGCACTAGACAAGAGGGTCTTGACAAGTGGGACTTGTCAAGATAGAGCTTTTACTAGATTACTAGTGTTCTGTACTCACGGAGTGTGGTACATTCTAGGTGGGGGACAGGGAGCTCAGGACCCATTGTAGTTGTATAAAAGGAACATATTAATGCTAGTATTTGCTTGGGGGCTGAAGTAGGTCGTGGGACGACCGAACCAGTGTATATCTGTGCGAATTCTGTGATTGCTTCATATTTACCCTGCTTGTGATTATTAACTGCGTGTGATTTCTCGTGGGTTGCATAAGAATTTTTTATAAGCCTATTCACCCCTCCTCTAGGCTTAAATCCAGATCCAACAAGTGGTATCAGAGCCAGTTTATTAGGATCTAGTCTAGTTATCATGAAAACCCCAAAGTTAGTTTTTCCCCCCGGCATACCTATTGATTGTCCTCCTCTATTTAGTGGCCATGATTATATATTCTGGAAGGCTAGGATGAAAGCTTATTTAATGTCTGTTGATGTTGATACCTGGTACACTATCGAAAACGGATATGCTATGCCTGAAAGTAATTTGCATTAAAATGATAGAAATGCGTGTGCTAAAAATGCTTGAGCAATGAATATCTTATTGTGTGGTTTGAATAGAAGAATATTTGATTATATCTCACATTGCTCTTTGCGCATGATATATAGAGGACTTTGAAAACTATATATGGAAGCGAGTAATCCCTTAGAAGCAATGAAAAGAAGCAGGGACACTTCGCGAGACATTGCCCACAAAAAAGGAACGACGTCGCTTAAAAGAAAGGAAAATCTCGAGCGCGAACATGGGACATGGATAGTGGAGATGAGCTGGAGGAGAATGAAGCACACTCCTCCCTCTGCTTAATGCAAAGAATGATGAGGTAATATCTTATAGTAAAGCAGAGCTCTTTAATAAAATGCAAGAAGAAATTGATGAGCTAGATAATACTATTGAATGCTATAGAAATTCTTGCTTTGAATTGCAAAAAGAAAATTGCGACATGTTTGAAGAATCTAAAATTTTAAAAGAGGAACTTGTTGCATGCAAATCAACCATTCACGTGTTAAAAAGGACAAATCTAGCTCATCTGAAAAAGCTGCTTATCCTTCATGTCCTTCCTTATTGAATAATATTAGCATGCTTAAGTAAGATTTAATTAAGCTTGAAACTGAAAAGGTTATATGATTAGAGAGCTTAATGATAAATTGTGCATGCTAAATAACGAGCTTAAAAGAAAAATGGCTGAATTTGAAAAGAAGGAAGAGGAAAACAAGAAATCTTTTATAAGTAGATGTACTTTGCTTGTGAACGAGAATGCATTATTGAAATCCAAAGTCTCTAGCCTTGAATTGTCCATTAAGAAATTTTCCATAGGAAAACAATCTTTAGATATCATTCTTGGAAATCAATTATATGGCAATAATAGATGTGGACTTGGATTTGGTTTGAAAAATATTAAAAAGCCTAAATTTAAGAAAATTCACAATGTGCCTTCCATTGTTAAAAATATGCATGCAAAGTGTTTTACTTGTGATAGCGTTGGTCACAAATCCTATTATTGTAAGTTTAGGAACACAAACATAAAGTTCAAACAAATGTGGGTTTCTAAAACTTTGATGACTAACACTAGTGGACCTTGTTGGATTCCAAGGTCACATATAACATCTACCGTGTAGGTAAGCTGGAGATTTGACCAGGAGCAATGAATTGAAAGTCCCATTTTTAGCTCCTTAATCAAATGGCGACGCGAAGGTATATTTATTTCCATCTTTGCTTTCATTGCATACATTCATATATTTTTTTGTGTGCTTGATTTATTTCTTGTTTGTGTGCTTGCGTTTTTTATTCTAGTTTTTGTTTTAGTTCATTAAAAAAAGAAAAAAATCAAAAATCAAAAATCAAAAAAATTGGTGCTTAATGAATACATCCTTATGAATCTTTATAAGTGGTATTATTGAATGTTCGTTCATATCCTTGTATAAATCATTGTATTATTGTTATAGCTACAGGTGCATATTAGACTTTATTTAGTAGCCATGACATGTTTCATGAAATGAATAATTTGATTTCTACACCTACATGCTCACTTCCACGAATATTAAACTTGTTGTACTTTTGGAGATTCTTTTTATGAATATTGGAACGTGAATGTAGGATGAATAAAAACGGAAAAATCTAAGGGATATGATGTGTTTTGTCATGAATAAAAATTGAGCATAAAAATAATTGTTGTTAATGCCACAAAAATGAAAAATATATGAATATTGCTCCGTATGAAAAATGGATACAATTCATGGCAAATACACTACCTACGAGTATCCAACTTAAGCTATATGGGTAATCTTTAGCGTTGGTGTATTTTACTCGTCAAGCAATGCCACCCCCACATCTAAAAGTCCTTATAGGCTATGTTTTGGGGTTTGGTACCTTGAACTCATTTCTAATGAGGTGGGAAAAATCAATCCTAGTAATATTCATGTTAAATGGAAAATGCGAATTGGTTTTGGTTGATGTTCTTGATTGAATCTCTCTTTGTACTTCAATGTTTAATTATCACACTTACACAATGGTGTTGAAGTCTAAATTGCAATTTTCATTGAACTT
The DNA here is from genome assembly GCA_030789695.1 of Scilla litardierei. Lineage (NCBI taxonomy): Eukaryota > Viridiplantae > Streptophyta > Magnoliopsida > Asparagales > Asparagaceae > Scilla > Scilla litardierei. Next base: position 35,628,275 of record CM061140.1, read on the forward strand.
GAAGTGACTACTCTATGAAAAATGTCATACAAATGCTAATTATAATTTATAATACTTTATTTTTGCATGTGATATTTGATTGACTTCATTAATACGCTTTTGATGATAACAAGGGACGAGAAAAGTTGAAAAAAGATTTGGTATTATTTGTTGAAGGGGGAGCACTAGAAATAAATGTTCAAGGGGGAGCTTGATAATAGGGGAGCATGCTTATCACTATTGCTATATTGTTGTGCATGTTAGTAATGCTTGAACGTCTCATTGTATATATCATATGCATTACATCCTTCATCACACTTCACACACACCTTTCTTATTGCTCAAATCTTTTATTGGTTTGCCATCATAAAAAGGGGGAGACTGTTGGAAGCAACAATTTAGGATCTCTAGTTTGATGATTACAAACGTGTACGAACTATTTAATGTGTGTGCAAAGTGTGTTTTAGGAATGGCAAAGCAGTAAATCTACATTTGATGACTACGTCAAATGGTGGAGAAATTGCTAATCATATAGCAAATTGGAAGAGAGTGATTGCTATTTATATAGCAAATGTGACTTAGTCAAAGGAGAAGATTAGATTGATTCATATCAAGGTTGATGAGAACAAATCCTACCACAATCAAGTTCATATTCAATCTTATCCCATTACAAATTCATTTTCCCATCTACCTCCTATTCCTAAGGGATACAAACTTATCATATGAGTTTCCCACTTGCCGTAACAAAAAGCCCTAACCAAATCCTATTTAAGAGAAGAACTAAAAGAGAGAGACTGTGGCCATAATATAATTTTCTAAGAAAAAGACCTTTCAACTCCTAGGCCGCAAAACCAAGTAAAACCCTAACCTTCTTATTACGGCAACCAAAGAGAAAAAGTGGCAGCCACACAAAAACTTGAGGCATCTATCATCAACCTTAGACTATCATCATCAAGCCACAAGCACATCAAGAGGGAAACATTTAAATCACCTCCTTGCTGCAACATTGTCTTCATCATCAAGCAAAGGGGTCTCCTTCTTTGCGCGATCATGAACGGGGAGAGAAACTCAGAGAGACTCGAACTCAATCTACAACTGGTCGAAGAGGTTCACGAACGGGCTTTGGCAACCTTCATTAAACAAAAAGGATGCATGGCTCAGTATTTCAATTCCAAGGTCCATGGATATAGCTTCCGTATAAGCCACTTGGTGTTACGTAAGGCTGCCTTCACCCCTGAGATTCTCAAGCAAGGAATACTCGCTACGAAGTGGGAAGGCCCTTATAAAGTGATCGATATGCCTGGTCCGGCCACCTATCGACTCACTACATTGGATATCAGGGAGCTACCCCATCCTTGGAATGCCAAGCATTTGTGGAAGTGTTATCAATGATTGTACCAGCAATAGCATTGGGTGATCAAAACTTACCTTTATCTTTTATCTTATGTCAATTTATGATAAATACAAATTTAATCATTTTTCATATCTATCTAATGATTTCTAACCCTAATTGTCAGCCATATGCCGAGGGATCACCCTCGCCACTGAACGACCCTCGACCTTCGTCGGATGTAAGTTGAAAAGGCCTCACCCCTTGCCACCGAACGACCCTAGTCATCAGCCGTAAGCCGAGTGATCACCCCTTGCCACCGAACGACCCTTGACCATCGTCGGTTGTAAGCCGAGGGATATCCCTCGCCGACGAACGACCCTCAACCTTCATCGGCTGTAAGTCGAAGGGGCCTCACCCCTCACCACCGAATGACCCTAGTCGTCAGCCGTAAGCCGATGGATCACCTCTTGCCACTGAACGATCTTCGACTGTCTTCGACCGTAAGCCGAGGAATCACCCTTGCCACAGAACGACCCTCGACCTTCGTCGGCCGTAATTCGAAGGGGCCTCGCCTCGTAATCGAACGACCCTAGTCGTCAGCCGTAAGTCGAGGGATCACCCCTCGCCACTGAACGGACCACCATGGTTTATGATCTAGAATATCATATTTATCGGGTGAATATGCCTAACTTATCAACGACCCAACTTACCATCGATTTTTAGAAAGTCGAAAATTGCGTCGTTAAGGGGCCATACACGTGCATATGCTCAAATGAAAACACAAAAGTTTTTCTTTATTTTCATTCCAAAACAAAAAGGGTTACATGAAACCTAGGATTAATTCTACCAGCCTATGAAGGAGGAGTGCCCTTTGGCACAAAGACCATTATGAAACTCGTCATGAGCTCCTCACTGTCTCTTGCGGCAGCCCTCTCGGACTCGGCAGCTTTGGCCTGAAACTCAACAGCCTCCTCCTTGCAAGCCTCCACCTCCCTCTCCGAGTCAAAAGCTTTGGCTCGAAGCTCGATTACATCCCTCTTCAAAGCTTCGAGGTCTGCCTGGAGCTGAGACATCTCCATCCTCTATTGAATCTCAGCAGACTTTCAGAGGTCGGACATGGACAAGAGGCTATTTTTAGCCTCCATGGCAGCCCACTTGGCCTCCGCCTTGGCCGTGAGGGCTCTCTCCAGATCCTCTTCCATTTTCCTCATCCGGTCCACAAGCTCAGACACCTTGCGCTTAGCAGCCTCCACACGCCGTCTTCCTTCAATTAAGTCGACAGCCTGGCAGCACAATACAGCGCCAAGGATGGACATCTGCGGAAAGCATCAGTCAGGAATGACCAAATTGCTGGCGTTAGACAAATGGCGAATTACATACCTGATATCCGCTCCCCACAAAGAAGTTCGCCATCCTTTCGAGGTCCAGCCCTTGAAGGAACTCCAAATCCCAAGGGAGAATGGAATTCTCCACCAATAGGGCAGTCATCCCAAAATCTGACAAGGCCGACTCTTCCTTCCCAATGATGAAAGGGGGCTGATAAGGTTTGATTCGGACAGACCCAGAGGAATGGGACGAGAGCTGGTTGATCAGCAAGGCTCGGTCGAACTCCGTGGGGATCTGGCCAACCAAGGGAACGGGTGACTCGATACCACCCCATGGCTATTTATCGAAGAGAGGCGCCATGGGAGTCTCGATCATCCCCTGAGACTCTAGAGGGGCCACCCCTAGGCCTTTCACCATGGACAAAAGGGAGGGTTTTCCTCCTCTACTCGCCTGCTTTTTTCCGACTCCTCCTCATCATGGGAGGATATCCCCCGTTTCTTGCTGACAGTTTCGGTCGGCTCAACAACCTCAGCGGTGTCGGCATCGTTCATCGCTAGCGACTCCGAAACAATGATGGAGGCGAGAGGTGGAGCAGATCAAACGATGGTCCGATTCGGATCCTCCCTCGAGGAGGCACGAGAAGATGACCTTGAGGTCTGACTGACTGACGCGTCCGCAATCTACACCTAGGATCCACCAGGCGGTGTCACGATCGCCAGGCGTGATATGGTTCCTAGGCTATGACTTCGGGTTCAATCCGCAAGCAGACAGTGTCGAGTTATAGTATAAAAGATAGTCGAATCCCACAGGGACGGTGATAGTGTCCGTGGTAATCTCAGTCTATTTCTAAATTTAGAAGTAATGCAGCGATCGGAGGGAAAGGTTTGGGTTGATGGTTGTTGTTGCGTATTATAATAAAAGGAACTATGGCTTTAGGGATCGCCGCTAGGATCGTTGGGGTTGATGTTGGATAGGTTCCTCACATCGCATTAGGGCTAGGGAATTAATCCCCCAATTCTTACCACTCTCGTGGGTTAGAATTGTGGGGTATTTCGGTGGCTCTCGTCGATGCAATGGCGGTAGCCATCGACGTAGCGATATAGTTCGTCGATGGATCCCCTCAAGGCGCGAGCCAGGCATGGTCACGTGCCTTAATTGGATCCACCGATTTCCCAATTCGAATCCCTAGATACCCCTTAAGAACATCAATTCCACAGACCGTGGGCATGATCTCAGTACGGGTTATCTACGGATTCGGTAGGATCTACCGAAAAACAACCCTAGATCCCCAATTCGATGTAAGGATCCAGATCTACATTTTCCCTAAAATCGTAGGGTTCACCCATCGGCCCTAGAGAAGATCTACTCACTCATGGTGATCGGAACGCACAAAAATATAGATTTCACGTAGGAAAACATTTTTGAAATAAAAGAAATTAGGGCAAAAAATTACTTACAGCGAGAATGAACGAAGAACAATTCCAGAGAAGAATAATAAACGCTAATCTTCAATTAACGATCCAGAGTTTGCTACAAAAATTAATCCAAAAATATTCCTACAAAAATTCACTCAAAGCTCCTCCCCCAAATCTCCAAAAACAAACTCAGAATTCCATCTCCCTTCGCTGAACCCGCAGTCGCGAGCTTCAGCTACCCCCAAATCGCGCGCATCGTGCGTTCAAAAATTCTTCCAAAAATGCCCCAGGAAGTGCCGGCCAAGTTGGTGACTCGGCCCGAGTCGGAGCTGCTCGGCCAGTGGTTTGGCCCGCGTCGAATGTTGCTCGGCCTCAGAATGGATGACTCGGTCGGTAGCTCGGGGTATGCTCGGTGGCCTACTCGGGGCGCGCTATCTGCGGCTGATCAATCGAGCAGCTGAGCTGCTCGGCCCGAGTCAGCCCGTATCTGATGCATCTGCAACATGTCATGGCTCGGCCCGAGCAGCAAGATGCTCGGGCCGAGCATTTTCTGGGAAAACTCTTTGCTGCAGCAGCTGCCTCTCTCTCTCTCTCTCTGCTCTCTCTCTTTCTTCTCTTCCTTCTCTCCTCCAACAGCTCCGAGAACACGGCGAACTCCTCCAGGGCCCCGCCAACAGGCTCATGAGCAAGTCGGATGTGTCCATACCCAGGCGGGGGTCCAAATCGCTCCAAAATCCCTGAAAACTCAAAATATACTACGAAACTCGAAATATCGTCAGAAATACCAAAATCGCAGTAAAAAGTGGGATTTGGACACGGGGATGATATGCAATGCGATGGAAATATGATATGAAAATGATGTAAAATATGGACATATCAAAATCCCCCAAGATTACCTCTTACTCGAAATATCGTCAGAAATACCAAAATCGCAGTAAAAAGTGGGATTTGGACGCGGGGATGATATGTGATCGCTCCGGAATGTAACCCAAAAGTGCGACCGTGTAGTTTTACCGCAAGCGCACGGTGTAGCGGCGAGCGGGTTATCGAACACAGGGAGGACGAATGAAAGTGCTTGCTCTGAACAACCTGGCTATTAAGAACGGAAAAGAGGGAATTTGCCTTTGGCGATCCTGTCACAATCGTCAGACAAAGTACGAAGATATCAAATCAAATAAAGACGCCTAGGGAATGGGAAACCCCCGCTACTCACCGTATCTCGTCAATGTGATTCATTGGTATCAACATTGCTAGGGTAGAATTTCGGATGAACTAGTTGCAACTGAATGTAAAACCTAGCTCACGCTCTCGCGCTGTTGCCGGTCTATAGCTAACCTAGGGTTGGGTCTAATCTCTTGCAAACCCTAACCTAGGCAAGCTAGCATTAGGATCAACATCATCGTTCAATCGCGCCCCGAGCCCACTCTCGTGCAAACTCAGGCCACGACCTAGGTTGGGATAGTTCCTACCCGTCCAATCTCTTGCAAACGGGTATCGGCATGGAATTGCAACGGAGAACCCTAGTATCGGTCCAATCTCTTGCAAACCGATACTACGGAAACTCAATTTCAACCCAATTCAGATTTCTAGGGTTTCCTATCGAATTGGGACCCAATCTCTTGCAAATCCCAATCGATATGAACACCTAGCTATCCGTAATAAATCGATCCCAAACTAACCCTAATAGCAATTCTAGCAATTTTTCTACCAGATCATCACAAATCAGAAATTGGGCTCGTAGGGTTCATCCCCACGCCCCAAGACGTAAGGACTACTCACAATTCATAGCACAAATACACAAGTAATCAATGGAAATCACAAGAGAATTCATCACAATATTCAAATAAGCAATAAAAATAGTAGTTTTAAAGGAGAGAGAGACAAACCAATAGAGTTCTCCAAGAATCCAACAAAAATAATCAATGAATCTCCTCTCCAATCACAATAATCTAAAGCTAAAAAGTTAATCTAAAAAGCTGCAAAAAGTAAAGAGAAAAGCTCCCTAACCTAGGGTAAAAACAGGGGTTAAATACCCCCCAAAATCGTCCAAAAAACTGTGACCAAAATGCCCCTGCGCAGCCTGAAAACCACAATTTTCGCTACAGGCAGCGCGTCGCACTCGGCCGAGTGACAAAAGTCGCTCGGTCGAGTGACAAACCCTGAAAATTTCCAGTAAGTCTTGGTCTTCGGGGGTCTTCACTTCGGGGGTCGCTCGGCCGAGTGAGTTGTCGTCACTCGGCCGATGGCTTCTATGTACTCGGGCGGTCGGCATTTTCCACTCGGCCGAGTGGGTCTTCTGAAGCTCAGGCAGACGAAAAACAGTAAGTTGGCGATTTTTGATGGGCTTCGTCTGAGTGCCACTCGGGCGGACAGGGTCTCGTCACTCGGCCGATGTGGCTTCCGTCGCTCGGCCGAGTGCACACATAAAACGTGTCCGATCTGGTCGGCCGAGCGGTGTCTCGCTGGTCGGCCGAGTGACTCCTTCACTCGGCCGAGTGAGACACCAAAAATGCCCAAACAGCTTGTTTTGGCCTCCTCGTCGCTCCTGCGACGTTCTTTCTTCTTCCGCTCCTCTCCAATGGCAAAATACCCCTCGGGGAGGTCGCGGGTGACACTCTGGAGTAGGCGTATCTCGAGATCACTCCAAATCACTCCAAATCACCTGAAATACGACAAAAACAACAAATCGTGAAAAGCATCGCAATTTCGTCGATATATCGTGGAAAACATGATTTGAGCGATCTAAATGGCATGCAAACATGCGGGAAAAAAAGTGTAAAATAAGGAGTGATCAAAATCCCCCAAGCTTACCTCTTACTCGTCCTCGAGGAAGATAAGTAAAAGGTGAACCCGGTGGATTTCGAAAACGAAAACGGCGAAAAACGAAAAAAAAAAATGAGAAACGAAGAAAAACGAAAAACGAAATAAAAACGAAGAAGAAAGAAGAAAGCGAAGAGGGAAGCTGCTAGATCGTTTTCTCAGGACGTGGGTTTTGCTTACTCATATGTATGCACCGAATGAAAAACACATGTCAAAGAATTTTATTTCGATATCATAATATATTGGTGCAAATAGAAATAGATAGCCCACGAACAACGATATAATCATGAAAAACGGGATAATTTTAGAATTAACATCGTCTGAATCATTTAAAGCGGTATACAATATCGCAGATCACACACTTTTCAATTGGATGCTTTATATGAGGAGTATAAGAATATCACTCAATAGAATAGAAAGAATAGAAAAGTGTGGATTTCATGAAATGAGTGCTAGGCATAGATTTCCGGATTTTGTAAAGCTAAAAATAATCTCACCGAGTATAGAATATTACTTAGCCTAGGTTGTCGTGCAACGTCAAGTAGTCACTCTCTCACACATCATTGGATTCTCTCCCCCAAGCTTATCTATAAGCGTGGTGGCATAAAAAATATTTACATCCCCATTTTTATGAAGCTCCAAAAGTAATAAAAATAAAAATAAAAGAGGGAAAGAAAGAGAGAACATGAGATGGGATCTTTTATTGAGGTACTTTCCTCTTTTTTTTTCTTTTCTTTTTCTTTTCTCTTTTTTTAATGGAAATAGCATATATACAAAATGATCCCAAATCAAAGAGAAATAAGGATATACAAGAATTTTTTCTTTTTCTTTCTTTGGTTTTGGGAAATTTGGAGCTAGGAATTAATAGCGGGGGATATGCCATATAATAGAATCGCTAAGGGGAGATTCACCGATGATTTTAAAATAGAGAAATGATGTTCAAGATTTGTGGAGAAAGAAATAAATATGTCTCTCAGTTCACTCTATAAGACGTGCACGACAACTTCAGCAAGGTAATCTAATCTACTCAATTTCGATCACAAAAAAGCTAACTAATCCAGATTTATCATAGCTAACATCATTCAATCATCCTGAAGTGAAATGTACAAATCATGCATATAGAAGTGATATAGGAAAAGAAAACGGTACTCCAAATATAAGCATTCAATGCGTGAATCTTGGTGTGTTTTCTGCGATAGCATACATATGAATATTCAGACTCAGCTAATAATAAAATTTCATCCATTTTCATGCGGAAAAAATGTGGGTTACTATCTCTAAATGCAAAGCAAGTCATAGCATATGATATCAGAAATAAAATCTAAGACATGACAAATATAGCATGTACATAGAGGAAGCTAACTCCACGCAATCATCATCACAGAAAAGTCATCTCTAGCATGAGATGAAAAAGAAATAAAGATAAAGGGAAAATGAAACTCATTACAATGCAACACACAAAGAAAATAAGGAAAACGTGATGCATGGTAAAAAGAAGAAAAAGTGATGAAGATGAGTGCGAATGCGGAAAATGGCGCGAAAAACTAAAATAAAGGTGGTAAATCAAAAGGAACGTGAGAACTCACTCCCCCAAGCTAAATGGCACAATGTCCTCAATGTGCGAAGTGTGGCACACCGAGAGACAAGTAATGTGAGGGGTAAGTGAGGATGCATGCATGGGGAAAAAGAAAATAAAATAACAAAAGAAAAATAAGAAATAAAAATATGATGCGGACATGATGCATGCAGATATACGAGTGAATCAGATATATAGTAGTGACACCAAAAACTCTCCCGCTCTCCCAAAAATGATATATAAATATATGGTCAAAATGTGTATCCAAAAACAGTGAGGGGAGGGTGGGGTGGGCAAAAGTCATCAAGACCCAGCAGAGACGGGCAGCACAACGGAAAAAAGAACGATGGCATCAAGGGTGCCTAAGAAGGTGGTGCTGCACCGTCTCCGTCCTGAGGCGGAGGTGGTGGTGGTGGTGGAACAGACAGCTGAGAAGGTGTGGGTGTGGGTGTGGTAGCAGGCTGGCTATGGGTAGGGGTGGGGGTGGGTATGGGTACGCGGGGGAGCCGATCTAGGACCTGGGTAAGGCAGTAGTGAATGTGCGGAAGCAGGTCGAAGCGGCCAGCCATCGCGGAGACGGTGGAGGACAGTGTCCTAAGGTCGCCTCTGAGGCCACTCACCGCCCCCTCGAGAGCACGAATGCTCTGAAGTACAGTGTCTGGGGGTGGTGGTGCAGAGGGACGCACCGGTCTGTGCTGTGCAGGTCGGGGCTGGCGTACTCTGGTGGCGTAGGTGATGGGCTCAGCAGGCATGTGGAGGTAGGGTGCTGTGCTCACTAGTGTGGGCCTAGCCTCAGGGCGAGGCTGGGACGCAGGCTGGCGTGAAGTGGAAGCAACAGCAGCGGAAGTGGAGTATAAGAGTGGCGACGAGGTGGCCAGAGAGGTAGGTGACACAGAAGTGAAGACAGACGCCACGACACTCTCAGAGAATACAGCAGCGGTGGAGACAGAGGTGGAGACCACTGTCTCTACGGCGGTGACAAAAGAGGGCTCTCCGCACTCAACTATAGTCGGTGGGCGCTCGGGAAGTGCAGAGCAAAGAGGCTCAACGGACAGAGGGCCAGCTGGAGTGGGCGTGGAGGTAGTGGAGGTGGGCTCAGCGAGGGTACTCCCGACACCGATAGAAGTGTGGACAGAGGTGTCGGGAGAGCAGAAATATCAGGGATAGGCTGAGGGGCCACGGGGTCAACAGGTGCAGCGGGCTCAGCAGGTGCAACGGGGTCTGCGGGTGCAGCGTGGGCAGCGTGGGCCTGCTCAACCTCCTCGGCCTCAAGCACGTAAGCGGCAGGGATCAGAAGATCCATCGCCGGGAGCCAGTCCACCTGGGCCGGTGCAATCTGAGTCCGAGCTGGGCTCGGAAGAATCATGTAATCGGCACCGTAGGGGCCGTGCAGCCAGACCCAGTGTCGCTCACCGTGCGGATGAAGCATCTTCATCCAGGCCATAACATCTATGGACAGTGAAGTGGGGCCCGGTGCTCGTCGCAGGTCATCTGGAAAGTCCTCGTTGGTCATAAGGGCGAGTAGGGTGATCAGGCCGCCGCAGCATATCGGTGAGCGAGCGCCCACCGATACGATGATGCGGTCCAAAAACCAGGCCGCGACATCAATCACGACGGCGGGGACCAACTCATCGCCCTCCCTAGATAGAGCTCTGGGGCGTGTCATCGCGTAGAGCATATAAAGCTCCGGCGTGGACATCGTACCCGGCTCATATCTCGCTAAAAAGGTCGTCGCCATAAGGCGCTGAGCTATACGGAGGCAAGGGTGGAAGATGGCCGAGGCCTTGGCCCTACTAGGGTCAAAGGCAGCGTGAAGACCCGTAATCCGGGCCCAGAAGGCGCCGGCATCGAAGGAAGGTGGGGGGATGTGAGTGGGGGCGTAACCACGGTCGGCCCCGGGGACATCGGGCCACGAGAAGAAAGCTCTCATCATACTGAGAGTGACCTGGCACTCTCGGTCCATGAACCGAAACGAGCATCCCTCGTCGGTCCGGGCGATCGAACTAAGCACCTCAAGTGTCGGACGGATAAACGTGTCCGCCGACACCTGGAAGAAATCTCGCCAGCCCACGTTGTCGTACAACGTGAGCATCCCCTCGAGTACCCCCAGGCGTCCTAGGTCTGCAAGGTGTGTGAACCTGGAGGGTACGATCGAGCGCTGGGAGATACGCTCGAAAGCGACGCGGTGTGCATCGTTCCAGAACGTGATCCCCAACGGCCCGACAAGTGGAGCCGGTGGTGGTGGATGTGGGGCGGAAGGGAGTGGCTGTGTGGGGTGTATGGGCTGTGCGGGCTCTGCAGGCTGTGCGGGGTGTGAGGGGCCTGCAGGCTGTGCTGGGTGTGGTGGAGAAGGCGGAGGAGAGTCCTCCACCTCGTGGGAGGGGCCGGCATCATCCGACCGCTTCCGCTTGGCGGAAGCTCTCCTCGACCGCGGCCGTGTCCGGGGCGGCATATGGGCCCCGAGCGCTCACCAAAACCAATAAAAATGCGGCGTGCATAAAATAAAGGAAAGAATATACCACGACACGCCGCGAGAACAAAGCTATGGAAGCGTGCGAAGATGACGCCTCCACGAAGCCCAAAACAGTCCCTAGAAGCTCCCCTGGGCTCCCCTAAGCTCCCAAATATAACCTGCGCTTGAAATGGAGATATCAGCGAGTAATATTCAAAACGTATGGGGCATTAGGGGTATAATAGATAGAAATTGAAATTAATTTGGGTTTGGGGTTTGTTAAGCACATGGATCCTTGAAAAATACACAAAAGAGGAAAAATAGGCGAAAATCGGCGTTACCGGAGGTGGCCGGAGGCGTGGCCGCCGGCGGCGACTCGGGCGAGGTGCGACGGAGGTCGGCCGGAGTTTGGGTGGCCGAGCGCCGGCGCGGGCGAGCGATCGGGCAAGAGATGGGGCAGAATCGGGCACTGGGAGTCGAAGGGTCGGGCTGTTGCGATTTGGTTCGTTTCGAAAAACGAGCCCGACTCCCGCCCCTATTTATAGTAAAAGTTACGACTCGGCCGAGTGACTGGGTCACTCGGCCGAGTGAACTTAAAGGAAAAATTCCTCCCCGCTACGCTTCGGCCGAGTGGCCTTGCCACCCTCGGCCAAGTGGAGTAAGTCCATTCGGCCGAGTGGCTCAAGCTACTCGGCAAGACTCACCCTATGAGCGTATCAGTTTTACTCGGCCAAGTGAATATATATACTCGGCCGAGTGGCAATTATACTGAAATCAAGAAAATAAACAGAGAGTTGGGTACAGCAGACTTCCCTCGTTCGTGAGCGGCTCGGCCGGACGAACTTGTGTGCTCGGCCGAGTGACTGGTATGCTCGGCCGAGTGAGCCTTGTTTTCTGCTGTTTGTCTTCGTTAGGGCTCTAAACTCCGTTTTTCTTCCTCCAGTCGATTTCATCTTCCTCCTAAGCATCGAGCGCCTTCCTGGGGCGCTCCTCGTCGCCTTGTTCATCCTCCTAATGATGGGTACCTCGTTCTCCTCTCCTGTCAAGTAAAATAGGACCCGTTATCACTAATTTTGTGGGCGAACGACTCAAAACACTAAAAATTTCTAAAACAAAAATAAAAGCAAAGTAAAAATAAAGCAATAACCATCGGGTTGCCTCCCGACAAGCGCTCGTTTAAGGTCGTGAGCTCGACCCCCTATGATTTTCAATTAACGCGGGATGTTTGGTTTATAGGAGATGCACCCGTCAAATTTTCCGGGGAGAACGCTTGGATTCGGAAGTTACGGCGGTGTGTTCTCCCTCGGTGGTCTCTCGTCTCGAATAGTGTTGGGGGGGCTCCCCCAAGCTAGCGCTTGCTCCGGTCCTCGGCTTCACCGGTGACACCGATTTCCGTATCGGCCGAGCTTTCTTTGGAGACTTTAATTTTGAGAGCTTGCAGAGCTCTCGAATCCTTGCGACGTCAGCGTCGCCTTCATCAATTTCAGCGGAGAAGTCGGGGGAATCATTTATCCTCTCATCTTGGCCTAAATCTGGCTCTTCCTCGAAATCTTCTTTGAATAGAGCACCGATCGAATGAGGGATCGCCTCTTCAATAACCTCGTCAAGGAGGTCCATATAGTCCAGCTCCTCGTGGTAAGGCATGTGTTTCATTGCCTTAGGAATATGAAGCTCCACCTCGATGTTGCCGACGTTCAATGTTAGGGCACCTTCTCGCACGTCGACAATGACACCGGCGGTGGCGAGGAACGGGCGTCCAAGTATCAATGACGTATCTCCCTCCTCCTTAACGTCCATAATCACGAAGTCGCATGGAAAACATATGCCCCCCGGGACTTGTAGCGGGATGTCCTCTATGATCCCTACCGGCCTTGTGATCCGTCCATCGGCTAGTTGTATACGCATGTCGGTGGGCTTCAATTTCGTCCCGGTGTTTAGCCTTAGGAACATGGAGAGAGGCATGAAGCTAACACTAGCCCCTAAATCCACCAACGCCTTTTGTAGAGGGACGCCGCCCAAGGTGCAAGGAATTCGAAAACTCCCCGGGTCTTTGAATTTGGCCGGCTCCTTCTCTCTCTTGGTGAACCAAGAGCCCTCCTCGGCTAGCATAATTTTCTCCTTCCTCTTTCTCCCCGAAATCAAATCCTTTAAAAATTTAGCGTATGTGGGGATTTCCACGATGGCGTCGAGGAAAGGAATGTTGAGGCTAACCCCTCTCAGATACTTGAGAAACTTTGCTATCCTTTTCTCCATTTTTGCCCTAGCAAGCCTCTGGGGGAACGGGACCGGTGGCATAAAGCGCCTCTCTTCAATCAATTGCTCCGCTCTAGATTTCTCCTTTTCTTGCGGCTCTTTCTCCCTCTCAACTTCAACTACCGGCTCGATTGGCTCTACATTCTCCTCCACGGGCTCCTCGGTAGGAATCATGGCGGGGGTGGTATCCTTCCCGCCTCTAGTTGTAACGGCAACCACGGCATTGATGTGGCCGGTGTTGCCCCGTGGGTTTTGCTCGGGTTGAGCCGGCAATTGTTGAGTATTTCGATTGAGCAACGCCAATTGCTCTGAGATTTGGGCTACAACGGTTGTAAGGGAGTCTTGGCCCGCCTTCAAGGAAGCATTGACCTTCTTTTGTTCGACCATAAACTCCTCCACTCTAGCTTCAAAGTCGGATCGTTGTTGAGCTTGTGGAGGGTTTTGATTTCTCCACCCTTGGTTGTATCCGGGCGGCCTATAGGGCGGAACTTGTTGCTTTGGTTGGAAATTTTGTTGTGGAGGCCCTCTCGGTAGATAATTTTGTTGTTGTGGTGGTGGTGGTCGAGCTTGTTGAGGTGGTTGTTGCGGCGGGTTCAAAGCTCCTTCGTTGTTGGCATAAGAGAAACCGGGATGGTTTCTTGTGGCCGGATTGGCCCAATATCCTTGGTTCCCCGCGACATATTGAACTTGCTCCAAGGATCCCTCTCCTTGCTCTCCTCCCAAATACATAGCTTGAGATTGGTCTTGCCAATCACACATTTGATTCGTTGGTGCGGATGTGGAAGGGGTTCCTTGGGGCTCCGTGATAAACTTCTCCAGTCTCTCCACTACCTTGTGGAGAGAATCAAACTTGCTTGTAAGTTCTGCTATGGCCTTCGCCTCACAGATGCTAGTTGGCTTCAAGGAGGACGTAGAGTGTCCTCGCTCGTCGCCCCATTGTTGATTATTTGAGGCCATCTCCTCAATTAGGGCCGTGGCTTCGTCGGGAGTCTTGGATAGGATAGCACCATTTGCCGCGGCATCAATAATTTGCTTGGTCCCCGGTTGGAGACCATTGTAGAAGCTATGAACTAGCTCCCAATCTTCAATGCTATGGTGTGGGCATTGATGCTGCAGATCTTTGAAACGCTCCAAAGCCTCATAGAGTGTCTCTTGAGGTCCTTGCTTGAAGGACATAAGAGCACTCCGAATCTTTACCGTCTTGGAGGGCGGATAGAACTTGTCAATGAACACACTCGCCAACTCGTCCCATGTGGTAAAGACTCCCTCAGCTTGCGTCCTTAACCAATAAAGTGCTTTGTCCTTTAATGTGAAGGGGAAGAGGCGCAGTCTGATGGCATCGATGGAGACCCCCGTCATCTGAATGTGGCGCACTTCGACAAAAATAGCTGGATGTGGTAGAGGGGATTTTCATGGGCATTCCCATGAAATGGATCCTGCTGCATCAGAACCACTAGTCCAGTCTTCAGCTCAAAGTTCTTGTCAGCCGCCAACTCCGGCATGGCAATGGATGAGGTCGTAGAAGAGGTCTTAGGCCGAAGCCTATCGCGAATAGAAATGATCCTTGCCATCCTTGCCGCTAATTGTTCCGCAGTTTCCGGGTTGGTCATAAACCTCCCTTCCGGATCTTGTCTTCTCTTCGCTCTGATTCTCCGCGCAATACGCTCAATCTCGGGATCAAATAATATAGCTTCAGGGTCCGCCTTGATCTCGTGTTCATGCACGGGAAAACAAAGTCTCAAAGAAGTGATTAGCACAATGGAAGGGTTAGATAAAAAATAATGAAATAAAACAAAAGAAAGAAATAGCTAGGGTGGTAAGATCAAACACGATCGCCTCCCTGGCAACGGCGCCAAAAACTTGATCGCTCCGGAATGTAACCCAAAACTGCGACCGTGTAGTTTTACCGCAAGCGCACGGTGTAGCGGCGAGCGGGTTATCGAACACAGGGAGGACGAATGAAAGTGCTTGCTCCGAACAACCTGGCTATTAAGAACGGAAAAGAGGGAATTTGCCTTTGGCGATCCTGTCACAATCGTCAGACAAAGTACGAAGATATCAAATCAAATAAAGACGCCTAGGGAATGGGGAATCCCCGCTACTCACCGTATCTCGTCAATGTGATTCATTGGTATCAACATTGCTAGGGTAGAATTTCGGATGAACTAGTTGCAACTGAATGTAAAACATAGCTCACGCTCTCGCGCTGTTGCCGGTCTATAGCTAACCTAGGGTTGGGTCCAATCTCTTGCAAACCCTAACCTAGGCAAGCTAGCATTAGGATCAACATCATCGTTCAATCGCGCCCCGAGCCCACTCTCATGCAAACTCGGGCCACGACCTAGGTTGGGATAGTTCCTACCCGTCCAATCTCTTGCAAACGGGTATCGGCATGGAATTGCAACGGAGAACCCTAGTATCGGTCTAATCTCTTGCAAACCGATACTACGGAAACTCAATTTCAACCCAATTCGGATTTCTAGGGTTTCCTATCGAATTGGGATCCAATCTCTTGCAAATCCCAATCGATATGAACACCTAGCTATCCGTAGTAAATCGATCCCAAACTAACCCTAATAGCAATTCTAGCAATTTTTCTACCAAATCATCACAAATCAGAAATTGGGCTCGTAGGGTTCATCCCCACGCCCCAAGACGTAAGGACTACTCACAATTCATAGCACAAATACACAAGTAATCAATGGAAATCACAAGAGAATTCATCACAATATTCAAATAAGCAATAAAAATAGTAGTTTTAAAGGAGAGAGAGACCAATAGAGTTCTCCAAGAATCCAACAAAAATAATCAATGAATCTCCTCTCCAATCACAATAATCTAAAGCTAAAAAGTTAATCTAAAAAGCTGCAAAAAGTAAAGAGAAAAGCTCCCTAACCTAGGGTAAAAACAGGGGTTAAATACCCCCCAAAATCGTCCAAAAAACTGTGACCAAAATGCCCCTGCGCAGCCTGAAAACCGCAATTTTCGCTACAGGCAGCGCGTCGCACTCGGCCGAGTGACAAAAGTCGCTCGGCCGAGTGACAAACCCTGAAAATTTCCAGTAAGTCTTGGTCTTCGGGGGTCTTCACTTCGGGGGTCGCTCGGCCGAGTGAGTTGTCGTCACTCGGCCGATGGCTTCTATGTACTCGGGCGGTCGGCATTTTCCACTCGGCCGAGTGGGTCTTCTGAAGCTCAGGCAGACGAAAAACAGTAAGTTGGCGATTTTTGATGGGCTTCGTCTGAGTGCCACTCGGGCGGACGGGGTCTCGTCACTCGGCTGATGTGGCTTCCGTCGATCGGCCGAGTGCACACATAAAACGTGTCCGATCTGGTCGGCCGAGCGGTGTCTCGCTGGTCGGCCGAGTGACTCCTTCACTCGGCCGAGTGAGACACCAAAAATGCCCAAACAGCTTGTTTTGGCCTCCTCGTCGCTCCTGCGACGTTCTTTCTTCTTCCGCTCCTCTCCAATGGCAAAATACCCCTCGGGGAGGTCGTCGGTGACACTCTGGAGTAGGCGTATCTCGAGATCACTCCAAATCGCTTCAAATCACCTGAAATACGACAAAAACAACAAATCGTGAAAAGCATCGCAATTTCGTCGATATATCGTGGAAAACATGATTTGAGCGATCTAAATGGCATGCAAACATGCCGGAAAAAAAGTGTAAAATAAGGAGTGATCAATATGCAATGCGATGGAAATATGATATGAAAATGATGTAAAATATGGACATATCAAAATCCCCCAAGATTACCTCTTACTCGTCCTCGAGGAAGACGAATAATCGGTACGCCGGGAAGAAAACAAAATGAAAATAAGAAAACGAAAACAAAAATAAGTGAAAAACAAAAAGAGAGAAGTAAGAGAGAAGTGCTAAGGATGATCGGTCGGATCTCAGGCCTAAAAAGTCTATCACGATGCTCTGAGTGCTAAACATGCATGCTATTGGTAATTTCAAGCTTTATATATCATATGTCATGCAATGCAGGCAAAGAATAGGGATCTACTGAAATAACACCGTCAAATCCTATCAATCTCATGCAATCCCTAGAGTCTAGTATAAAATAGTTGACAACGCCCTTTCAATCATAGATACACAAGGAGCACAAAAGATTCACGCAACATGCAATAGAGAATAGAAAGATCATGCCATTCAAATATTCAAATTGATACGTGAAAAATCCCCAAAACTAAACTAATTCGTAAAGGTTGGGTTTTATTAAATCTCCCCGATGTGCACCGTCTCCACTCTAATGTCAAGCTCACTCATATGATCAGTTGGTTTACCCCCCTAAGCTTAGCTTGAGGTATCGCATCAATGAAAATGATATGGAATTTAATTTTTTTCTTCCCAGAATGAGATATAGCTTCCTAGTGAAATGACACAAAACAGTATTTATTCATTTTTCTTTTCTTCTCCTCTTTTTTTCTTTCTTTTCTTTTCTCTTTTTTTCTTTCTTTTCTTTTCTCTTTTTTTCTTTTGTTTTTTTTCAAATAAGATGCTATACTTTTTATTTTTATACATTGGAAGTGAGATGCAATAAAGTAGCTATAGAGGTGTAACCAACTGATATGTAGAGAAAAAATAGATATGTGGAGAAGGAAGTAATGGGACACTCGGTTCACTCATAAAAGGGTGCACATCAGTTCGATAAAATAAAAATCTAACTAAACTCATATATAGCATGGGTATTTCACTTCTCTAAATGAATACTGAAAATAGCATGATGTAAGAATCACAATGTCAACAGGCATGCAAACAGAAGTGAATAAGATAATAAAAACAGGTGCTCCAAGTGTTCAGTGATGCGTGAACCTGGGTGCGTTTCCCAACATAAGTCATACTAGATACTAATTCATGCAATTGAATTCAATTCATATCAGGTATTAAATCAGACAGATCATCAAAAGAAATACATGCATATAGACAATAAAGCTGAAATTAAACCTAATAGCACTCCAAAGAGATAAGCATCGCTGAAAATTAATAAAGCCTAGAGAGAGATCATCATTCAGACCATCCTCAGCAGAAATAAAAAGAAACAGAGAAAAGGGGGAAATAGATAAAAAGAAGATGCATGCATGGAGAAAAACAGAAGATATGATGCAAAATGAGAAAAATAAAATGGGGGGATAAAGTGGCAAAAAAGTGAAATAAAAACTGAAAATAAGGGAAGAAAATTTGAAAAATGAAAATGAAAATAAAAATAAAGCGGGTAGCGCTCATCCCCCAAGCTAAACCTAGCAGTGTCCTCACTGCTAAGAGATCGCTCGTGAGAGGGAGATGATGCTGAGGGGTGGGGCGGGTGGGATAATAAAAATAAAAAATATGCAAATGAAAGAAAGAGAAAAATAAAAATAAAAATAAAAATAAAAATGCGATATGATGCAATGCAAATGCATGGGTGTGTATCCTCCCCCAAGCTGTGGTAAAGCAGGGCCCCGAAGAGACAGATGGGCACAAATAAATGGGGGAAGGACAAAACTGGATAGGACTATATCAAGCAGAGGCACCGCCCTCTGGGGGTGGTGATGGGTCCCTCTGCTGTGGACCCGGGGCGGTGGGTGGTGGCAGGTCAGACTGGGACACGTGGGGAGGACTCTCTGTAAGGTCTATAGTGGAGGAGGAAGGACCAGCAGTGAGAGGGTCGACTGTGGCTGACAGCTCAAATGTGGTAGAAGCAGGCTCTGCAGAAGCCTGTGGAAGTGAGGAACTGAGCTGTGCAGAGTCAGCCATAGCAGACGGCCTAGGCGGGGGAGGGTGAGCAAGTATCACCGTAGGCAGGCCACGGTGTCTCAACAGGTCGAGAATGGATGTGAGATCCGACTCTATCCTAGATCTGTGTGTCCTAGACTCGTGGTGAAAGTCGTTGAAATCCCGCTGTAGGCGGGAGGTCAACTCCTCGAGGGCGGTCAAGCGAGAGTCTGAGGATCGAGGCTCTGGGAGGGTACGGGTGGCATGTCGGTAGGTCACTACTCATGATAGGCGGCCCGATGCAGGCGATGCACCGGGCCGAGCGTGGAATGTGGGCGAGGGTGAGCTAGTTTGAAAATCTAGAGCTGTCGTCGACACAGAAGTGTGGACAGTCGTCGCGACAGATTCCGTGAAAACGACCGACGGTGAGGAGAAGGTGGGGCCAAGCAGTGGGGCAGAAGCCATAAGCTCTGAAATAGGTGGGGGAGTGGGGACACTGTCGAGGGAGGGAGCATCTAAATCTACCACGTCGCCAGAAACAAGTAGATATGTACCCTCAGGCACAGATACAGCAGCTGAAGTGATATGAGTGTCGAGGCAGGAAGTGAGGACATTCCCCGACGACTCAACGACCGTAGAAACTGAGGAAACAGGGGTGGTGGAGGTGGCTCCTGAAGATGTGTGAGCGGGAGTAACAGGGAGACCGGCAACCAGGGCAGCTATATCGAGGAGCTTGAAATCAGAGGAGCGGGGACCGGGGACATCGACGGCAGCCTCGACCGGCGCCCCAGGGGGCTCAAGGTCGTGAATCGGGGGGAGTGGTAAAACCTGGGGAATAATCCAGCCTAGCTGGACTGCAGGAATATGTGTCAGGTGAGGGGATGGAAGGATCATATGGGTGTCGTGGCCGGTGCCGACAAGGTAACGCCAGTGATGAGCACCGTAAGGGCGGAGAATCTGCATGTGCTCGAGCACGCCAGGAGGGCGGTGCAAGTCATCGGGGAGGGGGATACCTAGCATCCTAGTGAAGATGGTAAAGAAACCACCACAGCAAATATCTGTGGCATGGTACGAGGTGGCTGTCTGGTAGAGTCTCTGACACAGCCAGGAAGCAGCATCAGAAAGCATGAATGGTCGGACGGAGCCATCCGAGTGGAGTCTACGAGGTCGGGTCATACCCCAAAGATGGGTAAGCTCAGGGAGAGACATAGTCCTAACCTCAGGTCTGTAAAATAGTGTGCACGCCAAGTGCCTCTGGACATAGCGAAGGCACGGGTGCACAATGCACGATGCCTTCGCCCGACTAGGGCGGTACTCGGGCAGCCCAGAAATACGATGCCAAAAGGTACGAGCGTGAAATTCGTCTAAGTCGTGGGTAGGGGAAAAAGCTGCACTAGGGTCAAGGACGGCAGGGAAGTGCAAGAAGTCCCGGATCATAGCGAAAGTGACCGTGTACTCGTGATCCAGGAGCCGAAAAGTACTGCCGTCACCTGCATCGGTGAAAGTGAGGGAGCTAAGACCCTCAAGTGCTAGGCGGGTGTATGTGGGGGCGTGCATGTTGAAAACAACGATCTAGGATTTATAGTTTGATGATGACAAACGGTTGTGAACGATCTGATGTGTGTGTTAAGTATTTGCAGGAGCGGCACGGACGTAAAATATCCAAATGATGGCTAACTCAAAGAGATGGAGGAATTGCTATACACATAGCAATTGGACTAGGTCAAAGAGCTATGCGCTTAGCAACGTGGACTTGGTCAATATTGGAAAGAGATGGATGAATCTATATCTATTTGGGATTTGACCAAATCAATCTACAAGATTTTCTTCTATCCAAAGACCAGTCAAATCCCAATTCATATATTCATCTGCCAATACTCTTTGAAACCATATAGAGCCGCACCTCTTTTATAAAACCCCAAACAGCCAAGAGATCAAAATGGGGCCGTAATTGGTGTTTGTGCAAAGTCTTCAAGCATTTATTTAATCAAAACAAAACACAACGAGCCGCCATTCAAAGGCCAACAAAACCTATACAAGCCAAAACCAAACACCCTCTTCATTATCATCGTGCTGCTAACCCTCGAGCCAAAGGTTTTAAAACCCTATCACCGTCTTCAAGCCGTAGAGATCCAAAAACTACCCTATCACCGTCTTCAAGCCGTAGAGATCCTAAAACTTCAAACATCAAAGTCACGATCGATCCTCTCAAGAGCACCAAGCTATATTCTTTATTAAAAGCCCTTGCTGCAGTCGGAGCTCTTGCACGTCGTCGGAAAAAGATCAGCAAGGAGTTCATCAAGTTCTCGGTCAAGACCTTTGCTGCCGACAACCCATCGTCATGCCAAACACCTTCGCTGCATGCCTTAGACCTCACCGCCATCGAGTTCTTCGTAGACGACGTGGATCTCTCGCTGTCGAAGGGAAGCAAGGCGGAGCGATCACCAACGACGCTGTCGAAGAAGAAGCAATCGTCGGATAAGACGAACTGCCAGGATCCTTGAAGTTGAACTCCGCAGTCGTCGCCCTGGACGCACCAACTTGGAGTCACCATCGACAAAGCCTTGAAGTTGGAGTCGCGGTGGTCGACGTTGAGGAATCCGCTGGCGATATCCTTGTCGCTGCCATCTAGTCGCCGAGAGGAGCTGTCCCCACCGTCTTCAAAACCCACGTCGCCAAGCAGTAAGCTCGAAGCCCACACTGTCACTGCCGACGTCGAGTCGAAGCAGACGAGGCCGCTGTCGAAGATCACCGACGCCCTAAGTCCGCCGTCGAAGCTCTAGGTGAGAAGTCGGAGTCGAAGTCGGAGTCGATCAGGGTCAGCGGAGTCGAAGGCCACGATAATATTTCCAAGCACTGTCGAGGATCAGAATAAGCTGACGTGGGGATCCCGCATAACTAAGTAAAACGAAGAAGAAGGAATTGGCTGCTGACGTGGTTAAGTAGGGTTGCTGTGCACACAGACCAAGTTAATAAGTGTTTTGAATTGGATTGCTATGCGCACAGACCAGAAAGCCTTTTGATCCACAACTTGAGATATAGTCATCAGATTGAGACACCGTTTGCGCCAGACTGAAGCCGACGTCGTGCTGATTGACAGAGACGCTACACGGACACGAACTGGGCATTTCTAAACTCTTAACTCTTTATATTCGTGTATTTGTGTATCGATTTCTGTGGGGGAAACTTTACCATCTGTGTTACTTTTTGGGGACCTGACGACTTTGGGAGTCGTCACGGGAGGAGAGCATCTAACTAGATTGAGAGTGTAGGGCACGTGGTGTGCGTACGAGCTAGGTGAGAGTAGATTTGGGATCTTGACTCACTATGTAGCTGTACTTGATTACATATCTATCTAGTAGTTGCTTTCGGGGCTGGAGTAGGTCGTGGGGACGACCGAACCAGGGTATATCTGTGCGTATTCTGTGATTGCTATTTTATTGCTCTGTCTGTGCTTATAACTGCGTGGGATTTCTCGTGGGTTGCACGAGAATTTTTATTAGCCTATTCACCCCCCCCCCCCCCCCCCCTCTAGGCTACGATCCAGATCCAACAAGTGGTATCAGAGCCAAGTTTAGAGGATCTAGTCTAGATTTTTAGATGACCATGAATATATCTGATTGCGCTTTTGCTGAAGGTCAGTCTATAGCCCGTCCCCCTAAGTTTAACGGTGTAGATTTTGCATATTGGAAGGCTAGAATGAAAATCTATCTAGTGTCTGTAGATTATGATGTGTGGGATATTGTTGAAAATGGTTATAGTCTACCCACTATTAAAATTGAAGACACTGTTATGATTAAGCCTAAAGACAAGTGGGATTTAGCTGATAAGAAACTTTATACTCTTAATGGTAAAGCTATGAATGCGCTTATATGCTCTCTTGATAAATCTGAGTTTAATTGTATCTCACATTGTCTAACTGCGCAGGAAATCTGGCATACTCTGGAGGTGACACACGAGGGAACATCGCAAGTGAAGGAATACAGACTTGCGTTGCTTTGCACAGAATACGAGAGCTTCCACATGCTACCAACAGAATCTGTGAAAGAGATGTTTGCGAGGTTTACGGACATCGTCTACAAATCCAGTTCCCTCGGTAAGCCATACTCTAGCCATGAACAGGTGCGAAAAATCTTAAGGGCGCTACCAAGCTCGTTCAGGCCTAAAGTCACCGCTATTCAAGAAGCTAAGGACTTATCAACAATGAAAGTGGAGGACTTGATAGGCAACCTAATGTCACACGAGCTTGAGTTGCAGAGTATAGAAGCCAGAGAGAAACCTGAAGAGAAGACCAAAGCTTCCACACCATTAGCTCTTCAAGCTAACGACGACGATCTTGATGAAGAGCAAGCCCTAATGGTCAGAAACTTCAGGAGATACATTCAGACTGATCAAGGAAGAGCTGAGATGGGAAAAAGGTTCATTCGTTCTAATAATTCTAATTTTGGTAGAAATTCCTATGATCAGAAAGCTATTAATAGAAGTGAATGTTTTAAATGCAGGAAGAAAGGGCACCACATAAAGGATTGCCTACAACAACACACAGCTCAAGTTGCAAAAGGAAAAACGAAAGTGCTGACGTGGGACATGGATAGCGAAGCTGAGGAGGAGGAGGAGGAACATGAAGCCCACTCATGCATGGCATTAATGGCCAAACACAATGAGGTAGAATCTCCCACTAAAGCTGAATTTTTAGAAATCTGTAAAGGAATGCAACATAGAATTGATGAGCTAGAAGCTGATGTGGAATGTTAAAGGAATGTCAACTTCGATATGCAACAAACTGAGAATGACATGTCTATAGAAATGAAAGATCTTAAACAAGAACTTGTTGCATGCAAATCTATCATTACCATGTTAGAAAAGGAGAAAGCTAGCTTGCCTGAAAAAACTGATTGTCTTTCATGTCCCTCTTTATTAAAGGATATTAGCATGTATAAGCTTGATAAGATAAAGTTTGAAGTTGAAAATGAATTGCTTTCTAAAAAGATAAACATGCTAAATCTTGAACTTAAAGAAAAAATGAGGGAGTTTGAAAAGAAAGAAGAGGAAAACAAGCAAGCTTTCATTAGTAAATGCACTTTGCTTGTGAATGAAAATGATATCTTGAAATCCAAAGTCACCACCCTAGAATTGTCATTAAAGAGATTTTCCATTGGAAAACAAAATTTGGACATTATTCTTGGAAATCAAATTTATGGCAATAATAGGCGAGGACTAGGATATGGTCTTAAAAATGTTGAAAAATCAAAATATAGAAAAGTTCACATTGATCAACAAAGGTTGGAAATTTTCATGCTAAGTGCTTTACATGTGGATGTTTGGTCATACTTCATATCATTGCAAATATAGGAACAAAAACATTAAGTTCAAACAAATATGGGTTCCTAAATCTTTGATGACTAACGTGAGTGGACCTTGCTGGATTCCAAGGTCACACACGACACCTCTTTTGTAGGTGGATGGAAATTTGACGAGGAGCAATAAATTGAATGTCTCATTATTTTTTAGCTCCTTAGTCAAACGGCGACGCAAAGGTATATCTCTTTCTTTGATCTTAATGCATACCTTCATAGCTTTTTTTGTTAACATTTTTGTGTGCTTGGATTTTTTTGTTTTTGTTTTTGTTTGCTTGATTGTTTTTAGTGTGCTTTTTAGTTCATTATAAACCCAAAAAAATGAAAAAAAAAAACAAAAGCAAAAAAAATTTGGAGCTTAATGCATATCTTTCTCTTTGCATCATTCTAGTGATACAAATGAATGATGATCATATCCTTGTAGAAAGTGTAGTATTATTATCATGGCTACATGCGTATGTTTTATTTCTTAATATCCATGCCAAGTTCGATGAATTGATAATATAATTTCTACACCTACTTTCACTTCCACGAATGTTAAACTATGTCGTACTTTTGGAGATACTATTTATGAATATTGGAAAGTGAATGTAGGCTGATTATTAACTGAAAAATCTAAGGGATATGATGTGATTTGCCATGAATAAAAAGTGAGCACAAAACAAATGAAATGGATATGAAAAAAAATTGAAAATTGCTCCGTATGAAAAATGGATACAATGTATGGCAAATACACTACCCACGAGTATCCAACATAAGCTTTACGGGTAATCTTTAGCGTTGGTGTATGTACTCGTCAAGCAATGTCACTCCCACATCTAAGAGTCCTTTTAGACTATGTTTTGGGATGTGATACCTTGAACTCATTTTTAATGAGGTGGGGAAAATCAATCCTTGGTGATACAAAGTTATTTTGGAAAATGTTGGATTGATTTGGTTGGATTTGTAAAAGTATCTCACTTTGTACTTCTATGTTTAATAATTGCACTTACACGATGGTGTTGAATTCTAATTATCATTATCGTTGGATTTGGAGTGCTAATTACAGAATGACGACATGCAATACTAGTTATAATTAATAATGCTCTCTTTTTGCATGTGCTATGTTGTAATTGTCACGCCCCGCTTCCCAAAAATATGGAGGCGAAGCGTGAGAAGGTCCGCTCGGACTTGAAGCTACAAAGCTGCAAGTCCGATAAGCGTCAATCAAATTTAAAACTGCAGGTCCTTGCAACGTGAGCGAAACAAGATAATAATAATGAAATGAGACACAAGAATAATCTCAGAATATCCATAAATATAAATTCCAACATCGCAGAAAAGCCACCAGGCTGAAGTAAAACGGAGTCTAAAGGCCCAAACATGGCCAACAAAAGTACAGCGTACAAACAAAGGTGCTACGCACCAACAACTAACAAAAGGCCTAAAACAAAATAAAGCTCAACAAAGACTCAAAGAATGGTCACCGGTGTCCACCAAAATCCTCCTGAGCAATCATGGACTCAGACTCAGCGTCAGCAAAACGCCACGTACTCAGCAACGGTCTCTGGCTCAGGGTCTAACATGTGACACCCAAAAGAGCAAGGGGCACATGTCAGCAAGTCTACAAGAGACTTGTGCAAGGAAACTGAAAGTAGGCAAAAGTAAAGCAACCTAGCAGTTCTAGCATGAATGCGATGACATGGCAGTTAAAGTATGAGTGCAACAGGTAAAGTAAAGCAAAGTACGAGCATGGCATTTAAACATGGAATGGATGACAAGTATTACATGAATCATTCACAAGACAAGTACAAGACAAGAAAAGTAAGCACCTCGTGCACAGAGATTCCGTCTTTTGGCTAGAGGGCTGATCAGGCCACTCCTAAGCTCAAGTGAACGTTTATCCCTACCCATCCACGTGTATCGAGCCAGGGCCTTACCCCCGAACGGGAATGCTCGCTTCTGGATCACGAGCCAGGAAGTGTTTTTAACAAGTATGGCATAGGGGTGCACCTAGCCGGACAAGGAAGTACAAGTAGTGTAGCGTGTGCTACGAATGCAACATTCAATGCATGGATGACATGTCATGGCAAGTAGTAAAGCGTATAGGTAAGGAAAGTAAACGTGACAGTTTAGTATGCATGAACAACAAGTTTAAGGGTTGGATCTAGCTTCGTTGTCAAGCTAGATCAATTAGGTGACGGATCTAGTTTCGTTGTCAAACTAGATCAAGTAGGCGTCTAGCCAGCTATCATTTCACTGACTAGTCTCTTTTACGCTAACAACAAGGAAGTGGCCTAAAAACATGGCCTTAAGCAAGATTTGGCAAGTTTCACTTGCCTGCAAGCACGACGTCTGAGCACACCGTCCAATGAGTCCAAAAATCACAATTATCCTACGTGCACAAGTCCACCGGCCTAAAGTCCATATTATTAATCTTGATTAGTGAATTTAAAACATTTAAAATACTTTAAAAATACTGATTTTAGTCTTTATTAGCATGCATTGGGTTGGGGGTCCTAGGGGTGCAAAGCGTTACCTCAACACGACGCGAAAGCTACACCGGCGTCGGGTAGCGACGTCGGGGGTTGGAATAAGAGAACGCGCTCCAAGTCCTGATTCCAATATAGTTTCCTTGCTGGAAAGTTCAGAGCGTCTACCGGAGCAACGGTTCCAGATTCCAAAGCTAGCACGTGCGACGACGGGCTACGACGTGTCGCAACGTCGTGCACGGTGAATCGTCGGAGAGAAAGCACCTAGGTGGGGCCCACAGTGGTCCTAGGGACCTTTGGGGGACCCACAATACCTCTGGAGAACTTGGGGTGCCCACGGTGACAAGTGGTGCTACGGGTGCGGGGTTGCGACGTTTGCTCTCGGTCGTACACAGCCAAATGCAGGGGAACGGCTCGGTCGGTGCGGGGGAACAGGCATGTGCAGCGCAGCGGGTCGTGCGGGGTCGGGGCTCTCGGTCGGTGCGGGGCAATGTCTCGGTCGGGCGCCTTGGATGCGGGGGTGCGGAGCGCTGCAACGTTGCAACCGTTGCAACGTTGCGGAGAGCGGTCGGTGCGGGCGGGGCCTTCGGTCGGGCACGGTGCGGAGCGGGGCGACAGAGCGGGCACGGCAGCGGGTCGGTGCGGTGCGGAGTTACGGGTGGCAGTGGGGAGATCTCTCGGTCTGATCGAGAGATTCTCTCGGTCGGAGCGGAAGAGCGAAGCGGCTGCGATGCAGCGACTGGGTGCGGGGCAGCTAGCGGTCGGAGCGGGCGAACGGGGGCTGTTCTCTCGGTCGTGCGGCTGCCGTTCGTCGCAACGTTGCGACGAATCGTCGCAACGTCCAATTTGGGTTTTGGAAGAGGCTAGGGCTAATTTCTTGCGAAAATAGGTCTTCCTAGGGGTTGTTTATATAGTGTAGAGGGGTTGACTTGGTCTAGGGCTAAATCTAATAGGATTAGAAGTTTAAAATAATTTAAAATTCGAAATTCAACTTCTCCAACTCACCCAAGGATTTGACCAAGTCCAAATGAGCTGGAAATTGGCTCAAAAATTCTTTAAAACCTTTAAAACTCAAATAAATTTTATTTGGCCGAAAATAATTTAAAAATTAATTATTAAAAATAATATAAAACTTGTTAAAAATATAAAAGTGGTCAAATAAACTCCAAAAATAATAAAATAAATATCGGGGTGGTCGTGGTGACGAATGTGAGCTAACTAAGAAGACGGATCTCAATTTTGACGTCGGACGACGAAACTAAAAATAGAAACGTCTCCCGTCAAAAGTGAAAATCGTCACGTCTCATCGAGTAAGATTAAATTGTGGGAAAACGACTCGAGAAATGTCGTTCCAAGATAGTGCCACTATTTAATACTCTCGGAAACGTTCACAACGGCATATCACACTAAAGTGTTCACAAACAAACAAAGTCTAAAACAAACACGTGCACGTCAAAAGCACGTGCACGAACAACGTACAACGAAAAGTGGTCGTTACAGTAATCTTCATGAATACTCTTTTGATGATGCCAAAGGGGGAGAAAAGTTTTGAAAGATTTGTGGTATCAATGTTGGTTATTTGTGGTATCAATGTTGGTTCAAAATACGGTATTATTGATTGTAGGGGAGCAATGAAAATACATGAGAATGGGGAGCTTGGAAAAAGGGGGAGCATGCTAATTATATTGTTATATTGTGCATGCTAGTAATGTTTGATATCATCTCATTGAATATATCATATTGCATACATCATTCATCACACGTCACACACGTACACTTATTTGTGCAAATCCTTTATGGGTTTGTCATCATCAAAAGGGGGAGATTGTTGAAAACAACGATCTAGGATTTATAGTTTGATGATGACAAACGGTTGTGAACGATCTGATGTGTGTGTTAAGTATTTACAGGAGCGGCACGGACGTAAAATATCCCAATGATGGCTAACTCAAAGAGATGGAGGAATTGCTATACACATAGCAATTGGACTAGGTCAAAGAGCTATACGCTTAGCAAAGTGGACTTGGTCAATATTGGAAAGAGATGGATGAATCTATATCTATTTGGGATTTGACCAAATCAATCTACAAGATTTTCTTCTATCCAAAGACCAGTCAAATCCCAATTCATATATTCATCTGCCAATACTCTTTGAAACCATATAGAGCCGCACCTCTTTTATAAAACCCCAAGCAGCCAAGAGATCAAAATGGGGCCGTAATTGGTGTTTGTGCAAATTCTTCAAGCATTTATTTAATCAAAACAAAACACAACGAGCCGCCGTTCAAAGGCCAACAAAACCTATACAAGCCAAAACCAAACATCCTCTTCATTATCATCGTGCTGCTAACCCTCGAGCCAAAGGTTTTAAAACCCTATCACCGTCTTCAAGCCGTAGAGATCCAAAAACTACCCTATCACCGTCTTCAAGCCGTAGAGATCCTAAAACTTCAAACATCAAAGTCACGATCGATCCTCTCAAGAGCACCAAGCTATATTCTTTATTAAAAGCCCTTGCTGCAGTCGGAGCTCTTGCACGTCGTCGGAAAAAGATCAGCAAGGAGTTCATCAAGTTCTCGGTCAAGACCTTTGCTGCCGACAACCCATCGTCACGCCAAACACCTTCGCTGCATGCCTTAGACCTCACCGCCATCGAGTTCTTCGTAGATGACGTGGATCTCTCGCTGTCGAAGGGAAGTAAGGCGGAGCGATCACCAACGACGCTGTCGAAGAAGAAGCAATCGTCGGAGAAGACGAACTGATGGGATCCTTGAAGTTGAACTCCGTAGTCATCGCCCTGGACGCACCAACTTGGAGTCACCATCGACAAAGCCTTGAAGTTGGAGTCGCGGTGGTCGACGTTGAGGAATCCGCTGGCGATATCCTTGTCGCTGCCATCTAGTCGCCGAGAGGAGCTGTCCCCGCCGTCTTCAAAACCCACGTCGCCAAGCAGTAAGCTCGAAGCCCACGCTGTCACTGCCGTCGTCAAGTCGAAGCAGACGAGGTCGCTGTCGAAGATCACCGACGCCCTAAGTCCGCCGTCGAAGCTCTAGGTGAGAAGTCGGAGTCGAAGTCGGAGTCGATCAGGGTCAGCGGAGTCGAAGGCCACGATAATATTTCCAAGCGCCGTCGAGGATCAGAATAAGCTGACGTGGGGATCCCGCATAACTAAGTAAAACGAAGAAGAAGGAATTGGCTGCTGACGTGGTTAAGTAGGGTTGTTGTGCACACAGACCAAGTTAATAAGTGTTTTGAATTGGATTGCTATGCGCACAGACCAGAAAGCCTTTTGATCCACAACTTGAGATATAGTCATCAGATTGAGACACCGTTTGCGCCAGACTGAAGCTGACGTCGTGCTGATTGACAGAGACGCTATACGGACACGAACTGGGCATTTCTAAACTCTTAACTCTTTATATTCGTGTATTTGTGTATCGATTTCTGTGGGGGAAACTTTACCATCTGTGTTACTTTTTGGGGACCTGACGACTTTGGGAGTCGTCACGGGAGGAGAGCATCTAACTAGATTAAGAGTGTAGGGCACGTGGTGTGCGTACGAGCTAGGTGAGAGTAGATTTGGGATCTTGACTCACTGTGTAGCTGTACTTGATTACATATCTATCTAGTAGTTGCTTTCGGGGCTGGAGTAGGTCGTGGGGACGACCGAACCAGGGTATATCTGTGCGTATTCTGTGATTGCTATTTTATTGCTGTCTGTGCTTATAACTGCGTGGGATTTCTCGTGGGTTGCACGAGAATTTTTATTAGCCTATTCCCCCCCCCCCCCCCCGCTAGGCTACGATCCAGATCCAACAGTGCACTCCGAGGAATCGGTCGAAACCGATCACCTGGTAAAGGTGGTGGACGCCCTAGAGAATGCCCAGGGACGTAAGGGCTGGCACGTGAAGGAAAACTGTGGGGATAAGACTGATGGATCCTGTCCAAAACAGAGTTAGGATCAATAACATGAAGTTTAGACTTACGCTTGCGTACGCGGCACGGTAGTCTACGAACTTCGCCTTCGGATTCGCCACGACGGATCGAGTCTACTCACGAACGGAGTAAGGCTACTAATCCCACAATCTAAATCTCTATTTTAGATTAAGAACTTGGATGGAGTGAGAGGAAATATTTCTGCAGAGCTTCGCTATGAAGAAGATGCATGCATGAATTTCATGCAAAATGTGTAAGGAAAATGGCTACCCTTGGGTCTTATTTATAGCCCCCAAGGTAGTTATTTTAGGGTAAGTTGTTCCTTTGGAACAACTTAATTAAGGTGTACCATGATACATGGCACATTATAAGCTTAAGTTGTACCATATGCATGGTACAACATAAGCTTAAGATATTCCCCCTTTATTAGCCATATGTCGCATGCACTTATGCATATATAATGCGACTTTCCCGCTCATACAGAGATCCTCTCCGCAAGGGAACAGATTCCCTTTGCACATGACTTAGTGTGTGCGACGTTCGAGGTCCGTATTCCCTCGTACATCCCCCACAAGGGTGTACAAACGTCTTCCATATCCAACATCTCCCACTCACACTTGAGGGGATTGTAAGAGAACGTCTTTCCCTTAGTTCTTTCATCTATCATACCGAGAAATAGACCGTGCGACCGTCATGCGCGTAGAGTCTGTTGTTGTGCACTTGTTAGAGATACACAACGACCTCGAAGGTGCAAAGTTGAGTAGTTCAACGCATGCTTTACCCTAGATTATTTCTTCACATTTTCTTGTACTTTATATTCAACAATTGAATCCCATCTGGATTACAATTGGCTGGCCAGCTTTGAATCATTAAAGTCCAAATGCGAATATGAAATCAATCTTCCTCTTCTTGTGAACCTTTTGA
This sequence comes from Scilla litardierei, assembly GCA_030789695.1. Classification (NCBI taxonomy): domain Eukaryota; kingdom Viridiplantae; phylum Streptophyta; class Magnoliopsida; order Asparagales; family Asparagaceae; genus Scilla; species Scilla litardierei. Next base: position 35,659,813 of record CM061140.1, read on the forward strand.
TCTTGACTTGATTCGCTTTTCTAACGTGCCCCGCCGAGCCGAATTACCATAGCCCATTAGTAACACGCTAAGATAGCGATCATCTCGTCAAATCTAAAGGAACCAATTGGAGTCCTTGAGGGTAAGAGTTAAGACCCATATGGCCTTTGAGTCTCACATAATAGCAAACACTATTGCTACTAACTCAGTGGTCGAAATGCATACGTGGTATGAACACGTATTACAACATCACTCCTTTCCCAGGGAGAGTATGTCTTAATGATGTTGTACGGATGAAAGATCAGACACCATAGTGCCTATCTTTTGAGTCCCCTTACTACTCAGGAAATATTCCCGGACTCTCATCCTGCATAAGACAGATAGGATTATAAAATCCAATGAGATCTTTTTATCCTTGTGATACAGATCTCAGATCTTTTGTTATAAAATCCAATGAGATCTTTTTATCCTTGTGATACAGATCTCAGATCTTTTGTAAGCATCCATATGATGCAGATCTTTCATTCGACTATCTTGTTAAAGTCATGACTCTAAATCATTCGTCTAATGATTTTGACTTTAAACTAGTCTCATCTCTATCTTATCCATCTGATAAGATAAGGCGGTTGCTCATGTGAGAGAGCCAACCTTAATCTGTCCGACATACACACAATTCAGCTGAGATTTCAAAAATGTACACAAACATTTCTTAAGAAATTCATATGCAATGTTGGAAAAAGAACTTATTCTTTTATTAATTTTGATCATTTCTTAGACATGGGAATATATATTTGGTACAACTCAGCCCATACGCAATCCTTGAGATGATAAGTGTTTATAAAACACATTTCTGGGGATCGCTTTCGTAAGCTGATCCTCTATCGTCTCATGCGTAGATATGTACCTTATGTCTACCTTCTTGGTTTTATCATAGTCTTTTGCAAATCTGCAGTTCCTTTAAGATACTGCATTATCCTCTTAACCGCTTTCCAGTGTTCTTGCCCTGGGTTGGATTGGTAACAGTTTACCATTTCCAACGGCAAAACAGATGTCCAGTCTCGTACACACCATAGTGTACATAAGACTATCAACTGTACTGGAATATGGAACTTTTTCCATAATTTCCTTTTCCTTTTGGTTCTTTGGACGTGATTCCAGATATAAATTATCGCATATGCTTATATGAATATCAATGGACTTGCAGTCCTGCATATTAAATCGTTCTAGAACCTTCTTTATATAAGTCTCCTGTGAAAGAGAAAGAAGTTTCTTCGAACGATTCCTTGAAATCTTAACTCCAAGGATATATGCGGCTTTTCCTATGCCTTTCATCTAAAATACTGATGAAAGCCAAGCCTTGATACTCATTACAAAGCCCTTGTCATTTCTGGCTATTAAAATGTTATCTACATATAGATACATGATAATATACTTGCTTTTAATCCTCTTGATATATACTCAGTTATCTTCATCAAGCATGGAAAAAATCCATTTGATAAGACAACTTCTTGAAATCGTATATACCATTGCCTCGAGGATTATTTAAGACCATATATGGACTTACGAAGTTTACAAACCTTATGTTTGTTTCCTTCTTTTACAAACCCTGTTGGTTGTTCCATATAGATCTCCTCGTCCAATTCTCCATTGAGAAAGGCAGTCTTTACATCCATCTGATGTAATTCGATGTATAAGCAAGCTACCATTGCGAATCAAGGTAAAACGCACAACAGGTGAGAAGTTTTCTTTGTAGTCTATCCCTTCCTGTTGCGTAAAACCTTTCGCGACAAGGCGAGCTTTATATCTATCTATAGAGCCATCAGCCTTATGCTTGATCTCGAGAACCCATTTGTTCCCAATTGCTCTATGTCCTCTGGGTGAGTTAACTAAGTCCCAGACTTGGTTAACTTTTATGGATTTCAATTCCTTCTTCATCGCTTCCATCCATTTGTCTTTTGCAGGGCATGATGTGGCATATTTGAGATTCTTCAAGTCCTTGTTGACTCGAATTTAGATCAATTCTAATATCACTCCCACTTGAAATGTTGTTAGAATTGCTCCCACTTGGATCATTATTCCCGTATGGAATAGGATAATCGTCATTCGTATAATCCATTGGTGAAGGTTGAAAAGTATTTTCGTTTTCACCAAGAATTCTCCCACTCGAATGAGGTAATCCTTTTTGATCACAAATCTCAAATAGAGATAAGTCCTGACTTATCTCGCCCTGTCTTGGAAACTCGTTTTCCAAGAAAGTGACATCCCTCGACTCAAACTCAATTAGCACACCATTGTCTTCCTTACTAACAAAAACATAACCTTTGGAGTTTAATGCGTATCGTTTAAAGATACATTTCCTTCCCCATGGCCCAAGTTTGCCATACTTATGGGAGGAAATATGTGCGTTGAATGCACAAACTCAAGGTAAAATGTTTAAGTTAGGAGACCTTTGGTTCCACAACTCATAAGGAGTGGAGCTAACTGATTTCGAGGGTACGCGGTTTAAAATGAAAACGGTTGTCAATAATGCATCACCCCAGAAGGTGATTGGTAAGTTAGCTTGCGCCATCATTGAACAGACCATTTTTCATTAAAGTCCTATACCTCCTTTCTGCAACACCAATTTGTTGAGGAGTATATGGCATAGTTACTTGATGTACTATGCCTTTTTCATCACAAAGTTCCTTTAAACTTGTTGATTGATATTCACCGCCCCTATCGGTTCGCATGACCTTAATCTTGCGATCTAATTGATTCTCCACTAAACTCATATAGTTTTTAAAGCAGGTTTAGTGCTTTCACTTTTGTGGGATATCAAATAGATATTACCGAATCGGGTGAAATCATCAATTAAAAGTGATGAAATAGGACTTCCCGCGTCTTGTCTTGACATTCATCGGACCATATATGTCCGAATGGATAAGCGGTAATGGAACCTTGGCCCTTGTGCCGGTTCCAAACGGCTTGCGACAAGATTTCCTTTCAAGGCAATGTTCGCAGGTCGACATTTCAACCTTTGAAACATTGGATAGAAGGCCACGTTTGGCAAGTCTATCCATACGCGTTGGTCCAATATGACCAAGCCTTGATTGCCAACAAATTATATTAGACTCATTAGTCAAAGAATTTGTCATAAGGAAATGAGAAATCATATATTGTACTTATTACAATGAATCCTTTAAATACATAACCCAGAACCAATAAAGGAATTATTACAAAAATAGGTCCATATTACAAACATGAAGGAACCAACCATTAACCAAGACCCAATAAATTGACCACAATTTTAATATTCCTTTGAATATATGGAATGAAGAGAACATCATGAAGTAGGATAGTGCGGCCGTTGTCCAAGACAAGCTTGCGAGTCCCAACGCCTTTCACTTCAACACGTGTGTTGTTTCCTACATTGATCCACTTCATTCCTTGAGTATCCGGTGATACTCCAAGAAGGACCGTCTGTCCTTTGCTATGTGGTCGGTGGCACCTGAATCAATTATCCCAAAATGGATTAGATTCCACAAGAAATAGTGAACTAGAAACACATATGTAACTAGTATTACAAGTTACCTCGTCACTTCCACTCGTACACGAACGAGCATAGTGACCGAGCTTGTTGCACTTGAAGCACTTGATTCTTTTCAAGTCTTTCTTCTTGTGCCATTTCTTGTGTCCACCCTTATGTTTGGGTTCCTTGGTAGACTCAGGTTGCTTATTACGTTCATTAGAAGACTTCGAACGATCTTTACGTTTCTTTCCCCCGTGTGAGGAACTAGCAACCATGTGCACTTCTGCACCTGGCTTGGCAGCCGCAAGCCGCTCTTCCTCTAATTCGAGGTGCTTGGAAACATCGTTGAAGGTCTTGATGCTCTCATTATGAGTGAGATGCATCTTCATCTGATCCCACCCATTTGGTAGGGAACGTATGACTGCTTGGATTTGTTGCTCATCTGTGAGCACATGACCTGCGTCCTTTAACTCCGAGATAAGGTTCGCCATATGTCGCAGATGTTTCCCTATGGAATGATCTGGACGTTTCTTATATGTATCGAACTTTATAGTTAAGGCGCGAAGTTTGGACACCGATGTGCCACCGAACTTCTCCTCTAGCTTGGACCATATGTCCATAGCTAGGTCATGTTCTCGGAAGATGCACATTATGTCATCAGCCATACTGCTTAATAACGTAATGCGAGCTATCTTATTCTTCCGAGACCAAGCATCAAAAGCTTCCTTGTCTCTTCGGTGTTGGGCCGTAGTGCCCAACTCGGGTTCAATCATTACGTTCTTTAGAGTTTCGAGCACTTCTTGCTCCTCTAAAACGTATTGTATCTTAATGGACCAAAGTTTGTAATTATCGCCGTTGAGTTTTTCACCTTTGTTTAACTCAGCGACGATATTCTTTGAAGCGAAAGACATTTTACTTTTAAAATGCTGCAAAAGACACAAAACCGAAGGTTCGATCAAAAACATTGCATAAAAAATTCTTAAAATATAACTCCCACTTGAAATGATAATAGAATATCCCATTTGGATAGTTCTAAAATTCAAATCCCACTTGGAATTATATTATATTTGATAAGTTACTTTCGAAAAATATTGAAGGTGTTGTTCTAGAATCGAAAAGGTCTCTATGATTCCAATCACCATCTAGAACAACTTTCAATATTCCCCCATCACTTATCAAACTATAGTACTCTTATAGTACTAGCAGCGGAAAATAAGTATTTGATAAGTTACTTTCGAAAAATATTGAAGATGTTACTCTAGAATCGGAAAGGTCACTATGTTTCCAATCACCATCTAGAGTAACTTTCAATATTTCTCCCTCACTTTATCAAATGTTAGTACTCTTATAGTACTTAGCAGCGGAAAAGCGTTTTTGAAAACGTATTTTTCAAAACGAATATAAAATACATTGGCTAATCTCCGTAGAGTAGAGCACAACGTCATAAGTTCATTGGCTAATCTCCGTAGAGTAGAGCACAATGACATGGCTAATCTCGCATGAAGTAGAGCATTACGGCTAATCTTCAAGGAGTAGAGCACAATTTCATAAGTACATTGGCTAATCTCCGAAGAGTAGAGCACAATGACTTGGCTAATCTCGCATGAAGTAGAGCATTATGGCTAATCTTCAAGGAGTAGAGCCCAATGAAAACTTCATTAAAACGTTAGTCCCGTATGAACTATTCGGCACTGTAGTTAGCCCCGTATGGACTAATCTACACATTCGAGTTTGACCAAGGCCATTTGTTACCCCGTATGGGTCATCTGGCAAGTTTACAATCGACCCAGACCATTTGTCGGATTGGTCGACCAAAAACACAAAATTGGTCGACCAATTTTCGAATTCAACTTCTTCCCGGTCAGGGCCTCTGCCCTGACCCGGGCTTGGCCAAAGGCCGGCCAGGGCCTCTGCCCTGGCCGGCCAGGGGGCCTGGCCCCCTCGGCCAGGGCCGGCCAGGCCCTGGCCTCTGCCAGGGCCTGCCGGCCAGGCCACTGGCCGGGGCCAGGGCTCCTGCCCTGGCCTCGGCCAGGCCCTGGCCTGAGGCCAGGGCGCCGGCCCTGGCCTCTGCCAGGGCCGGCAGGCCGCTGGCCGGGGCCAGGGCTCCTGCCCTGGCCTCGGCCAGGCCCTGGCCTGAGGCCAGGGCGCCGGCCCTGGCCTCTGCCAGGGCCGGCCTGGCCCTGGCAGTGGCCAGGGCTCCGGCCCTGGCCTCTGCCAGGGCCGGCCTGGCCCTGGCAGTGGCCAGGGCGCCGCCCCTGGCCTCTGCCAGGGCCGGCAGGCCCTTGGCCAAGGCCGGCCACTGCCGGCCCGGCCTTGGCCGGCCACCCGGCCTTGGCCGGCCACTGCCGGCCTGGCCATGGCCGGTCATGGCTTGGCCATGGCCGGCCATGGTCAAGGCCTTTCGGCGTTGGCCGGCCATGGCCCCTTTGGCCATGGCCGGCCACCCCCTTTGAATGGGGTTGCCGCACTTTCTTCTCCCCCTTGATGGGGTGGTCGCCGGTGGTTATTGGCCGTAGCCAACCCCCTCCGCATGAGGAGAGGGGGTGCATGGCCTTCATGGCCCATTTGGCCATGGTGCACATGCACCAAATTTTCCTCTTACCCGATGGAAATAACTTCCATCATCTTCCTCGATGAAGCACCCGTTCGTCGAAGAAATTAGTTATCTCTTAATGGCCGTGTGCCAAAAATGAATAACGTACTACGTGAACGGTCGGTTCTTCCCGTCACGGAGAGTTCCTACCATATCCATAATGATAGGAGACCCTAACGTGAAAAGAACAACCGCTGCGTTCTCTCCGTCACGAAGCGTTCCTACTATATCCGTAATAGTAGGAGACCCATTCGTGAAAAAGACAACGACTCGTTCGTAGTTTCGACGGGGCGGTGGATTGACCGGGGCGAACCCATATGGCTCTGATACCAATGATGGATCCTGTCCAAAACAGAGTTAGGATCAATAACATGAAGTTTAGACTTACGCTTGCGTACGCGGCACGGTAGTCTACGAACTTCGCCTTCGGATTCGCCACGACGGATCGAGTCTACTCACGAACGGAGTAAGGCTACTAATCCCACAATCTAAATCTCTATTTTAGATTAAGAACTTGGAGGGAGGGAGAGGAAATATTTCTGCAGAGCTTCGCTATGAAGAAGATGCATGCATGAATTTCATGCAAAATGTGTAAGGAAAATGGCTACCCTTGGGTCTTATTTATAGCCCCCAAGGTAGTTATTTTAGGGTAAGTTGTTCCTTTGGAACAACTTAATTAAGGTGTACCATGATACATGGCACATTATAAGCTTAAGTTGTACCATATGCATGGTACAACATAAGCTTAAGATATTCCCCCTTTATTAGCCATATGTCGCATGCACTTATGCATATATAATGCGACTTTCCCGCTCATACAGAGATCCTCTCCGCAAGGGAACAGATTCCCTTTGCACATGACTTAGTGTGCGCGACGTTCGAGGTCCGTATTCCCTCGTACATCCCCCACAAGGGTGTACAAACGTCTTCCATATCCAACAAAGACGGCGCTGGTGTAGCCTAGCATAACGCGATTTGTGTGCTCTATTGCGAAAAGTGATGTTGTGGGTGGGGATGCGCGCTGTGGGGTCATCACTAGGGGGTGAGGAGGGTGGTAGTGATGCGACAGAGGAGGTGGAGGGGATAGTGGCAGATGCTATAGGTGTGGTGGTGGAGGTGACGGTAGCGGCGATAGTGGTGACAGTGGCAAGGATGGTGGATGTGACAGGGGGTGCGGTAGTGGAAGTGGTGCATGCACGGCGCTGTGGACTTGAAGAGGATGGGCCAGAAGATGGCCTCTTCCCACGGATGGGAAGGGTCATCGATCCGTGAGTGCGGACCATGGTGACGTGAGCAGAAAAATAATACGGTACGAAAAATAAAGCAAGGAAAGAGTGTACCGAGTGTGTGAGTGGTGTGGACGCGTGGTAGATCCCCCAAGCTGATCCACACTACTGCTATTGCCATAAGAACAGAGAACCTGCCAAATGAAAACAGCAAAACGTCAAAAAATCGAATTGAAATGGGGAATTTGAGAATTAACTGTGACTCGGGGCAAGCAGGGTACTGCTCGGCCTGAGTCATGCACTCAGGAGAGAGGGGGGCTCGGGGCGGATTGATGAACGAGTCGATTGACTCGGGGACGATAAGGGGGAACGAGTCGATCGACTCGGGGCGAGGCTTGGGGCAGATTGATGCACGAGTCGATTGACTCGGGGCGTGGCTCGGGGGGGAGGAATTCGGGGGGAAGGCTGATCGCCGTCGGGGTGTTGGGGGGGTTTTGATGCGGCGGTTGGGTTTAAATGGCCGGAGTAGCGAAGAAGAGGGGGGAAGTCGGGGATGGAGATGGGGTAGGGTGCAGACGGCGGTGCCGTCGACAGCGGTGGTGCCGTCGACGGGGCCAGAGACGATGGGGGTCTGGGGGAGGGTGGTGAAGGGAGAAGGAGTGAGGGAGGGGGGTTCGATGGGAAGGGGGGTTGTGGACGGTGGCGCCGTCGACGGCAGCCGTCGTAGCGTAGGGCGGAGTGGGGGTGGGAGAAGGGGAGGCGGCGGGAGAGAGATAAGGGGAAATAGAGAAGGGGAAAGAGGGAGGGAAGGATGGGGGTATGGGGTTTATCGGTGACAGGCAGCGGAGATGGTGGAGCCGGTGGCGGAGACCGGGCGAAAGGCGGCGGCGGGGGGGTGATTGAGCGAGTAGGATAGGAGAGAGGGGCTCTGGGGGGAATTACGTGTGGGGGTGAGAAAATTTTTTCGTTTTGGGTAAAAAAAATTTAACCACAGGATTAAAAGGAACGACTCGGCTGTTCAGATTCCAAAACGACTCGGCCTGAGCAGCAGAGCTGCTCGGCCGGATCGGGGGAAATAAAATTTTAAATAAAATGACTTGACTTGGGCCGAGTAGATGAACTGCTCGGCTCAGGTTGACGTAAAAGTTTTAAATGAAATACTCCCTCCGAGTCTTTGTTGCTCGGGCCGAGCCAATAATTCTCCGCACGGGTCAACAGAGTGACGTTTTTGCTCCAACTTGGGCTCCCTGTAGTACTCGACCGAGCAGGGTTGTGCTCGGGGTGAGTCATATCCTACTCGGGCCGAGTCAATAATGCTCTGCCCGGGTTGGCAGAGTGACGTTTTTCACCAAATTCTTCAGCCTATAAAACTCGACCGAGTAGGATTCTGCTCGGGCCGAGCTTACGTATCTGTGTCTGCTCGACTCGACCAAGCAGCCGAGCTGCTCAGGCCGAGTTTCCTGTAGCTCCTTTTGCCTTCTTTTCCTTTCATTTCCTTCTCAAATCTTCAACTTCGTTATCTTCCCACGGCTTACTTCCATTTATAATGTCCATGCGCATGCCCCCAATGTTCCGTCCTACACGAAACACAAACTCGTCAAAATTTTTATAATTTTTGCGCTTTTTCCTAAAAACACGAAATAAAAATAGGAAAATGGGAAAATGGGAAAGAAATTTCAAAATCTACGGAATTGGGTTGCCTCCCAATAAGCGCTCGTTTTCAGTCATGAGCTCGACTCCCTATGATGTATCAATTCTCGCTTGGCACGCGCGGTGGTCGTGCGTCATCCTTTGGGGTGGTGCAATTCGGCGGTGTCTGACTTCCGCTTACTCCAATACTCTCCTCCTTGTAAGATGTGGCCTCCGATGCTAGATGATTTATTTGACGGCGTTGAAACTCCTCATCCAATACTTGGATGTACACGGCGACCGCTTTGTTGTATGTTGGGTCGACGTCGTCGTCTATGCTTGCTTTAACCGGGTCCTTCATGATCCCTTCAGCAGAAAAGTCTTCAATTGCTTCTTCCTCCAGAAGCTCCAGATAACTGGCCCCTTCCACGTGGGCTCGCTCCTTCATCGGCTTTTGTAGCCGGAACTCAGCTTCGATATTTCCCACATTGAGGGAGAGTGTCCCTTCTCGGACGTCTATAAGCACCCCAGCCGTCGCCATGAAGGGGCGACCGAGTATTAGTTGAGAGATTCCTCCCTCCGGCATGTCCATGATGACAAAATCAACTGGGACGCATAATCCGGGAGGTATCTAAAGGATGACATCCATCGCTATCCCTACCGGGTAGGTGATAGAGTGATCGGCGAGCTGGATTGGCATGCTAGTAGGTTCCATCTCGCTTCCTGTCTGGAGTCTTCTGAAGATAGAAAGGGGCATCAGGCTGATGCTAGCCCCTAGATCAATTAGCGCCCTGCTGATTGGCATTCCTCCAATGGAGCATGGCACAGTGAAGCTCCCCGGATCCGGTAGCTTCCGAGGGAGGTGGTTCTTGATAATGGAGGTGGAATCCTCCAACAGCTTGATTTCTTCCGACCTTCGCTTCCCCGTGATGAGATCCTTTAGAAATTTAGCATAAACCGGGATCTAGGTGATGGCATCAATGAATGGGATATTCAGCTAAATCCCCTTCAGTAACTCCATAAACTTGGAGTACTTCTTCTCCAATTTGGCTTGGGCAAACCTCTGAGGATACGGAGGAGGAGGCCTAGAGGCTTTGCCCTTAGATGCATCAGTGGGTGGAGGTGTAGTAGCAGGCATGACGGGAGGTGTATCCGTCTTCTCTTCAATAGCAATAGGCCATTCAGTGGCCTCAACTCTAACACTATCATCGGCAGCTTCTTCAGTGGGAACCTTCTCCTTGTTTAACACCGGGACCATAACGGGGTCAGTGGCCCGTCCTCCTCGTGTGGTCACTAAAACCACGGCGTTTTCTTGAGCTCTGTGGTTGGTCTCCAGCTGGGAGGGTAATCTCCCTTGATTCTTCAGCAACTAAGACATTTTCCCTCTCAGTTCGTCGAGCGAAGAGTTGATACTCTTAAATTGGTTCGACGTATCTTGGTTGAACCGAATCTGGCCGCTCATAAAGGTCTCCAACGTAGATTCAAGATTTGACGTTAGAGGAGCCGGCGTGAAATTTTGTTGAGGTGGCCGGTTGTACTGATATCCCGGCGACCTATAGGGCCCCGCTGGCCTAAATCCGCCCTACTGTTGGCTCTGCAGCTACCGATGAGGAGGTGGTGGTGGTCTCTGAAACTGCGGAGGTTGCAGCCCTCCGCTTGGGTTTCCATATGAGAAACCTGGGTGATTCCTAGCAGCATGATGCTGCCACTGGTTCCGTCCCTCTCCCTGGACGTACTGAACAGACTCGGATGTCTCAGCACCCTCATAATGACCCTCAACGGGAATATATCAGGGATCCACATATTCTTCCCCGGGATGATATGAGGGGGCTGCTGGGATGGAGTCTAGGCGTTGCTCGATCTGGGCCACTTGCTTGCACAAGGTCTCAATGTGAGAATCCAAGTGAGTGGCGATCTTGACCTCGGGAGTCCGGGTCACAACGGTCCGCTCATCGGTCCACTACTGGGTGTTAGCCGCCATGTGCTCCAACAGATCAATAGCCTCCTGAGGAGACTTATCCAATAAGGCGCCCTGCGCTGCAGCATCAATAATCATTTTAGTGCTAGGTTGGAGCCTGTTGTAGAAGCTCTGCACTAAATCTCAAGGCTCGATCCCGTGGTGGGGGCACTTATGTTTGAGGTCCTTGAACCTCTCCCAAGCCTCGTAGAGCGACTCCTGGGGGAGCTGCTTGAAATTGGATATGGCCCCACGGATCAGGACCGTCTTCGATGGTGGATAGAACTTATCCACGAATGCGAGCGCGAGCTTCTCCCAGGTAGTGAAGTGGTTGGGAGGGTGAGCTCTGAGCCAGTAGGAGGCCTTGTCCCTCAAGGTGAACGGGAACAGTCGCAGCTTCACTGCATCATCACTGACGTCCTTCGCCTTGAATGTGTCGCACTTGGCCAAGAAGGAGTCGATGTGATGGTTGGTGTTCTCATGAGGATGCCCATGGAAGGGATCCTGCTGCATCAGATTTATTAACCCCGTCTTCAGCTCGAAGGTTTCCGCCGTCAGCTGTGGTCTCAGAATCGAGGAGTTGTTCCCAAAGGTCGGTTTCATATGGTCCCTGATGGACCCAGTGCGAGGAGGAGGAGGAGGATTCTCTCCCATCTGAGCAAATGGAGATGAACTTCTGCTAGAGGCTCTCAAAGCTCGGGATGTCTTTTTGATCTCAGGATCGAACAATAACTCTCTAGAAGTCCCCTTGTGACGGGTGTTCATGCACCAACAAAACTCAGAAAAACACCGTCAGTAGCACCGAAATAATTAAAGAAAATAAAAATGATGGGTAGGTAAGAGATGGTAAGAATGCTAGCAAACTTCACAATATAAAAACAAACTGAGACAAAAACACTATTGTCGTCCCCGACAACGGCGCCAAAAACTTGACGCGCCCGTAATCTACACCTAGGATCCACCTGGCGGTGTCACGATCGACAGGCGTGATATGGTTCCTAGGCTACGACTTCGGGTTCAATCCGTAAGCGGACGGTGTCGAGTTATAGTATAAAAGATAGTCGAATCCCACAGGGACGGTGATAGTGTCCGTGGTAATCTCAGTCTATTTCTAAATTTAGAAGTAATGTAGCTATCGGAGGGAAAGGTTTAGGTTGATGGTTGTTGTTGCGTATTATAATAAAAGGAACTAGGGCTTTAGGGATCGCCACTAGGATCGTTGGGGTTGATGTTGGATAGGTTCCTCACATCGCATTAGGGCTAGGGAATTAATCCCCCAATTCATACCACTCTTGTGGGTTAGAATTGCGGGGTATTTCGGTGGCTCTCGTCGATGAAATGGCGATAGCCATCGACGTAGCGATATAGTTCATCGATGGATCCCCTCAAGGCGCGAGCCGGGCATGGTCACGTGCCTTGATTGGATCCACCGATTTCCCTATTCGAATCCCTAGATACCCCTTAAGAACATCAATTCCACAGACTGTGGGCATGATCTCAGTACGGGTTATCTACGGATTCGGTAGGATCTACCGAAATACAACCCTAGATCCCCAATTCGATATAAGGATCCAGGTCTACATTTTCCCTAAAATCCTAGGGTTCACCCATCGGCCCTAGAGAAGATCTACTCACTCATGGTGATCAGAATGCACAAAAATATAGATTTCGCGTAGGAAAACATTTTTGCAATAAAAGAAATTAGAGCTAAAAATTACTTACAGCGAGAATGAACGAAGAATAATTCCAGAGAAGAACAATAAACGCTAATCTTCAATTAACGATCCAGAGTTTGCTACAAAAATTAATCCAAAAATATTCCTACAAAAATTCGCTCAAAGCTCCTCCCCCAAATCTCCAAAAACAAACTCAGAATTCCATCTCCCTTCGCTGAACCCGCAGTCACGAGCTTCAACTGCCCCAAATCGAGGGCATCGCGCGTTCAAAAATTCTTCCCAAAATGCCCCAGGAAGTGCCGGCCGAGTTGGTGACTCGGCCCGAGTCAGAGCTGCTCGGCCAGTGGTTTGACCCGCGTCGAATGTTGCTCGGCCTCAGAATGGATGACTCGGTCGGCAGCTCGGGTGTGCTCGGGGTCCTACTCGGGGCGCGCTATCTGTGGCTGATCAGCCGAGCAGCTGAGCTGCTCGGCCCGAGTCAGCCCGTATCTGCGGCATCTGCAACATGTCATGGCTCGGCCCGAGCAGCAAGATGCTCGGGCCGAGCATTTTTTGGGAAATCTCTTTGCTGCAGCAGCTGCCTCTCTCTTTCTGCTCTCTCTCTTTCTTCTCTTCCTTCTCTCCTCCAACAGCTCCGAGAACACGGTGAACTCCTCCAGGGCCCCGCCAACAGGCTCATGAGCAAGTCGGATGTGTCCATACCCAGGCGGGGGTCCAAATCGCTCCAAAATCCCTGAAAACTCAAAATATACTACGAAACTCGAAATATCGTTAGAAATACCAAAATCACAGTAAAAAGTGGGATTTGGACGTGGGGATGATATGTAATGCGATGGAAATATGATATGAAAATGATGTAAAATTTGGACACATCACTGACCTCATCTCCCTCGGAGGAAGAACTCTGACCGATGCGAAGGGGAGACCAAGCGCTTGATCCCTCAGTGCTCTTCGTCTTCTTGCGTTGCACTCTCCAAACCTGACCCAGTCCAGAGTCCCCAGTCCAGAGAACTCCATTAGTTATATCTGCAAACAACAGATATAATTATCATGAGTGGCTGTGATAAAGACACAGAAGCGATATACATTACCCAGACTGCACACAACGGTCTTTAGTCGATGGCCATCCAATAGATACAGAGTCGACTTCTCTCGCCTCAGTTGACACAAAATAAGATTTGTCGCCTCGACCTCGCCTGGCGTCAAACTGTCCTTGACCTCTTCTGATGTTAACCTGGACTCTTCAGCGAGCTCGGGGCTCGAAGAACTCCAACCGTTGAGCATCGATCCCAGATCAGGAAAAACGAAAAACACAAACGTGTCTTTCCAACCAGGATCAGAAAGCGGGAGATCATATATAAGCCTCATTACCGGGTAAGCAACGATATGTTACCACACTTTGCAGGGATGGACTATTATCCGGAAAAAAAATACTTAAACAGACAAAGTTATGGTCGAACCCCACAGAGCTCATAAAGCACAATGAAACCGACTTGTGGAGGAAGGGCTTGGGGTGCAAGCTGACAAAGAGAAAGCCCCGAAGAGCATATGACTTCTATGATGAAGGGGTTAAGAGGAAAGCGAAACCCAAGACGAAAAGCTTTGAGATACACTCCAACCTCGCACTTCTGGGGAAAACAAACTCTCTCGTCCAAATTGGGCATCCTAACCCTAAAAGGAGGATAGAGGCAACCCAACCAAACCTCAGCGACCAGATCAAGGGAAAACTCAGGTACTATCTCCAAGATCACTCTGGGAACCTTTGAGATCGGATCCCTCCGACGAATGGGAAGATCTGGTTCAATACTTACCCATTTCCCTTAACCAAGAACTTCCTCGCATTAAGGAAGTCGAAGGCATGCCACGAGCTCTTCGTAGGACGGATCCTGTATCCTAACTGGTGCAAACATGCCTAAATGGATCTAAAGAGGAGTCAATGTCAATTAAGAAAAGTACCTTAGAAAGAACAAGCAAGCTCCGAAGGAGGCAACGAAGGAATCAAGATTTTGAAACGAAGAAGAAGGCGGAACAAGAAAATCTTTTCTCTTCCCATCCTTTTCTTTTATATGGAGAAGCCCAACCAACTGATGGTCGATGAACGACACGTGTCTGAAACCGGCCTCAAGAAGGAGTGAGGATCGATTCAGAAACGAAAGGGTTTTGGCAGCATAAATCAAATCAGACATTTCGAAAACTGTAAACATTTAAGGAGATTACACATCATGCGGTCTCAATCAACGCAGTTTCTGAGGCACGATTGATGAAGGCCATTGTTAGTGCACAGGTACGGAACACGAAGGAGTGTCAAAATACCCGACCCATTTAGTGCCAATGACCCGAAACATATCATTAAGGTGGAATAATACATAGTCAAAAGAACGGCTCACTCGACCGTTAAGATCCTGCTGATACTCAGGGGGAAGTCAATGAGACCGAGTAAATGGGCAGCCGTTATTACCAATCCCAGAGAAGATCGCGGCCGAATCAATGTGGGACGGTTACTCACAATCATCAGAGAACTGCCTATAAATACCTGAAAAGATAATGGTAAAGGGGTTCCAATTGCTAAGGTACGAGTTCTAATACATAGACTCTACTTTTTAAGCATACATTTCCTCCACGAAAGATCTTGCTACGTCAGATCTGAGATGAACCTCTATGGGTCGATCTCCGCTGCTCCAATCTCTCTCTCTCTCTCTCTCTCTCTCTCTCTCTCTCTCTCTCTCTCTCTCTCTCTCTCTCTCTCTCTCTCTCTCTCTCTCCCCCCCCCCCCCCCCCCCTCTCCAAGTTCCCATTCTAACTTAAGCATCAGATGGGATTTGGGTCGGGACCCGGATCCGACCCCCCCTGACGCTTCCTTGTGGTGTAGATCGCCGAGTCTCGATCTTCGGTGAGAGTCGTTCCCGAGATTACCAGCCTCAATCTATCGACTTACGGACCGTTCGAGGGTCGATCAGGCATCGCAAGCCAACCATCATCCATCAAACGACCCTGGTTCTTTCAACCTAGGGTCCCACTCAGCTTGCTGACGAGGCTTCGACTCAGCTCGAAGGGTCTACGTCAGCAACACAATTGGTTCGGTCATTTTTTGGCCTTAACACGCCCAATAAGACTGTACTTTTACCCCTTCATGGAAAGTGGTGAAATACTCTCTGTGTTGCGTCACATGGAATGAGCATCCAGAGTCGAGTACCCATCCATTTAACGCTATGCCCTCTGCAGCATCGACCAGAACCCATTCCTTGACCTCAACACCCTTAGCGACACTGGCTATTGCATCGTTCCTTTTCTTCGCCTGTGGATAATATCTGACTATTGTCCTCTTTCTCTGTAGAAAGCACATTGGTCCTTTGCCAAGCGAGGAGGGCCTCTACTCTTGTCCCTGGACTTGGATCAGAAATACTCCTTCTGAACTCCACCCTTCTGGCTACTCCGACCTCTTACCATCGTAAGAGTATCGTTAGCTCCCCATCGTTCTTCTTGAACACGTTGCTCGTCAGAGCATTGGACACTTCTTCAATTGTGATTTATTCCTTACCATAAGAAAGAACCGATACCAAGTAATAATACTCAATGGGTAGAGAGTTGAGGAGAATCATAGCTTTGTCTTCATCGTCAATCTTCACGTCGACGGTCCTCAGATCAGTCAAAAGCTCGTTGCAGTAGTCGAGAAGTTCCTCAATAGAAACACCCTCCTTAAGCTTCAAACCGAAAAGCTTCTTCTTCAAATGCAGTCGGTTCTGGATGTTCTTCTTCATGTACTTGTCGTCGAGCTCCTTTCAGAACTTTTTTGCACTTGTCTCCTCCATAAATGAGCATTTCTTCTCCTTCATTACATAAGTTGGATGGTACCACATGCATTCTGATTCAGAGTCTTCCAATCCAAATCAGACATGCCCGTCGGGTTCTCGTCCAATGCGATATCTTGACCAAGTTGGTTCAAGACATCCAAGACTTCGCAGCTCCAAATCCCAAAGTTGATCATTCCAGCAAACTTCTCTATTTTTGAACTTCGTATTGGATACGATCGTTAGAGCATCTAGAGCATGCTAGTCAGAAGTCGATGCCTTTGAGAACTGTTATCTCCACCGTTACTCATCTTCGCCTCCTACGTTGATCTCTGAAACTACTGAGTTCTGATACCATTTTGTTATGCGCGAGCATGGAAGACTAGGACCGTCGAACGATCGAGACAAGGACGAGCAACAACCAACCAACAAGAGCACTATGAAAGATATCAACTTTAGGCCTTCGGCCGGCCAAGGGAACACAAATGCACTTTTTTTACAAAAGGAAAGAATGAATACAAATCGTCTCTCTTCACAACGAAGAAGAAGCACACGAATTCTCTCCAAAAGCTCTCAAAAATAGCTCTCAAAGTTGGCTATCATAAATAGCGGCTCAAAGTTCTCTCTGTGTTCCACTTGTTAGAAATCCTCATCTAAAACACACTCTATGTAGCCCTAGGATACAATTGGTGTCATTACTGAGGATGGATTCTCAAAAAGATATGAATCCCTCCCTTTTACGAAATTCCAAGCCTATTGCAACTCTACAATAAATAGGGCACCACCCTATAGCGGTCCACTCTGTATTGTCGAGCTTCCAGTTAAAGACCAAGCAAACGAAGTGCCGAGCTGTGCTGTTCGAGTTATCCGAAGCTCGGACAGTAGAGCTACCGATCCCTGAGATGCCGATCCTCCGAACCGAGAAACTAATGCACTGTCAAAGTCCAATTGTCACGCCCCGCTTCCCAAAAATATGGAGGCGAAGCGTGAGAAGGCCCGCTCAGACTTGAAGTTGCAAAGCTGCAAGTCCGATAAGCGTCAATCAAATTTAAAACTGCAGGACCTTGCAACGCGAACGAAACAAAGATAATAATAATGAAATGAGACAAAAGAGATATCTCAGAATATCCATAAAATAAGTTTCAACATCACAGAAAAAGCCACCAGGCTAGAAAGAAAAAGAGTCTAAAGGCCCAAACGTGGCCAACCAAAGTACAACGTACAAAACAAAGGTGCCATGCACCGACAACTAACAACAAAGACTAAAACAAAAGGAACTCAGCAAGTCACCAAGAAGGTCTCCAGTGTCTACAAAACTCCTCCTGGGCAATCATGGACTCATGCTCAGTGTCAGCAAAACATCACGTACACAGCAACGGTCTCTGGCTCAGGGTCTAACATGTGACACCCAAAAGAGCAAGGGGCACATGTCAGCAAGTCTACAAGAGACTTGTGCAAGGAAACTGAAAGTAGGTAAAGCAACCTAGCAGTTCTAGCATGAATGCAATGACATGGCAGTTAAAGTATGAGTGCAACTGGTAAGGTAAGGTAAAGTAAAGTACGAGCATGGCATGGATGTCAAGTTTTACAAGTAACACTGTCACGCCCCGCTTCCCAAAAACGTGGAGGCGAAACGTGAGAAGGTCCGCTCAGACTTGAAGCTACAAAGCTGCAAGTCCGATAAGCGTCAATCAAATTTAAACTGCAGGTCCTTGCAACGCGAAACGAAACAAAGATAATAATAACGAAAAGAGACAAACGAACATCTCAGAATATCCATAATAATAACTTTCAACATCGCAGAAAAAGCCACCAGGCTAAAATAAAAGAGTCTAAAAAAGGCCCAGCATGGCCAACAAAAGTACAAAGTACGGAAACAAAGAAATGGTGCAAGCACCGACAACTAACAGCAACCTAAAGCAAAGCAAGTAAAATCAGTCTCTAAGACTGGTCTCCGGTGTCCACGGACTCCTCGACGAACGTAGGCTCAGTGTCAGCAACCACCTCGTCCTCAACAACTGTCTCTGGCTCAGGGTCTAACATGTGACACCCAAAAGAGCAAGGGGCACATGTCAGCAAGTCTGGAAGACTTGTGCAAGGAAACTGAAAGCAGGTAAAAGTAAAGCAACCTAGCAGTTCTAGCATGATGCAATGACATGGCATTTAAAGTAATGAGTGCACAAGTAAAGTGAAGTACGAGCATGGCATGGCATGGATG
The DNA here is from genome assembly GCA_030789695.1 of Scilla litardierei. Classification (NCBI taxonomy): domain Eukaryota; kingdom Viridiplantae; phylum Streptophyta; class Magnoliopsida; order Asparagales; family Asparagaceae; genus Scilla; species Scilla litardierei. Next base: position 35,678,387 of record CM061140.1, read on the forward strand.
ACAAGTATTACATGAATCATTCACAAGACAAGTACAAGACAAGGAAAGTAAGCACCTCGTGCACAGAGATTCCGCCTTTTGGCTAGAGTGGCTGTGCGGGCCAACTCCTAAGCTCAAGTGATCGTTTATCCCTACCCCTCCACGTGTGTCGAGCCAGGGCCTTACCCCCGAACGGGAATGCTCGCTTCTGGAACACGAGCCAGAAAGTGTTTTATCTTGCTGGTCTAGGGGTGCACCTAGCCAGTCAAGGGAGTACAAGTACAAGTATTGTAGCGTGTGCTACGAATGCGACATTCAATGCATGGATGACATGACAAGACAAGTAGTAAGGCGTACAGGTAAGGAAAGTAAACGTGACAGTTTAGTATGCATGAACAACAAGTTTTAAGGGTTGGATCTAGCTTCGTTGTCAAGCTAGATCAATTAGGTGACGGATCTAGTTTCGTTGTCAAACTAGATCAAGTAGGCGTCTAGCCAGCTATCATTTCACTGACTAGTCTCTTTTACGCTAAAAACAAGGAAGTGGCCTAAAAACATGGCCCTAAGCAAGATTTGGCAAGTTTCACTTGCCTGCAACTATCACGTCAAGAAAACACCGTCCAACGAGTCCAAAGTCACGATTCCTACGTGCACAAGTCCACCGGCCTACATCCGTTTTATTAATCTTGATTAGTGATTGCTAAAACATTTAAAATACTTTAAAATACCGATTTTTAGTCTTGGTTAACGTGCAATTGGGTTGGGGGTCCTAGGGGTGCAAAACGTTACCTCAACACGACGCGAAAGCTACACCGGCGTCGGGTAGCGACGCCGGGGGTTGGAATAATAAGATCGCGCTCCAAGTCCAGATTCCAATTAGCTTCCTCGCTGGAAATTTCAGAGCAACCAACCGGGGCGACGATTCCAGATTCCAAAGCTCGCACGTGCGACGACGTCGTACGCGGCAAGTCATCGAAGAGAACGCACCTAGGTGGGGCCCACAGTAGTCCTAGGGACCTTTGGGGGACCCACAATACCTCTGGAGAACTTGGGGGGCCCACGGAGGCAAGTGGTGCGACGGATGCGGGGTTGCGACAAATGACTCTTGGTCGTACAGCCTCGGTGCGGGGAGATCCTTCGGTCGCTGCGGGGGAACGGGGTTGTGCAGCGTTTTGGGTCGGTCGCAGCAGCGGATGCGAGGGATTCCTTCGGTCAGATCGGTAGGGAGGGTCGGTCGTGCGCTTGGGATGCGAGGCTGCGACGTTTGCAACGTTGCAGCATTGCAATCGTCGGTCGGTGCGGGCGGGTCGATCGGTCAGGCGCTGTGCGGAGCGGGGCGACAAGGCGGGGTCGGTGCGGAGCGCTGTGCAGAGCGGATGCGAGCCAAGCCCTCGGTCAGACCGAGAGCTTCTCTCGGTCGAAGCGGGGAACGGGGCGGGGCGGCTGTGCTGCGATGCGGAGCGGCTAGGATGCGGGGGCGGCTAGCGGTCGGAGCGGGCGATTTTGGTTGGTTTTCTCGGTCAGTGCGGGGGCTGAACGTCGCAACGTTGCGACGAATCGTCGCAACGTCCAATTTGGGTTTTGGAAGAGGCTAGGGCTAATTTCTTGCGAAAATAGGTCTTCCTAGGGGTTGTTTATATAGTGTAGATGGGTTGACTTGGTCTAGGGCTAAATCTAATAGGATTAGAAATTTAAAATAATTTAAAATTTGAAATCCAACTACTCCAACTCACCCAAGGGTTTGACTTGGTCCAAATGAGCTGGAAATTTGCTCAAAAATTCTTTAATACGTTTAAAACTCAAATAAATTTTATTTGGCCGAAAATAATTTAAAAATTAATTATTAAAAATATTATAAAACTTGTTAAAAATATAAAAGTGGTCAAATAAACTCCAAAAATTATATAATAAATATCGGGGTGATCGTGATGACGAATGTGAGCTAACTAAGAAGACGGATCTCAATAGAGACGTCTCCCGTCAAGAGTGAGAATCGTCACGTCTCATCGAATAAGATTAAATTGTGGGAAAACGACTCGAGAAACGTCGTTCCAATTTAGTGCCACTATTTAACATTCTCAGAGACGTTCACAACGGCATATCACACGAAAGTGTTCACAAACGAACAAAGTCTAAAACAAACACGTGCACGGTCAAAAGCACGTGCACGAACAACATACCACAAAAAGTGGTCGTTACATCCTCCCCGCCTTAGAATAAAGTCCATCCTCGGACTTTCTAATATAGCTGAGCGCTCTAGTAACTACCCCAATCAAGTCATATTATAATTCAACCAGGTATAGTCATTACAAGTGCTTATATATGCACTAGGTAGTCAAACATTAATACTACCAACACGTATATATATTTATATATATTCACGTACGTATACACTTATACCTATTATAGTCAGTCAAATTCATACATGTATTTCAATCATATATATTAACATACATCCCTTATATAACTACTACTCACAAAACAATAGTTCAGTTACCTATATAAGGATAGTCTCACACTTAGCCAATACAATCATTGCTCTACCTATAGGTTACCTATGCACAAACATCCAGGGTATACTACCCTCTAATAGCCCCTAGTATTCATCCAACACTAAACACATCCACTCATGTAATCACACCATACCATAATTAATCAAGTTTCGCTATATATATATATATATATATATATATATATATATATATATATATATATATATATATATATATATATATATATATATATATATTCACTACTACTATAGTTTCACAATATATAGTTATTCAAATACATGCAAATAGTTCACCATATATTCACATCACGTACGGTCCTATAACTGTATTTACGACACGCCACATATATCATCGTCATCAATTCCTATAACTAAGCACATACTTACCCGTGCATGGTGCACACCCATACACGCTAACATTTCATTTACGCATACCAATCATACCATTATATTACTAGCACATCTATGCACCTAGTTTAGCTAGCACACAAGCAAGTCCTTAGTAAATAACTATACCACAAGACCAACCCCTATAACTATATACTGGTGTAGCGACCCACGGTCATGTGCGTAACTCAACCAGGCACAAACACTTCTATCACTATACATACATCAAGCATTGCTATGTTCAACTTCAAACATACATTCAATATACTTAGAGTATACCCACTCAAGCTTGAGTGAGACTCAATACACATATCAGAATATTCTATATACGTAACACGGCATTCATACCTATACCAATATCACTCCAATATTTATATATATGTCTACCAATACAATCATATGCATACCATAAGTCAGTCACACTTAATATTTAGTCAGGTAATACTTTCATAGTTCAATCACTCTATATACCATAATAATAATAATACAGACATCAGCACACGTATAATTATAATACACTCCCTAATACATGCACACGTATTCATCGTATAATCACTCACATGTAACATATACATTCACACCATAGCCTACTACCTATAACTGGTGTACCAACACCTATTATTATTATCACACCTAACATACATATAGTTTCACCAGCATATTGCTTCAACCATTATAAGTATCCCCTAATTACCTACACCCTATTAGGTACTCCCCCACTAAATCTCATATACACAGGCATCCATAGTATGGTATAGCTACCCACACACCAACCTATAACTACTAACATGCAAACAACTCCACACATCATGAATAACTCCGAGTATATATAACACACAATAAGCAACCATTAATATGCCATGGGAGAGTACACTCATTCAAGCCAACCTATGCGAAATTTGAAAACTGTCGTACTTCAAAAGTTGAAATCCTCGTCTGGAAAGAAATATTTGGAGGTCGATAAAACGTGGTGTTTCAAAATAAGTTTGAGTCGGATATTCATAATAAGAAAAATGGTCTATTGGTTTATATAAAATCATTATGAAAGGAAGTGATTCGTTTACACGAACATTGAAGATGTAGTTTAGAAAATATTATACGGCAGTAATTTAATATAACGTTTGTGAAAGTCAAAGAAGGAAATCAAGTAATGGAAGGATTTAAACTCATGTTGAATGCTTTTAAAACTTTTAGGTTATGGAAAATTTAAAATAACCAATATCAAAACTACCTTTTAAATGAACCAGGATTTTGAAAAAATGAAAAAACTGATTTACACACGGTCCTTAGCATACGAGCACAACGAACCTGATACAGTTATATAAAAATAATTGAAATTCTATTTAGTCTCGAAATTTTTCTAAAAGCACGTAGGGGAAGCGGAAAGATAATATTAATAACTTGGTAGTAGAATTATCAAAATTGATAGTGAAGCTTTAAAATCAAATCTATGGAAGGTCCAGATGTAGGAAATGGTTTAGAAATAGTAATTTTACAAAACCTGAAATAAGGAAGACGATGAGCATAATATTGACTTGCGGGAAGCTGAAATCCCAAGTGACTTGAAAAGTATATGAATGGCATCAATCAGGAAGGAAAAATTGTAAATCGATTTGGGCAATATAAAAGTACGGTTCCGAATTAAATTAATATAAGAAAGGAAATATGTATTCTCATAGGTTCAAAAGTGTAGGCTGAAAAAGCATTATAAACTATTATTCAAAAATTTCGACAAAAGTTTTTAAAAAAATTTAAATCAACGAGGAGCATGAAGTATAAGTATATATACATATTAAAATTTGAACAAATTTAAAGCTTAGGGAAAGAGGAAATCAAAAGAAAATACTTTCAGAAAATTCAAGATTTGTGATGGAGAGATTTGAAAAATTGACGACGACTGTCATGAGGCGATCTCGGGAATCGAGGCAAGGGAAACGGTCAGATGTTCGAAACATACATACGCCTAGGATATGGCCCAGGATACCTACGGGAAAACTCCTACGGTCGCCCAACTAAAGCTTAAGAAACTTAGCGCTTGGTCCTTCTAAGGGAGCTAGGCGGTAATGGAATGCGTTCAGCTTGGTCCGAAATCGATGAACCCAAACGAACGACTGAAGGAAATTCTAGAAGTCTGATATGGTCAGGGGTAGGCAAGGACCACTAAGGTAACTCTTATGTCGATTAAACCAATTCTCAGCAAGGAATCTAATTAACAGTCTAACAATCAACCCTATCTGCAAACAATCATATGCAAGCATAATTTAACAAGTCAGGACTAATTAAGGGAAGAAACAACTAGGTCGAGAGTTACCTGTGATAACCTCATCCGCAGTCTCGCTCTCCTCTGCCGTCATCAGGTAAGCCTGCTCCCTTGGCTGCATGGCCTGCTGAAAAGCCTGCTTCTGTGGAGCGAGGGCTGGTCCACGACTGGTAGGCACAGGTGCTTTCTGCTGTAACGTCTGTGTAGCGATTGGTTCCTTCCAAGGTTGGTTAGACTTTGGACACTCCTTCATAGTATGAGTAGGATCTCCACAAATCAGGCACTGGCCCAGCCTCTTCCTGCACTGTTTCTTCTCATGACCAATCTTGCTACAATGATGGCACACCTTCCGACTTGGCCCAGTTACTGGTGCTTCCTTCTGCGGAATTCCCTCCGATGCCTTCCGCAATTGATTTGCATGCCGACAATCCTTCTCTGAATGAGTAGCAGCACCACAAATCAAACACCGGCCTAGAAATCTTCTGCACTGCTCCTTGATGTGCCTGGTCTTGCCACAGAAATAGCAAGTCTTCAGAGTAGGTCCGCCACCAACTCGAGTCTGTCGTCTTCTCGCCATCTAACGACATAGAAAACGAACAAAAATTTAGACTCCATAGCTTAATGACTTAGATGTTGTAATTTATTTAATGGATATTCCGTTTATTATCGTTGTTCCGTTAGTTCGCAATCGCAAGATAGGACCTGCATGGGCCATCAACAAAACCTGTCACGCCCAGCTTCCCAAAAACATGGAGGCGAAGCGTGAGAAGGTCCGCTCAGACTTGAAGCTACAAAGCTGCAAGTCCGATAAGCGTCAATCAAATTTAAACTGCAGGTCCTTGCAACACGAAACAAAACAAAGATAATAATAACGAAAAGAGACAAACGAACATCTCAGAATATCCATAATAATAACTTTCAACATCGCAGAAAAAGCCACCAGGCTAAAATAAAAGAGTCTAAAAGAGGCCCAGCATGGCCAACAAAAGTACAAAGTACGGAAACAAAGAAATGGTGCAAGCACCAATAACTAACAGCAACCTAAAGCAAAGCAAGTAAAATCAGTCTCTAAGACTGGTCTCCGGTGTCCACGGACTCCTCGACGAACGTAGGCTCAGTGTCAGCAACCACCTCGTCCTCAACAACTGTCTCTGGCTCAGGGTCTAACATGTGACACCCAAAAGAGCAAGGGGCACATGTCAGCAAGTCTGGAAGACTTGTGCAAGGAAACTGAAAGCAGGTAAAAGTAAAGCAACCTAGCAGTTCTAGCATGATGCAATGACATGGCAGTTAAAGTAATGAGTGCAACAAGTAAAGTGAAGTACGAGCATGGCATGACATGGATGACAAGTATTACATGAATCATTCACAAGACAAGTACAAGACAAGGAAAGTAAGCGCCTCGTGCACAGAGATTCCGCCTTTTGGCTAGAGTGGCTGCGCGGGCCAACTCCTAAGCTCAAGTGATCGTTTATCCCTACCCCTCCACGTGTGTCGAGCCAGGGCCTTACCCCTGAACGGGAATGCTCGCTTCTGGAACACGAGCCAGGAAGTGTTTTATCTTGCTGGTCTAGGGGTGCACCTAGCCAGTCAAGGGAGTACAAGTACAAGTATTGTAGCGTGTGCTACGAATGCGACATTCAATGCATGGATGACATGACAAGACAAGTAGTAAGGCGTACAGGTAAGGAAAGTAAACGTGACAGTTTAGTATGCATGAACAACAAGTTTTAAGGGTTGGATCTAGCTTCGTTGTCAAGCTAGATCAATTAGGTGACGGATCTAGTTTCGTTGTCAAACTAGATCAAGTAGGCGTCTAGCCAGCTATCATTTCACTGACTAGTCTATTTTACGCTAAAAACAAGGAAGTGGCCTAAAAACATGGCCCTAAGCAAGATTTGGCAAGTTTCACTTGCATGCAACTATCACGTCAAGAAAACACCGTCCAACGAGTCCAAAGTCACGATTCCTACGTGCACAAGTCCACCGGCCTACATCCGTTTTTTTAATCTTGATTAGTGATTGCTAAAACATTTAAAATACTTTAAAATACTGATTTTTAGTCTTGGTTAACGTGCAATTGGGTTGGGGGTCCTAGGGGTGCAAAACGTTACCTCAACACGACGCGAAAGCTACACCGACGTCGGGTAGCGACGCCGGGGGTTGGAATAATAAGATCGCGCTCCAAGTCCAGATTCCAATTAGCTTCCTCGCTGGAAATTTCAGAGCAACCAACCGGGGCGACGATTCCAGATTCCAAAGCTCGCACGTGCGACAACGGGCTACGACGTGCGACGACGTCGTACGCGGCAAGTCGTCGAAGAGAACGCACCTAGGTGGGGCCCACAGTAGTCCTAGGGACCTTTGGGGGACCCATAATACCTCTGGAGAACTTGGGGGGCCCACGGAGGCAAGTGGTGCGACGGATGCGGGGTTGCGACGAATGACTCTCGGTCGTACAGCCTCGGTGCGGGGAGATCCTTCGGTCGCTGCGGGGGAACGGGGCTGTGCAGCGTTTTGGGTCGGTCGCAGCAGCGGGTGCGAGGGACTCCTTCGGTCAGATCGGTAGGGAGGGTCGGTCGTGTGCTTGGGATGCGAGGCTGCGACGTTTGCAACGTTGCACCGTTGCAATCGTCGGTCGGTGCGGGCGGGTCGATCGGTCAGGCGATGTGCAGAGCGGGGCGACAAGGCGGGGTCGGTGCGGAGCGCTGTGCGGAGCGGATGCGAGCCAAGCCCTCGGTCAGACCGAGGGCTTCTCTCGGTCGAAGCGGGGAACGGGGCGGGGCGGCTCTGCTGCGATGCGGAGCGGCTAGGATGCGGGGGCGGCTAGCGGTCGGAGCGGGCGATTTTGGTTGGTTTTCTCGGTCAGTGCGGGGGCTGAACGTCGCAACGTTGCGACGAATCGTTGCAATGTCCAATTTGGGTTTTGGAAGAGGCTAGGGCTAATTTCTTGCGAAAATAGGTCTTCCTAGGGGTTGTTTATATAGTGTAGAAGGGTTGACTTGGTCTAGGGCTAAATCTAATAGGATTAGAAGTTTAAAATAATTTAAAATTTGAAATCCAACTACTTCAACTCACCCAAGGGTTTGACTTGGTCCAAATGAGCTGGAAATTTGCTCAAAAATTCTTTAATACGTTTAAAACTCAAATAAATTTTATTTGGCCGAAAATAATTTAAAAATTAATTATTAAAAATATTATAAAACTAGTTAAAAATATAAAAGTGGTCAAATAAACTCCAAAAATTATATAATAAATATAGGGGTGATCGTGATGACGAATGTGAGCTAACTAAGAAGACGGATCTCAATTTCGACGTCGGACGACGAGACTAAAAATAGAGACGTCTCCCGTCAAGAGTGAGAATCGTCACGTCTCATCGAATAAGATTAAATTGTGGGAAAACGACTCGAGAAACGTCGTTCCAATTTAGTGCCACTATTTAACATTCTCAGAGACGTTCACAACGGCACATCACACGAAAGTGTTCACAAACGAACAAAGTCTAAAACAAACACGTGCACGGTCAAAAGCACGTGCACGAACAACGTACCACAAAAAGTGGTCGTTACAAACACTCACTAGTACAAGACAAGTAAAGTAAGCACCTCGTGCACAGAGATTCCGCCTTTTGGCTAGAGTGGCTGATCGGGCCAACTCCTAAGCTCAAGTGACCGTTTATCCCTACCCCTCCACGTGTATCGAGCCAGGGCCTTACCCCCGAACATGGAATGCTCGCTTCTGGATCACGATCCAGGAAGTGTTTTTAACAAGTATGGCGTAGGGGTGCACCTAGCCGGACAAGGAAGTTCAAGTACAAGTATTGTAGCGTGTGCTACGAATGCAACAATCAATTGGATGACATGTAAAATGCAATGCATGGAAGTTAAAAGTGCGTACAGTTAAGGAATTTAAACGTGACAGATACAAATGCATGAAAAAGTTTAAGGGTTGGATCTAGCTTCGTTATCAAGCTAGATCAATTAGGTGACGGATCTAGTTTCGTTGTCAAACTAGGTCAAACAGGCGTCTAGCCAGCTATCATTTCACTGACTAGTCTCTTTTACGCAGAAAAACAAGGAAGTGGCCTAAAAACATGGCCCTAAGCAAGAGTTGGCAAGTTTCACTTGCCTGAAAAGGGGCGTGCTGAAAGACACAAGATCAAGGAGTCCAGTTCTGCCTACGCGCCCAAACACCAATCATCACACCAACCTACAGTCTGTATTCATTATCTTCAATTAGTGAATTAACCAACACAATAAAATTACTGTTTTTATCTTGTTAGCATGCAGTATGGGTTCCTACGGAGAGAGACTTACCTCAACACGACGCGAGAGCTGCTCTGACGTCGGGTAGCGACGTCAGGGGTTGAATCCTGGTTTCGCGAACGGTACGGAACGACGGGTTCTCTGTCAAAAAAATACGCGGACAAATAAGTTTGAGACGACGGGTAGGATAATTAGACAAGTCCTAAAACGTCTAGTGACCCAATTTTAATTAAGTCTTCTGTCCTACGGGGGTGTCACATCATTATTAACGCTATAAACTTGATAACTAAGTTAAGTCGCTAGTACAAAGGTATTCAACATACAATATAGGGTTAAACAATCACTGACTTAATTATTAACATTATTAACTTACACCGAACTTAAAAATATAGTTACTGACTTAACACTCTATCCTAAGATAAATTATATGGCCAACATAGGATATTAACTTGGTACTAAGAAAACATAACTTATAAAAACTTAATATACCCTAACAAATTATACGGTTAATGACAACCAAATATCAAATGCGGATAAGTATTTAATAAGTGGGAAAAGCAGCTATGGTATGAAGTGTGTTAATCTTGAGGAACACAGTTATAAAAATTTACTTATACCCTATTTGTTTACAACCTATCACATCTGACATGCACCAACTGAGCATGAACCAACCTCATAGACTAATAATAAACTAATTCATATAATAGTGATTAAACTAGCAGGTACGACATCATCTGAATACTGACTTATTAACAATTAAAAATAAATATAACCCTAACAAAAGAGAACTAACCCTAATCAAGATACAACAAGCTAACCTCTATAAGCTTCTTCTTCATTTGCAGGTGAGGGTGAAAGTGGGCGTCGCGGGGACGCCGGAGGGGCCTGCCGTGCGTGGTACAGCACTGCCGCCTGCTACAGGCGCTGGCGAGGGGTCCGGGGGCCAACATCCTGTATGGGCGGCGCTGCTGTGCTAGGAGCTTGCACAGGTCGACGGGAAGGTCAAGGGGGTCGCCGGACGACGAGGGGGGATACCGGAGAAGCGGACTGATGGTCGGAGGACTTGGGGTTAGTCGAAGAAGGAGAAGATGGCGGCCAGAGTGGGAGTTCGCGGCGTGTTGACAGGGCAGCGGTTGATCGTGGGGGTTTTCCGGCGAGCTTCTGATCGGAGAGATGCTGACGAGGGTCGCTGGCGATGCTGTGCTCGCTGGAGTTGCTGCGCCGAACGCTGGGATGATCGGACGAGGAAGGGTCGCCGGAGACGGCGCCGGAGATGGGTGGAAGGGGCCGGGGATTGATGGGGGTCGGATGAGGGTGTTGGCGGCGCAAAGAGCTTGTGAAAACAAAAGAACCCTAGGCTGCTGCGAGAGAGGAGAAGTTTGCAGCGCTCGGAGATTTGTTGCGCGCATGGAAAATTTATGGCGCCGGGAAGTCTTAAAGCATGAGTTGCCAAAACCCTAGGGCGGCTCGTTCCAATAGCTGTGAGAATAAAATAGAATAGGTTATATAAGGATATCTAGGGTTTTGTTAAAAGAAGTAGGTGGGCCTGTAAAGGCTGCGTGTATAACAGATGAGGGCGGCCCATTTAAGTTTGCTGGAGGAAAAAGAGATAGCCCTAGGTTAAATAAAGTAGGTAGGGTTTTATAATAAAATTAGTGTGTGTGCTTGGGTTTGTTAGGGTTAAAATTGTTTAATGATATAAGAAGACTCGATATTACTCCTCCCTCTCCCAAGTGTTGGGGGGGCTGGGTCAATAGTAGTATTATTAATTAATTAATGGGGAAAGATATCAAAGGGAACTTAGGGTCAAATCAATATAGGTTGGGCAAAAGTGAAAGTAGATCAAACGAAGCCTAAAAATTGTGAAATAAATACTAGGGTGACCGTGACGACGAGAGAAAGAAGACAGAGAAGACGGATCACAATTTCGACGACGAGAAACTAAATCAAAAATAGAAAGGCCTCATGACAAAAGTGAAAATCGTGACGTCTCTTCAAACAAGGTCAAATCGTGGGAGAACGACCCGTGAAATGACGTTCCAAATCAACACCACAATTTTAATATTCTCAGAGAGGGTCACAAGGGCATACCTCACTATAGGGTTCGGTTACGGACAAAGTCTAAAATAAACACGTGCACGAACAAGGCTACGTGCACGTAACGCGTATAAAGGGTACGGGGTCCAAATACGACCCGTAATTCAAAGTTGGGCACACGTCGGGGGTTGGCTTGCTAAGGACACAACCAAATGCTCGACCCTATCAACTTGACAACACGACTCACATACAAAGCAACAAAACCAGTCAGATACCTGAAATTTGCTATACACACAGCCGTATAAAGAGTAGTGGATACCGGCCGTTACATCCTACCCACCTTAGAATAAAGTCCGTCCTCGGACTTTCTAACATATCTAGTCGCTCTAGTAACTACCCCAATCATATCACATTATAATTTAAACCAGGTATAGTCATTACAAGTGCTTATATATGCACTAGGTAGTCAAACATTAACACTACCAACATGTGTATATATATATATATATTCACGTACGTCATACACTTATACCTATTATAGTCAGTCAATTTCATACATGTATTTCAATCATATACATATACGTACATCCCTCATATAACCACTACTTACCTAATCACAAAACAATATTTCAGATACTCATATAAGTATGGTTTCACACTTGCAAATACAATCATTGCTCTACGTATAGATAGCTACCTATGCACAAACAACATGGGTATACTACCCTCTAATATTTCCTAATATACATCCAACGCATCAACTCATGTAGTCACACCATACCATAATTAAATCCAGTTTCACTGTATCTAATATATATATTCACCACCACTATAGTTTCACAATATATAGTCATTCAAATGCATGCAATTAGTTCACAATGTATTCACATCACATACGGTCCTATAACTGTATTTACGACACGCCACATATACTATAGTCACCAATAACTATAACTAAGCACATACTTACCCGTGCATGGTGCACACCCATACACGCTAACATTTCATTCATATTTACCAATCATACAATTATAAACTTAGTACATATACACACTTAGTTTAGTTAGCACACATACGTTCACACAGGCAAGTCCTTAGTAATTAACTATACCATATGGCCAACACCTATAACTATATACTGGTATAGCGACTCACAATCTTGTGCGTAGCACAACCAGGCACAAACACTCCTATCACTATTCATACATCAAGCATTGCTATATTCAAACTTCAGACATACATAACAATATACTTAGAGTATACCCACTCAGCTTGAGTGAGACTTAATACACATATCAGAATATTCTACATATGTATCACGGCATTTATACCTATACCAATACCACTCCAATATTTATACGTCTACCAATACAACCATATACATACCGTAAGTCAATCACACTTAATATTTATTCAGGTAATACTCACATAGTTCAATCACTCTATATACCATAATAATAATACAGACATTAGCACACGTATAATTATAATACACTCCTTAATACATACGCATTCATTGTATAGTCTCACATATGTAACATATATATTCACACCATAGCCTACTACCTATAATTAGTATACTAACACATCTACACATACATAATTAAGATGTGCAATAGTCGTGTATACCTCACGGTATGCACGCATGCAACATCCCGTAAAAGCAAGCAATACCAATCAGAATTATAATCCTACTACCATATGTATATCACCTATATACTCAGGCAACAAAACATCACTACTTACGTCTAAGCACAATACATATCTACCTACGAGCACATACTCACACGTACTAACATACAGGTCATATAATAGGCCTACTCACTTAACTATACATCCACCTATTATTATCACAACCTAACATACACATAGCTTTACCAATCATTTTATTTCAACCATTACAAGTATCTCTAACTACATACACTCCATTAGATATTCCAACACTAGCTCTTATATACACAGGCACCCCTAGTATGGTATAGCTAACCACACACAAATCTATAAATACTAACACACAAACAACTTCATAATATCACAAATAACTCCGAGTATATATATATCACACATTAGGCAAGCATTAATATACTATGGGGGTATACTCATTCAAGCCCACGTACACAACTTTGGTACGTGCACTACGACAACATCACAAGGTCCAAGGCCTACTTAACAAATTTGGGTTGACACAGTCATTGACGAGCACTAAAGCCTAAGCAATATAGAGGGAGGTCGAGGTCGGAAGCGTGACGAGGGAAGGATCGATAAGCACGAATTCAGATAGGACGAATACGAGGAGACAGCTTGGTTAGACGAAACATTGACTCAATGGTGATGTTTAGGTTGAGGGAAAAGGAGATGTAGCGACCCTTATATAGGATGGAGAAATGAAATAATATAAGTAACATAAGCTAACATACGCGAAATTTGAAAACAGTCGTACTTCAAAAGTTGAAATCCTCATCTGGAAAGAAATATTTGGAGGTCGATAAAACGAGTTGTTCAAAATAAATTTGAGTCGAATATTCATAATAAGAGAAAATGGTCTATTGGTTTAAAAAAATCATTATAAAAGGAAGTAAAATCATTTACACGAATATTAAGGACGGGGTTTTAGAAATCTTATACGTCAGTAATTTAATATAATGTTGTCAAAAGTTTTGAAAGTCAAAGAATGAAATCAAGTAACGGAAGAATTTAAACTCATGTTAAATGCTTTCAAAACTTTTAGGCTATGAAAAATTTAAAATAATCAACATTGAAACTACTTTTAGAGAACCAGGGTTTGCCAAAAATGAGAAACTGATTTACACAAGGTTCTTAATATACGAGCACAACAAGTCTGGTACGGATATAAAAATAATTGAAAGTATGTATGGTGCACGGAGAAATAATATTAACTTAGTAGTAGAATTCTCGAAATCGATAGAAAAGCTTTAAAACCAAACTATGGAAGGTCCAGATTAGGAAATGGTTATGAAATAGTAATTTTACAAAATCTGAAATAGGGAAAACGATGAGCATAACATCGACTTGCTGAAAGCTGAATTTCCATGTGACTTGAAAAGTATATGAATGGCATAATTCAGGGAGGAAAATTATAAATCGAAATGGGCAAAATAAAAGTACGGTTTAAAACAAAATTAATATATGAAGGGACAATGTATTTTCATAGGTACGAAAAGCATAGGCTGGAAAAATATAATAAGCTAGTATTCAAAAAATTTCGCCAAAAGTTTTAAGAATTTAAGTCAACGAAGGAGTATGAAATATAAGAAAATAATTGAGCAAATTTAAACTTAGGGAAAAAGGAAATCGAGAAATACTTTCAGAAGATTCAAAACTTGTAACGGAGAGATTCGAAGATTGGCGACGATCGTCATGAGGCGATCTCGTGAATCGAAGCAAGGAAATTGGTCGGATGATCAGAACATACATACGCCTAGGATATGAATCAGGAGAATCTATGGGAAAACTCCTACGGTCGACCAACTAAAGATTAAGAACTAAGCGCTAAGACTTTCTAAGGAGCTAGACGGTAATGAACTGCGTTTAGCTTGGCCCGAAATCGATGAACCCAAGCGAACGACTAACGAAATTCTAGAGATCTATTGTGGTCAGAGTCAGGCAAGAACCACTAAGGTAACTCCTACGACGATTAAATCAATTCCTAGCATGGAGTCTAACTAATAATCAGAGGCCTCTAACTAGCAAGCACCGACGTCTAACTAAGTCTTCTTACCACCTAGTGACATAGGAAAACGACTAGACCAGGCTTATGACTCGAATGTTGCAATTTATTTAATGGACATTCTGTTATTATCGTTGTTCCGTTAATTCGCAATTGCAAGGCTGGACCTGCATGGGCCACCAACAAAACCTGTCACGCCCCGCTTCCCAAAAATATGGAGGCGAAGCGTGAGAAGGCCCGCTCAGACTTGAAGCTGCAAACCTGCAAGTCCGATAAGCGTCAATCAAATTTAAAACTGCAGGTCCTTGCAACGCGAATGAAACAAAGATAATAATAATGAAATGAGACAAAAGAGATATCTCAGAATATCCAGAAAATAAGTTTCAACATCACAGAAAAAGCCACCAGGCTAGAAAGAAAAAGAGTCTAAAGGCCCAAACGTGGCCAACCAAAGTACAACGTACAAAACAAAGGTGCCACGCACCGACAACTAACAACAAAGCCTAAAACAAAAGGAACTCAGCAAGTCACCAAGAAGGTCTCCGGTGTCTACAAAACTCCTCCTGGGCAATCATGGAATCAGGCTCAGCGTCAGCAAAACATCACGTACACAGCAACGGTCTCTGGCTCAGGGTCTAACATGTGATACCCAAAAGAGCAAGGGGCACATGTCAGCAAGTCTACAAGAGACTTGTGCAAGGAAACTGAAAGTAGGTAAAGCAACCTAGCAGTTCTAGCATGAATGCAATGACATGGCAGTTAAAGTATGAGTGCAACCGGTAAGGTAAGGTAAAGTAAAGTACGAGCATGGCATGGATGTCAAGTTTTACAAGTAACACTCACTAGTACAAGACAAGTAAAGTAAGCACCTCGTGCACAGAGATTCCGCCTTTTGGCTAGAGTGGCTGATCGGGCCAACTCCTAAGCTCAAGTGACCGTTTATCCCTACCCCTCCACGTGTATCGAGCCAGGGCCTTACCCCCGAACATGGAATGCTCGCTTCTGGATCACGAGCCAGGAAGTGTTTTTAACAAGTATGGCGTAGGGGTGCACCTAGCCGGACAAGGAAGTTCAAGTACAAGTATTGTAGCGTGTGCTACGAATGCAACAATCAATTGGATGACATGTAAAATGCAATGAATGGCAGTTAAAAGTGCGTACAGTTAAGGAATTTAAACGTGACAGATACAAATGCATGAACAAGTTTAAGGGTTGGATCTAGCTTCGTTATCAAGCTAGATCAATTAGGTGACGGATCTAGTTTCATTGTCAAACTAGGTCAAACAGGCGTCTAGCCAGCTATTCACTGACTAGTCTCTTTTACGCAGAAAAACAAGGAAGTGGCCTAAAAACATGGCCCTAAGCAAGAGTTGGCAAGTTTCACTTGCCTGAAAAGGGGCGTGCTGAAAGACACAAGATCAAGGAGTCCAGTTCTGCCTACGCGCCCAAACACCAATCATCACACCAACCTACAGTCCGTATTCATTATCTTCAATTAGTGAATTAACCAACACAATAAAATTACTGTTTTTATCTTGTTAGCATGCGGTGTGGGTTCCTACGGAGAGAGACTTACCTTAATACGACGCGAGAGCTGCTCTGACGTCGGGTAGCGATGTCAGGGGTTGAATCCCGGTTTCGCGAACGGTACGGAATGACGGGTTCTCTGTCAATAAAATACGCGGACAAATAAGTTTGAGACGACTGGTAGGATAATTAGACAAGTCCTAAAACGTCTAGTGACCCAATTTTAATTAAGTCTTCTGTCCTACGGGGGTGTCACATCATTATTAACGCTATAAACTTGATAACTAAGTTAAGTCGCTAGTACAAAGGTCTTCAACATACAATATAGGGTTAAACAATCACTGCCTTAATTATTAACATTATTAACTTACACCGAACTTAAAAATATAGTTACTGACTTAACACTCTATCCTAAGATAAATTATATGGCCAACATAGGATATTAACTTGGTACTAAGAAAACATAACTTATAAAAACTTAATATACCCTAACAAATTATACGGTTAATGACAACCAAATATCAAATGCGGACAAGTATTTAATAAGTGGGAAAAGCAGCTATGGTATGAAGTGTGTTAATCTTGAGGAACACAGTTATAAAAATTTACTTATACCCTATTTGTTTACAACCTATCACATCTGACATGCACCAACTGAGCATGAACCAACCTCATAGACTAATAATAAACTAATTCATATAATAGTGATTAAACTAGCAGGTACGACATCATCTGAATACTGACTTATTAACAATTAAAAATAAATATAACCCTAACAAAAGAGAACTAACCCTAATCAAGATACAACAAGCTAACCTCTATAAGCTTCTTCTTCATTTGCAGGTGAGGGTGAAAGTGGGCGTCACGGGGATGCCGGAGGGGCCTGTCGTGCGTGGTACGGCACTGCCGCCTGCTACAGGCGCTGGCGAGGGGTCCGGGGGCCAACATCCTGTATGGGCGGCGCTGCTGTGCTAGGAGCTTGCACAGGTCGACGGGAAGGTCAAGGGGGTCGCCGGACGACGAGGGGGGATGCCGGAGAAGCGGACTGATGGTCGGAGGACTTGGGGTTAGTCGAAGAAGGAGAAGATGGCGGCCAGAGTGGGAGTTCGCGGCTTGTTGACAGGGCAGCGGTTGATCGTGGGGGTTTTCCGGCGAGCTTCTGATCGGAGAGATGCTGACGAGGGTCGCTGGCGATGCTGTGCTCGCTGGAGTTGCTGCGCCGAACGCTGGGATGATCGGACGAGGAAGGGTCGCCGGAGACGGCGCCGGAGATGGGTGGAAGGGGCCGGGGATTGATGGGGGTCGGATGAGGGTGTTGGCGGCGCAAAGAGCTTGTGAAAACAAAAGAACCCTAGGCTGCTGCGAGAGAGGAGAAGTTTGCAGCGCTCGGAGATTTGTTGCGCGCATGGAAAATTTATGGCGCCGGGAAGTCTTAAAGCATGAGTTGCCAAAACCCTAGGGCGGCTCGTTCCAATAGCTGGGAGAATAAAATAGAATAGGTTATATAAGGATACCTAGGGTTTTGTTAAAAGAAGTAGGTGGGCCTGTAAAGGCTGCGTGTATAACAGATGAGGGCGGCCCATTTAAGTTTGCTGGAGGAAAAAGAGATAGCCCTAGGTTAAATAAAGTAGGTAGGGTTTTATAATAAAATTAGTGTGTGTGCTTGGGTTTGTTAGGGTTAAAATTGTTTAATGATATAAGAAGACTCGATATTGCTCCTCCCTCTCCCAAGTGTTGGGGGGGCTGGGTCAATAGTAGTATTATTAATTAATTAATGGGGAAAGATATCAAAGGGAACTTAGGGTCAAATCAATATAGGTTGGGCAAAAGTGAAAGTAGATCAAACGAAGCCTAAAAATTGTGAAATAAATACTAGGGTGACCGTGACGACGAGAGAAAGAAGACAGAGAAGACGGATCACAATTTCGACGACGAGAAACTAAATCAAAAATAGAAAGGCCTCATGACAAAAGTGAAAATCGTGACGTCTCTTCAAACAAGGTCAAATCGTGGGAGAACGACCCGTGAAATGACGTTCCAAATCAACACCACAATTTTAATATTCTCAGAGAGGGTCACAAGGGCATATCGCACTATAGGGTTCGGTTACGGACAAAGTCTAAAATAAACACGTGCACGAACAAGGCTACGTGCACGTAACGCGTATAAAGGGTACGGGGTCCAAATACGACCCGTAATTCAAAGTTGGGCACACGTCGGGGGTTGGCTTGCTAAGGACACAACCAAATGCTCGACCCTATCAACTTGACAACACGACTCACATACAAAGCAACAAAACCAGTCAGATACCCGAAATTTGCTATACACACAGCCGTATAAAGAATAGTGGATACCGGCCGTTACACCAATAGCTCGGCATCCTCGTATCTGACTTATGCAGAGTTAAATAGGTTGGATCCAAGCATAGCCAAGCTAGCTTTACCCAAAATAGCTCGGCTGCCAAGTCAATACTTCTCCAACGTCTCAATCGAGCCAACTTTCACAAATAATACTACTACTGGTATGAGTACATTCACGGTGTAGAAAAGCGTGTTAGCCTCAAACCTATTTTCATGAATTTTAGTCTTTTTTCAAACAAGCTAATCTATTTCTTTGTTTCCTTAACAGGAGATGTCTCTCTCCCCATCTGTCTCGTGGTGTGGAAGAAGAAGGTTTTCCCAATAGTAATCATTAGTTGTGCAGGCCACCGACCATTTCGCCTACTCCGCCATTCCTTTAGTTGTAGGTCAAGGTTGTGGAGGGTGCCTGCACTTGATGCACAATGATAGCTGGCCCATCCCATTTACATTGTCAGTTGTGTGTTAGTCAGGATGGCCTAACAAGGCCCAAGCTATCTGCGGGGTTAGCACATGATGTGCGAACCTGTGACAGATGGGAGTTGCTTCGCCCACGCACCGTTATTCTTGCATGCATAACCACTTATTTACAAGTCTGTCATTACTCCCGTGCATATACAACTTATTTACAATTTTGCCATTGAAATTACCCATCGTGTACTCCCAGCGGCAAAATTCTGAAAATGCATCTTCTTGTTTTCAACGAAACTGCGAGCAGGGGCGGTGCCACCCCTTCCTCCGATTTGGGAATTTTGCCGAACCGCGAAGTCCCGAGCCGAACCGCTTCCCGTATCGCACCGCTTCTCAAGGCAAGCAACACCCTTGTTACCGAGCCAACCACATGCCGAAGAAAGTTTCACCTTGAGTGGATCCTTCGTAAAGAATTCAGATCCGATCCGAACTCCTTCGTAGGTTTGCTAGATCCCGATCAGGAGTAAGGAAGAATTTTTGGGCGAGAGTGAGTAATTAATTTAAGTCTTAATCCGAGCGTGCTCAAACCTTTTAGGATCTTCTTGGATTTGGAGACTTGGTCCAAGTTTCAAGGAGGGGACTTAGCCCCTATTTATATAGGTGGCCGACCCCTCCCCTTCTTATCACTTCCGATGTGGGACTAAACGTATTTAGAGATTTTACTTTAAGCAAAACATGCATTTTGCAAATGCAATGATTGGGCAATTAAATCTCTCCCACCATAGATCTCCAAGAGCGATGTCACACTCCATTGCAAAGAGGGTTCAATGGTGAATACGTAGGAAAAAATGGCACTTCATTCCGAGTTCGTTTGACTACTCAAACGAGACTCCAAAATCAGCCCAAAATCATGCTTTGCGTACAATGTCAACCGCAAAAAAATGGGTTAAACCCCCTTCTGTGGGGTCCACCGCGTGGGGCCTACCGTGTGGGCCCTACACTTGCTAGTCTACAAGCTGGCACGGGCGCCTGCCCGCATGGCGGGCCCGGGCACCAACCTACATTGCGGGCATGCCCCGGCCCGCTGGGCGGGTCTGACCTACCTGCTGGGCGGATCAGGCGCCCGCCATTTTGGGCGGGCCCTGGGAAGGCGGGTCCTGGGCAGGCAGGCCCCGCCTCTGGGTTGGGCTGGGGGGTCTAACCCAACTATTTAGGCTGGCCCCCTTCTAGTTGTTGTGTGCGCTATTTTGGCTCTAACTTGTGCCTTTGGAGTTTGTTTTGGATGCCGTTCGAACCTGGATTTAGAGCGAAACGATCCAGTCATACATGTGACCTTTTCCTTACGTTTATTATATAAAATGTGCTTGTAAACATTTTACGATATATTTAATTCTCTTTTGCATCATATGCAAAATTCTTACATCCTTAATGTTCTAAAACTTATGTCGCAAACTCTTTTGCAACTTAATTAATTCCATTTTAATATAAAAATCCATTTGCATTTAATACAAATGAACTGAGGGCATCCCATCTTCCGACCTCTCCAGCCCCATTTTCTCTCCTCCGAGGAGGGACCTCCCCAGACCCGCCCTCTCGCCGTCCCATCCTCGACCTCTCGCCGACCTCTGGCCGACCCCTCGTCGACCCCTCCTCCGACAACCCAGCCCCACGTCTCCCGTCATCCGACCTCCCCAGCTCATCGTCGACTCGTAGACGAGGGTAAAAGAAAAATAAGTGTCATGTGCGCATGAGTAAATTGAATGGTAAACTTGTAAATAAGTGGAATGTGTGCTAGGAGTGCACAGAGCAAAATGGTAGGTTCGCAAAGCATTTCCTGAGAGCGATAAGGGATGATCTGAAGATGCATGGTAGAATCCCGAAGGATGGATGTCTATATGGATGGATGGATAGATGGATGGATGGATGGATAGCGGATTGAGAGGAGGGAGGGAGGGGCAAGAAAGGAACCACTAAGCACCAAATAGAAATCGAAATCAAACATCAAACAACAAATTAGATCAATAATGGCATCGTCTCCATTAATCTACTCCTCCTTTTGGTTGGTTTCTATGCCCACCTCCACCTCCTCTTTTGCAATCATAAATGTTGAGGCCCCGACTCCAGCTGGCAGAGGTGTTTTCTGCCATGGTCGTCGATTGCTCAAGCTTCCCTGAAAATTCAAAGGAAAAAGGACAAAAATGCAAGGCAGTTCTGGAAGGAAATTGAAATGAATCAAAATGAAAATCAAAAGGAAACACAAAAGAGGAATTGCTCAGAACTCTGAGGCAAATTCATTGATTTTCAACATAACATTTCTTCTTACAAGTCACGCCTTTTATAGAGGAATTCCAACTGAATTCAGTTACACTTTAACTGATTTTTGGAGCTGAGCAGTTAGATATGTGGTTATAACCACTTGACCTGCCAGAACAGTGTAGAAGTCACCAGATGGAGGTGGAAGATAGTCGAAGGCGGTGGAAGAAGCTGCTTCAACGGTGAGGGAAGGTAAGCTCTACTTTGCTCCCAAAACTCTGCTTCGTGCTCTGCTGCACCAATTCAAATTGAAATTAAGTTCAATGGCTAGGAGCATACGTGGAAAGTAACCGGGCCCATCACTTGGCTAAGATCAATGGATCTGATGCAATCATCGATTCACGATCGAAGGGTCAACGATTGGTCCCCAGGATCGAACGGTACAAACACCTCCGACTGATACATTTAAGATATCAATCCCCTTTCACCACCCATCATCGGTGGTGGTTGCGGAGGCTGACAACGAGGGTTTCCCACAATACAAAGGCATCGGCCGCTAACATTATAAAGGTCATTACAGTAATAAGCTGCTGGCTATGGAGATGGGAAGTTCGAGAGAGTGGCATCGACAACGGCAGCACCGGGTCTCCAACACTAAAGAAGGGGAAGGGGAAGGGGATGCTGATGATTCCTCAATGCCCTTGTCATCGGAGCGAACGCATTGGGATCCATGCCTCATCCCCATCCCTGGTGAGTGCAATTACTGAAGCTAATTTGATCTATGAAGTTTGTTTCTCTCTGATTCAACAAGAGGTTTCTCTCTCTTGTGCAGTAATCACCCTCATCAGATGTCGATAAACCCACAATGCACTTGTTTTACCCTGGAGGAATGCAAGCATGCCAAGGTGCTGTTGCTGCATTCCATATTGTTGCTCACTTCATCTTCCATCTGCCTTTCAACTGCTACTGGGACTCCTCTCTCTGCCTTGCTGCAAATGCTGTGCTTTATTCCCCCGATTCAATAGTCCCAAGGATGGGTGAGCTTGCTCTAATTAGGGCCATTCCCGCCAATCCCAACATGAAGGCTATTCAGGTCTCTCTCTCTCTCTCTCTCTCTCTCTCTCTCTCTCTCTCTCTCTCTCTCTCTCTCTCTCTCTCTCTCTCTCTCCCCCTCCCTCCCTCCCTCCCTCCCTCCCTCCCTCCCTCTCCCCCCTCCCCCCATGCCTCCATCCTTCAAGCTGCAAGCTAATGGGCCTCGCCTCTCTTCTTTCTCTTTGTCTCTAGGATTCTCTCGAGGACATATCCTATTTGTTAAGAATCCCACAAAGAAATCCTTATGGAACCATGGAGGCCGATGTCAAGAAAGCTCTCAAGGTACGTTGCCTCCATTTCTTTAACTTTACGTTCATTATTGATTTAAACATCAAGTAATCCTCATTTTCAGATGAACATAGTGGATAATTTGTGCTATGTGCTCACGTGAGGAACGTTTAGGGACAATCACTTCGCGTGATTTAATTGCTTGTTGCGAACACCGGTGATTGTGCTGATTATGGAGGCAGAATGGATTGCAGCGAAGCAACCGCATAGTATACTCAAATGTATGAGCCGCAACATCACCTTTAGTGTGCTCATTCTTGTGACTATTTTTGACAGATGGGTTCTGGTCAACAGTAAGTGGGGCTGACGTTGACCTCTTCGATGAGGTGGAGCCTCGTTAGCTGTTTGATGTGGGACCCTTGGTTGGTAGAACCAGCATCGTAGAAGGTTGAGCTGAAAGTACTGAGCTAAAGTTTAATCGATCTGACAGTCGAATGTGACGACCGTTCGACCTTTCTGCTGGGTCGTGCATCGAACGACCTGCACCAAAGACAGACGTTAGGAGGGTCGGATCTGGGTTTTGATCCAAATCCCCTCCGATTCTTAAGTTTCTAAGGACTTAAGAATGGCTCGGGGCTGTCATGATCGACCCAAAGGGGGTCGTCCTGATTCAGTCACCTCAATCATTTAGATGAAGAAATTTAAGAGGGGAAGAAGATGAGTTTATCAGAGTACCTAGTATTCTGTACCTCTGAAGTATATCCATTCTTCTGTTTGTCCCCTCTTTATTTATACATAGAAGTGTATCTTCAATGACATTGGTGAATAACAGTCAACAATTATGGTGGCACGATCGTTCCTCATAAGTAGGCATAACCGTTGTCCATTACTCCCGCCATTTATGAGTCCATTATCAACCGACTCCTCAAGCTACGGAAGCTCAATGGATAAATGATGTGCGGGCTTTGACCAAGTTAATGGTTAGCCCTCCTTGTGGGTTTTATGGGCCTAATGGGCCTAGATGTTATTGTCGTAGGCTTATTGGTGACAATATTTTCCCCTCCTCGAGTGCCGACACAAGGATTCAACAATAACCCCTGTCACCTGGGCTCAGAAACTTCTCATGTTGGAATCAAGTGACATAATATCTCATTTATGGGACACGGCAGTCGAGGTGGGAACATGTGAGTTAAGGCATCAAAACCCCCCATTCTTCTGATTTGGACACTGCATCGGTTCAGAATCCGAGATACGAGCATGTTTGGATTATCGACACTTGTCCCTTGATGGCGAGATTAGCCTAGATCGTCGTTAGAAGTTTCTTTACCTTGATAAGGAAATTTGGGGAGAGGAAAACTTGATCGTCCCAAGCTTTCCTAAATCTAATTTCATCTTCTGACCTTTTAACCATGGCTTCGTCTTCCCCTCGTGCTCTGATGGAAATCCGACTTCCACCCCTCTTAAAGATAAAGGGAAATTCATCTCTTCCGACATAGTCTCTGGTCTGGGTTCTTTTGTGGCGACTGATCAGATTCCTGATTTTTAGAGAAAATATGTAAGGTGCGATTACCAGATATGACTGCCTCAGATGGAAGAGAGTGTACATTCCCCTGGTGATTGCGAAGTTGGGATTTATGTAAAAACTTTTCAACTTGGGAGTCGATTTCATATACACCCTTTTATGATATGTGTATTGAGAACCTTGGGCCTCTCCCTTTATCAACTATGCCAAATGATGTGGGCATCTTGGTTAGCTTCATCGCACTATGCGTATCAAATGGGGTTGAACCATCCATGAGATTGTTCAATCACTTTTTCACATGCCCTCGGGTTGGTATATAATCACCGCTTGTCGAGACAGGAGATTGCTTAAGGATCTTTCAAGCTCAAATCCGAAATGGAAAGAGCAATTCGTGTTTGTGGTATTCCCTGGCGAGGCAAGTTTCGTCATTCAATGGGGGTATCCTGAACTTGCAATGAACGAAGACAAAGCCCTTTCTGAAGAGGAAGCAAATGTTGATGATCTTCTGTTGCGATTGCACGTTGAGAGTAAGTAGACCAAGTGGCTTCTGTCTGATCAGATGCTAATCAAGACCGTATGGGTGAAAGGTCGAATCCTTTACTTGCTCTTACCCTGTTTTTCTTCTTCTTGAATTTTCATCCCTTCTTCGTAGACCCTCCCTTCTTTGTATATATGATCGGACAAGAGTACCAGGCTGAACCTGGTGTGCGGGAGGCGCTCGAGGCTTCCATTCAAGAAGCTGAAAAGGATTTGCCTCCTTTCCAAACGAGCCTTTCGGAAGGTAGAAAAGCTAAAGCTACCGAGGGCATATCCCTAGTGGTTCATGAAGTTCTTCAGTCGACCCAACCGTTAAAGAGTGAAAAGAAGTACCTCTCGGTTGAGGTTGAGAAGATTGAGACTAAGAAGAAAAGGCCAAGACGAAAACTTATTATTGCGGACTCAGATTCGTCTGAGTCGAACGTCCCTCTTACTCTGACATTGGCTCCTGGACAGAGCCAAGCTCCTCCCTTAAGGAGAACTTTAGAGGAATCATCCTCATCTCAAGGGCCGATTCTTAAGTCATCCTCATCTCAAGGGCCGATTCTTCGTGAGGACTCCTGGTCCATGGGAGGTTTATTTCCTCAAGAGTCATTGGCCAAAGATATCCCTTTCGAGTTTAGGTCGACCCTTTTGGAAGATAAATCATCCCACGCTCCGGTTGAATGCTCTGAGGGAGAGATTTTTCGGTCATCATACTTAGTGGTAAAGGGTGAATCGGCTCTTTTGAGTTGTGGGACCGCTTCTCGACTTGTCGAGAATTCGACCATTCCTCGGGACATGGCCGTCCTAGAGAGGGTCGACCACGAGAGGTTAACCACAATCGCAATCCACCGAGGCCTCCAGGTAAAATATATCCATATCCACTTTTTGTTTGAAATCAAGCATTGGAGTAAACGATCTTGCCTGTCCGCAGACCCTTCTGGCTACTGCAGAGCTACACCATCGCTCGTTAGCGGTGGCCAATTATGAAGCTATCATGGCCAAAAAGGCGAAGTGGGCTGACTTGGCCAAGAGAGCCCTTTGAACAAGTGAATGCAAAGCTGTAAAGATGGAAGCTTCACAAAAACATGCTCAAATCTCGAGGTGAGCCAACTCGAGCGGGAGTTGGGCAAATCTCATACTAAGGAGGCTGCCCTTAAAATGGAATCTGACTTTCGGATACAAGAGGAGATTGCCATGCGGGAGCGAGCAGAGGAGCTACTGCACGAGGCTAAGAGAAAACAGTGGCCAGCGAAAGCGGGCCTCAGACTTGATTTCCTGTCAGCTCTCAAGAATTTGAGGCGAAGGAGATCGCAGAGATATTTGTCCAAGCACACACGGACAGTTTATGCGATCTGGATGAGCTATATAACATGGGCTGTGAGAGGTGTCACCAGGAGGCAAAAAAGTTGTTTCCCGCTTTGAAATCTGAGCTCGACCAAATACATGTGCCTCTAGATGATGATGAGCCCGATAATCAATTGGACCAAATTAGTCAAGTTACGACCATGGGGGCTTCCGTTCCGATTGACGTGGCTGTCGTTTTGACGGATAAAGTAGTTGATGCAGCTTTTTCTGGTGACCAGTGACACATTGTTTTGACCCGAGGGGGATGGTGGGTCAATCCCTTAAGTCTTTCGTGCCTTTCAGTTTGCATTAGGACATTACTTTTTGTAAAAGCATGAAAAAGATGTATATTTATATGAAGAATTTTTTTAAAAAAACTTATTTTCTTCTCATCACTTGAGGAGAGTAAGCACTTATGTCGCTGGTTGGCCCCTTGCAATAAGTCAGACCACTGCTCATCATGAAGATAGTGTTGAGTTATTGCACAATGATTCCTTAAATTTTTAGACTAAGACGGGGATCCTTAAGCAGCGAGAATTATGGCCCATCAACCGACGACATGGGTCGTTTGATAGAGAGAGGGCGGCCATTCGACGACAATAATGGTCATTTGGGCGTTGGATCTGGATCTAAGCCTAGAGGGGGGTGAATAGGCTAATAAAAATTCTCGTGCAATCCACGAGCAATCACAGGCAGTTATAATCAAGTGCAGAGTAAATAAGAGCAATCACAGAGTGTACAACAGATTTACCCTGGTTCGGTCATCCCAACGACATACGTCCAGCCCCGAAAGCAAATACTAGATTAATAGGTTACCAGGTACAACTACAATGAGCTAGAGCCCCAACTCAACTCTCACCTAGTTCGCACACACTCCGCATGCTCAACACTATCAACCAAGTCAGATGCTCTCACTCTTGATGAGTTCCAACTCGTCAAGTCCCCAAAACGTCACAATAATGGTAAAGTTTCCCCTACAGAGATCTATACACCAATACACAAATATAAATAAATATGAGTTTAGAATAGCTTAGTGATGGTGTAGTCATCTCTGTCGATCAGCTCAGGTCAGATCGTATCTGACAGGATGTAGTCGCCAACGTCACGTCCTCCTCTTTGGAACTTGCGGCCTTGATGTCTTGGCTTCTTAAAAGTTGCGGCCTTGGTGTGTTTGCTCCTTGAAACTTGTGGCAATGATCTTAGACCCCTTGAAGAAGCTTGCGCAATGTGTGATGAAGATTCTCTCTTATGTTGCAGCCTTGGATGGAGTTGCATCTTTGACATTGCGTAATAGAGGATAGATTCTCCTTGTGCTTGCAGCAATGGTGATGGCCTTTGGCTATGTAGTTGAGCAAGGAAGCTTTTGCAATGGATTCTTGTAGCTTTGGCTTTGGATGGAGGTTGCGCAATGGGGTGTTCTTGGAGAGACTGGGTTGTCGCCTTGGCTAGGGTTAGGAGATGAAAGTTACGGCCTTGATGAGGCTTATGGACCTTTGCGCAATGAAGCTATGGATATGGATTTGCTTGGCTTTGAGGAGGAGAGGAGAAGAAGCTTTTAGGCTATGGAGAAGCTCTTTAATGTTGCGCACCCTAAGGGGGAATCACCAATGAAACTTGTGGCCTCTCTCTTGGTCTTGGCCGAAATTTCCCATTTGTTTTGGTTTCCCCCTCTCTCACTTTTCTCTCTTTGGAAGATGAGTTTATATATGAGAGGATGGGATATGATAGAATCAATTAGAATCCCATAATTGATGGAGATTTGGTGGAATCCTAACTTGATTAGGATTTGAATGGATCACCATGGATATGAAGTTTGAATATAGATGGCTATGGAATTTGAGTAGCTATATGATTTGAATTGGATCTCATTTAATCACCATTGATTTGCATGAGATTCTCCATATCTCTCCGTCTTTGACCAAGTCTTCAATTTGCATGGCTTTTGGATTTGAATGTTGCACCAATTGATTTGAATCAATTCAAATATGGATTTGAATTGATTTCCTCCTTATCTTCCCTTCTTTGACTTAGTCCAATTTTGTAGCCATTATCTCCATCTTTGACCTAGTCCACTTGGCTAATGCATGGCAAATTCTCCATCACTTTTACTTAGTCTCTCGTTGAGTATTTGCGAGAGTGATATTCATGAAAACACTTAGCACACACATTAAATCGTTCACACATGTTTGTTATCATCAAACACGAAGTCATCGATCATTGTATCCAATTACACATTGTATCCAACAATCTCCCCCTTTTGATGATGACAAACTAATATAAGATTTGCAACAACGATTCAAATGATATCATCGTGACATGTGTGGATGAAGTGTGAAGATGGAAGATGTATGCAATATGCAACAAGTATGGCAATGATGTGCAAACATATAAGCATGCTACGATGATGTTCAATGATGTTCAAGCATTCAAACATGTATGCATGCTTCCCCTTTATTCATGCTCCCCCATGAACAATATTCACATATTCATTTGCACATGCATTCGTTCATTGTTCATTAATGCTCCCCCTTAAACCAATATTCATATATGAGACATTTGCGCATTAATGCACACACCAAATCTTCTCAATTCTTTCTCCCCCTTTTGTTATCATCAAAAGTGTATACATGAAGTCAAATTTCATACCACATGCAAACTAAATTGTATTATAAATTACAACTAGCACTTGCATGTAGACATTCATAGAATAAGGACTTCAAAGTCAATGAGAATTATAACATAGACTTCAACACCTTCGTGTAAGTGTGATAATTAAACATTGAAGTACATGAGGAGAAACTTTTAAGAAATTCAATAAAAATCAATCCACATTTTCCATTAAACATGAAATCATCTAGGATTGATTTTTTCCATCTCATTAAAAATGAGTTCAAGATACCACATCAAAAAACATAGCCTGTAAGGACTCTTAGATGTGTGGGTGGCATTGCTTGACGAGTATAACATGAACGCTAAAGATTACCCGTAAAGCATATGTTGGATACTCGTGTGTAGTGTTCTTGCCAAGGATTGTATCCATTTTTCATACGGAGCTATGTTCATTTTTTTTTCATATTCAATTTTTTGTGCTTAATTTTTATCCATGGCAGGACACATCATATCCCTTAGATTTTCAGTTATTTTTCATCCTACATTCACTTTCCAATATTTCATAAAAGACGTCTCCAAATGTACAACAATATTTAATATTCGTGGAAGTGAAAGTGTAGGTGTAGAAATCAAATTATTCTAATCATTGAACATGTCATGGCTATTGATAAAATCAAACATGCACATGTAGCCATAACTATAATATATCAATTTCTACATGGATATGAATGACATTCAATAATACCACTTAAGTGATACAAAAGAAAAGATGTACATTAAGAACCAATTTTTTTTACTTTTTGTCATTTTAATTTTTTTATTTTTGTTTTATAATGAACTAAAACAAACTAAAAATCAAGCAAGCTAGCACACACGATAAAAAAATAAGATCAAGCATGCAAAAAATGCTATAAAGGTATGCGTTAAGTTCAAAGAAAAAATATACCTTTGAGTCGTCTTTTGGCTAAGGAGCTAAATAATGAAGCGTTCAATCCATAGCTCCTTGTCATCTCCATCTTACCTACACGGTAGATGTTATGTGTGACCTTGGAATCCAACAAGGTCCACACATGTTAGTCATCAAAGATTTAGGAACCCATATTTGCTTGAATTTAATATTGGTGTTCCTATATATGCAATGATATGAAGTATGACCAACACTATCACAAGTAAAGCACTTTGCATAAACATTTTTATCCTTGGTTAGTACATTGTGAAATTTCTTATACTTAGGCTTTTCAATATTTTTAGCACCAAATCCAAGTCCACGTCTATTATTGTCATATAATTGATTTCCAAGAATAATATCCAGAGATTGTTTTCCTATGGAAAATTTCTTAATGGACAACTCTAGACTAGTCACTTTGGATTTCAATAAAGTGTTTTCATTCACAAGTAAAGTACATTTACTTATGAAAGCTCTCTTGTTTTCCTCTTCTTTTTTCTCAAAATCAATTAATTTTATTTTAAGATCATTATTTAACATGCACAATTTATCATTAAGCTCTCTAATCACATATTCTTTTTGAGTTTGAAGCTTAATTAAGTCTTGTTTAAGCATGCTAATTTCTTTTAACAACGAGGGACAAGAAAGACAATCAATTTTTCATGCGAGCTAGCTTTCTTCTTTTTTAACATGGTGATGGTAGATTTGCATGCAACAAGTTCTTCTTTAAGATTATCAATTTCTTTAGACATGTCATAATTTTCTTGTTGTAATTCAAAGTGACCATCCCTATAGCCATCTACGGTAGATTCTAGCTCATCTATTTTATTTTGCATGCCTTTACAAATATTCACAAGTTCAGCGTTTGAGCAAGATTTTACCTCATCGTGCCTTCCCATCAGGCAAAGGGAGGAGTGTGCTTCATGCTCCTCATTCTCATCTTCACTATACTTGTCCCACGTTCGCACCACAGCTTTTCCTTTCTTCTCCACGACAT
Source organism: Scilla litardierei (assembly GCA_030789695.1). Taxonomy (NCBI): domain Eukaryota; kingdom Viridiplantae; phylum Streptophyta; class Magnoliopsida; order Asparagales; family Asparagaceae; genus Scilla; species Scilla litardierei. The sequence goes on from CM061140.1 coordinate 35,709,327, forward strand.
TAGCTGTTTCTTGTGAGCAATTTCTCATCAAGTGTCCCTTCTTCATGCATTTAAAACATTCAGGTTTATTAGTAGATTTCTGCTCAGAGGAAATTCTATCAGAATTAAGATTATTAGAACAAATAAACCTTTTTGCCATCTCAGATCTTCCTTGGTCAGTTTGAATATATCTTCTCAAGTTTCTGACCATTAGTGCTTGCTCCTCGTCAAGATTGTCGTCGTTAGCTTGAAGAGCTAATTGTGTGGGAGCTTTGACCTCTGGTTTCTATGTAGCTTCAATGCTCTGCAGCTCAAGCTCGTGCGACATTAGGTTGCCCATCAAGTCCTCCACTCTCATTATTGATAAATCTTTCGCTTTTTGAATGGCAATGACTTTAGGCCGAAACGAGCTTGGCAGTGCTCTTAAGATATTTCTTACCTGCTCAAGACTAGAGTATGACTTACCGAGGGAGCTGGATTTATATACGATGTTCGTGAATCTTGCGAACATCTCTTTGATGGACTCAGATGGCAGCATGTATAAACTCTCATATTCTGTACTCAGCAGTGCAATCTGGATTCCTTCACTTGCGATGTTCCCTCATGCGTCACCTCCAACGTATGCTATATTTCTTGTGCAGTTAAACAACGTGAGATACGATTAAATTCAGATTTATCAAGAGAGCATATAAGCGCATTCATAGGTTTACAATTAAGAGAATAAAGTTTCTTGTCAGCAGCATTCCACTTGTCTTTAGGCTTAATAATTTCAGTGTCTTCAATTTTCATAGTAGGGATTTTATAACCATTTTCAACAATATCCCACAAATCATAATCTACAGACACTAAATATATTTTTATCCTAGCCTTCCAATTTGCAAAGTCTACCCCATTAAACTTAGGGGGGCGGGCTAAAGATTGACCTTCAGCAAATGCAGAATCCGATATATTCATGGTCATCTAGACTAGATCCTCTAACATGTTCTGATACCACTTGTTGGATTTGGATCTAAGCCTAGAGGTGTGTGTGTGAATAGGCTAATAAAAGTTCTCGTGCAACCCACGAGCAATCACGGGCAGTTATAATCAAGTGCATAGTAAATAAGAGCAATCACAAAGTGCACAGCAGATTTACCCTGGTTCGGTCGTCCCAACGACCGAGTCCAGCCCCGAAAGCAAATATTAGATTAATATGTTACCAGTTACAAGTACAATGAGCTAGAGCCCAAACTCAACTCCCACCTAGTTCGTATGCACTCCTGTGTGCTCAACACTATCAACCTAGTCAGATGCTCTCACTCTTGATGAGTCCCAACTCGTCAAGTCCCCAAACATCACAATAATGGTAAAGTTTCCCCTACAGAGATCTATACACAAATACATAATAATAAATAAATATGAGTTTAGAATAGCTCAGTGATGGTGTAGTCGTCTCTGTCGATCAGCTCAGGTCAGATCGTATCTGACAGGATGTAGTCGCCAACGTCACGTCCTCCTCCTAGGAACTTGCGGACTTGATGTCATGCCTTCTTAAAAGTTGCGGCCTTGGTGTGTTTGCTCCTTGAAACTTGTGGCAATGATCTTGGACCCCCTTGAAGAAGCTTGCACAATGTGTGATGACGACTCTCTCTTGTGTTGCGGCCTTGGATGGAGTTGCACCTTAGATGTTGTGCAATAGAGGATGGCTTCTCCTTCTGCTTGCGGCAATGGTGATGGGCTTTGGCTATGGAGTTGCACAAGGAAGCTTTTGCAATGGAATCTTAGAGCTTTGACCTTGGATGGAGGTTGCGCAATGTGGTGTTCTTGGAGAGACTTGGTTGCGGCCTTGGCTAGGGTTAGGAGATGAAAGTTGCGGCCTTGATGAGGCCTATGAACCTTTGTGCAATAAAGCTATGGATATGGAGTTGCATGGCTTTGAGGAGGAGAGGAGAAGAAGCTTTTAGGCTATGGAGAAGCTCTTCAATGTTGCGCACCCTAAGGGGGAATCACCAATGAAACTTGCGGCCTCTCCCTTGGTCTTGGCCGAAATATCCCCTTTGTTTTGGTTGTCCTCTCTCTCACTTTTCTCTCTTTGGAAGATGGCTTTATGTAAGAGAGGATGTGATATGATAGAATCAATTGGAATCCCATAATTGATGAAGATTTGATGGAATCCTAACTTGAATAGGATTTGAATGAATCATCATGGATATGGAGTTTGAATATGGATGGTTATGGAATTTGAGTAGCTATAGGATTTGAATTGGATCTCATTTAATCACCATTGATTGCATGAGATTCTCCATATCTCTCCATCTTTGACCAAGTCTTCAATTTGCATGGCTTTAGGATTTGAATGTTGTACCAATTGATTTGAATCAATTCAATTATGGATTTGAATTGATTTCCTCCTTATCTTCCCATCTTTGACTTAGTCCAATTTTTGTAGCCATTTTCTCCATTTTTGACTTAGTCCACTAAGCTAATGCATGGCAAATTCTCCATCACTTTTACTTAGTTTCTCGTTGAGTATTTGTGAGAGTGTCATTCCTGAAAACACTTAGCACACACATTAAATTGTTCACACATGTTTGTTATCATCAAACACGAAGTCATCAATCATTGTATCCAACTACACGTTGTATCCAACAGGTGGCCCCTCGACTTACGGCTGACGACATGGGTCGTTTGGTGGTGAGGGGTATGGCCCCCTTGACTTACGGCTGACGACATGTATCGTTCGGTGGCAAGTTGGTGGCCCCTCGACTTACGGCCGACGGCAAGGGTTCGTTCGGTTGCGAGAGGGTGGCCCCATGACTTACGGCTGACGACATGATGGTCGTTCGGTGCCCCTTGACTTACGGTCAACGACATGGGTCGTTCGGTGGCGAGGGGCATGTCCACTTCGACTTACGGCCGACGACATATGTTCGTTCGGTTGCGAGGGGTGGCCCCCCGTCTTACGACCGATAACAGGGGTCATTCGGTTGCGAGGGGGTGGCCCTCGACTTACAGCCGATGGCATAGGATCGTTCACGTCACTTTCAATCGAGTCAGCATGGAGAGAACCTTGTCCTTTCGCTCTTTTCTAGGGATTCTCGTAAATTCAAAACACTTTTGAAGATGAATTCGAGCATAGATTGAATAATCCCACGAGGCTCAATAGGTATACATGCCATATAAAGTGAGTGTCTTTTTGAGAAAAAATAAACTTTACTCATTCGAAAAGTTTAAACAATTGATAAAAGAAAATTGTACAGGCGTTTTTATTTCTTATGGAGTGGGTCACGCCAGGTGTTTTCTGATCTTCTCTTTCTATTCCTCTAGAAGCTTTAATCGACCACTTTGATGATTGGTGATCCTGTCATTGGCCCCTTGTACTTTTGCTTTGAGGCTCCCTCTTTTGTTTGAGTGTTATTGCCGGACTTCTTCAGATGACCACGCTTGATCAGGGCGTCAATTTCTCTTTTTAAGATCCAGGAATCATCTGTGTCATGACCATGATCGTTGTGGTACTTGCAAAATTTTAGGTTATCTCTTTTTTCATACATGTTCTTTTGTTTGGGAACAAGTTCATTGATGAGTCCTTCTCGATGAACGTATGCCAGAACTTCTGCCTTAGGAGCATTCGACCTGGTATAAGCTTCATTAGTCAGGTGCTCCTTGCTTTTGGAACTCTTATTTCTTCGCCGGCGATCTTGGGGTTCTCGATAGGGGCTTCCTCGGGGCCACTCTTCTTGCCTTGCCTTGTTTCTTCTTGACGCCTAGGGATGCACTTCTTTTTAGCCTGGCACTTGATGAACAATAATAGCTGGCCCATCTCATTTACGTTGTCAGTTTTGGGTTAGTCGGGATGGCCCAACAAGGCCCAAGCTATCTGCGGGGTCAGCACAGGACGTGTGAACCTGTGAGAGATGGGGTGATGATGTAAAGATGCAGGGTACAATCCCGATGGATGGATGGCTTCATGGATAGCGGATTGAGAGCAGGAAGTGAGGGGGAAGAAAGAAAGCTGCCACAAAGCACCGAATCGAAACCGAAATCGAAATCAAACCTCAAATTAGATCAATAATGGCCTCGTCTCCATTAATCTACTCCTCCTTTTGGCCGGTTTCGACGCCCACCTCCACCTCCTCTTCTGCGATCCTAAAGAAGGGGAAGGGGATGAGGATCATTCCTCAATGCCCTTGTCGTCGGAGCGAACGCATTGGGATCCGCGCCTCATCCTCATCACTGGTGAGTGCAATTACTGAAGCTAATTTGATTTATGAAGTTTGCTTCTCTCTGATTCACAAGGACACAAGAGGGTTCTCTCTTGCGCAGGAAACCTCCTCATCAGATTTCCACAAACCCACAACGCAGTCGTTCCACCCTGGCGGAATGCAGACATGCCAAGGTGCTGTTGCTGCATTCCTTGTTGTTGCTCACTTCATCTTCCCTCTGCCTCTCAACTGCTACTGGGACTCCTCTCTCTGCCCTGCTGCAAATGCCGTGCTTTATTCCCCCGACACAAAAGTCCCAAGGACGGGCGAACTTGCTCTGAGAAGGGCCATTCCCGCCAATCCCAACATGAAGGCCATTCAGGTCTGTCTGTCTTCTTCTTTCATCACACACACTCTCTCTACCCATGCCTTCCTCCTTCAAGCTGCAAGCTAATGGGCCTCGCCTCTCTTCTTTCTCTCTCGCTCTAGGATTCTCTCGAGGACATTTCCTATTTGTTAAGAATCCCACAGAGAAAGCCTTATGGCGCCATGGAGTCTGATGTCAAGAAAGCTCTCAAGGTACGTTGCCTCCATCTCTTTAACTTTACCTTCATGATTGATGTAAAACGTCAAGTAATCCTCGTTTTCGGATAAACATAGCGGATAATTTGTGCCATGTGCTCACGTGATGAACAATCTCTTGTAACTTTACATTCATAATTTGTGCATGCTTGATGACACGAGGCATTTGGGAAAATTGCTAGTGAGCTCAAGGTGAAGATGTGACCAAGAGTTAAGGGAGCATAGCAGCAAGGATCCCCACCTTTAAAGACGTGGTCGAGATACTAGACCTAAGTAGGGGGTTTCAAGATAAGATATTGGAGATAATGAAGGCCCTCGGTGAAGTCGCAATATTGGACTAAGATCCATGCTCAAGGTGCTGCTTGTAGTTCTTGCATTTCAAAACTGGCTCGATTGTATATGGGACAAGGCGAAGATCATGTGGGTTAGTAGCAATAACCCCTAGAATAGTTAGTATAGGCTAGTTGGCAAAAGTAGAGGTTAGGTTATTCTCACATCTTGTAAAATGAAAGTAATATAATATGTAATTTGTGTATTGCACTAATGCCAATCCAGACATGCAACTTTATTCACTTCACAGGACCACACCTTTTTCTCATATCTCCTGAAATATAGGGTTTATGGTTAGTATCTTATTAGTTTAACTAAACGTTGATTCATTTATAATCTGAGCTTCAATATTGATATACTTTGAGACAATTTTGGCACTTCCAACCTGCAACCATAGAAAACTACCATCGATCGGATGTTCTTAGTAGTTCTCCTCACCATGAGACACAATTCCTTAAGCCGTGGGCAACATCTCAACATATCCTTATCATCTTCCTCTATCACAAGACTAACCTTCATCATCTTCATCTATTGCATTAATTTACAACAATAAAACCCCCTCATATCCCTTACCCATTACCCCTTCTGCCCGCATTGCCACCTCCGCCACCTCCGTCTTCTGCTGCCCCCCCTAAAACAATCTTACTCTCATTCTTCCCCTCAACCCAAGAAGCGTGCCGCCTGGGCAAATATGATGGTTAATTTCCCATATTAAAACTTAATCAAGCCAATTCAGTACTCACCCCATGGCTACTCATCATCATTAAAGAAAGCCGCCAACTCTCATTACTTCCACCCACCCATCCAACATCCCATCCATCATTTCCCCAAATTAGACAAATTACATCTCCTCTCTTATAGACTTCTTATCAAATTCCTGCCTAGTTCAAAGCACCTGATTGTCACTATCATTGTCACTGTAATGCTAGGCTTTACTCCTGTATTTGCTTCCACTATCGTGAGTGGGGGCATATGGCTAAAGATTGTAGGTAGCTTTAGTGATGCTTCTTCTGTAATTATCTTGAACATCTTCATCCTTCTGTCACTAAAGACGACAATTTCATGGAAGCCCGACGACAAGAATATCCACATCCACACTCTTTCAAGTTATATCTAGTTGCTGAGTGCCGGCCTCGATTGTACATCGTCCCTCCTTCAGTTTCTTTAGATCTGTTTGGTCACTACTGTAAGTGGGTCATTACCCCTCTGTCTCCACCTATGGATGGTAATACTGCCTCCTCTTGTTCCATTCATTGCTCTGACCATGGGGACATCCTATCGGATTGAGATCTTATTCTTTTGTACACGGTTCATCATCTCTTTACAGAACCACTCGCTTTCCTGTAATCTCATCTAAGTTGCTCTTCCCTATCTCGCGTAGCCATTTATCGTTGCTCTTGTTCTTCCAATCACTGGTCCAGAAGCTCTATTTCTGGTTGTCATTTCTTATGTTTTTCACTTGCTTACAATCGACTTCACTTTATAGCCCTTCTCAGCCATGGACACAAGAAGTTGCATAACTAATTCCGATAGGTAACCTGATCTCGTCTTTGTGTTCTCTTCACCACCAATGGTTTGCCTTTCTTTTTAGCAGCCTGTCAATGATCAACCCACCCGGTTAATATGCATCCTTCGAGATATCTAATGAGATCATCAATGAATATCACATGTGCCTTCGCTGTTATTACCATTCTCAAAGGTAAACCATCTTCAAAAAACTTTGCCACCGGCTCACTTCACTTTCATGTTGGAACTGGGTTTGGAAGCCTTACCAGCTATCATTAAACTCGTTCCTTATTGAATTTCATAACTATAAGAAATTGAATGAAATCTGCTCTTTCAACAAGCTCTCACCTCAAAGATTTGATTATTATTTCTGAGTTATGGTCATTTGATCTTGGTGTTATACAATTGCTTTGCACATATCATCCTTAAGGTTGAGCTTCTTGGTTTCCCATTTTGTTGCCGATGATCATAAACTTTGCACAAGATTCTTCATGGTTTTGTCTATATCCTTCACATTGCCTCTGTTACTAAAAAGGAATAGTCATATTCCTTATTGAATGCCATTTGCTCACCCTCCCCACCTCTCTTGATCTTTTCATTGGTGAAACTTCATTCCACATCCACCTGTTAGCGCCTCTCTTACTCGTCAAAGCAATGGCAACTGTCGTGCCATTGTTATTCCAGATTTGAGATTCCGCACATATTCCAGATTCCTCCCTTAGGCACGATCCTTCTTAGCAATTCAAATTTCAAAGTTCAAAAGGCAACCTTATTAAGAATACTATCCAACCAATCCTTTTTCTTTTCTCAGCCCATGTGAGCTAACCAGCCCATGCAATTAAAACTCTTGATCCTAATCTGAAGATTGCATTTTCTCATATATGACTTGATTCAGCTTCTAAACCCACATCGCTAAAGGTCCATTATAAAAAAAAAATGCTTTAAAGCCATTTTGGAATTAATTTTGAACCCTTCAATGGGCCAACAATCTTTGGCCGAAGTGAAATCTTCATCTCCTTAGAATAATATGTAAAGTCTTGATAATTGTGTGACCTTTCATTCAAACCCAGCTAGTTTTGAATCTCTTGGCACATCCTTAGCATATGGCCATACCTATCCTTTAATTGAGTCATTAACCGCACCTCATCCTCTAATGGAAGCTGCTTCATTGCATTTTGCTGCCGATCATCGTCCTTAAACAATACAACTATCCTTCAGACGACTATAGACGTTTCAGACCTCTTGCATCCACGTTCACCTTCAACACCTTGGCCTCTGCCTTCTTGCCTTACATCACCTACAATTCTCCTTCCTATCTGGGACTCGAAATCTGAGCCTAACCATTGGCCTATGATCCTTCTTCGAGGATATGCAAGTTCTCTATTCTCACGGATCAGCAAGACAGGTCTGCTCCTTATTCGCTTATCATTACCATGCCCTATCGACAGTAAGCCATAAACTTTGATATCCATCTTGATACTGTAACTACTTCTCCCTCATTTGGCCTGTTGCCTTCATCTGTTGTTGTTGTTGTTGCTCTTTTGATCATGAAGATTTTTATTTTAGGACATGCCACACACTTGATTATACTATCCCAAATTTTGACCCCACGACATGCTCATTTTCCTCTCCTTTTACTATTCTTCTTCCTCCATTCGATACTGTACCCACTGTCTGATTGTCCAAGACAATCCTTATAATGAAAATAGCTCATATAGACCCATCAACAAACCTCCAACAATCCTTGAGCTCTAATACAATGCCCCAGCCGTTGTCCTCATCCCTTTCAGAATCCACTCTTTTGAGACCCCCACATCTCACCTTCCTCACATGCCTAATTTGTTTCTACCACTCAGATTGAAGTGGACCTGAGCTATGTGGATTTGTTCTATCCATCCACCCAAACCAATGCATGCTCCTCCCCTAATCCCTTTCAGATCCATTCCCACTTTTGACACCCCAATCATCTCACCTTCTTCACATGCCTAATTTGTTTCTACCACTCAAATGGAAGTGGTCCCGAGCTATACAGACTTGTCAATTCAGATTTATTCTGTCCATCCACCTAAACCAATGGCTACTCAACCATTCCAATCTACCATTCCAATCTGTCTTTCCAAATAGTGTCATATACGATTTTTCTTGCATCATTTTGCCCTCCTTGCGGCATTATCTGAGGCATAGCTCTAAACACATTAATAGCCACGACTCTATGGATGCTAACTTGCATGTTCAAAAGGCTGCAAGGATCTGTTCCTTAGAGAGTCCTCTATCATGATGCATGGTTACTCCTCTCACTACCATCATAGATTAATATGCCCTTTCTTGATATTATTGATGAGAAGATCTCTTCCAAGAGATATGCCGGTAAATGGAGTGGGAGTAGGGCTAAAAATTGGCCCAATGACCTCTTTCTCTTTGCATAGTATTGTTTTACTTAATGATTATGTTTTGATGGAACGTTTAGGAATTTGGATCTCCTTGTAAGTGATCTCGTGTTCAAGACCTCCTCTACCTCTTTAAATGTGATATTGTAGGGCTACAAGTATTCTAGCTTCAACAACCTCATCACCTTACTTTACATCTATTGGGGGTTTTCGCATTCTAGTTCTTGATGTGGATGGAGCTACTAGTGGTCATGAGTGGTTGGAACGATGACATTTTTGAGTGTATAACCAAATTCGCGAAGGCACATATATTCACATATATTTTTTGTTCGTCACAAGAACTACTGATAAGGCCAAATCTTCACATCCCTCCCATTTATGGTCGGTGCGGTGGTGCTAGTAGACTTGCTCTTTAACAAAAAATTAAGAGCGCTTATCATTCAGATTTTGACACATGGTTCATTAGAGTCAATTTTAACATAACTAGTTTTCATGACAAGCGATCATCCTTGATTTTATATAGATGGTATAACTATTTTTAATGATCTTATTTGAGATACTTGCTCATTGATCCTTCAATATATGGTAGAGAGTTCATATTGATTAATGGTTGTGCCAATTCCTCTAGTGCGAAGCTTGATTATTTCATTCGTTCATCTGAGTAAGAGGATTGCTTTCATCTAGTTCGATCAAAGCCCTACCACATCCACTTTCTAATCACACACCGTTCCTTTTCAATATTAACGATGTGCCTTTCTTGGTTTGCACTTTCCGGTTTGTGAAGATGTGGCTTCATCATGATAATATGATTTCATGGTGCGACACTTCTAGACCTCTCTTACTTTATCAATAGGATGCTAGTTCTTATTTGTCATGAAACTCAAGGTTCTTTGGTCCTTCCTCTAGAACTGGAGTCATAATCAAATTCAGAATGTTACCAAGAACAAACATTATTTTTGAGGACATTCACAAAATTGATACCATCAGGGATTATTGACCACTAATAACGTAAGAGACCGCCACCTAAACCCAGCTCCTTGCATATCTAAGTGTTCTAAAAATCGGCCTGGGCGGCCGCCTAGGCGCTAGGCGGCCAGTAAACGCCCCGATTATGGCCTAGGCGGTCAATCTGGGCGTTTTTGGGATTAATCGGCCGCCTAAGCGTTCTGGGCGGTGTCTGGGCGCTCTGGGCGGTTCCTGGGCGGTTCCTAGGCGGTTTCTAGGCGGTTTCTGGGCGTTTTTGGTAAATGGCTTAATTGCACAAGAGTATCTTTTAAATTTTATTTTGTTGCACATAAATACTCTAAAGTAGGTAAACTTGATTTGATTTAGTATGTATTAAATATTTGATGTATTTTAAATAATATATATTTATATTTATATATAAACATAAATATATTATATAAAAATAAATAAAATAATTAAAAACTGCAAATCCGCCTAGGCCGATTAATCCCCGATTAATCCCCGATTAATGCTCTGGGCGCTGGGCGCTAGCAATCCGAACGCCTAGCGCCTAGCGTTTTTTACAACCTTGTATCTAGATCATAGTCAGTTGCATGAAGAAACCACATGGGCACAACATGAAGAAACCACTAACAACATGGGCCAAAATGACGTGTCATCATTGTTGAGATGTCAAGTATGTCAAGTATCGTTAAGACATTTTCACTTCTCATCCCAATATTTTTATTGCTTTCATATATCACTTTCGCTCCCTTTTAGTTATCCATGACATCTTCACTCTTTATTCCCATGACAAGCATCTTCATCGTGAGCCTTGCCTTTCATGTATCCAAGGGATCCCTTGCTTGATCCTGATTTCCATGGTCCTTCTCCACCATGGACACCTCTTTTTTTAACTTTTGCGGATAAAATTGCTTTCGGAGTCCACATTTGAACTCCCACCATTTGTAACGAAAGCATCCACCTTTCAATAGTGCAAATCACCATTCCTTAGCTTCATCTCTAAGGCACAGTGTTGCAATACTCAGTTTCTCACCATCACCTATAATGCTAAGAGATTCAAAATATTGATCCAAGAATGTTAAGAAATCTTCAATCCCTTCTGCGGTCCTTGCTCTATGGAACACCTTGAGGCTTTATTCTAACATCGTCATTACGAAACTTGGCCTTGACACCCCTTTTCATGGGCTCGGACTTTGCACTACCGATGACCACGCGGCACTAGACTCTCACTCCTCTTGAGAGGATAGTTTAGCATTTCTCTCCAACATGCTTCAGAATATTTCTAAGGACTCTGAAAGATTGAATGAGTGACTAAACCCAATCTCACTTAGAACACTCGAAAACGCATTCAAATAGTTGAAAGAACTCAACAACACTCACTGTATTTAGAAGGATTTCTTATGAAGACTCTTTTTCACTCAAACGTGAATGGTTTACAAATGATACAATGTCACCTTTATCTAAGGCTTCTACACCTAAATGGATGACTAAGATTAAATTGATCATATGATTACAAATAAATTCTAGAATGATCTATACAACTTCCAACTACTCTAATAGTTACATGACTTATCTAGAAATTTACAAAGTCTTATCTATTAAGCGTCCTTCCTTTTCTAGAGTCTTCCACCTAACTCTAGAAAAGGCCTTTATCTCTCTCTTGACTTTAGGCATTCAATGGAACCTTCATCCAACATAAAACCCATTTGTAGAAACTTTCACCCATCTCTACACCTTAAATTGGACTTCCATGGCTTTCAACCTTTCTTGGGCCTTGTAGAATAAATTGGGCTTGAGACTTCCTTTGGACTTTCATTCACAAGTTGACTTGCAGAAGAAACGGACCGTGACACGCGCGCGCGCACACACACATGGTATTTGGTTGAATGCCTACGGGCATGGCCATTTTTCTTTAAAAAAACATTTGCTTCACATACTTGAACTGGGCCAGTGCATAGGAAAGTTTGTGCAGTCTTTTCCAATTTGCATTTACAGCTAAATTGCAGTGTATACATTCTACCTGATGGGGGCATGAGTTGATTTCTTAACAGTAAGCAAATGAAATGACTTGGCCTTTGTGCATCTTACCGTCATTATCCCTTCTGGCTACATTTCACTGTAAGTCTGGAAAAGACTTGAAGTTATTTACCTGAAGGAGCAAATTGCTATTCTTTTGCATTAAAGACTAAATCACCTTTCTAAATTTAAAGAATATAAAATGGTTGCACTTTCATTTGATTGATCTTTCTGATAAATTATCCCTATGTTTTCCATATCTCTCCATGCTTATCGCTTAGGCATGTGACACTATTCCTCTTGTTGACTTTCAGATTGCAATAGAGGAGAAGCAATCTATATTGGGAGGCATACCAGAAGAATTCAAGGAGAAGGGTTCATTGCTGTATGGTTCTCTAATAGATGGCAAGGTGATGGTTAAACACACATAGTTTCAACTGATTAGATTTTTGACCCTGTATTTGATATCTAAATCAATGGTGAAGTGTAATGACATTCTCATTGTTGGTTGAAAAGGCGAGATTGGCGAATTTATTAATTTTTCTACACACCTAAAGCTCTATCTCTCTTCACCATTTTCTTTTCTTCTCCCTTCTTTTCTCAGCCTGGTGGTTGAACAGTTATGATGTGTCCCCATCAAGGGGCAAGCAATTATATTTTTCTGATCATTTGTCTATCATATTTATATATGTTCTCATATAATCTAACGAGTTTCCTCATATAATACAAAATATACTGTTTTGATGCATTCACAATGGTGTTTCAGGGTGGGCTGCAAAACCTGATTCAGTTTATTAAATTAAATGATCCAGACAAAGTGTCTGTAGCTCTCGCATCATCGCTAGATACTCTTGCAGAGATGGAGTTATTACAGGTAACCTTTATTCATGTATCGATATTAACATATAAACAACAGTAGAGGTGAATAAGGTAAAAGGAAAAACGTGAACATTTTTACCATCAAATATCAAGTATCTTTCCAACTATATAGTGTGCTGATTTTGTTTAATCAGTTGGTCACACAATAAATCAGCCAACCATACTTTATTTTTATATTAATCTGTAGATCAATGAATTCACATAAGATACCAAAGTTCCCAAGCATATAATTTGATAGCATGCCTCTAAAGCATAGAAGAATATCTAGCAAGTCAGCATACCATATAAATATCTAATGATTATAAAAATGTAACAGGCTCCAGGGTTGTCTTTTTTATTGCCGGAGCAATTCTTAAATTATCCAAGGTAACTTGGCAAACTCTCCCTATTTCCTATTTCTCTCTCCATGAATGCATGCATGCATGTGCATGTGTCTTTTCTCCCATACATGTGTGTTTGCTTCCCATCATGTTCGCGTCTGAATGCATATGATAGCTTGCATGTTTGATGGTGTGAATGCATGCTCAAGCAGGGGTTATTGACGTTATTGGATATGCCTTAGGCGGTGGTGCTATGCGAGCAGTCATTGTCTTTTGTCAAAATCAAACCTTATTAAGGATTTCTTAGCTTCACTTGCTTTGATGATGGTCAGTTAGAACTTGTAAATTCAGAACAATGTCTGATATTTTGTTTATTTTAATTTACATTCTAGCTGGTAGCTATTACATAACCTCATAGTGGAGTCTTGATTACGAGTTCTCTGGTAATTTTTTCTACACATTGCATGTGAGTCAGACCACATGCGGTTCCCATAAATGGTGGAAATTAAAAAAAAAATTTTTACTTTAAAGGGAGAATTTGAAGCCAGATAGTACATTACTGAAAGACTAAATGAAGCGTTAAAAGGTTGGTTAGTCTGAAGCACATATGAATATTGACACTGTTTGAAGGGGATTAATAGTGCACAGGACTTTTGATATAACAGTGATAACCTTGTCACTTTCACATGGAAACACAGAAACCGTTAAATCAAATAGCAAACGATTAATTGAAAAGTTCACTCAACTCTCTTGTAATTTTTTGGTCCTTAATAGGTTTCAAACAGGAAGATAGCTTTAGTACGTGGTGAGATTTCTACTGTAGGCTATGTTTGCAGTTGTAGAAAGGCCATTCAAAATTTCCAAAAATTTGAAGCTATGTCCCATTAAGGTCTATATTGAAATCTCTATTGATGTGGCTATGGTCTGAAGATTTGACCAAAATTATATATTCTTTGTTTTCTGTTGACACCTGGAAATACCATGAATAAGTTCAGAAGCAGTTGTCAGCCATATTGTGACATCGCTCTTAATCTTTCCTTTTGCTGCCATTGCGCTGCTTTGCTGTCCTTTGTCTCTCTTCCGTCTGCTCTCTCAGATGCCGATGTTCATATGTTAAATGTTTAAAGAGTGGGTTAGTGGCTGACAAGATATTTAATTGGGTTTTGCTTGGGGTTGACTAGTGAAAGGCCGATCTTGTATTGTTTAACTAGGTAGCTGATGCGGACGAACTGCAGGCCCAGGCGGCGGCTGACCGGCGCCTAGGGGATGGCCCCATGCATGATTCGATCGTGCGGGACGAGCCACCGGTTGGACTGGTGACTTATTTGAGGAGGAAGAGACGTGGGGTCGCGACTTAGCCTCCAGAGGGGCGTTTTGGTCTTTCAACGTAGAACTGGATTTTCTCCCTTGCTTTATATTCTAGGTATAGCCGTCTTTGTCTTTTATGCTTAATATTGTGAAGAACAATTAGATGTCATCTTGACGGAGTTTAGGCTTTGGTCCGTTCATCCAAAGCTAGGAGAGAGTGTCTTCTCTTCAAAGAGACGCGTTATCTTTCTTTCTTGTGTTGTTCGTTATTTTGCAATCAATATTTTCCACCTTTTCATATTTTTTCCACAAATTAGTCGTCGATTTGATCGTTGGTACGAATAAATCGTATCAAATTGGTATCGGAGCAGTTAGATCTAATGGCAAGGAAACAAGATCGAAGGCAGATTCCGTGGACGAGAAGATTCAAGAATTGCGCGAGGAAATCAATAAAGAATTGGCGGCTACGAATTAAAGAATCACTATGGGGTTCAGGGACTCCGCTCACATGCAAGAGGATATGCAAAACGACATACGAGCGATGAGGGCGGATATTGGTCAAATCGGCCAATTTTTTCAAACTCTAATGGCGAAAAAAGAGAAGAAGAGGAAGAAGGCACAAGAAGGGACCATGGAAGAGATCTTTGACGATTCCGACCCGGAAATTCAATAACAAAGGGCCTAAGAAGCGAAGATAATTGCGATGTTTCCGGAAATTTCAGCAAACGTCACAACACCGTTAGGATCGGCATTGAAGGGGTCCGGGGTGGTCGATGCGGGGCCGGCCGGGGGCGACGCCCACCCTGGAGGGGTCGTCGGCCTCCTAGCAGGGCGGCGGGGCCGCGCGTCAGGGGCTAGGGCCCCGCGCGGCCCTGCAGCAGGCACATGAAGGCCGCGCAGGGTCCGCCTTGCAGAACAGGGGCCAGGGCCCCCCCTGTTTGGTCCTTGGGGGCCCCTGCCATGCCGATTTGTGGCCGGGGAGGCCTTCCCTAGAGGCAGCCAGCAACAGTGGATCCCCATGAGGTTTTTACGGGCTTTCTGGGGCGCGGCCGCGGCCCAGGGTGCGTTTTGGAGGCCGAATTGGACAACAACCTGTGCAAGGAGTTTTTGGAGGGCATAATGGGTTGGAACCAGATGACAGGCCTATGTGGCCTGAAGAGGAGTATACGTGGGAGGAATTTAACCCACCTTTAAGTCGCAGAGACGGTAGAGGGGGATGGTGATATGTGCCACATGATAGGACGGTTGAAGGAGCGACGTATGGAGACGTCAATGTTGTTCGGAGGTTGAAGAAGCTAAAGATGCCGGTGTTTGAGGGAATCAATTCGGATGAGTAGATCTACAGAGTGGAGCGGTACTTCCAGGTGATGGGATTTACAGAAGAGGAGGCCTTGCACGCTATTAGCATTTACTTTGGGGGAGAGGCTTTGGCATGGTACCGGTAGAGGATAGCCCGAAATCCGTTTTACTCTTGGACAGAGTTGACGTTGTACTTGCTGGATCGATTTCAGGAGATACATGGTGGAGATTTTTACGAGTAGCTCAGAGCACTTAGATAGGATGGTACTGTGCATGACTTTATTAAGAAGTTTGAGTTGCTTTCTGGTCGAGTACATGGCATCACTGAGGAGATACTAATGAGGAATTTTATGGGGGCTGAAGCCTTCTATACGGGCCGAGTTGAGGATGCAGAGTCCCGGGGGCTTGGAAGACCTGATTCGCCTCACGCAGAAGGCGGAGGAGAAGAATGCAGAGGAGAGGCGGATACGTGGGGATTGGGGGGCCAAAAACCCATGCCCAGCACCATCGGCAGTACAGAAGGCTCCTACGGGAGCACCGGACCCCAGAGGAGAGGCTCGTCCAGCGACATTGGGAGGCGATTGACAGAGGCAAAGGTGAGGGAGAAGCAGACGACGGGACTATGTTTTCGCTGTGATGAGCGGTTTACCCCTGGTCACTGATGCGCGAGTCGCCTACTACAGATCACCATAGTGCCAGATGAGGATGTGTATGTTGGCGATGCGCACGAGGTAGAGGAGGCCGCGGACGAGGAGAAATCCCATCTAGATGTAGCAGAGGTGTCCCTGAACTCCGTGGTAGTGTTCACCCCGAACCATACCATGAAGTTGTCAGGACGGTTGGATGACATGGCAGTGACGGTGCTCATAGACAGTGGGGCCACCCACAACTTCATTTCTCGCCAGTTAGTGGATCGTTATGGGTTGCAGCTGAGCCCCTTGGAGAAGTTTACGATTCTATTAGGGACGAGGAGGATGGATGAGAGCAGTGGGATATGCAAGAGGCTGTGCTTGACCTTGCAAGGTGTGCAGATCATGGAGGATTTCTTACCATTGGAGTTGGGCAATGTCGATGTGATTTTGGGCGTACAGTGGCTGAAGAGTTTGGACGAGGTCAAGATGAATTGGAAGCAGCTCAGGATGGAGTTCCAGGAGGGAGACCGCACGATGGTCCTGACAGGGGACCCTAGCCTCGTTTCTACTTAGTGGCTTTTAAGGCCATATCTCGCGTCCTATAGAGGTCAGGAGAGGGGTTCTTGGTGGAGTGTCAAGGGATAATGACAGAGGGCGAGGAGCCGCAGTAGGAGACCCCGATAGAGGTGGAGCTGTTGTTGGAGCGGTATCACAAGGTCTTCCAGACTCCGCAAGGTTTACCAGCGGCATGTGGACATGAGCACTCGATAGTGTTGCGTGAGGGGGGCACCAGTGAGTGTACGACCATATCGATACCGCGTATGCAGAAGGATGAGATCGAGCGGATGGTGCGAGAGATGATGCAGGCAAGGGTGATCCAGCCCAGTGTTAGCCCGTTTTCTAGCCTGGTGTTACTAGTTAAGAAGAAGGACGGGAGCTGGATTTTCTGCGTAGACTATCGAGCACTGAATAAGGAAACTATTCCCAACAAGTTTCATATTCCAGTGATCAATGAGTTGTTGGATAAGCTACATAGGGCATCGGTGTTCTCGAAGATTAATCTGAGATTGGGATACCATTAGATATTGATGAAGTAGGAGGATGTGCCAAAGACGGCTTTTCGCACACACGAGGGGCACCACGAGTTTTTGGTCATGCCTTTCGGCTTGATCAATGCTCCTTCGACTTTTCAGGCCTTGATAAATACGGTATTCCAGCCATTTTTAGGAGATTCATACTGGTGTTCTTTGATGATATACTCATCTATAGCAGGACGATGGAGGAGCACTTGGGACACTTGGAGCTGGCTTTTCAGGAGTTGTTGGCACACCAGCTTTATGCAAATCAGAAGAAGTGCAGATTTGGGTAGAGACAGATTCAGTATCTGGGACATGTTGTTTCTGAGGCAGGGGTGGCAACGGATAGAGCGAAGATAGAGGCAATGCTGGACTGGCCGCTGCCGACGACGTTGATATTATGGTCCCTATGAGATTGTGGCTAGGATTGGTCAGGTGGCATACAAACTGCAGTTACCCCCTTCGTTGTTGATACACCCGGTCTTTCATGTGTTCCAGCTACGGAGGGCGATTGGTGATCAGATGGTGTCGTCAGCTTTACCCACACACACATACTGATGACATATAGGTGTTGTTGGAACCGCTGGATGTGAGAGCCATACGCCATGGTCCGGGACGGAGGAGGGATGTACTGATACATTGGACATGCTTACCCGACTGTGATGCTACATGTGAGGCGTTCGACGTGATGCATGAGCAGTTTCCAGCTTTCCACCTTGAAGATAAGGTGGCTCTTCTACGGGCGGGTATTGATGCAGACGAATTGCAGGCCCAGGCTGTAGCTGACCCGCGCCTAGGGGATGGCCCCACGCACGATTTGATCGTGCAGGACGAGCCACCGGTTGGGTTGGTGACTTATTTCAGGAGGAAGAGACGTGTGGTCGCGACTTAGCATCCAGAGGGGCGTTTGGTCTTTCAACGCAGTTCTGGATTTTCTCCCTTGTTTTATATTCTAGGTCTAGCCGTCTTTGTCTTTTATGCTTAATATTGTGAAGAATAATTAGGCGTCATCGTGACGGAGTTTAGGCTTTGGTCCGTTCATCCAAAGCTAGGAGAGATGGTCTTTTCCTCAAAGAGACACGTTATCTTTCTTTCTTGTGTTCTTCATTATTTTGCAATCAATATTTTCCACCTTTTCATATTTTTTTCAACAAATTAGTCGTCGATTTGATCGTTGGTGCGAATAAATCGCATCAGTAGCTTTATGTTCACCGATTAGGAATTCTATTCCTTTAAATTTAAAGGATATTTCTGCTTTGCTAGGGAACACTAGGGGAATAAATGGACGTGAATAAACAAAATAAACAAACATGCATCCGAATGCTTAACTTGTGCATGTGCATGCTCTGACAAACACAATGACACAACCTCTCATGGTGCTGTCATGGTTATTGGGTAGGAGTTGCAGGGGAACGAGGACAGGGAAGAGTGAAGCAGAAAAATTGCACTAATTTAAATTTCATATTATTTACCTTAAATCTTTTTATTTTTGTATTCTAAAAATGCTCAAATTGGAAATAGTTTTGGAGGGAGAAAAGGAACTGTAAAGCAGGATGCTATGTTTTGTGTATACACATATTCTGACATATATGCAAAATTAAGGACAGTTTTCCAAACATTGATATCAGGGAATGGCTTTTTATGTTTTTGCTTTGTGAATGTACATATATTGAACACATGTTTTGTAGATGTACTGAACCAGTACTTCACTACTGGAAAGACACTCCGTAAGTTACAATGATTTTTTTGGATCTTTCCGAAATTCTAGCACACTATACACCAGATGCCTTAACCAAGAACTGTTGCAAGAAATAAGTCTATCACACAATTACTAGGCAAGGAGATATGTTTTTGGTAAATTTTGTGATGGTCTTGATATTATGGATCCCCACAAACATATACAAGTCATTCTACTATTTTTTTTTACTTTTTTGCTTTGTAAACTTTATATCTACATCCATAAGTTATCTCATTCAAAGAATTGGATACTAGATGCCTGGAATCCCGCGACGGCCAAATCAGACTCGCGGAGCCTGGATCAGACTGCCGGAACGAGTATTCACACAACAAAGAGCCTATGGTTTTGTCTGGCCGGCATCCTTCTCTGGTACCTGAGAATGAGACGAAAAGACGTTAGAGGAAAGGTGGTGGACCCCCGGGTCATGATGGACCCCTTGACTACCCTCTAATGCCTAAGTCAAATGATAATGGAGGAAAGGAGCTGATGTGCGTAAGATAGCTTCTGTGTGTCGAGGCATTTAAATTGAGTATGTATATTTTAAGTTTAGGGTATTTGGCGTACTCGTTTCGTGTTATGGGATTAGAGATACCCCATGGCGGAGATGATCCGTTACTTATGTAGAGTCCGAGGAAGGTTACGTCATGTCAGGCAGTTACGAGAATCGTAGATTTCTTGACGTAACAGACTCTTGAGATTGCGTCGTGGATAGATAAAGCAAGGTATCTGCCAACTTTTAAGTTGGGCACGCATATCCATTACACGGTTGGATGAACATGGATGGTTTCCACGTGTAATGATTTGAAGAGAGGATTGAAAATCACGTGGGGGTATTTATGGAAGCTGAGCTGTCATGGGTGTGAATCCTTATAAGAAGCAGTTGTAAGAGCCGACCTCATGCATGTGTCGCTAAGGTCGTCTTGAGGAGCTGTCTAGCTAAGAGGACGACCTTTTGAGGTCGTCCTCGCACGGCTGTTGGAGGAGCTGATCCCGTGGAAATCGTCTATGTGGAGCGTAGTTGTTGAGGGAGCCGACCTCGTGTGGGCCGTCCCTGTAGAGTGTAGCTGCTAAGGGAGCGAGATCTTCCTTGTAAAAGCTTGTTGGCATGGAGTCGACCTCGGATAGTGAGGTCGTCCTTATGGAGGGAGTGGTTTAGGGATCGATCTCATGAATGATGTCCTGAAATAATAGTTCCGCTGAAGGGACCGACCTCAAAGAGGTCGTCCCTGTTGGAAGAACTGAGGGGACCAAGCTTGAGTAGCGAGGTTGCCCTTTAGAGTTGTGCTGAGGACGGGCCGAGCTTACCTTTCTAGTCAGAGTTAGGAGACCTTTGAGGTCGAGCGGAACTCCTGGTGGATCCCATCTGTTAAGTTCGGCTTGGCTTCACAGCTGCTAGTGGGTCCCGAATTCAAAACGTTATCCACAATAGCACATCGTCTTCTGGCTTGATATAGCCGACCCGAGCTGCAACCATGAGGTCAGAAGTGGAGAGGTGTGGAGATGAAACCAAGAAAGAAGCTAAGGCCAACTCTGTCTGGTCTGACTCGCTTTGATGAAGGGTGGCGCTTGACTGGAAGCGCCCTCATGATGACGTGCTGATGTGGCCGCCATCTATCGAGATCCAAAGAGATGGCGCTCCGTCTCTCCTCTCATGACCGAACTAGGCTGGCTTGGGTTCCGAGGAGTTGATGTGGTGAAGTCTGATTTGCCAATGATAGATCAAAAGCTGGTCAGTCACGGAGATTTGAACGGTCATGAATGTTTCCCTTCAGTTGTCTGATTTGCCAATGATAGATCAAAAGCTGGTCAGTCACGGAGATTTGAACGGTCACGAATGTTTCCCTTCAGTTCCAAGCCTGGAGTAGGTTAAAATGGGAGGAAGTCAGCAGTTATTTGCACTTGTGCTTTTGCTTCATTGTCTCCTTGCTCTTCTTTGCACGAGGCCATGTCTAACTACACCGACCACCGACTCTCATGCCATACCTTTTGAACCTTTGTCGACGTCATCTTCGGAGAGTGTGCCGCCTCTGTTGGAGACCTCCCCAAGCGAGGAGGGTGATCATCCCCCCCGAGGAAATGGACAAAAATTGTCACGACCCGCTTCCCTAAAATGGAGGCGAGACGTGAAAAGGTCCGCACGAGAGTGGAGCTGTGAAGCCCCAAACCCGATAAGCGTCCAAAAGACATAAGCAGGTCCCTGTAACCACAACGGAATAACAATAATAACACAAGGAGAGACTGAAATAAAATTCACATCTCATAAATTGTCCAACATCAACACAAGTCTAACATCCAGAAAAGCCACCAGGCTAAAAGAAAAGAGTCCAAGGCCCAGAACAAAGCCAACAAAAGCGACGACATAACAAGGTATAGGTGCTACGCACCGATTACAGAACAACTGTCTAACAAAAGTAAAACATAACGAAGACACTAGGACTGGTCCCCAGTGTCCACGTACTCCCCGTCAAACACAAGCTCGGGCTCGGCGTCAGCAAACACCTCGTCCTCAACAAGGTACTCGGGCTCAGGATCTAACATGTGTCACCCAAAAGAGTAAAGGGGCACATGTCAGCAAGTCTAAAAAGACTTGGGCAAGGAAACTGAAGGTAAGGCAACTAGCAACCTAGCAGTTTAGTATGCATGACATGGCAGTTATAACATGAGTGCACAATTAAAAACATGGCAAGACAATTTGTACAAGGGAACAATTTATCGGGACAAGACAAGAGTAGCCAAGCTACTATCAATTCAATCAATTCACATTTTGTAGGTGTCTACGCCCTTCGCTGAATGGTATAACATTTCAGACCGATCGGCACTAAACACTACCCAATACCCACACGATATGGAGCCTGGGGTTCCCGCACATGGAACTCAGCTAGTGAGCCTGGGGTTGCCCCGCACATTGAGCTCGCATTCTTAGTTCACAATTCAATACATTTCGAGCGTTAGGGTTAGCAACTCATTATGCTCGCTTCTGGTCACGAGCCAGGAACCCAAGTATCGTAGCAAAGCTACGCTATCACAGCAACACCTAAAGAATGCGAGGTCATGACAATTTATTTGCGTACCGTTAATTAAATTAAACGTGACAGGCGAAATGCAATGACATGAACATATTCGCGTACCGTTAATTGAAAGTAAACATGACATGGAAATTGTGCAACATGCTAAATGTCGGAACTAGCTTCGTTGTCAAGCTAGTTCCCCAATTTGCGCCTAGGCGAGTATCATTTCGTCGCCTAGCCTCTTTTACGCCTACAACAAGCAAATGGCCTAAAACATGGCCTAAACCCTAAGTGGCAAGTTTCACTTGCCTAGCACCGGGGATGACGACCACTTCGTCACACGGATGCTATCTACGGGGGAAATCGCTGTTATGGGGGAAACAAACACCAAACACATGAAATTAATTAGGGTTTCATAAAAATTACAATAGGATATGAAAACAACGGTAGATCGATTTCTTACCGAGAGGAGGCGGAAGAAACACTCCGGGGAACCCTAGGATCAGATCTGGAAAAGATTGGAGAAGTTTGGGGAGAATTAGGGTTTTGGGGGATTTGGGGATTTTGATGGGTTTTTTGGTGAGATTTTGGGGAAGATGAGAGGTGGATGGAGTGAATGGATGGTTTGGATGATGGATTTAGGGCTTGGAATGGAGAAATGAAGCTTGGAGGAAGATGGGGGCTCAAGGGGGAAGATTTTAGGGTTTTGGGTCGTGTTGGAGAAGATGAAATCGTTTGGGTTGGGTTTAAATAGGTTGAGCTGGCGGCTGCCCAGAAATTAGGGTTTTAACACTGGTTAGTCGGTCAAAGAGCAACCACTGACCGACTAGTTTGGCAACTAGTCGGTCGGTCGACCAACGCAGACCGACTAAGTGCAAACAGTAACTCCTGAACGAAAATAGGATTCTAGAGTTAGTCGGTCCATGAACAAGTACTGACCGACTAGTTTGACATCTAGTCGGTCGATGAACGTTCTTAGACCGACTAAGAGTAAACAGTAGCTGATACAAAAATAAGATGATGAGTTAGTCGGTTAAAGAAGCATTGCCGACCGACTAGTTTGCAACTTAGTCGGTCAACCAACGTTCTTAGACCGACTAACGATAAACAGTAACTCCTGAGAAATTTAGAAAGCTAACTAGTCGGTCCAAGAAGGATTGCCGACCGATTGGATCGTCATCTAGTCGGTCGGTGCCCCTTCTTATACCGGCTAATGAGCACAGAAAAGTTCCGATACGGAGCGCGGGGCCCCGGGATCGATTCCTAAGACTCCTAGGCTTGATCTAATAGTAAGATACGACCGTTATGAAGTCCGTCACGAATGACATACTTCGGAATCGACAATCCTAAGGAAGAAACGAGAAAATACGACGAATCGATCGAAAATGAAAGCTACGGAGACGAAAACCACACATGAGGAGAAAATGCACCAAAACATATATTATATTATAATAAATCCAAATACATGAAAAGCAGTCGTTACATCCTCCCCAACTTAAGAAAATTCCGTCCTCGGAATTTCCAAATACTCACGAATCCGGAAACAAAAGTGGGAAACGCTCTCGCATCTCATCCTCATTCTCCCAAGTAGACTCTCCAGGTGAACCGTGTCGCCACATCACCCTCACAAGATTGACAATCTTGTTCCGAAGCGATTTCTGACGCCTGTCCAGAATCTGCACTGGGTGCTGGTCATACGTCATATCGGGGCGAACGGTAATCTCTGAAAAATCCACCGCATGAGACGGATCGCTAATGTATCGACGAAGCTGCGACACATGGAAAACATTGTGAACTCCTTCCAAAGACGGCGGCAAGGCCAAGCGATAAGCTACCTCGCCAACCCTCTCCAAAACGTCAAACGGTCCAATGTATCGCGGGCTCAACTTCCCACGCTTCCCGAAACGAATCATACCACGATTCGGGGAAATCTTCAAGAACACATGGTCGCCCGGCTGAAACTCCAAAGGACGACGTTTAGCATCCGCCCAATGCTTAAAACGGTCCTGAGCAATCCTCAACCTCTCCCGAATATTCCTGACGATATCCACGGCCTCCACGATCATCTCAGGTCCCAACAACTCCCGATCACCAACGTCATCCCAACTCAATGGCGATCGACATTTCCTCCCACGAACCCTTGAAATCCAACATGCACGCCCTCAGCATGTCTTCCAAAATCTGAATCGTCCTCTCGGACTGGCCATCCGTCTGCGGATGGTACGCCGTGCTGAAACTCAGACGCGTACCCAAGCTCTTCTGCAAACTCTGCCAGAACTGAGATGTGAACCTCGTGTCTCTGTCAGACACGATACTCACGGGGACTCCATGAAGTCGCACAACTTCCTGCACGATTCACGTTACATCACTATCCAAACTAGGAAAAGGAAATAAAAACGGAGGGTAAAAGAACTTTACCTCCATATATCTCCTTGCTAGCGCCTCAGTGGACTGTCCCACTCGGAACGGAATAAAGTGCGCAGATTTGGTCAATCGATCTACGATCACCCAAATCGCGTCATTCTGCTTCGGACTCCGAGGTAGTCCAGTCACGAAATCCATAGTGATGTGTTGCCATTTCCACTCCGGAATCGGAAGCGGTTGTAGCAACCCGGCCGTACGCTGATGCTCCGCCTTCACTTGCTGGCAAACCAAGCACTTGGCTACACTCCGAGCCACACTTCTCTTCATACCATGCCACCAATAATTCAGACGAAGATCCTGGTACATCTTGGTGCCACCAGGATGCACAGAATACGGCGAACTGTGTGCCTCCACCATCAGCTCCTCTCTGATATCCCCAGCTGGCACACACAACCTGGCTCCAAACCTCAGCGAGCCATCCTCATGAATCAAAAAGTCAGTCCGCAGACCGGCTTCCACCTGCTCCCGAATCCTCACCAGCTTTGGATCCTCAGCCTGGCCAGCCTTAATCCGATCCACGATCGTCGACTGCACCTGCATGTACATCAACGACGAAGCCTCCCCAGGAAGAACAATCTCCACACCAGACTCGCAAAAATCCTGCTGCAATCTCCACTGCGAGGTCAAAATCATCACCGCTGGAAGCCTACTCAAAGCATCTGGAACCACATTCACCTTGCCAGGGTGAAACTGCAAATCAATATCATAATCCGCCATAAGCTCCAACCATCGACGCTGTCGCATGTTGAGCTCTTTCTGAGTGAAAATATACTTCAAGCTTTTGTGATCGGTGAAAATCTTCACTTTCTCACTCAGCAAGAAGTGCCTCCAAATCTTAAGAGCAAACACAACGGCAGCCAACTCCAAATCATGCGTCGGATAATTCTTCTCATGAACCTTAAGCTGACGAGACGCATACGCCACAACATGCTCGTGCTGATGCAACACACAACCGAGACCCTTGCCAGAAGCATCGCAAAAGATCTCAAATCCACCGCTGCGATCAGGCACAACAAGAATATGGGCACTCGTCAACCTCTCCTTCAGAATACCAAAAGCACTCTCACAATCATCCGACCAAACAAAAGCAACATCCTTCCGCGTCAACCTGGTCATTGGCTCAGCAATACGAGAAAAGTCCTTAATGAATCGCCGATAATAACCGGCAAGTCCAAGAAAACTCCGAATCTCAGACGCAGACGACGGAACAGGCCACTCCCTGATGGCCCGAATCTTCTCGGGATCCACTGAAATACCATCTCCAGTCACCACATGCCCGAGAAAAGCAACTCTATCCAGCCAAAACTCGCACTTCGAAAACTTAGCATACAAACGATGCTTCCTCAAAATCTCCAACACCGTCCTTAAGTGCGAGGCATGCTCTTCCTCCGACTTCGAATAGATCAGAATGTCGTCAATAAAGATAACGACAAACTTATCCAAAAAGTCGTAGAAAATCAGGTTCATCAGATTCATGAAAACTGCGGGCGCGTTAGTTATGCCGAAAGGCATAACCACGAACTCATAGTGTCCATACTTCGTCCTGAACGCTGTCTTCGGAACATCTCCCTTCTTCACCTTCAACTGATGGTAACCACTCCTCAAATCCAATTTTGAAAACACCCTCGAACCTCCAAGCTGATCAAAAATATCATCGATGCGAGGCAACGGGTATTTATTCTTAATGGTCACCGCATTCAACTCCCGATAGTCCACGCACATGCGACGCGAACCATCCTTCTTCTTAACCAGCAACACCGGTGTCCCCACGGAGACACGCTAGGATTAATATAACCCTTCTGTAAAAGCTCATCCAACTGCTTCCGCAACTCTTCCAACTCTGCAGGTGCCATACGATACGGCGCCTTCGAAATCGGCTGCGCACCTGGAACGAGATCGATAGAAAATTCCAAAGCCCGATCAGGCGGCAAACCAGACATCTCCTCGGGGAAGACGTCGCCAAAATCACGCACCACAGCTGGCCACTCCGGCTCCATCTACATAGCCACAGCCTCCACCGGCCTGGCCCGAAATCTGACAGGACCAAGCGAACTGCTACCACGACTGAACTCAAATACTGGATGTCCGGGAATCTCGAACACCACCTTCTTTCTCCGACAGTCGATCATAGCATAGAAGCTCGCAAGCCAATCCATCCCAAGAACTGCATCATAGTTGATGATGTCGTGGACAATGAAATCAGCGAAAAGCTCATGCCCACAGACCACCAACGAGCAAGAATTGCAACCACGATGCACCGAGACCACACCATTCCATGTAACGATATTCCAACTCTTGGGTAGAGGGGACGTCGACAAGGAATGCCTCTCCACGAAGCTCCGAGAAATAATACACATCGATGCACCAGAGTCGAAGAGGACTCGTGCAGGAAATGTGCAAACCAAAACCACACCTAACAAGCAATTAACAATCAAACCCTAGTCTAGCAAACAACCATGTTCAAGCAAACAACACAATCTAACAATCAAAACCAGCTAGGAAAGTAACAGCTAGAGTGAGGATTACCTGCGATAACCTCATCCACAGCCTCGCTCTCCGCGGCGGTCATTAGAAAAGCATGCCTCCTCGGCGGAACAGCCTGCCGAAAAGCCTGCCCCTGCGGAACAAGAGCTGCTCCACGAACAGCAGGAACAGACGCTCGCTGCTGCAACGACTGAGCTGCAACAGGAGCCCTCCGCAGCGGATCCGCATGCCGACAATCCTTTGCGACATGAGAAGCATCACCGCAAATCAAACACTGGCCCAGAAACTTCCGACACTGATCCTTGACGTGACCAGGCTTGCCGCAGAAATGGCAAAACTTCGGAATAGGCCCTCCTGGCCTCTTAAACTGAGCAGACTGATTAGGCCTGAATCCAGGTCTAACCACAGCTCTCGCCTGCTCCACAGGCCTCTTCCCAGCGCCAACAACAGATCCCTTCCTCTGGTTCACGAGCAGCTCCTGCCTCTTGGCAGCGACCAGAACCTTCTGATAAGATTCCCGGTCAGAGGAGGTCACAAAACTCTGGAGCTCCGAAGCAAGCCCCTGCAGGAACCTCTGAGCCCTCTCCTCAGCGTCCTGCACCATCTTTGGTGCAAACCGACTCAGCCTCATGAACTCTTGGTGATATAGGTCCACCGACGAGTTCCCCTGCTTCAAATCGATAAAACGCTGCAGCATCTCCTCCCTGGCAGCTTTCGGGAAGAACTCACCATCAAATCTGGCCTTGAAGGTAGCCCAAGCTATCGGCTCCACCAACATCTTCTCTTCCGCATCCCACCAATTCCGAGCATTATCCTTGAGTTGCCTCTTCGCCAAATCAACCCATCCAGCCGGGGTGATCTTGGCCATCTTCAGATTGTCCTCGATGTTCCGAATCCACTCATCGGCAGCCATAGGACCCTCAGAACCATCAAAATATGCGGGACCCAGCTCCCGAAATTGCTTCGCTCCTGGCTCAGAGCGAGGGGCATCCGGAAGAGCCCGGGCAGCTCGAGCAAGTGGAGCATTCTGGACTTGCAAAAGCACGCCTTGCTGCACTTGCATCATCTGGAGCATCATCCGCATCATCTCACCGCTGGTGGGTTCCCGCTCAGACTCCTCATCATGAGGGACCGCACCACTACCACCACCACGGATGAAACGTCTTCCTGCCATCTAGTGACACAGAAAACGAATCAGATTAGACTCATAGCTTATGACATCGGACGTCGAACTTAATTTATTGGACATTCAAATATTATTATCGCTATTCCAAAAATCGCAGTTACAGAGGGACCTGCATGGGCCACCACTAAAACCTGTCACGACCCGCTTCCCTAAAATGGAGGCGAGACGTGAAAAGGTCCGCACGAGAGTGGAGCTGTGAAGCCCCAAACCCGATAAGCGTCCAAAAGACATAAGCAGGTCCCTGTAACCACAACGGAATAACAATAATAACACAAGGAGAGACTGAAATAAAATTCACATCTCATAAATTGTCTAACTAACATCAACACAAGTCCAACATCCAGAAAAGCCACCAGGCTAAAAGAAAAGAGTCCAAGGCCCAGAACAAAGCCAACAAAAGCGACGACATAACAAGGTATAGGTGCTACGCACCGATTACAGAACAACTTTCTAACAAAAGTAAAACACAACGAAGACACTAGGACTGGTCCCCAGTGTCCACGTACTCCCCGTCAAACACAAGCTCGGGCTTGGCGTCAGCAAACACCTCGTCCTCAACAAGGTACTCGGGCTCAGGATCTAACATGTGTCACCCAAAAGAGTAAAGGGGCACATGTCAGCAAGTCTAAAAAGACTTGGGCAAGGAAACTGAAGGTAAGGCAACTAGCAACCTAGCAGTTTAGTATGCATGACATGGCAGTTATAACATGAGTGCACAATTAAAAACATGGCAAGACAATTTGTACAAGGGAACAATTTATCGGGACAAGACAAGAGTAGCCAAGCTACTATCAATTCAATCAATTCACATTTTGTAGGTGTCTACGCCCTTCGCTGAATGGTATAACATTTCAGACCGATCGGCACTAAACACTACCCAATACCCACACGATATGGAGCCTGGGGTTCCCGCACATGGAACACAGCTAGTGAGCCTGGGGTTGCCCCGCACATTGAGCTCGCATTCTTAGTTCACAATTCAATACATTTCGAGCGTTAGGGTTAGCAACTCATTATGCTCGCTTCTGGTCACGAGCCAGGAACCCAAGTATCGTAGCAAAGCTACGCTATCACAGCAACACCTAAAGAATGCGAGGTCATGACAATTTATTTGCGTACCGTTAATTAAATTAAACGTGACAGGCGAAATGCAATGACATGAACATATTCGCGTACCGTTAATTGAAAGTAAACATGACATGGAAATTGTGCAACATGCTAAATGTCGGAACTAGCTTCGTTGTCAAGCTAGTTCCCCAATTTGCGCCTAGGCGAGTATCATTTTGTCGCCTAGCCTCTTTTACGCCTACAACAAGCAAATGGCCTAAAACATGGCCTAAACCCTAAGTGGCAAGTTTCACTTGCCTAGCACTGGGGATGACGACCACTTCGTCACACGGATGCTATCTACGGGGGAAATCACTGTTATGGGGGAAACAAACACCAAACACATGAAATTAATTAGGGTTTCATAAAAATTACAATAGGATATGAAAACAACGGTAGATCGATTTCTTACCGAGAGGAGGCGGAAGAAACACTCCGGGGAACCCTAGGATCAGATCTGGAAAAGATTGGAGAAGTTTGGGGAGAATTAGGGTTTTGGGGGATTTGGGGATTTTGATGGGTTTTGGTGAGATTTTGGGGAAGATGAGAGGTGGATGGAGTGAATGGATGGTTTGGATGATGGATTTAGGGCTTGGAATGGAGAAATGAAGCTTGGAGGAAGATGGGGGCTCAAGGGGGAAGATTTTAGGGTTTTGGGTCGTGTTGGAGAAGATGAAATCGTTTGGGTTGGGTTTAAATAGGTTGAGCTGGCGGCTGCCCAGAAATTAGGGTTTTAACACTGGTTAGTCGGTCAAAGAGCAACCACTGACCGACTAGTTTGGCAACTAGTCGGTCGGTCGACCAACGCAGACCGACTAAGTGCAAACAGTAACTCCTGAACGAAAATAGGATTCTAGAGTTAGTCGGTCCATGAACAAGTACTGACCGACTAGTTTGGCATCTAGTCGGTCGATGAACGTTCTTAGACCGACTAAGAGTAAACAGTAGCTGATACAAAAATAAGATGATGAGTTAGTCGGTTAAAGAAGCATTGCCGACCGACTAGTTTGCAACCTAGTCGGTCAACCAACGTTCTTAGACCGACTAACGATAAACAGTAACTCCTGAGAAATTTAGAAAGCTAACTAGTCGGTCCAAGAAGGATTGCCGACCGACTGGATCGTCATCTAGTCGGTCGGTGCCCCTTCTTATACCGGCTAATGAGCACAGAAAAGTTCCGATACGGAGCGCGGGGCCCCGGGATCGATTCCTAAGACTCCTAGGCTTGATCTAATAGTAAGATACGACCGTTATGAAGTCGGTCACGAATGACATACTTCGGAATCGACAATCCTAAGGAAGAAACGAGAAAATACGACGAATCGATCGAAAATGAAAGCTACGGAGACGAAAACCACACATGAGGAGAAAATGCACCAAAACATATATTATATTATAATAAATCCAAATACATGAAAAGCAGTCGTTACAAAAATGCAGTGCAATTCAAGCCTAGGGGGTCGGATAGGGTTGCTTCCTCGACAGGGAGTCGGTGGCCTCGTGGCGATGGTGCTCGAGCTGCGCAGTCTGCTTGTCACCATCCTAGAATCCTTCGGTGATCAACCTTGACTCGAATGAATAGATTAAGTCCCATCGCCATGCCTTAGCCGAGCATTTACGGAAGGGGTAAGGAAAGGTGAATGATGGGATGTCTGTTGAGCCACTACAAAAGAAACTCTGGGTTACGGCCTTCGAACAAGCATCGTGCCCACCACACCCTAAGGCAGGATTGGCACATGCCAACAAGCCTGGTGGGGGCCCAGGTCTGACGGCGAGGTGTCGATTCGTGGGGCGCCGCCTAGACGCATAATTGCTGGTGCCGAGCTCTTTGGAATAAGGACGCTTGATTACATGCTGAGGAGACTGATGGGCCCATCATCACCTATCGGCGGTAACAAGGAGAGACCGACACATCCAACTAAATAAGGGGCGTTTTTCGCAACTCTTGGCCTCTTGAATATATTTTAATTACTATGGGGGCATTGGGGTAATTTGCTATTTTGTGAAATTGTGTTAAATGGGAGGGTTGTAGCCATCCCTAATTATGCTTGATTATTGATTTTGTGTGAGATTATCCAAGGAAGAGTGCGGACGTACTCTTTACCGGCGTCTTGGTAGGGTGGTTGCCCCGTATAATTGTAGCCAAATTTATCGTTTATCCATACTTTCAGCAATAAAGTTAAGTTTTGCTTTCGAATTCTATCAATTTGGTATTAGAGCGAATAACGATTCATGGCGGCGTCGACGAGATCCAAAGACAAGTTTGAAGCTTTGAAGAAAAAATTCAATGGCGAGATTGACGTCGTGAAGAAAACCCTAGCGGATAACGACGAATCAATGGCAAAATTGACGGATTCCGTTGATCGGATCATGGCTTCCAATGAGAGGTTGAAGGCTAGGCAAGACAAACAAGATGAGGCCTTCGCGCAAATTATCTTCCAACTATCGATTCTCACGGGAAAGGGTGGAAATGACGGTGCAAACCCTAACCCTTCGAAAAAGATGACACCTTTGGAGAAGGGGACGGAAAAGATGGAGAATTTTGATGAAGGCTTGCTTTCCGACGCCGATGATTACTTCAAAGACGAAGAGGAGCTGTGGAAGAACGAGGAGTCCGTCACACATCATCGAGACGTCGAAGGAAGCCGGCTGAACCCCCACACTCTTCATGGGGGTGGTCGGCCCAGACCAAGGGCAGGGGCAGTCGCCCCACCCTCTCCAGCTTCCGACAGGGTCGATCGAGCCCTGCCGGCCACCAGCAGGGGCAGGGGCAGTCGCCCCGCCCTCTCCAGCTTTCGGCAGGGTCGGGCGAGCCTTGTCGGCCACCAGCAGGGTCGGTCGACCCTGACCCTTGCTCTGGAGGGGCCATCGACAGCCCCGGTAGGGCTCATTGGGGGCTCGGCAGCCCCTGGCAGTTTCTAGTGGGGTTTTCCGACTTGGCTTTGCCCTGAACAACAGTCCAAACTTCTCTGCAGGCGCAACAGGGCTACGAGGATCGCCCCATCGCTATTCTGGACCTGCACATGGTGATGTGTTCTCTTTTGGAGAAGGAGGTGGTGTCAACTATGAAGATGAAAGAGGATGGACTTATGGAGGAGGAGATGATTGGGACGACTACAAAGGACGAGGAGGGGGTCCACGAGGGGGCTATGGAGATCGCGGGTGAGGGCCACAGAGGGGACATGAGACACATCATGATAGATGTCAGCATTATCACCAGCCTAGACATGCCGATGTCAGAGTTGACCAAGGACACTTTGGGGGTGGATGGCAGAGTACAGAAGTTGAAGATGCCCATATTTGAAGGGGATGATCCATATGGGTGGATTTACAGGACAAAGAGGTTCTTTACTGTATCACGTATGTCCAAGGCACAGAAGTTAGAGGCGGCGGCAGTATGTATGGAAGGACGTGCTCTAGGGTGGTATCAGTGGAGGGAGCAGCGACACCCCTTTTGCAGTTGGGAGGAGATCAAGGAACGCATATTGGAGAGATTTCGAGAGCCACATATGTGAAACCTCCATGCGCAGTTGTATGTGCTCAGGCAGGACGGGCCCGTCAGGAAGTACATAGAGAAATTTGAGGTCATCTTAGGGCGAGTGCGAGAGGTCTCTGATGAGTCACTGGAGGTACCTTCATGAAGGGCCTCAAGCCCGTTCTTCGCTCAGGCATTCGTCCATACAAAGCTTATGGGCTGGTGGCGGTCATGGAGATGGTACAGATGGTAGAGGACCACCAGATGGAGGAGAGGAGATTTAGGGGCGGTTGGGGTGGGCAGGTTCAGCAGGGAGTTTCCGCAGCAGCACGAGGGTCGAAGGTAGCTACATGACAGAGTAGAAGAATAAGGAGAAAACGACAGAGAAGAGCAGCGCACCACCAGCAGGGGGCACTTCATGAGGATGACAAACGTCGGGATGAGGGAGAAGTGTCAGA
Organism: Scilla litardierei; assembly: GCA_030789695.1. NCBI lineage: Eukaryota > Viridiplantae > Streptophyta > Magnoliopsida > Asparagales > Asparagaceae > Scilla > Scilla litardierei. The sequence continues at coordinate 35,742,671 of CM061140.1, forward strand.
AGGGGCTCTGCTTCAGGTGTGACGAGAGGTTCACACGAGGCCATAGGTGCAGGACACAAGCTGCAGGTACTGTTGCTAGATGATGGGGATGATGCGGCTGAGGTAGATGACGAGGCCACCGAGGAGGAGGATATAGAGGACCAGCAGGCGGATGTGGCGGATGTGTCCCTAAACACCATGGTAGGGTTCACACCAAACCATACTATTAAGTTAATGGGCCATATTGGTGACCAGGAGGTGATGGTACTGATTAACAGTGGTGCAACCCACAATTTCATCTTCAGGCAGGTGGTGTATCAGTAGGGGTTGCAGTTGACATACATCGGTAATTTCAGCGTGATGATGGGGACGTGTAAGAAGGAGAGCAGCCGAGGAGTGTGCATTGGACTGGTGCTGACATTGCAGGAGGACATGTTAGCAGATTTTCTGCCCTTGGATTTGGGGAGTACAGATGTCATCCTGGGCATGACATGGCTACGAACTTTGGGCGAGATAATGGTGAACTGGAAGCTGCTACGGATAAAGTTCCAGGAGGACGGGAGGGCAGTGATGCTGTAGGGGACCCTAGTCTAGGCAGAGCCTTGGTTTCACTGAAGACCATAGTGAGGACCATCCAAGCGGAGGGGGGATTTATTCTGGTGGAGCTACACATGTTAGCGGGATAGGGTGGTGCTGAGGCATATAGTGGGCAGCCGATCCTAGAAGAGGTGCAGACTTTGCTGGAGCAGTTTGGAGAGGGTTTTCTGGAGCCTCGGGGCCTCCCACCTCTAGAGACCAAGAGCACGTCATAGTTTTGCGGGAGTGTGTGTCTCCTATCAGCGTGGGGCCCTATCGCTATCTATAGACACCGAGGGATGAGATCGAGAGGATGATGGCAGAGATGGTCCAGGCTGGTGTTATCCAGCCCAGTGTGAGTCCTTTTTCCGGACCCGTGCTGTTGGTGAAGAAGACGGATGTGAGTTGGCGCTTCTGTGTGGACTACAAAGCATTGAATAAGGAGATAGTGCTAGACAAGTTTTCCATACTGATGATTGACGGGCTCCTGGACGAGTTGCATAGTTCAGCCATTTTCATGAAGATCGGCCTCATATCAGGCTACCATCAGATCAGCATGCGCGTATAGGATGTGGCTAAGACTGCCTTCAGGCCGCATGCGGGCCACTATGAGTTCTTAGTCATGCCTTTTGGCTTGACTAACTCTCCGGCTACGTTCCAGGCTCTGATGAATAAGGTATTCCATCCCCACCTGAGGCGATTTGTACTAGTATTTTTTGACGATATCCTGGTGTACAGTCGCTCCTTGGAGGAGCACTTGGATCATCTACAGGAAGTGTGTCAGGAGTTGTAGTACCACAAGCTGTATGCAAACAGAAAAAGTGTCTATTTGGGCAGCCACATGTGGAGTACGTGGGACATGTGGTGTCCTCGGAGGGGGTAGATGCAGACATGGTGAAGATAATGGCGATGCTGGACTGGCTGCGCCCCACCACTCCCAGGGGGCTGAGGGAGTTCATTGGTCTTACAGGTTACTACAAGAGATTCGTAGAGGGTTACAGTACGATAGCTTGGTGATGTGCCCATATTTTTCATGTATTTACTGCATCATTTCATATCATATTTGCCATCCAAAGTTCATATTTATATATATTATCGCGCTTCTAACGTTATATTCGAGTTTCGTATAAAAATATGGATTTTCAGTAACTTTGGAGCGAATTGGAGCATTTATAGGACATGGACACATCCGAGACGTTCAGAGCATCATTGGCAAGGTCCAACAATTGTTCGGCAAGGTGAGGAAGAAGATTGGAGGAGTTGAGGAGAAGAGAACGAGAGTTGAGAGCCATAGGGGCACTTGGAGCTGATTTCCTACTCAACTCGGTCGAGCTGCTCTGCACTCGACCGAGCTGATACTCTTATAACCCCAACAGCACAGCGGACGTCGCATGTCTGCTCGACCGAGCGGCATTGCTACTCGACCGAGTAGGGCGACGCGGCCAGACTATTTGATGGGCCCAAGTGCCCATATTTTCGTATTTTTGTGGGGTCCCTACCCTTTGTATATAAGCACTATTTTTACCCTACTTTGAAGAGACGACTATTTTCCTTAGTCTAGTTTTTAGTTTAGTTTTAGAGAGATTTCCTTAGCCGTCGCAATTTTGTTGAAGACAGATTGGATTTTTATCTATTGCTTTTGCTTGGAATCTTGAGTCCTTAATTCTCTGCGATTGTCTGCAACGTTTTGGTAATGATTTCTAATCTTCTATTGCTTGCGTTAATGTCTTCTATTGCGATGATGATCACTCTTGTTTTTATTGAATTTTCTATTGTTATTTCTATGATCCATGAGTAGTCTTATCTAGGGCTGATGGATTAGCACTAAAATCTTAAGACTTAGATGTTTAGTTAGGATTTTTACGTTGTTTTGGTATAAAAGGGATGTGATTTGGTTGATCCAGTCAAGTTTGTAGGAGATTCAATATAGGGTTTGTATTTCCACGAGGTGGCGCGAACTTCTGACGGATATCCTATGGACTTGATTAGGTATGTTAGGAGGTCAAATTAGGATTCGTATTCCCACGAGGTGGCGCGAACTTCTGACGGGATCTAACGACATTCCTATATTACTTATAAGAGCCATCAAGTCACATATCGAGCTCTAATTTCCATGAGGTGATATGAGCAAGATTGAGCATAGTTGTCGATCCTACTGCACGTGTTGCGTGAGAGTCTATCCACGAGGTGGGGCTAACACGGGATACGTTTGACGAGTGGCTCAACGATAGTTGGACATGAGTTCTACATTTTTAGATGCGACAATCTCTCCCTAATAAAGCCAATTCGAGTAAGAGTTCTAGCCTAGCATCGACATCCGACGATCCTAGTGGTGACTCCTAATGCCCTACTCTTTTTATATTGTTGATAATCCTTGATAAACGATATTTGTGACAACCAATTTGAGTACACCCGCTGACAACGTTCTAAGATCTAGAAAGTACCCAAGTCTATTAGCATCACCTCCCTGTGGCATCGATATCTTTCTATATTACAAAGCTATGACACCGTGCACTTGCGGTAGTTTCCGGGTGTAAATCCGGAGCGCATCAAGCTTTTGACGTCGTTGTCGGGGAGGCAACGGTTATTGCTTGGGTTTATTTCTTTATTGAAGAATTTGTTAGCAACTCTTACCATCTCTCATCTTTCCATATTTTTATTCTTTTAATTCCTTTGCTACTGACGTTTTTATCTGAGTTTGGTGTTGTGCATGAACACTCGCCTCGGGGGTATTGACGATTCATCGCTATTTGACCCCGAGATTGAAAGAACAGTAAGGAGGCTCGAGCTGAAAAGAGGAATCTTATTATTTCTGAACCAATGGCAGAAGGCAACACTAATATCCCTCCACGTACTGGCTCTATTCGGCGTCACATAAAGCCCAATTTATATAGTACATCTTCTATCCTGAGACTGCAGCTGACAGCAGGAAGCTTTGAATTGAAGACTGACTTGATCAATTTGATACAGCAGGACCCATTCCATGGGCACATACACGAGAACCCAAACCATCATATAGACATCTTCCTGGCAAAGTGCGATACCTTCGAGGTAAAGGATATGAGTGGCGATGCAATAAAGCTCAGATTATTTCCGTTCACCCTACGTGACAAGGCCGCTTATTGGTTGTGGACGCACCCTACGAATACCTTCACAACTTGGGAACAGTTGGCTTTGGCATTCATTAACAAATTCTATCCACCATCCAAAACGGTGAGGATCAGAGGGGCGATCATCAACTTTAAGCAGCTTCCTCAGGAGTCGCTATATGAGGCATGAGAGAAATTTAAGGACTTGCAACATCAATGCCTGCACCATGGTGTCCCGGAGTGGGACCTTATTCAGAGTTTCTACAATGGGCTCAAGTCAGACACCAAGATGATCATTGACACCTCCGCTCAAGGCGCCCTATTGTCCAAGCCACATGGGGAGGCCATATCTTTGTTGGAGCAAATGGCCTCCAACAACCAACAATGGAGCGATGAACGCTCGACACTTAGAGGTACAAATTCAGAGGTGAAGATCGCTACACAGCTTGAGGGCCAGCTTGAGACTCTTTGCAAGCAGGTTGCATGAATTGAGCAGAGGTTGGACACTATTCCTACTACTGCCAGAGCTCCAGTTTATGCTACACATGAGGACTATGCCGAGTAAGGGTACGCCCCAATAGAAGGGTCCTGCGAAGGAACTGGCTTACTGGCGGAGCAAGTCAATTTTATAGGAGGGGAGAAATCAGTGGCAGAATCCGGCGGCGAGAAATCGTCCCGGATTTTCTTATAGCAACTCCAATGGAGCATTGCAACCTCCAACCCAACAGAGGCCACAACAACCTACTCAACAGCAAGGGCCACCTCCACAGCAACAATATGGATTTAGGCCACCTGGCCTTACAGACCGCCAGGTTACTATAATCGTCAGCCTTATCAGCAACAACAACAGTATCAGCAACCGACGGAGCAAAAATCGAATTTGGAGGCAACTTTGGAAGCTTTTATTAGTGTCCAAACGAAGACTAATGTAGAAAATTCAGCAACTTTTAGTAATCTTCAAGCCGTCGTTGATGGACTGAAAATACAAGTGTCTCAACGTTTGAAGACTCAAGGGAGATTGCCCTATCAGCCTGAGCCAAATCCTAGTGGCCAAGTCAACGCGGTGGTAGCGGTCTACAAGAGGAGGAAAGAGCACCGAAACTGTAATGGTGCCGGTTTCTAAAAAATGTGGGCGAACGATCATCTACTCCTACCCAAGAGGAGGATATTACTACATCTGAACCTATTGTGGCCGGAAACGAGGAGAGAGCTACAGATGAGCCACATGCCATTGGAGAGAAGGAGGCTTCACCTTCCTCGTTACCTATTCCTACCACTACGGCACCGGCGGATACTACTACTAAAAAATCTATTCCAAAGGATGCCGCCAAGGACAAGTGAAGTCGACCTCTCCCTCCTTATCCTCAGAGGTTAGCTACGACAACGCTAGAGAAAAAGTATGCTAAGTTTATAGAGCTTCTCAAGGGAATTCATCTAAATATCCCCTTCATAGATGCGCTCATGGAGATCTACACGTATGCTAAATTCTTGAAAGATCTAATAGCAGGGAAGCGCAAGCAAGAAGCGGTGAAATTAGCGGATAGTTGCATCTCCATCATAAAGAACACCCTATCAAAGAAGTTACTGGATCCCGGAAGTTTTACGGTGCCGTGCTCCATAGGCGGCACTCCTATTAATAGAGCATTGATCGACTTGGGGGCGGGCATTAGTTTGATGCCGCTCACTATTTTCAAGAGGCTCAATACAGGGTCGGAGCTTGAGCCCACCTGCATGAGTATTCAACTAGCGGACCAATCAATCACATACCCGGTCGGCATCGCACACGACATCATTCTACAGATACCGAGTGGGATATGCGTGCTGGTGGACTTTGTTATCATGGACATGTCCGAGAAGGGGAGTTCTCAGATTATTCTGAGACGTCCATTCATGGCCAGAGCTGGAGTCTTGATTGACGTCCGAGAGGGTACGCTATCTATGAACGTTGGCAACATTGAGATCGAGTTCCAACTCCAAAAGCCAGTGATAGAGCTTTTTCCGCGCGAGGATGCAAGCTACCTTGAGCTCATAGAGGACAAAGCTACTAATGAATACACCATGGAAGAAATCTCCAAAAAACACATGAGGACGAGCTTAGACGACGATCGTGATGTCGTACATGATAAGGCGTTGGCTGTCTACTTGCGAATGCTAGACGAGGAGCCGCCCGGTATACCATTGCACAATCAACAACCGGAGGCTACGGTCTTTTCGGCCGCTGAAGGCCAACGAGGACAGTCGCACCAACTTCCACCGCAAGGCCTCATTGGGAAGCACGACGGGTGTATTTCATATGCGCCCAACATCATCGAGCGAAATTAAAAATCTTGAGGGAGTCGAGCTTACGAATTTAAACAAGCGCTTATCGGGAGGCAACCCAAATTTTCTTTCTTTTAGCTTTATTTCTTTTTATCCTTCTTTCTATTCAAAAACCAAAATAAAAACGTATTTTTTCCCTTAGAAATTCATAAAATATAAAAATATAAAAATTCTGATTGTTCTTCCTTCTACGGGTTGAACAATGGAAAGAGCACGCAAAACAATGGAAAAGAGGAGAAGGGATCAAGAGGAGACAATTAGAGGAGCCTTATTAGCCTGGAGAGCAATGTGAGGCTACTCGACCGTGCTCAGTCAGCTGGAAAATGGAGCCAAAATAGTACTCTGGAAATTTATTGCACTCGACCGAGTAGCTACCCTACTCGGTCGAGCTACAGTCGGAGCTCAACAATGCTGAAAACGTCGCCATGTTTCTATTTCGACTCGACTGAGTAGTTACCCTACTCGGTCGAGCTACAATCGAAGCAAAATGAGCTGAAAATCACTACTATGTTTTTATTCAACTCGATCGAGCTGAGTAAGCAGCTCGGTCGAGTAGCTGGGCGCAACTTGGAGGTTTAATTTTTAAAATTTTAAAACTTTCATATTTTCACTCGATTGAGCAGTTTGCGCTGCTCGATCGAGCAACGACTAATAAAGCGGGGCCCACATTTCAAATCGTAATACTACTCGGCCCCATCTTATTAAATCCATAAACCGAGCCCTAAACACCCCCAATTCAAAACTCCCAGCCCGAGCTCCCAAACACTTAACCCTAACCCTCGCTCGACCTGAACCCTGTCGTCGGACCACCACCGCCCTCCGCCCAAACGCCACCACCCTCCGCTGACTCGGTCTGGCCACCTCTCACTCCCCTCCATCCCTCTCTCCGTTCTCTCTCTCCACATCTCCCTCTCTCCACCATTCCTCATTTCAACCCCTAAATTTATTTTTTTCTAATTTAGAACCCTAAACCAAAATTAATTCAAAACCCGCTTCTAATATTATTTTCTTAACCTATTGCAGGTACATTTGGAGCATTTCGAGGAGACACTTAGTTTGGGATAGTTTGGGGGATATATTTTTCAAGGCTTCACGCATACATCCATTCGTTGCGACCACTTCGCTTCGCGATATTGGTACACTCGTCACTTGCATTGTTATTTATATCGTATATCATGTCTCTTTCGTTTGCACACTACACACACTGCGATGACGCCTAGGCTTAGACCTAGGAACCCACCGGCCAAGAAGAGGGAGGCCGTTGAGCCTGGTCCATCCTCTTCTAGGACTGCACGTCGCCGACACCGATCACACTCTCTCGGTGAGCATTTGGATGTCACCACGTCCTCGCCCACATCCTCATGCTCACCATCCCCCACACCTCTAGCACTAGAGGCCCCACCCACCACAGTCACTCCCATTCCCACAGCAGCTCCCCCACCTCCACAGCCACCCACCGGCAATTTGAGGACATATGCCATTGTCTTCAGGGATGCCGCTCACCGCACACGATTCGAGGTCGTCTCGCGTCGCCCCATCATCCCTACCCGCTTTGCATCCATCACCCCCCTCACGCGCCTAGACATCCTTCAGGGTGCCGATCGACTCTATCAAACCATAGGATGTGACCACTTCCTGACGATGCACGCATACACATACACTCGCCTCACTTATGAGACAAAAGAGCTCTATCGTCAGGGAGTGGGACGGTATCCATTTCCAGCTGCTGGATCGTGACGTCGTCGTCACAAACGCTATGATCCACGCCTACGTTCATCTCTATTCTATCCCCGACCCAGACCAGGCCTACTCTCATGACGTTGAGCTTGGCTCATTTGATGCCGAGGAGTTCTGGCGTCGGATGTCAGGTCTTCGCGGCTTTAGTCCTAGTAGGGCGAAGTCATCCTACATTGTCCACCATTGCCTCCGTTACGCCTAGCGCCACATTGCCACCACCGTCTTCTCCTGACCCCAGGCCGGGATCCTTTCATGCCAGAGCTTGCACACCTTATGGGATGACCCATGCCATTAGACGGTGGCCCGACGACACACTTCTCCCATTCTTACTGTCCGACACAGCCCGCTGGCTGTGCCACCGCCTCCTTCTCCAGGCCTCCGCCGCCACAGAGATCTGTTGCGGTGGTTTCTTCACCATTTTTGCTTTGATGCTCAGCCTTGCACTTCCAGTCGATCTAGTAATTGCATCCAGGCCTACCAGACTTGACACAGATGTGCTTGTTCGCATGCACATCATCAGGCCCATGGTGAGCACCACTGGATTTATCTTCTAGGTACCCACCGTGAGCATCACATGTATCTACCCCGTCCCGATCTTACATAGATAGAGCTAATCATGCTTGACTGGCTCCTTCCTGGTATTCACCCCATCCCAGTCATCCACGTCCTTGAGCCTCCAGCCCAGCCCGTCGCCCAGCCCGCCATCGAGGATGACGACGAGGACTGGGAGCTTAGTTCTGATGATGAGCCTGCCAGCACTTCCATCGCTTCCACCACCATCACCACACCACTGGTGAGCACTTCTGTCCTTACTTCTGTTTGTGCTTCCTCCACCAACACCGCGGTGACTTTCGGGACTGTCCACACATCTATCCCCGAGGTCACCGCCACACTATCTTCCATGCCCGGACCTGAGGGCACTTTTGTTTCTGTTGCTCCTGAGCCCACCGCATCACCCATTTCGGAGACTGTCCCCACCTATTCTGTCCCCACCCATTCAGTCGCTGTCAGCACACTCTCTGCAGCCTTGGACCCCATTCCTTTCGATCACCCCAATTCGGAGTCTACAGCTACTCTTCCTGACACGACTGCTGTATTCACCGAGAGCGTCATGGTTTCTGTCCATACTTCTGTTGCCACGACGACTCCTGTTTTGGAGGTCCCTGCTTCGACCTCCGCACCTGATCTTGGCTCTATTCCTATCCCATCCTATGCCGAGATCCCCCTAGGCCACCCTCTCCCGAGTTTGCTTTCAAACCCCGTACAGCACATGCACGAGGCCGTGTTGAGAGAGGTGCATCTAGGGGCGCATGTCCACCACTTGATTCCCGCCTCACTAACGCACATATCAGCGGTGGAAGATGAGGTTGCGGGTTTAAGGCATGACTTTGCCACCCTCACCCGCTCGGTCGCCACCCAACCACGAGTTAGTGAGTCAGGACATTAGGGACATTCTAGATATTCTGAGGACGTAGCATGCACCACCTGCACCCGCTCCTCCGGTCACAGCTGCACCCGCTCCTCCGGTCACACTTGCACCGCTCTCCGAGGAGATTGCTCAGGCTTCTGCAGGGCTTGTCACACTTTTCGATAAGCCGGTTGCACCGTTCGTTGACCCTCCCATCATCACACCTGCCAGCCTACTTGTTGACCCACCGATCGCCCCATCTTCTCGTCCTCAGCAGCGAGACCCATCACCACCCTCAGAGAGCGGTACTCCTGCTTGATCTTTTTTGCTCATGTTCTCCCCATCCATATTTTTGTGTCCATCTGTCTTTTCGGGGCCTTGCACCTATTTAGCTTGGGGGAGGACCCATCATATCCCATTTGCATATATCCATCATTTGCATCATCTGCATTCTTGCACATATTATAGGCGTTAGGATATGCATCTGCATTTTTCTTTTACATTTGTATCGTTTTTACATTTTTTTTTATTATTTTGCCTTTCTTTTCACCCACCCACCCCATCTGGCATTATTTCCCATCTTGCACGCGTGTTCTCGGCAGTGAGGACACTACTGAGTTTAGCTTGGGGATGAGCGCTATCACTTTTTATTTTTTTTATTTTTATTTTTCCTTTCACTTTACTTCTTCGTATTTTTATTTTCCACCCATTTTCCACCATTTTATTTTTTCTTTTAGCATCATATTTTCCATCTTTCGGTTTGCCTGCATGCTTGTTTTTATTTCACTATCTCGCTTTTCTTTTCCCTTTTATGCTAGATATATTCTCTGTGACGATATCTCTTATAGCTTTAACAGCTATCACGATGCTTATTATCCTTACCATGATAGTTAGAGTTTTTCAGTTCTTGCTATCCATATGCTTGCAGTTATATTTCTTTTGATGATATCTCTAAATGAATGCATGATATTAATTGAAGCTGAATGTATGGATTAGCTCTTAGTATGCTTTTGTTGGAAATGCACCAAGATTCACGCATCATTTGTATATCTGAAACATCTGTTTTATTGTCTTATTCACCTTCTGTTGCATGCCTGATATGATTGTACGCTTTATCGCTTGACTTCTCTATTTATTGAAATGATTGAGAATATCCATGCTTACATATGATTTTTAGTTGACATATTATCTTTTTGAACCGTTCGTGCACATCTTAGAGTGAACCGAGTGTTACATTATATTTCTTTCTCCACATATCTCTTTATTTCTCTACATGTCACTTGAGTTCACCTCTTGCAGCTACTTATACCGCATCTATTCCCAAAAATCTATTGCAAAAGAAAAGGTTAGCTCCAAAAAGTACAAAAAGCCAAAAAGGAGCCAAAAATCCAAAATACAAATCCAAAAAGAGAAATGAAAAAAAATGTTTCTATATCTCATTATTGGAGCCATACAAAAATACTCGAGAAAATCAAGGCAAAATCCCATTTTCTCCTATCCTTTTCCTTTAGATGCGATGCCTCAAGCTAAGCTTGGGGGTGTGAATTCATTTGACCATATGAGTGAGTTGACATTAGAGTGGAGTTGTGCATGATTGGGGATATTTGATAATGCTGAAACTTTGCGAAATACATTAGCTATGGAGATTTCTTGAGATTTCTTATGATTTAATATGAATATGTGAATGCCCTGATTTTTTTCTGTTCTCTATTGCATGTTTGGTGTGATTCTTATATGCTTCATTTATAACTTTTGATTGAAAAGTGCGTCGTCGCCAATATTTGTATATTAAATTCTATGAATTGCATGATGTGAATATCAATTGATCGCATGAATTTAGAGAGTCCCCTTTGTTGATCCTAAATGCTTGCAAGTATGATGTTTAAGTAAGATATGGAATTTCTATAGCATGTGATTCATTTTCGAAGTGTCGTGATAAGTAGCTTATAGCTTGAGATCTGAGCGAATAATCTAGCGTCTCTCCCCACTTCGTATTCTTTTTACTATTTTTTATTTTCTGCGCCCGGTGAGCCTCGTATTCCTCTTCCTCGAGGACGAGTAAGCGGTAAGCTTGGAGGATTTTGATGTGCCCATATTTTCCATGTATTTACTGCATCATTTCATATCATATATGACATCCAAAGTTCATATTTATATATATTATCGCGCTTCTAACGTTATATTCGAGTTTCGTATAGAAATGTGGATTTTCAGGAACTTTGGAGCAAATTAGAGCATTTATAGGACATGTACACATCCGAGGCGTTCAGAGCATCATTGGCAAGGTCCAACAGGTGTTCGGCAAGGTGAGGAAGAAGATTGGAGGAGTAGAGGAGAAGAGAACGAGAGTTGAGAGCTCTGAGGGCACTTGGAGCTGATTTCCCAGTCAGCTCGGTCGAGCTGCTCAGCACTCGACCGAGCTGATACTCTCATAACCCCAACAACAAAGAGGAAGCCGCATGTCAGCTCGACCGAGCGGCGCCGCTACTCGACCGAGCGGCGCCGCTACTCGACCGAGCGGCGCCGCTACTCGACCGAGCGGCGCCGCTACTCGACCGAGTGAGGTGCCGCGGCCAGACTATTTGACGGGCCCAAGTGCCCATATTTTCTGATTTTTGTGGGGTCCCTACCCCTCGTATATAAGCACTATTTTTACCCTACTTTGAAGAGACGACTATTTTCCATAGTTTAGTTTTTAGTTTAGTTTTAGAGAGATTTTCTTAGCCGTCGCAATTTTGTAGAAGACAGAGATTGGATTTTTATCTATTGCTTTTGTTGGAATCTTGAGTCCTTAATTCTCTGTGATTGTCTATTGCGTTGCAACGTTTTAATAACGATTTCTAATCTTTTATTGCTTGCTTTAATGTCTTCCATCATCTCTCTTGTTTTTATTGAATTCTCTATTGTTATTTCCATGATCTATGAGTAGTCTTATCTAGGACTGATGGATTAGCCCTAGGATCTTAGGACTAAGATGTAAAGTTAGGATTTTTAGGTTTTGGTATAAAAAGGATCTGATTTGGTTGATCCAGCCAAGTTTGTAGGAGATTCAATATAGGGTTCGTATTCCCACGAGGTGGCGCGAACTTCTGACGGATATCTTATGGACTTAATTAGGTATGTTAGGAGATCCAATTAGGGTTCGTATTCCCACGAGGTGGCGCGAACTTCTGACGGGATCTACCGACATTCTTATATTACTTATAAGAGCCATCAAGTCACATATCGAACTCTAATTCCCATGAGGTGGTATGAGCAAGATTGAGTATTGTTGTCGGATCGATCCTAATGCACGTGTCGTGTGAGAGTCTATCCACGAGGTGGGGCTAACACGGGATACGTTAGACGAGTGGCTCAACGATAGTTGGCCATGAGTTCTACATTTTTAGATACGACAATCTCTCCCTAATAAAGCCAATTCGACGTAAGAGTTCTAGCCTAGCATCGATATCCGACGATCCTAGTGGTGACTCCTAATGCCCTAGTCTTTTTATATTGTTGATAATCCTTGATAAGAGATATTTGTGAAAATCAATTTGAGTACGCCCACTGACAACGTTCTAAGATCTAGAAAATACCCAAGTCTATTAGCATCACCTCCCTGTGGGATCAATATCTTTCTATATTACAAAGCTCTGAAATCGTGCACTTGCAGTAGTTTTTGGGTGTAAATTCGGAGCACATCACGTGGCCCCTTACAGATCTGCTTAAGAAGAATCAGTTTATTTTGAGCGATGAGGCGACGCTTGCTTTTGAGGCCTTGAAAAAGGCCGTGACTACCATACCAGTCTTGGCGTTACCAGACTTTTCCAGGCCATTCATTGTGGAGGCAGATGCATTGGGACATGGACTGGGACTGTGCTATTGCAGGATTAGTGGCCTATTGCATACTATAGCTAGGTGCTGACAGTGAGGGCCAGATTGAAGCCTGTTTACGAGAAGGAGCTGATGGCCATAGTCCTATCCATCCAGAAGTGAAGACCATACCTGTTAGGAAGGAGCTTCTTGGTATGTACTGAGTAGAGGAGCCTCAAGTACCTGTTGGAGCAGCGCATAGTAGCAGAGGAGCATCAGAAATGGCTGCAGAAGCTCATGGGATACATATTTGAGAGAGTACCGGACTGAGATGGAGAACAAGGCTGTATACACACTTTCACGACGGGATGAGGAGATTCACTTGGCAGCCTTGTCGGTTTCGGTGTTACATAATTGGGAGTTACTACAGCAGGATGTTGAGGATGATCAGGAGTTGGCGGCTATCCGTGCAGCACCATTGCAGGTTCAGCAGCTCACCCCAGGCTACTCCTTGCATGACGAGAGATTATTATATTGGGGGTGCCTGGTGCTACCACATACATCTTCACACATCCCAGCTATACTCTAGGAGTTTCACAGCAGTGCCGTGTGCAGACATTCCGGGGTCCTCAAGACCTATCAGAGACTAGCGAGGGAGGTATATTGGAGGGGTATGAAGAAGGATGTTTCGAGGTTAGTGGCGGAGTGTGACGTTTGCCAGCGTCACAAATACCTGGCGATGGCCCCTGGTGGTTTGCTACAGCCGTTATCCTTGCCAGAGCATGTCTGGGAGGACCTTTCCATGGACTTCATCGATCGATTGCCGAAATCTGGAGGGTTCACAGACATATTTGTTGTGGTAGACCGCCTCAGCAAGTATGCTCACTTTATACCACTTAGACATCCTTACAGCGCAGTGTCAGTGGCGGAGGTGTTTCTGAGGGAGATTATTCGCTTACACAGGCCACCCAAGTCCATGGTGTATGACAGGGAAAGTATTCTTGAGCAGGTTTTGGCAGGAGTTATTTAGGCTTTAGGGTATGGCCCTGAAGAGGAGCATAACATACCACCCTCAGACAGACGGTCAGACAATGGTCGTCAATAGGAGTATCGAGACCTACTTACACTGCTTCATATCAGAGAGCCCGAAGGAGTGGTCCCGCTGGCCAGCGTAGGCAGATTATTGATATAATACATCTTATCACACGGCGGCACAGACGACTCCTTTCTGGATATTATATGTGCGAGACCCTCCGCACTTGCTGCACTATGGGCAAGAGATGACACCAGTATCGGAGGTGGAGCAGTACTTGGCTGAGAGGGACCGAGTTTTGGAGGAGTTGAAGCTACATCTGACCAGAGCTCAGCAGATCATGAAGGCTAGGACAGACCTCCATCGCAGGGATGTGCAGTTCGACGTGAGAGACATGGTATATCTTAAATTGTGTTAGTATAGATAAAAGTCACTAGCCCATAGAAGAAAGAGAAGCTCTCTTCCAGATATTTTGGGTCTTATGAGGTAGAGGCCAAGGTGGGACCTGTGGCATACAGATTGAGGTTATCCCCAGGATCAGCCATACATCCTGTGTTTCATGTGTCACAGCTTCGTCAGGCGATTGGCGAACACACACCCTCTCCTACTCTGCCAGTGACATTGACAGAAGACAAAGAGGTGATCTTAGAGCCCGAGGAATTGAAGGGGATTCGTACGAGGAGCACGGGAGAGCAGGAAGTGTTGGTGAGATGGACGGGAGAGCACGTGGGAGTTGGAGAGCGTCATGGCGCATCAGTTTCTAGACTACCATCTTGATGACAAGGTGGCTCTTTTGGAGAGTAATGATGTGCCTATCATCACCTACCGGCGACACAACAAAGAGAGACCTGCCCATCCAACTAAATAAGGGATGTTTTTCGCAACTCTTGGCCTCTTGAATATATTTTAATTACTATGGGGACATTTGGGTAATTTGCTATTTTGTGAAATTGTATTAGAGGGGAGGGTTGTAGCCGGCCCTAATTATGCTTGATTATTCATTTTGTGTGAGATTATCTTAGGAAGAGTGCGGACGTCCTCTATACCAGCGTCTTGGTAGTGTGGTTGCCCCTTATAATTGTAGCCAAAGTTATCTGTTTATTCCTATTTTCATCAATAAAGTTTAGATTTGCTTCCGAGTTCTATCAGAGACTAGGAGAGCCGGTGGTCACTCTGCGCTGGAGGTTGAAGGGTTTGTCCGTACACTCTAAAGCATCAGTCAGGGCAAGACAGAGATGTGCCACTAATTTCACAGCCTCTACTGATGTAGGGATCAGACGGAGTCTTTGGATGAGGTCGCCTTCTTCCGACAACTGGTCCTCCTGCAGGAGGTGGAACTGCAGGAAGAGAGGTTCGATTGCAACAGGCCGACGCTGAAATAGAAGAGCTGAGGAGGGTTTTGTTGGAAAGTTCGTCGAAGGTTCTGGAGATGGAGCTCCACCCGGCGAAGATGAACCCAACTCGGGGCTAGCTATGTAAAATTTTCTTTTTTGCTTTTGCTTTTTGTGTTAGTACATCGCAGGGCGAAAATTTTGTAACTTTCTACCGCAGTGGAAATTTTTTTGCTCGCTCAACTGTTGAGATATTCTGGTTGTTGGACTTGTTGGACTGCTCTAATTGATGGAATTGCTTTGCCTTGTGTTGTCTCTTTGCATTGCTTTAGCCCTATTGTGTCGGCTCGACCTTGGGAGATTAAGAAAAGAGCCACCCATCTTGTGCACGGTGACCAATACTGGCCCCTTAGTCTGCTGAGTGAGATGTCTGCTGCTTCGAACTCTTTGGCTGTGTGATGGACCTCGCTTAGGGCTTCAAAGTCAGGCCAAAGGGGTAGCTGATCTCGAAGGTAGTGACGCCTGCGCTGGAACTTCTGAGAAAGATGCCAGCAGGGGCCCCAGCCTGACCTGAGAGCTTGGTGGAAGCATGACTTTGCACCACATGCATGACTTGCACCAGCTACTGATGCAAGATTCTGTGTCATAAAGGGCTCTAATAAAGTTCTGTCTGGCTAAGATCATCCTCTTGAAAGAGATTTGACAAATTTCAGATGATGAGGATGGACTGTTTAATGATGCTATGACGCTGAAGTCGGACCAGCGTGAGCTCTAGCCTGAGCTAGGGTTTAGGCACAACACGATCGGGGTGAGTACTATTTAACAACACTTGGACGTAGAGGTCGGATCAACGGAGTCTCCAGCCCGAGCTGGGGGTTAGGCTTAGCATGACCGGGATCGAATACTGTTTGACAATTTAGATGTGGCATGATCATGAGGTCGAATTCTAGAGGGCAATACTGGGATTGTGAGTCTCGACAGCATGCTTTGGACGTGGCACGATCAAAGTCGAGTACCAGAGATCAGTTTGGATGTGGCATGACCAGAGTCGAGTCTCGGAGGTCTGTTTAGACGTGGCACGATTGGAGTCAAGTGCCAGAAGTCTGACATGTGGCCCTCGAGGGAGCCTTGCCAGTGGAAGTTAGCGCTGGTACCTTGAGGGCTCGACAACAGATGTTTGTGCTGGGACCCTCGGAGGAGTCTCGACAGCATGTGCCTCGGCCTTTGTAGGTCATTTGAGTCTTAACATGGCCTAAGCTGGATGCTAAGCGGTGGAGTTGCTCGATCCGCTAGGTTTGTTGAGGTCAGACCAGCGGGGCCCCAGCCTGAACTGAGGGCGTTGTTGAATATAACACGGTTGTAAGTGGAGTGATGCATGTCTTGTTGGGCCGTCAACCGTTGACCAACAGTGGCCATAGCCTTAGTTGGGGGCTTTGTTGAAAGTAGCACTGTTGAGCAGAGCACTGAACAGTTGGATGCAATACGTTCTGAGACGAGCGATGCTTGCTGATTGCCCCGCTGGGTCATTAAGGTCGGACTATCGAGGGCCCCAGCCTAAGCCGAGGGCTTGGACATCCTACTTCACATGGAGTTTTGCCGCGAGAGCTCAGGAATAAAGCTACGATGGCCGGCCTTGTTTATGTTCGGCCGAGCCGACTTGTGGAGAATGGAAGGCTGATCTGTGTCGTAGATCTATGCCAGGAGTTCAGTCACACTAACTCTTGGAGCTGTTCTCAGGTGTCGACCGCTGCGATTGCCCTTGTAGAGTGTGGTTGCTTAGGAGCCGACCTTGAGCGTAACCGCTAGGATCGTCCTTGTAGAGCGTAGCCCGTTAAGGAGCCAATCGTGGGTGTAACCGTTGAGGTCATCCCTATGAGGCGTATCTGTTAAGGTGTCGGCCTGCGTGGAGGCTTTCCATGTGAAGCGTAGCTTGCGTGGAGGCCTTCTGTGTGAAGTGTAGCTGTTAGGGAGCTGAACATGGATGTAACCACGAAGGTCGTCCTTGTGGAGCGTAGCTCGCTAAGGAGCGGACCGTGAGTGTAGCCACAAAAGTCGTTCTTGTGAAACGTAGATCGTTATGGAATGGACTGTGGATGTAACCACGAAGGTTGTCCACGTGGAACGTAGCTCGTTAAGGAGCAGACCGTGGGTGTTACCATTAGGGGTGGCAAACGGGCGGGTCGGGTCGGGTTCGGGTCGGGTCAGGTTTGACCCGACCCGAATAAGGGTAAACCCGAACCCGACCCGAATTAAATTCGGGTCAGGGTTCGGATACCCGAACCCGACCCGGCCGTAACCCGGGTGACCCGTACCCGACCCGGTTTGTCTTACGGGTCGGGTACGGGTCGGGTTCGGGTCGGGTTTGGTGTGAAATAGTGATTATTTTTCAAAAAAGGTCGGGTTCGGGTCGGGTCCGGTTCGGGTCCGGGTCGGGTTGGGGTGAAAAGAGTGAAAATACGGGTCGAATTCGGGTCAACCGGGTCGAGGGGTCAAACCCGTACCCGACCTGGATTTTTATCCGGGTCGGTCGGGTTGACCCGAATTCGACCCGACCCGGATTGGCCTCTACCCATACCCGACCCAAGAGGCCGGGTTCGGGTCGGGTCGGGTCGGGTCTATTTTGCCACCCCTAGTTACCACGAAGGTCGTCCTAGGGTAGTCCCCAAGGAGCGGACCATGGGTGTCTCATGCAGTGGGTGAGGCGCCTTGATTGAGATTGTCCCTCCTTGGGAGGAGGTGATTCAAGGCTGAAACTTACAATGAGACATTGGATCTTCTTAATGAGACAATGGGACAATGAGGCGCCTTGATTGAGATTGTCCCTCCTTGGTAGGAGGTGATTCAAGGCTGAAACTTACAATGAGACATTGGATCTTCTTAATCTTCGCCATTAGATAGGACGAAGAAAATGTAGGAGAAGATGCTGGATTAAGAGCATATGCAGCGATCGTTGTCACAAGGTCCTTCTTCTAGAGACAACTGTTGATGCCTAAAATCTCGCGGATTCTGAGTAAACTCACGGAGCCTGGATCAGGTCACCGGAATGAGTTTCACACAACAGAGAGCCCGAACAAGGTTTCGTTGGGATAGCCTCCTTCGGTATCTGAAAATGGGAGGAAAAGACGTCAGAGGACCGGGTGACGAACACTCGGTCAGGGGACGGACCCCCCGACTATCCTCGATGCTTAAGTCAGTCGATGATGGAGGGAAACATGTCATCTGCGTAAGATAGCCCATGTGTGTCGAGGCGTATGAATTGAGCATGTATATTTCAAGTTTAGATTTTATGGCGTACCCGTTTCGAGTTGTGGGGTTAGAGGTAACTCATGGCGAAGATGATCTGCTACTTATGTAAAGTCTGGGGGAAGTTACGCCATGTCAGACAGTTGTGAGGATCGTAGATTTCTCGGTGTAACGGGCTCTTGCGTCGTGGATAGATATGGCAAGGTGCATGCTGCTTTCAAGTTAGGCATGCCTGCCCGTTATGCTGTTGGATGAACCTGAACGGTTCCCGATTGTACGGTTTGGAGAGTGGATCGCCGAAGATCACGTGTGACGTTTATGAAAGCTGAGCTGTCATGGGAACATGCCTCTAGATGAAGTAGTTGTAAGAGCCGAACTCGGATATGTGCTGCTAAGATCGTCTTGAGCTGTGCCGCTAAGGGGACGATCTCAAGATGGTCGTCCTCACAGGGTTGTTGGAGGAGCTAATCCCGAGAAAACCGTCCATGTGGTGCGTAGTTGCAGAGAGAGCTGACCTCGCAGGGGTCGTCCATGCGGAGCGTAACTGTTAAGGGAGCGAGGTCATCTTGTAGAAGCATGTTGGCAATGAGCCGACGACCTCATGGAGGCATCCTGAAATAGTAGTACTGCTGAAGGTGCCGACCTCAAGGAGGTCGTCTCTCCTGAAGGTACTGAGGGGGCCGATCTCCGGTAGCAAGGTTGCCCTTGTAAAGTTATACCGAGGCCAGGTCGGGCTGACCTTTCTAGTCAGAGTTATAAGATCTTTGAGGTCGGAACCTGCGGTGGGTCCATATGTTAAGTTCAGTTGGACCCCATTGCTGCCAGCGGGCCCGAGTTCAAAATATCATCCACATATACTATTCAAAACAAAAAGAAAAGAAAAAAATGATGGATATGTTTCTATACATAAACCAATGTGTTTCCATGTTTGGGTATGTCATTTGTTCATATTAACTTTTCTCCTTTGTGACATTTTTGTGACATTGCTTAGTTCTATGGTAGATAATTCTTTTGTTGGTTCGTTGGATGACAGTGAAACATTTTGGATGAGACTGAAATGCTTTGTATTTGGTAGGCTAACTGGAAGAGGAACTGTTGAATTTACAATTGAGAAAGGTGATGGTGCCACATTTTCCCCAGCAGCTGGAGGTCAGCCAACAAGTCTTGCCACAATCCAGGTTTGTGGACATCGACATTGTATGCGGGATATGATCAGTCTCCACTTTTTTTTGGTGCTTCAAAATGATCTTGCATCAAAATGTATCTTCAAAAACACAATTCATATTTCTGGTGAAATTTTAACCCAAATAGTATAGGAACTAATATGAAACAAAATGCATAAGCTGCTTCCGAAGAGACCAGACATAGCAGACTTAGGGATTTTAGAGAAGCTAAAGACCTTAGCCATATTACTATAGATCTGATGTTAAACATTCACTTGTTACCTAGTCTGAGCTCCTCTAAGTGGTAAATGGCTACTAGTAGTTGGCTGGGCTCTTATTTGTGGTTGTCATCACATACAAAGGGATACAACTGGTTCTTTTATTGTGCATCTCCATTTTCTGTTATTTTTTTGTGGGCAATTGGAACCGTTCACTTTAATCTTTATTCTAAAACTCCAAAAGATCAAATATTTAGTGAACCCTAAGGATTTTGTTCATCCATCTTGCCGTTGAAATTTTTTTTATTACTATGAAACCGTTAAAATTGAGATGAGTGGATGAACGAGCAAAACTCCCGAGGTTCATGAGAAATTTGGTGTTTTAGAACATGAAGATTAACAGTTCCGGTCGCTCAAAAACATAACGGATAATGGACTTTTTCCATGGCTTGCTGACCTACGTATTCCTCACATATATATGATAAAAGTATCCATCCAGTAGTTATTAACTTAATATGGATGCCATGACCTATAATTAATTCTTTATTATCATGTGAGTTCATCTTGAACTCTATCTGCAATTCGTGCAATGTTTTTGCAGAGCAGTTGGTAACATCTAGCCAAGACAACTTTAAAAAAAGAAAGAAAAGATACCTTTTAACTTAAGCACTATAGATTTGTTCTTTTTTTTTTTTTTTTTTTTTTTGGGGGGGGGGGGGGGGATGCAAGAAGGAAAAAGGAATCCTCCTCCTAAGGGTGTGTTTGGTTTGAAGGAAAAGTAAAGAAAAGGAAAGAAAGTTATAAGGAAAACTATTTTTCATTGTTTGGTTGAAAAGAAAAAAAACAAAGGAAAATGAAAATGAAAGAAGACAAAGGAAAATTCATGTTAAAACTTTTTTTTGTGATTTTCCTCTTCTTGCCCCAAGGAAAATGAGGGAAAAGAGAGCTAAACTAATTTCTCACACTTTCATGTATTTATATTTTTTAGCAAATATAATTAGTTGTTATTTTTAATGAATTCACGAATTATTCATAAGGTGGTATCAAAAAATCGTTAATAATTCGTGAATTTTTCAAAAAATTAAGAACATTAGTAACTTTCTATGTGCGAATTATTCGAAAATTCCACAAATTATTCACAAATTTTCAAATAAATTGCGAATAATTGACTAATTTTTCAAAATAATATCTTCAATATAATTCATTTGTGAATTGTTCAAAAAAGTAGCGAATAATTTATGAATTTTTAAAAATTCCTAAATAATTATCTTTTAAAAATTCGTGAATTATTCAGAATTTTCAAATAGCTCGTGAATAATTCACTAATTTTCCAAATAAATTCCGACTCTTTAATGTATTTTCATGCATGCATGAATTATGCGAATAATTCACGAAGTTGCTTGAAAAATCCACACAGTATGCACGAATTTTAGCTTGCGAATTATTTCAAACTTTTTAACAAAATTTGTACATTATTCGTATACTATTTAATAACATATTATCTACGGATCATAATATTCATAGTGTTAGCGAATTATTCGTTACAATTCACAAATTATTTGCTAACTTAATGAATTTTTCAAAATAACTAACAAGTTTTTAATTTAAAAATAAAATTTTAATTTGTTATGATTGTAGAATGATTTGAATTCATATCATAACCAGTTAAATTATTTTTTATTCATTTTCAATGAGCAACCTTATAAAATTTCTATATTTTCCTTTTAACTTTCTTCCCAATTTTCTTTGGTAACCAAACATGAGAAAGAATCTCATTTCCTTTTCCTTTTCCTTCTCTTTCTATTTCCTTTTCATTTCACTTTTCTTTCTTTCATTTTCTCGCAATCCAAACACACCCTAAAGGTAACTGAAAACCGAGGAAAACCTTCATTACATGTGGTAACATATACGTATATCAATAAATGGACCTTCTGTCCAAAGTGTTCTGTGAGACATATATGATCACATTCCAGAAGTGACTATGCAGTTTGCAATTATGATTTTTTTTTCTTCATCTCGTTGTTAATTAGCTATTTCATATCCACAGGTTATCCTTGATGGATATTCTGCTCCACTGACTGCAGGGAACTTTGCAAAATTGGTAAGGTATCTGGATCTGACTTCTTTGCTTTTTTTTTCCTTTTTTTTTGGTTTGATGTGGTTATCAACTTAGTATGATACATCAACAAAATTGCATCAAGTGTTTAATGACTTCATGCTGAATGACCATGCTCAAAGGACCCATTATCATCTTCAAAAATTCACCTTGATATATAACATTTTCAAAGCTTATGTCGGAATACTGTTTACAGATCATAGAATGAACTAACGAAGTATTTCAGGTGCTTGATGGAGCATATGATGGGGTGACGCTAAGATGTACTGATCAAGCAGTTCTCGTTGATAGCAAGCCTGAAACTTCTGGCTACAGTGTTCCACTGGAAGTAATGCCTTCTGGACAATTTGAACCATTATATAAAACCACTCTTAGCATTCAGGTCAGTTTATGGCCACTGATGGTTAGCTGGTCAAGTAAAATGCTTGTTTTGCCCTTATTCTGCTTCTTCCATTTTCTAATTGTCAGCTGTTACAGGATGGTGAGCTTCCTGTGCTTCCATTATCTGTATATGGTTCAGTAGCCATGTCACATGGCACAGACTCTGAGGAGTATTCTTCACCCTCTCAGTTCTTTTTCTATCTCTATGATAAGAGGAATGTAAGTCAATCTTACCTTCCCTTGCAAAATCTAATAGAGGACTGATGTGAGGTTTCATACATATAA
Organism: Scilla litardierei; assembly: GCA_030789695.1. NCBI lineage: Eukaryota > Viridiplantae > Streptophyta > Magnoliopsida > Asparagales > Asparagaceae > Scilla > Scilla litardierei. The sequence continues at coordinate 35,765,344 of CM061140.1, forward strand.
CTTGCTCTCTACATGCAATAAATTATAGATTTGTCAGACATTTGCGTGCTAGACCTCTTTCCTTTTATTCCTCATTGGTGGGAAGTAATACCTTTATTTTTCCACATAAAAGTGTGGTTAAAAAAATACTCACTGTGAGCATACATTAACTTGCTCTCTACATGCAATGAATTATAGATTTGTCAGACATTTGCATGCTAGACCTCTTTCCTTTCCTTCCCCATTGGTGGGAAGTAATACCTTTATTTTTCCACATCAAAGTGTGGTTAAAATACTCAATGTGAAAGAAATCATTTCAGTTAGCATAATCTGTTGGCTTGACGTTATTCAAAACGTCGACATATGGTTTCCTCTGCTCCGGAAGCACAAGATAGTGGATTGCTTTTCACAATAATATACAGAATCTGCATACGAGTAAGAACGACAATTACATTGAAAAATGGAGAATAATTGCGCATACATCCATAAAATAGCATTTGTCATTGTTGGGATCATTAGAGAACTGAGAATCAAGCACTTGAGCTCAATGTGGCAATTGTTGCACAAATCCATGGCACAGGAAAGAAGTTCTTTCATTAGGTTAGGGTTATGAAGGGGAAACTTTCTTCCGGTTGTCTGTCTTTATTCTCAGTCATCATTAGATTCCAATTTGAAGTCAGAAAGTAGCTGATTGGTGTACCCAAACCATTTCTGCACATCGCATGTCAGCCGTATGGACCTCTGGCTAATCTGTATCTGGAAGCTTGATCCCATTATGCCTCGATCACCACATAATGCTGTTTTGGCTGTACTTGGAAGGGTCAAAGTGAACCTTGGGGTTCTCTCAGCTGGGTTGGCTGTCACTTAGAACTGAATAGAGTCACAGAAGTAGAAAAGCATATTTGAAACTTAACTTGGTTCGGCAATAGTTGAGTAAGCCGAGTAGCCTCTGTGCAACCCCTGTTCAATCGGCATGTGCACGGTTGACTGCAAGAACCATCGGTCAAACACCGCAGGAGAGTTTGCTTTAATTGTGCCTTGTCGACTGGAAAGTGCTTTCCATCTAGTCTGTGTTGCCTGTTTGGTCTGAGTCTCCGACTGAGCTTAGATAGGTTTGATCCCACCCTCCCCGCAAATTGTATGGATATATTTAATCTTTGGTTGAGGCTGAGATTGTTTTAGACATGCACAGGTCCTTTGTTTTATGTCTGACCACTCTTTGTTGAATGTCTGATCACTAGACACGGCACTTGATGTCTGAACGCTGGTTGCATTAGGTGCTCTATTGCACTGTCGTAGGTGACCACTTCCAAAAGGTGATACTGCTTCAGATAAAGTTCTCTAACCACCCCTCTTGGGGGAGGCAAAAAGCCATCCATGACATGATCTCCACTGATTCCCTCCTTTTAGTGTATTGAGAAAATTTAGAGATGTCATTGTTGGAAAAGTCGGACACCTGGTTGACTAGGTGGCCGCTTAAGCTCATGTAGGCCAACCGCATACTATTCTTCAAGTATATGCTTGGATTTTAGGCAGGCCGTTTACCACAGTATTGAATGAAGAAAGCGGGTTAAATCGGAGTTTTAAAACCATGAGCGATGTAGCAGCATATTGAAAAATATCATGACAATCAACAGCTTGGAATCACTGCCTGAACCATAGAATGTCACCTTGATTACATGCCAAATTACTAAATTGAATACAACAATGTGTTCTCAAATGTATTTGTTATATAAATACTTTTGTTTAGTAGTTTAACGGATTTTTGGCTGCATGCAAGATGCTACTTGTACTCCAGTAAATTTAATACATGTGATTGACACGTCTCCTAACATAATATACAAAATCTCTTGTTTCAGGTTACTTAGCTTGATTATTTAACAGAATTATAGGGATAATGTAGTTCACCTGAATTAAGGTATGAAATTGTGCATCATGTGTGTATGTATGCAAGTGCTACATACAAAAACCTTACCATAAAGGCCCGATCATTCTGCACTTGGATGCCACACTCAAATAGTATAACCTTATTGGGCATATGGCTCTGCAGATACAGTGATAATCAATTATATGAATATAAACATTCTTCTTGAACTTTTCTTAAAAAATGTCTTCTTATTTTGTATGCTCATTTCATACATTTTCATGAGACTTTTTACGCCTTATTTTGTACAGGCTGGTCTGGGAGGGTTATCGTTCGAAGAAGGTCAATTTTCGGTTTTCGGGTATCCATTGAACCTCTATTTCTGTCAAACAGAATGATTTGATAGCATGAGAAACTTAGTACTGTGAGATTTTATCCCTGCCTTAATGTGTGCTGTCTCCCTGCAGATATACAACCATTGGTAGAGAAGTACTCTCACAGATCAAATCTGGAGATGTTATTAGATCTGCAAAGTTAGTACAAGGTCGAGACCGTCTCATACTACCTGCTGAGAATGACCCGCAAGTGTCGTGAACATGAATGTATGATTATTTTCTTTATTAAATTTTATTGCCTCGAGAAAGTAGGCATTGTCATGATTCTTTTAGTCCTAGGAAAGTTGATGGCCGATCATGACTGTATTTTTTTACTTGTCCTGTCCGGTTATGAACAGTAGTGGAGATGAGAAACTATAATTGTAAGCCCGAGAACTGCCCGTTATCGTATGGTTACGTGTGTTTGAGGTTCCAGATGATTCAAACTAGTTAGAGAGTTAGAAATGGGGAAGCTGCGGCATTGTACCTGGAGGTCATGGCTCATGGGCATGTATTGCAGAATCATTTCTGCATTCTAGTGGTACTGGCTTTGCATATTTGACTCCCTCCAGAGTCTGCAATTGCTTTGTGCGCATCATGAGAAATTAACAGGCGCTGCTGCGGCTGGTTACCAATTAGCATCTGTGATTCAGTCATTCCAAGATAGCACTCCTAGCTCATGTCTGCATTCTCGTCGGTCTCTCCAAACATCATCATCCACGAGGGCTGGAAGGTCCAACTGATGTCCTTGCCATAGCCATGGAGCATAAACACCACTCCACGTGAACGAGGATGAGGACCCGAAACAAGAGGAGGAAGCTACGATCGAGTGAAACATGGACCCCTCAAAGGCAACCCAACATCCATTATAGTCTAAACCCCATGATCCATGATCAAAAGAAATTTGTATCATATGTCATGTAAAAATGTAAAAATTCTAGATACTGGGTTCTTTTTGAACGACCGGTTCCATTCATTTTCATCCTAATATTCTAAAACCCAAACAATCGATCGTTGATGTGTTTGAGCTTTAGAATATGAAGATCAATATGAACAGAACCAACCGTTTCTCGCAGACATTATTAGCTGTTGTTGCATAGATTCACGGCAGCCGTCCACTCCATTGACACCATGTACGTTAGAAGATGTACCACGGGGTTTGTTTGTGGTCATAAAGTAAAGCAAAATAAAAGAAAAAATGGAGTTGGTGTTACTTGTTTTATGCCTGACCAAAGACATCTCACTCTCGTCACATGGTATTCCCTGGTGGGCTTTGGTTTCCCCCGTTTCGTTGGAGGCTAGTCAAGTTCCAGCCTCAGCCTCCACCTCACTGTGATTGTGAGAAGCGAAAGAAACCACGGCCAGAAGTTCCAGCCTCAGCCTCCACCTCACTGTGATTGTGAGAAGCGAAAGAAACCACGGCCAGAAGGTGCAATTCATCACGAGAGCCACACGACTGGTATACTGTGTAATTGCTCTAGACCAATCTTAGGGAATATTCATATTTGTTTCCTCCTCTCCTCCTCATTATTATAAAATATTATGATTACGTGAGAGGATAGCGCTGGAGTAGTAGTCGTCGTCATTTTGCTATCTTTCATATTTAAGTAGAGAAATTTGTTATTATCAAAGGGAATTGCTACGCGCACCCACTGTTTTACTCATGCGCACAACCACTTATCCACCAACACCCCCCCCCCCCCAAAAAAAAAGAAGAAGACGACGATTTACTTGGAGGCTGGGGAGGACGTCGCACGGGGCGGGAGAAGAGGAAGAGGGGGGTTAGAGAGGTCGACGGAGCGGGGCTGAGGAGGTCGAAGGGGGGAGGTCGGCGGATGAGGAGTTGGGCTGGGGAGGTCGGAGTGGGCGGGGGAAAAGTAATATGGGGCTGGGGAGGTCGGAGGAGGGGATGTGGCTGGGGAGGTCGGAGGAGGTGTCGAAGGAGGGGACGGGATCAGGAGGTCGAAGGAGTGGGTAGCGGAGGGTGCGGGGCTGGGGCGATCGGAGGATGGAGAATGGGGTAAGGGCGGTCGGAGGAGGGGTCGTCGTCGTCGGCGGCCGTCGTTTTGCCATTTTAACACAGGTATATTTTTGGCAAAAATAAATAGTTGGGCACAGTGAGCAATTACCGTGACTTATAAATAGGCGGCCAACTTGAAAATAGACGGTCGTGCACAGAGTAAAAATGATGGTGAGCATGGCAATTCCCATTATGAAAATATTATAATTTAGAATTGCTATTGATACGACCATTTTGACCGGGTCCGGAGGAGCCAAGTCAACCACGACCAGTCAACCAGCCTACTACGGCCTTGGGCTCCGGCCCAAGGATCTCACGGGCGGGTCGCGCTTCTCCACCCAAGGCGAAAACCCAAAAGACTGTCCACTTCCATAGTGGAGGAAATCGTGGCCCAAATCGAGGCCCAAATCGAGGAAGCATCCGCCAAATATGGCAACCACCCAGTGCCATCACTCCAGCCATCATGGCTCGCCAAATATGACAACTGTCCAATGCCATCACTCCAGCCATCATAACCCACCAATTATGGCGGCCACCTTCATGGCAATAACTCGTCAATCATGGCCCGACTTCATGGCCATCACTCACCAATCATGGCCACCTTTATGGCATTCATCCCCCATCAAACGGGTGCAATTAGTGGGGGTCAATACTTCCCATTTGGCACGCCTCCATGAATGACGGCAATAATGGCCCATTATCGTGTGGGGCTCAGGTATATGAAGAGGGGGATGTGTCATAGGAAAGGGTGGATCTCTGAGATCCACAATGGAGGTATTCCTTACACACTCTTACACCTTATTCCACCTTTACATTCCTCTCCTCCACAGCTCGGCCCGAGGATCGGTGCTTGGTCTTTCCGTGAACCAAGCCCGATCCCACCGAGCACAGACCAGACATGAATTTGGCATCGGAGGGGAATTGGTCGGAACCAAGGTCCGACCTCCCTGATGAGTTCTTCATCTTGCAGATCGAAGGAGTCGTCGCCACCGCCGAAGCTTCCCTTCGGCGATCCCTCGCTCGGATCCGAACGCCCTCGTCCCAAAGCCCGTTTGTCCGATCGATCCCGAAGGATGTCGTCCTGCCGAGGCTACCCCTCGGTGCACCGAAGCACAGATTCGCACCTTTTAGCTGGAGCGAACGTGCCATCAATCGACCCTAAGGGTCATCTCTGTCTCACGTGACAGCTACGACATCTGGGCCTCCAGACTATCAACATGTGGTGCGAAAACACCCGTAAACAATTACAACGGTCGTCCGCCGGCCCATAATGGATCATCAGTGTGGGTCCTATAAAGGGACTCGGGAGGCAACCAAGAAAAGGAACTAACCCCGGATACCAACAGACGGAGGTCAAGCAGATCCCAAGGCGCCGAGGCTACCCCTCAGCATAGCACCAACCGAGACCAGGCGCACCCAGCGTTGAGCCCGCTCGCCCCCGACGAGCCTCTCTGTCAACCGAGGCCGAGCATTCTCCAAGGTGCCGTGGCTACCCCTCTGCACCCCACTGACCGAGGCCGAGCGTTCTCCAAGGTGCCGAGGCTACCCCTCCGCACCTCACTGACCGAGGCCGAGCGCTCCAGACGAAGAGCCCGCTCGCCCTCGACACCCCGAGCTAGCAGCTTTTGGAGCTGGCGCGAGGATCCAAGCTACCATCACCGAGCACTCGCACTCTTGGCGGGACCCAGGGGTCTCACCTGATCCCTTAACCACGTTGACCGTCGAACCCTCGGTCAACGATTCAGTGGTGAGAAAACACCCGTAAACATCTGACACTGTCTGTGGGAACCGAGTCAACGCCCATGTCATCAAACCACGTCGGCAATGATTCATTCCTTTGATCAAAATCACTCTCCCCTACTTCCCTCTCCACAAAGACTTAACGCTGAAAGATCTCAGCTTTTTCTCCTTTGTCCCTCAAGCACAAAATCCGATCATCCAACAGCTTCTCATGCGGCTTCTCGTGTTGTTCCCACCCATCCGCTGGTGGAGAACCCCTGTCTCCACTCCCAAAAATCGGCTCTCCAAATTACAACACGCAACCCCTTGAAAGCCGGACATCTCACCGTCGTCCTCTGATAACCAACCGTCCGACTCCAATCCAAAGTCGATGGGATCGCGATCGGATCACTTTGAAGCTTGAGACCTGCCCTGAGACTGCAGCCATGGCTTGAGAGATCACGAAGGTGACACCCCTGTAGTCACAGATTTTCAGGTGATCTTCCTAAGATTGGGCTAGGCCAAAGGAGATCTGATCGATCCGCTTTGAATTATGATGGTGATGTATGAAACAAGATAACAACAGAAGCATGTGTTGACAAAACGAGCGCTCCCGTTTAGTCACCCATTGCTGAGCAACCCGAGGAGAGCTCCTTCGAGTTGGCGTGGGCTTGAGGCCAGCCCTTCGAGCTGATCCGGGCAAGGGAGCAACCACCTTCGGTCGAGCTTCCAAGCTCGGGGGGTTTACTCCGACCGAGCTGGAATGGCGATAAACCCTCTGGGCCACGGCCTGCGTGAGAACCCCAGCGATCAAGCTTGGTCGGGGACCGATCCCAGTCTCCGACCCATCTTCTTCATCCAGAGCCCGGAGCTCTGATCCTCAACAAAACCGACGGGGCCGCTCCGATCTTCATCGAGGTGGGCGACGGCTCCAGCGACCTCTTTACGGGTCGACAGCGAGATCATGTGCCCGATCCGAGCTCCGATCCTCAACAAAACCGACGGGCTGCTCCGATCTTCATCGAGGTGGACGACGGCTCTGACGACCTCCTTGCAGGTCGACAGCGAGATCATGAGCCCGATCCGAGCTCCAATCCTCCACAAAGCCGACGGGACTACTCCGATCTTCATGAGGTGGACGACGGCTCCTACGACCTCCTTGTAGGTCGATGGCGAGATCCTGAGCCTGATCCAAGCTCCGATCCTCAACAAAGCCAGTGGCGATGGCTCCATCGACCTCCTTGCGGGTCGATGGCGAGCTCCTTCGACAAATCCAAGCTCCGCTCCCCTGCAAAGTCGACGTCGATCGCCTCGATCTTCATTACGGTGGATGACGGCTCGACGACCTTCCTGTAGGTCGACGGGCAAAGTCCTCTGACTCATCGAGCTGCTGAGCTCACTGCTTCAGATCGAAGACCTCCGACCCACAACTGAAGCTCGTCGACCCAGACGCAAGGCCAACAACCTCCAGACCTTGCTGACCCGGTGCATCAGATCGCTTGCACACCTATTCCCGGCTCTCATCGACCCAATGTTGTCAATCTAAGGACCGCCTACCCTCATCCGAAGCTCGTCAACTTCAATTACAGTCCAAATCCACTCACGCTCAACATCGGTGGACTTCTCGCTGCCTTGGGGAGCCTTCATCACCTTGTGGCCGATCTCGACGGAGCTAATCGAGATTTTACTGAGCTCGATTAGAGCTCCTGACGATCGTGGAAGCTTCGATGGTGCTATGCCCTATCAAGTTCGGTAAGAGCAAATCCTGACTACCAAACTCTCCTCGCTCCCTTCGGGGTCGATCAAAGTCAATCGTGGATCATCAGTGGGTCAATTGATGTTTCCACGTCTTGATTCATGCCTCGACTCGTGGGCGAAACTTTGATGTTCGCTGGTCAAAATCCAGAGCCTCATCGGGGAGACATCTGCTCCTGAACTTTGTTGAAGATCAAGCTGAGCACGTTGTGGGTCGAGCGACCTCGCCATCCCTCACCAAGCTAACCTGCGCCGACATGATTCCCAGCGACTCGAGTTTGCCATCTCCCTAGGCGGACTCGAGACATGGAGGGGGCAAAGATAACATACATGGTGGGACCCAGACTACCTCCGCCTTCCAAGCTCAGCCAACAGCAACGGAGCAGAAACTGAGGCGGTGACGCAAAACCTCTACCGACCCCGCTTCCAGGGAGCGAGCATAGCTGCTGATCGAGACCTGCCAAGGACCCTTGCTGTTATTCAAGCTCGCCGTTTGTCTCAACAGTAGCTCGAGGGCCATGTCGGTGACCACATCGTTGACATCAGATCTCTGACCAGCTGAAAGTCGAGTTGCCGGCCATACCGAGCTCTCTCTGCGAGCCGGGCCGAACCGATCTGACCCAACCACAGTCGTTCGAGTCTGAGCATCCAAACAGCTCCTCCGACCGCGGCCGGACTGATCTGGCCAAACCACAGTCGTCCGAGTTCGAGCGTCCAAACAGCTCCTCCGACCGCGGTCAGGTAGATCTGACCAAACAATAGTCGTCCAAGTTTCGAGCGTCCAAACAGCTCCTCCGACCGCGGCCGGGCCGATCTGACCAAACCACAGTCGTCCGAGTTCGAGCGTCCAGACAGCTCCTCCGACCATGTTGTTGGGTCTCGCTTGTCGAGTTGTTGGCCCTACCAACAGAGCCGACCAAGCTGCTCGTCTGGACTCCACTCGGACATCCGAGCAGCCCTTCCGAAGGGCCATCGAATCTACCACTGGACGAATGGCTCCGACCGGGCTGCCGAACTGCTCCCGCATCCCCCCGAGCCGGACAAAGTAGTTGCAGAGCACCACCATGGAACCTTCGAAAGTCTTCATAAGGTCCTCACCCCTTCGTCGGCCATAAGTCGAGGGGCAACTCCCCTCGCAACCAAACGAACGGATCGGTCGTAAGGCTGGGGGGCAACTCCCCCAGCTGGCTGACCCACTCATTCGTCAGCCATAAGTCGGGGGGGGGGGGGGGGGGGGTAACTCCCCCTGCAACCGAACGAACGGATCTGTCATAAGGCTGGGGGCAACTCCCCTAGCTGGCCGATCACTCGATCGACTATAAGACTGGGACTAGCTCTCCCAGCGGGCCAATCGACCCGTCGATCATAAGGCTGGGGGCAACTTGGCGGGACCAAAAAGGTGCTCTCTCTCAAGTGCAAGAGTCCGTACAAGTAATATAATCTGGGAGTCCAGATGTCGAATCCTGTCACGCCCCGCTTCCCAAAAATGTGGAGGCGAGACGTGAGAAGGTCCGCTCAGACTTGAAGTTGCAAGGCTCCAAGCCCGATAAGCGTCAATCAACAATAATCTGGCAGGTCCTTGCAACGCAATACGAGACAACGATAATAATAATGAAGTGAGACAATAAGAAATTTATTAAATCTCAGAACATCCATAAAATAAATTACAATATCACAGAAAAGCCACCAGGCTCAAAAGGAAAAGCTAAGGCCCAAACATGGCCAACAAGGTACAACATACAAGCAACGGTGCCACGCACCGACAACTAACAACAAGCCTAAACAAAGGAAGAGAACACAAGCGGCCTCTAAGACTGGTCACCAATGACCACAAACTCCTCCTTGGCAACCATTGGCTCAGCGCCAGCAAACACTACGTCCTCAGCGACAAACTCAGGCTCGGGATCTAACATGTGTCACCCAAAAGAGAAAAGGGGCACATGTCAGCAAGTCGAAAGACTTGTGCAAGGAAACTGAAAGAAAGGTAAACTAACAACCTAGCAGTTGTAGTATGGTGCATGGCATGGCAAGTATCGTATGGAAGTAACAAGTAAAGTACAATTAGCAAGTAACAAGTGGTAGGTGTGACATGTATTGTCAAGTAACAAGTACAAGGGATCACCCACACACATGTGAGCGCCCTATTGCCCGCAGGCTATGTTCAAGTACAAGGGATCACTCACACACAGGCGAGTGCCCTATTGCCCGTAGGCTGTATTCAAGTACAAGGGATCACTCACACACAGGCGAGTGCCCTATTACCCGCAGGCTGTATTCAAGTACAAGGGATCACTCACACACAGGCGAGTGCCCTATTGCCCGTAGGCTGTATTCAAGTACAAGGGATCACTCACACACAGGCGAGTGCCCTATTGACCGCAGGCTGTGTTGAGCTCGTTTTCTGGACCACGAGCCAGATTTGTAATTGGCCTAGGGTTGTGCCCGCAAAACGGGTGCCTAGCCGGAACAAGTAGCACTAGTTTGTAGCAATGCTACGCAATCACGATGAATGTTCAAGCATGCAATGACATGAGCAGATATTCGTGTACCGTTAATTTAAATTAAACATGGCAGTTAAAGATGCATGGGTGACATGAACAGTTAATACGTGTACCGTTAAGTGAAATTAAACGTGACATACAAGCATGATGAAGGTGACGGACCAAGCTTCGTTGTCAAGCTAGGTCAATGGCGTCCAGACGGCTATCCTTTCACCGTCTAGTCTCTTTTACGCTAAAGCCAGGCAATGGCCTAAGACATGGCCCAAATCAAGAGATGCAAGTTTCACTTGCCTGATACCGACGAGGACGGTCGACAAGCACGTCACACAAATGTTATCTACGGTGAATGGACCACTGCTATAGAGAAACAACATTAGAAAAGATATCTAGAACCGTTTTCTTAATTGAATCCTATGATGTCTAATAACCATTTTTATTAGGGTTTCACAATATCAATGTGGGTTGTGAAAACATTAAAGGATCGAACACTACCGTATAGAAGCGGAAGATCGACGCCGAGCAACCACGGCAACGGATGAACGATCTGGGATCCACGGCTCAGATCTGAAATGACGGGGAAAATCTGGAGAAAAATGGATTAAAGGGGGTTTTGAAGAGGAGATTGAAGCTTGGCCAATGGAGGTGAGATGGAGCTTGGGATGGTGGAGATAGGCTTGAGATGAAGGAGGAAGGGTTTAGGGAAGATGGAGAAGGATTTGGGGAAGACAATGGCTCAGGAGAAAAGAAAGAAAGTGAAAGAGATCGGGTCTATTTATAGGAAGAATCCGGCGGCTGCCCAGAAATTAGGGTTTCGACACTGATTAGTCGGTCAAAGAGCAACCACTGACCGACTAGTTTGGGAACTAGTCGGTCGGTTGACCAACGCAGACCGACTAAGTGTAAACAGTAACTCCTGACGAAAAATAGGATTTAGATTTAGTCGGTCAAAGAACAACCACTGACCGACTAGTTTATCATCTAGTCAGTCGACGAACGTTCTTAGACCGACTAAGAATGAATAGTACTTGGTATCAAAAATGATCATAGAGCTAGTCGGTTAAAGAACGATTGCTGACCGACTAGTTTCTCATCTAGTCGGTCGACAAATGTTCTTAGACCGACTAACGATAAACAGTAACTCCTGAATAATTGATTCAATGAACTAGTCGGTTTGAGAAGAGTTCCTGACTGACTAGATTGGAATCTAGTCGGTTGGTTCTCCTTCTTGAACCAACTAACGTGCATGGAAAGTACCGAATTGAAGCGCGAAGCTTCGGGAAGATTCCTATGGCTTCTAAGATCAACCTACCTCTAAGATATGAGCGATATGAGGCTCGTCATGAGTGACTTACTCCAAGCTCAACGATCTAAGGAAGAAGCTAGGAAATCACAACGAAACGAATGAAAGTGAAAGCTACGGAGACAGAAATCACACGCAAGGAGAAAATCCACCAAGACATATATATATGTATCGATAACACTAATATAGAAAAACCAGTCGTTACATCCTACCCACCTTAGAATAAAGTCCGTCCTCGGACTTTCTAACATATCTAGTCGCTCTAGTAACTACCCCAATCATATCACATTCAATCAGGTATAGTTATTACAAGTGCTTATATTCGCACTAGGTAATCAAACATTAACACTACCAACATGTATACATATATATATATATATATATATATATATATATATATATATATATATATATATATATATATATATATATTCACGCACATCATACACTTATACCTATCATAGCCATTCATACTCATACATGTATCTCAATCATATATATACATACATCCCTTATATAGCTATTACTTACCTAGCACCAAACATTAGTCCATATACTCACGACCAATTAAATAGTTCACACTAGTAAATACGATCGTAACACTCTACGTTAGGTAGCTACCTATGAACAAGGCAATAAGAATACACTATTCCCTATATCTCCTAGTATACACCCAATACCAAACAAGTCAACACATGTAATCACACCACACCATCTAAACTCAAGTTATTATATTTAATATACTTCCACCATCATTATAATTTCACAATTTATAGCCATTCCAATACATGCAAATATTTCACTATAACTTCACATCACATACGGCCCTATAATTATACCCACGACACGCCACACATATTATAGTCACCAAAACTTATAACTAAGTACATACTTACCCGTGCATGGTGCACACCCACACACGCTAACATTTCATTCATATTTACCAATCATACGATTATAAACTCAGTACATCGACACGCTTAGTTTTAGCTAGTACATACATATATTCACGCAGGCAAGCCCCCTAATAAATAACTATACCACAAGACCAACACCTATAACTATATACTGGTTTAGTGACCCACAATCATGTGCGTAACACAACCGGACACAAACAATCCAAACATTATACATACATCATCCATCACTATACACCAACCACATACAAATACACCAACGTACATAGAGTATACCCACTCAAGCTTGAGTGAGACTCAAAATCATAGCAGAATAATTCCATATACATAACACAACATCCATACATATACCAATACTATCTAATGCATACACTTCTACCAACATAACCATATACATATCAAAATGTCAAACACCCTTAATATCTAATAAGGTAATATCACATATTTCAATCACTTCATATACCATGATATTATTACAAACATCAGCACACCTATAATTACAATACTCTCCCTAATAAATGATGTCATCGTATGGTCACATACATGTATCATATATTCATACCATATCCATCCATCTATAATTGGCACATCAATACACTTACTTCATCCATTAGTTAAGATATGCTGTAGTCGGGTATACCTCATGGTATACACGCATACGACATCTCATAAAAACAAGTAATACCAATCAAACAATTATAATCCTACTATCATATGTATATCACACTTATACTCATGCAGCTAATACATAACTACCTACACACAACATACCAATACCAACTGTTACGACCTAAAGATCGTAGCTGCCCGATTCCCGTCCAGATCCGCTAACATACCCCATTGACTCACCTTTTCACAAAAGGGCCGCCGCCCCGAAAAGGCCGGGCGGCCAGCCAAGCGGGCGCACCTTACAGCGCTCCACGAACCGGACGAGGTGAACCACCGCAGCCGCCCGACTCTTAGTCCGCCGCTAACGACAAACGGCTTAGGATAAGGACACAACTGACACGTATAAGGACACGACAGACACGTACGTCACCTGACATCCCGACAAAAGCACCCCCAGGCGGCTAGCCTATCTGACGGTTAGTGCTTTCGGCCCTGACATCCCGACAAAAGCACCCCTGGGCCGCTGCGCCGCCTGACAGAGGCAGGTCAGGGACTCCTGTCCCCGGCGTCCTTGTCCGAAGCTTCCGCCGACACCAGAGCCAGCTCAGCACGCCTAGTCATCACCCGTCAGGTATAAATACCCCCTCCCCTCCTACGGAGCGGGAGAGGCTGCAGAATTCTCTCTCATTCAACTATTCACACACGAGTGCAAAGGTCTTCCATATCTTTGTTCTCCCACCTATAGCTCGCCACGCGCGGTCGATACACCGTTAGTCCGACCGGCGTGACCAGCCCCCCATTTTAAGCCATATCACTGACTTAGGCATCGGAGGGGCTAAGGGTTGAACCCCCAACCCAGCCCTTCTGACGAGTTGTTCGTGTTGCAGGAGAGCTCGCCTATCAACACCAGTCGGCGTCACCCCCCTGCCGTTCAACCTTGTCCAGCCGCATCCGGCGAGATTCAGCCCCGCGACCGTCACTGGCGTCGAGATCGACTTCTTCACCCCACTAATCACTTGTCAAATAGCCTACCTAAACCCCCTACTCCACATAACCACCGTGCCCTTGGTTCCCATTAATACAAATTCATTGTACGCGAGTTCCACCTCGTAACAATTTGTGCCGTCTGTGGGAACGAAGGGTCACACCCATGTTAGATTCCATACCAATCCCGCGGAACCCGGACCACGGCAAAGATCCCGTGGGGCAGGAACCGCTCTCCCTACAAATCACCCCGGCGTCCGACCCCCTTTTAGGGATGATCTCCGAGATTGAACACACTTCAGTCCCCACCGTTCTGAAGAGCTTCGAGGCTGTCGCTCAGGCCAGGGGAGGCTTTCAGACGACTGGAATGGAGCCTCTGCCCGGCCCCTCGGAGCCCCTGAACGTGAGGCGAAACCTCCACCCTCAGTTCGAGGAGGAGGGGGAGCATAGGGGGCTCGCTGAGGAGATCGCGGCCCAGCAAAGGCTCCTGGAAGAGGAGGAAGAATTCGCGCAGCGGTGGAGGCGCCTGGGGGAGGCGGCCGCCGCGCAGAGGCGTCTGGACGAGGCGGCCGAGACCACCCGGAAGGCTTACCAGGAAGAGGAGGCCGCCCGCCGCCAGCTTCGCTTCATCATCGCGGAGCGCGAGAGGCTGAGAATGGAGAACAGGAGCAACCGAGAACTCCTGGACGAGGCGACGACGGCCCGGCGGCCTGGGAACGGGCGGGACCCGATGCTGAACAGGTCCCCGCCTGGAGGGGGCGGCCCCCATCACCAACACCACCCCTCCGATACCCAGCGCGAGGAAGCCGTTTGTCGGCAACTACGCTTCCTCACCACCGAGCGTGAAAGACTCCTTCGGGAGAATCAAGAACGGATGGAGGCCCGAGGAGAGCTGGCCAGGAGGCGTGGGCGCTGGGAGGACCGTAGCCCACAACCCGTCGAATCCTCGGCCCAAGGAGGGAGCCCCGCCTGGAGACCGTCGGGCTACTCGCCGGGGACGGAGGACCGTCGGCGGCCGAGGCGCGACCGAAGCCCGACCCCCGAGTGGCGGAGGGGGGATGCGCCGGATCGCCCGACCTACCCGGAGGAGGCCATGCCACTCGTCCGGTGGATCGCTTCTGCCCCCAGGCCCGTAAGGTTCAAACCCCCTCACTTGGCCACGTACAATGGGAGGGGCGACCCCCTCACGCACGTGCAACAATACCGGGGGGCGATGGAAGCCCAGGACGTGGATGAGGCGTTCCTTTGCCGACATTTCTCCCAAAGCCTGAGGGACACCGCGCTGGACTGGTACTTCGGCTTGCCCGCGAGGTCCGTAGGGAGCTTTGGCGAACTATCCCATAAGTTCTGCCAAGAGTTCCGGGCCGGGCGAGCAAAAAAGAAGCCCTTAGACTATCTCAGCACGATAGTCCAAAGGGAGGGGGAAGGGACAGGAAGATACCTCCGCCGCTTTCAGGAGGAGAGATGGGCGGTGGTGACATGCGGCGACGAGGTGCTTATGCTGGCCTTCAAGACGGGGCTGCGGACGCGGAGCCTCCACAAATCCCTGCTCCGAGATCCACCTACCGACTATGAAGAGTTGGTAGCAATGGCGGAGAGGCACGCGTTGGCGGAGGAGACTTTGGGTGCAAAGGTTGTGTTCCCCCAGGCGAAACCACCCGCAGATGGGTCCCGGCCGCACCCTCGGCCGAGGCAGGAGGAGAGGGGGCGAGGCCGCGATCAGATGGACCTACCGCGGCGGGAGCCACCCGAGCCCCGCCCGCTAGATCGCCTTGGCCCGGCTCGCGAGTTCGCTCCGGCACGGAGGCCCCCCGGAGTCATCCCGAGACCAGAAGACCTCCTGCCGGTGCATTACACGCGACTCAACGCCCCCATGATGGAGGTGCTGGCCGCGGCGACGAGGGCCGGGTTATTGCCGGATCCTCCTAGGGAGATGAGGACGGACCCGGCGAGGCGGGACCCCCGGAGATACTGCCGATATCACCGGGACCACGGTCACGACACCGACCATTGTCACTCCCTTAAGAGAGAGATCGAACGACTGATCCAAGCGGGTCACCTGGGAAACTTTGTCGCGGGAAGGCGGGAGATGGCGGAAGAGAGAGCCCCCCCGGAGGGAGGGGGATGTGAACCACTGGCGGACCGCGATAAGGAGGAGCCACGCCCCCCAAGGGCGGTCATGCGAATTGAGATGATAACTGGAGGGCCCTCCTCGGCGGGGCGGGCGCCCGCCATCCCGAAGGCCGGGGCCCGACGGGCGATGACGGCAGCCACCGACCACCAGCCGAAGCGAAGAAGGACACACCGACCCCCGATCACCTTTACCGAGGAAGACTGGCGGGAAGCGCGGAGCCAGAACGACGACGCCCTCGTCGTCGAGGCTCGGATCGGGGCGGTGGACGTCGGCCGGCTCCTGATTGACACCGGAAGCTCCTGCGACATCCTTTTCCTGTCAACAGTCGAGAGGATGGGATGGGGGCGCGCAGACCTAGAGCCCTGCGGGGGCCCTGTGGCCAGCTTCACCGGCCATGAGATCCCTACCGAAGGAACGATCACCTTGCCCATGACTCTGGGGGAGGAGCCGAGGATCGTCACCAAGGAAACGCTTTTCGTCATCGTCGACATCGCATCGGTGTATAATGGAATCATAGGGCGCCCATATATGACGGCCATCGAGGCGCTCCCCAGCCTGCAACATCAAACGATGAAGTTCCAGACCCCGCGGGGGGTGGGACAGGTGCAGGGAGGTCGAGGGGGGCCCAGAAACCACAACCGTGTGCCGTCCCCGCCTGGGGGCCCCGGGCGGACCCCGACGCCTCTCGTCCCTGACGAAAGGGAGGACTTCTGCGACCAGCGGCCGACCCCGGCCGAGGAGGTAGAGGAGGTCCCGATAGCCTCGGACGAGGGAAGAGTCGTCTCCATCGGGACGAAACTCCCCTCCGCCTTGAGGACGGCCCTCGTCGCCTTGCTCCGGGAGAACGCGGACATATTCGCATGGTCACCGGCCGACATGCCCGGGGTGGACCCGGCGGTAATCTCCCACAGGTTGAATGCGGACCCAGAGGCCCGGCCTGTTCGACAGAAGAAGAGGAGTGCGGGGGGCGAGAAGAAGAGGGCGGCCGAGGAAGAAGTAGAGCGGCTCCTCGAAGCCAAGTTTGTTCGGCCGGTGGACTACCCCGACTGGCTTGCCAACGTCGTTCTAGTGAAGAAGCCCAGCGGGAAGTGGCGCATGTGCGTTGACTTCACCGACCTCAACAAGGCTTGCCCGAAGGACAGCTTCCCTCTGCCCAGGATCGACCACTTGGTGGACCATGCGTCCGGTTATGAATTGTTGAGCTTTATGGACGCCTTTTCGGGATACAACCAAATACCGATGGCGGAGGAGGATGAGGAGAAGACGTCCTTCGTCACCGATAAAGGCACCTTCTGCTACACCAAGATGCCCTTTGGGCTGAAGAATGCCGGGGCGACTTATCAACGGATGGTTGACCGAATTTTCGGCCCCCAGGTGGGGCGAAATTTGGAGGTCTACATCGACGACATGCTGGTGAAGAGTGGAAGGGCCCTCGACCACCTCACCGACTTGCAGGAGACCTTCCAGAGGGTCCGCCGATACAACCTGAGACTAAACCCCGCAAAATGCATCTTTGGCGTGCAGTCGGGAAAGTTCCTGGGCTTCATGATAACGAGGCGGGGGATCGAGGCGAACCCCGACAAGGTGGCGGCCCTCACCGGTATGACGGAGCCCCGGACAATCCGAGACTTGCAGCGACTGAACGGCCGGATTGCTGCTCTGGGACGATTCCTGTCGAAATCGGCGGAGAAGTCGCTCCCCTTCTTCAGGGTCTTACGCACGGCCTTCGGCGAAGCTAAAGACAAGAGGAAGGTGATCCCGTGGGACAACGACTGCACGCGGGCGTTCGCAGAGCTGAAAGCCTACCTACAAGGCCCGCCGCTCCTCGCACGGCCGGAGGAAGGTGAACCCCTGGGGTTGTACCTGGCGACCACCGAGGAGGCTGTTAGCTCCGTCCTGATCAAAGAGGAAGGAGGGGTGCAACGCCCTGTTTACTATGCCAGCCAGATCCTCCGGGATGCGGAGACTCGCTACAGCCCCATCGAAAAAGCCGCCTACTGCCTAATCACCACCGCTCGGAAGCTCCGACCCTATTTCCAGGCCCACCCCATAACCGTCCACACCAACATGCCCCTCGAAAAGAACCTGAAAAGACTGGAGCGGTCAGGGAGGATGCTCAACTGGAGCGTCGAGCTCAGCGAGTTCGACATAACTTACAAAGCCCGGACGGCGATCAAGGGTCAGGCGCTGGCCGACTTCATGGTGGAATGCACCACGGAAACCCCGCCGGGGGACCGGATAGAGCAACCATCGGCGCCCACGTCCCCCCGGAGGATCGAGGCGGGCGAACCCTCAGCGCCCTCCCCGACAACAGCGGACGGATTATGGACCATCCACGTCGACGGCTCCGCGACGGGCTCCGAAACAGGAGCGGGAATCGTCATTCAGACTCCAGACGGATGCTCGTTGGAGTACGCCCTACGCTTCGACTTCCCGGCCACCAACAACGTCGCGGAGTACGAAGCTGCGGTTAACGGGTTAAAACTCGCTAGGGCAGTCGGTGCGACGAACGTGTTGCTCCTAAGTGACTCCCGTCTCGTCGTCCAACAGATCCTAGGGGGCTTTGAGGCCCGAGAAGAAACCATGAAGCAGTACCTGAATCGCATCCAGATCGAACTCCGCAAGTTCAAGCAAGCGGACGTGCAACACCTGCCTCGCTCCAACAACCTCCGGGTAGACGCCCTGTCTAAGCTGGCTTCCTCCTCAGCGGCCGAGATCGGGAAGGCAATCTACGTCGAAAGCCTGTCGACACCCTCCATCAACGAAAGGGAACTGATGTGCACGGGCACGATGACATCCTGGATGACACCCATTATGAAGTATTTAGAGACAGGTGAACTACCCGAGGAGCGTTTGCTGGCTAAGCAGGTGGAGAGACGGGCCCTGACATTTGTGCTCCTCGACGGGGTACTGTACCGCCGCCGCCGCGCCAATTTCGACGTCCTGCCCTACCTAAAGTGCTTGGGACCGGAGCAGGCTGAGCAAGTCATCCGTGAGGTACACGAAGGCTTCTGCGGAAACCACCATGGAGGACGCACCATCGCCCACAAGATAATGCGCCAAGGATACTACTGGCCGACGATGATCCGAGACGCGGTACAATACGTCAAGAAGTGCGAAGCGTGCCAGAAGTTCTGCCGACGGACGACTGCGCCACCGGCCAACCTGATGCATATCTTGAGCCCGGTCCCCTTCGCCAAGTGGGGACTCGACATCCTGGGGCCCTTCCCAAAGGCCTCTGGGGGAAGGAAGTATCTAGTCGTCGCCGTGGACTATTTCACAAAATGGGTCGAAGCGGAGCCGCTGGCGCGAATCACGTGGACAGACATGAAGGGCTTCATCTGGCAATCCGTCATATGCCGCTTCGGGATCCCCCGTTCCATAGTCACAGATAACGGAAAGCAGTTCGATTGCGAGGGCTTCCGCGACTTCTGCTCGGGCTGGGGGATCAAACTCCAATTCGCGTCGGTCGCCCACCCACAGTGCAACGGAATGGCAGAGGCCGCGAATAAGTGTATCCTGAACCCGATGAAGAAGAAGGTGGATGCCGCCCTGGGAGCATGGGTCGATGAGCTGCCAGGGATCCTATGGTCCTATCGCACCACCCATAAGGCCTCGACCGGAGAAAGTCCCTTCATGCTAGCATACGGATCGGAGGCAGTTGTACCTGTGGAAATCGGCGAAGAGACACTCCGGTTAAAACTCTTCGATGAAGAAATCAACGGAGAAGGGCTCGGCCTCAGTCTTGAGTTGATAGACGAGGTCCGGGACAGGGCCCTAACCAGCCTCGTCAAGCACAGCCAGAGGATGGCCCGATACTACGACTCCCGGGTGAAACCGCGGACTTTCAGGATCGGCGATTTGGTCCTTCGGGACGCCACCTTCCGCCCCGAGACTGCGCAGCGGGGAAAGCTGGCCGCCAAATGGGAAGGGCCCTACACGGTCGTTGATGTTGTCGGACCGGCCACCTACATCCTTGCTACCCCTGAAGGGAGCAAGCTGGCCCACCCTTGGAACGCGAAACATCTGCTGAAATTCTACCAATAGTTGTGAGTTTCCCTTTCTTCGCGCAATATACACATCTACACGTTTTTCCCAACCTTGTTGTTCCTACACAAGCTTTGCAGTTCGCTAAAACTCCGAACCTCTGGGGCAGGGCCAACCCTAGCCACCCAAACCAGAGAAGGGCACGGGCTGGGCTACGCGCCCGCTCCCCCCTCCAGACCTCTGGGGCAGGGCCAACCCTAGCCACCCAAACCAGAGAAGGGCACGGGCCAGGCTACGCGCCCGCTCCCCCCCTCCAGACCTCTGGGGCAGGGCCAACCCTAGCCACCCAAACCAGAGAAGGGCACGGGCCGGGCTACGCGCCCGCTCCCCCCCTCCAGACCTCTGGGGCAGGGCCAACCCTAGCCACCCAAACCAGAGCAGGGCACGGGCCGGGCCACGCGCCCGCTCCCCCCTCCAGACCTCTGGGGCAGGGCCAAACCTAGCCACCCAAACCAGAGCTGGGCACGGGCCGGGCCACACGCCCGCTCCCCCCTCCAGACCTCTGAGGCAGGGCCAACCCTAGCCACCCAAACCAGAGCTGGGCACGGGCCGGGCCACACGCCCGCTCCCCCCCTCAAGACCTCTGGGGCAGGGCCAACCCTAGCCACCCAAACTAGAGGTGGGCACGGGCCGGGCCACGCGGCCGCTCCCCCCTCCAGACCTCTGGGGCAGGGCCAACCCTAGCCACCCAAACCAGAGAAGGGCACGGGCCGGGATACGCGCCCGCTCCCCCCCTCCAGACCTCTGGGGCAGGGTCAACCCTAGCCACCCAAACCAGAGAAGGGCACGGGCCGGGCTACGCGCCCGCTCCCCCCTCCAGACCTCTTGGGCAGGGCCAACCCTAGCCACCCAAACCAGAGCAGGGCATGGGCTGGGCTACGTGCCTGCTCCCCCCTCCAGACCTCTGGGGCAGGGCCAACCCTAGCCACCCAAACCAGAGCTGGGCACGGGCCGGGCCACGCGCCCGCTCCCCCCCTCAAGACCTCTGGGGCAGGGCCAACCCTAGCCACCCAAACCAGAGGTGGGCACGGGCCGGGCTACGCGCCCGCTCCCCCCCTCCAGACCTCTGGGGCAGGGCCAACCCTAGCCACCCAAACCAGAGAAGGGCACGGGCCGGGCTACGCGCCCGCTCCCCCCCTCCAGACCTCTGGGGCAGGGCCAACCCTAGCCACCCAAACCAGAGAAGGGCACGGGCCGGGCTACGCGCCCGCTCCCCCCCTCCAGACCTCTGGGGCAGGGCCAACCCTAGCCACCCAAACCAGAGAAGGGCACGGGCCGGGCTACGCGCCCGCTCCCCCCCTCCAGACCTCTGGGGCAGGGCCAACCCTAGCCACCCAAACCAGAGAAGGGCACGGGCCGGGCTACGCGCCCGCTCCCCCCTCCAGACCTCTGGGGCAGGGCCAACCCTAGCCACCCAAACCAGAGAAGGGCACGGGCCGGGCTACGCGCCCGCTCCCCCCTCCAGACCTCTGGGGCAGGGCCAACCCTAGCCACCCAAACCAGAGAAGGGCACGGGCCGGGCTACGCGCCCGCTCCCCCCCTCCAGACCTCTGGGGCAGGGCCAACCCTAGCCACCCAAACCAGAGAAGGGCACGGGCCGGGCTACGCGCCCGCTCCCCCCCTCCAGACCTCTGGGGCAGGGCCAACCCTAGCCACCCAAACCAGAGAAGGGCACGGGCCGGGCTACGCGCCCGCTCCCCCCCTCCAGACCTCTGGGGCAGGGCCAACCCTAGCCACCCAAACCAGAGAAGGGCACGGGCCGGGCTACGCACCCGCTCCCCCCTCCAGACCTCTGGGGCAGGGCCAACCCTATCCACCCAAACCAGAGAAGGGCACGGGCCGGGCTACGCGCCCGCTCCCCCCCTCCAGACCTCTGGGGCAGGGCCAACCCTAGCCACCCAAACCAGAGCTGGGCACGGGCCGGGCCACGCGCCCGCTCCCCCCCTCCAGACCTCTGGGGCAGGGCCAACCCTAGCCACCCAAACCAGAGAAGGGCACGGGCCGGGCTACGCGCCCGCTCCCCCCCACCAGACCTCTGGGGCAGGGCCAACCCTAGCCACCCAAACCAGAGAAGGGCACGGGCCGGGCTACGCGCCCGCTCCCCCCCTCCAGACCTCTGGGGCAGGGCCAACCCTAGCCACCCGAACCAGAGAAGGGCACGGGCCGGGCTACGCGCCCGCTCCCCCCCTCCAGACCTCTGGGGCAGGGCCAACCCGATGGGGGCCACGTACCCTTGACAAAAAATAATATATAATAAAAATAATTTATATATAAATAAATGGGGGGGGCACACGAACCGGGACAAAATAACACCAATTCCCAAGTCGACGGCCCCGATATGACTCGACGAAACGGAATGACGCTCGAGAAACATGCCACCATTAATAATACACACCAACAGAGGACACGCAAGAGCCACCTGACATAGGCGGTTCCCAACAGGCGCGAATTCGAGGAGCCCATTAATAATGCCAGCTCAGCGCAATGAATAAGGGAGAAACGGTCAACAAGATCTGCCTATAAAGAGGCCATCTCCATCGCGGAGAGAAGCAATCGACAGACATGAAAAACCACCCCATGATCCCCCCACCCTCCGGGAAAAGGGCTGAGATACACCGCCCTAACAAAAGAGAGGTCACCGGCCATCAATGGTTCCCGCCACCCGGAACGGCGGTGCCTAGACCCCCAGCATCACTACCTGGATATTCCGCTTACAAACGGATCGCCATCTGGATATTCCGCTTACACACGGGAAATCCACCTTTCTTACCCCCGTCCCATAAACGGGGATGAAGCGGAGAAAGAATGGCATCCATTCAAAGTAATCTGGGCAGGCGAGAGCCCCCAGCGCTGGCCAGCCAGTACCTCCTCGCCCTCGACCTCCATCCGAGGACCTCGGTAGGGCTGCATCCCCGACAAGCCCAAACGGCGAGTCCTGGCATGTCAGCTCGCCGATGCGCCAGCGGGCTCAGAACCCCACCCTCAAACCGAAGCAGCGAGACGTGGGGCAACGGGGGGCGGCCCTATGCTCAAGAACCTCCCCAGGGGGCAAGACGGGGCACGCCGGCTTTCCCTCTCAAAGCCTATACCGGACCGAGGAAAACCCTGTCCGCAGAAAGAGACAAGACAGGGGAGGGAAGGCGGCCTAGTCGGCCAAGTACCCCCCAAAGAGACCTTGCAACACTTCAGCCCAGACGGCAGCCACTCTCCTCCGCGCCAAGATCGGCTCAAGACATAACCGGCCCACACGGCCCGCGGAAGCCCCAAAACCCGGCGGTCATTAGGCCCGTGCGACCGGGCAAGGACAGCTCTAAAGCCCCTCCCCGAATCGGCTCTGACCCGACAACGGGCGATGAGCTAAAACCTGATGTACAAGCTGTGGCCCAGCGCTCATAAATTTAAACGAAAACATTGTTCTTTAAATATCATAGCACGTGTCTATCCCCCTCCGCCAGGCATCGGGCGAGCAACGCGCCGTCCCGATCCGCCAGGCATCGGGCGAGCAACGCGCCGTCCCGCCTAGCTGACCTAGGACGCCCACTAAACCTAGAACGCACGGCCCCGCTCCCCCTGCTCCCTGAAACCCGCCCACAACTCTCCCCATAGCGAAAGGGGGTGCACGGGGGCTCGCCCCGCGTAACCGGTTTGGCCAGACACCAAATCGGGAGACCAATGCGTCCCGTCCCGAACCCGTTTGAGGCCGCCCCAAACGCAACCCGGGAAGACAACATCCCCCTCCCCAGACGGGGCACGGGAATGTTGGGGGCATAATGGGTAATTGCGTAGCTCCCGCAAGAAGCCAATACACGTGACCCGGATCGGACCGGTCGCAAGACAGAAACCCCGAAATATACGCCCCGTCCTGAAAGGACAGCGGCTTTGTCCCGTCAGAACAGCACCACGATGAGACTCAACGTAACGAAAGGACGCTTGTTCAACACGCCATCAGCAACAACACGCCCCCCAAGAGGCCAGAGGGCCGGATACCGTCAGGAAAAAGTGATTCCCGAAGCGTGTGATTCCGCAGAGCCCATTAGCGACGTTAGTCCACGGCGTTACCCAAGAGAAACCCGTCCGCAACACCTCGCTACAAATACCCCCCTCCAGAGGGCAGGGTAAAGGAGGAAGAGAGACAGGGATTCCCCCCTCACTCCGGGCATAAAGCGGCCCTAAACGCCCCAACGAGCTACGAAAAAAGCCGATAGTCACCGACGGACCTCACTTCCCCCGACGATGGGCGCCACCGCCCCGCCACCCCCAACTGGATATTCCCCTTACACGCGGAAGGCCCCGCCCGCCAGCTTGCCTCCTGCTTGTTACTGTATCAAAAGGCGGGTTCAGAAGGCCGTCCGCATGCCGCAACGCCCCAATTAACGCCGTCCCCCTCGGCACCGCCACCGCCACCTCGTCCTCAGCATCCCAGGGGTTCCCCCTCGGTGCGCGGGATTCCTAGAGAGGAACTCTCCAGCGCGGCGGCGGCAAGGCAGATCGCGAGGAAGCAAGGAAAGGGAAAGGAAGAAGCTCCACCCGACAAATGAGGGTCAGCCCCTCGGAAGGGGGAACCACCCCGGGACTTCGTCCCCGATCAAACCAAATGGTGGTTCGCGGCGCGTCGGCTCCTCCCCGGACACCGAAGCAGAAGGAATTAAGCGGTCAGTAAAAGGGAAAACCGCCCGGCAACGAGGATCTACCCACCCCGATATAGCGGGACGAGTATAGACCACCGCCCGTCCCAACCATAGGTTGGGTCACACCTGCTCTCTCACTGTAAATATCATCTAAATCCCCGTTAAAGGTTGGTGAACAATATTCCTCCCTATGAACTCCTTCCCTGAGCCCAAGAGCACAACAGCTGGGAGGTCCACCGGGCACAGTGCGGCGGAAGTCCCGCGAAAATCACAAACATGTCCGATAAACACATCTCAGCAAAAACCACAACCTTCTCAAAAATTCGGGCTCCCCCAAAATCCAACCCAGCCGCCCCATAAAGCGGCGCGCCGTTACGAGGCATCGCCCCACTTGGTTCCCACTCGGGATGAGACCTCGCGATCCCGCAACGGCGGGCAATACCCCGCGGGAGCAGCGTCGCCAACCCTGAGCGTGGACCCAAGCCCGAGTCAGGTTAAAGGACAATGTCACGCCATCCGAGCCGAATCAGGCTACCGCCTCAGACTCGAATGCCGGGGGCAATTGTTACGACCTAAAGATCGTAGCTGCCCGATTCCCGTCCAGATCCGCAAACATACCCCATTGACTCACCTTTTCACAAAAGGGCCGCCGTCCCGAAAAGGCCGGGCGGCCAGCCAAGCGGGCGCACCTTACAGCGCTCCACGAACCGGACGAGGTGAACCACCGCAGCCGCCCGACTCTTAGTCCGCCGCTAACGACAAACGGCTTAGGATAAGGACACAACTGACACGTATAAGGACACGACAGACACGTACGTCACCTGACATCCCGACAAAAGCACCCCCAGGCGGCTAGCCTATCCGACGGTTAGTGCTTTCGGCCCTGACATCCCGAAAAAAGCACCCCTGGGCCGCTGCGCCGCCTGACAGAGGCAGGTCAGGGACTCCTGTCCCCCGGCGTCCTTGTCCGAAGCTTCCGCCGACACCAGAGCCAGCTCAGCACGCCTAGTCATCACCCGTCAGGTATAAATACCCCCTCCCCTCCTACGGAGCGGGAGAGGCTGCAGAATTCTCTCTCATTCAACTATTCACACATGAGTGCAAAGGTCTTCCATATCTTTGTTCTCCCACCTATAGCTCGCCACGCGTGGTCGATACACCGTTAGTCCGACCGGCGTGACCAGCCCCCCATTTTAAGCCATATCACTGACTTAGGCATCGGAGGGGCTAAGGGTTGAACCCCCAACCCAGCCCTTCTGACGAGTTGTTCGTGTTGCAGGAGAGCTCGCCTATCAACACCAGTCGGCGTCACCCCCCTGCCGTTCAACCTTGTCCAGCCGCATCCGGCGAGATTCAGCCCCGCGACCGTCACTGGCGTCGAGATCGACTTCTTCACCCCACTAATCGCTTGTCAAATAGCCTACCTAAACCCCCTACTCCACATAACCACCGTGCCCTTGGTTCCCATTAATACAAATTCATTGTACGCGAGTTCCACCTCGTAACACCAACCATAAACAACTTCATATGCATCATGGAATTTAATACACTACGACGACACATCAAATTACACTAATAGGGTCCACCAAACTATACTAAGGTTGACACGGGCGACGACAAGCTCTATTGGCTAGACAAAAGGAAAGAAACTGAAATCAAAAGCGTAACGAATAGAATGATCGAAAAGCATGAGAACGGCCGTGTAACGATGTAATGATGCTCCATTAGGATACATGGAAAACAGTGTGTAAAAGATATAAGTTAAAATGAAGAGTACGAAACCGGTCGATAAAATGAGTTGTTCGAAATAAGTTTGAGTCGAATATATATAATAAGAGGAAATGGTTTATTTAGCTTATATAAAGCTATCACGAGTAAAAGTAAATCATTTACACGAACATATAGGGCGTATGTTAGAAAATGTTATGCGGCAGTAGTTTAAAAATTTTGGGAAAAAGTTTCGAGGTTCAAGGAATGAAATCAGATCAAATATAGTGTAGAGGGTTTATGCTCATGCCAAATGTTTTTTCCAAGTCTTAAAACTGAAGAGAAATTCTAATAAACCGGACTGAAAGTACTTTTTAGAGAATCCGGGTTCGCCAGCAGAAACTGATTTATACAAGGGTCTTAACGCACGAGCACAACGAATATAGTACTGATATATAGAAATAATTGTAGTTCTTTTTTAGAAATCCTTTTTAGAAATTCGTATGATGAATGGAAAGGTAATAACATCTTAGTGGTATGGAAGTAAGTGGGAGGATATATACATATATAGAATTATTAAATTGGTAATAAGCCTTAAAACCGAATTTTGGAGGTCTAAATCAGGAAATGGTTTCGAAAAGTAATTTTACGAAAATCTGAACTAGGGAAAACGTTGAGCATAAAATCGACTTGCTGAAAGCTGAAGTCCCATGTGACTTGAAAGGTATATAAGAAGCAAACACGATGCGGTATTCGAATAAGTTTTAATGGCATAAGTAAGAAAAGAAAATTATAATTCAGGTTAGGAAAAACAAAAGTACGGTTCAGAATAAAATTGGTATATGAAAAGGGGCAAGACATTTATATCGATATGAAAATATAGGCTGGAAAATATTATAAACTAATAATCAAAAATCTCGACAAAAGTTTCAATGTTTAGAAAAGAACAAATAAATTTAAGTCGCGAAAGAGTATGAAATCTAATATATATATTAAAAGTTTTCGAACAAATTTAAACTTAGCAAAAGAGGAACATCGAAAATACTTTTAGGGGAAACAAGGATTTGCCACAAGAACGGGTTGGTATAAAGACTTTGAAGTACGGGTACGACAACTTATAATTAGTATATATTCATTGTCACGACCCGCTTCCCTAAAATGGAGGCGAGACGTGAAAAGGTCCGCACGAGAGTGGAGCTGTGAAGCCCCAAACCCGATAAGCGTCCACAATACATAAACAGGTCCCTGTAACCACAACAGAATAACAATAATAACACAAGGAGAGACTGAAACAAAATTCCACATCTCACAAATTGTCCAACATCAAAAATAAGTCCAACATCCAGAAAAGCCACCAGGCTAAAAGAAAAGAGTCTAAAGGCCCAGAACAAGGCCAACAAAGCAACAACGACAAAGTATAGGTGCTACGCACCGAATAACAAAACAACTACCTAACAAAAGTAAAACACAACGAAGACACTAGGACTGATCCCCAGTGTCCACGTACTCCCCGTCAAACACAAGCTCGGGCTCGGCGTCAGCAAACACCTCGTCCTCAACGAGGTACTCGGGCTCAGGATCTAACATGTGTCACCCAAAAGAGTAAAGGGGCACATGTCAGCAAGTCTAAAAGACTTGGGCAAGGAAACTGAAAGTAAGGCAACTAGCAACCTAGCAGTTTAGTATGCATGACATGGCAGTTACAACATGAGTGCACAATTTAAAACATGGCAAGACGATTTGTACAAGAGAACAATCATCGGGACAAGACAAGACAAGACAAGGGTAGCCACGCTACTATCAATCTCAATCAATTCACATTTTGAAGGTGTTTAGGCCCTTCGCTGAATGGCATAGCATTTCAGACCGATCGGCACTAAACACATTTCACGTTTCACGGTTGTTTGTAGATGTTTGCGCCCTTCGCTGAATGGCTAGCATGTCAGTCCGATCGGCCCCAAACACTACCCCACCCCAAAGAGTTTACGCCTTACAACTGCAGTTGTTGATCAAACAGACTCCCAGTTGAATGGCCGCTTAACCCTCACCCCCTATACCCAAACGTAATGGAGCCTAGGGTCCCCGCACATGGAACTCAGCTAGT
Source organism: Scilla litardierei (assembly GCA_030789695.1). Classification (NCBI taxonomy): domain Eukaryota; kingdom Viridiplantae; phylum Streptophyta; class Magnoliopsida; order Asparagales; family Asparagaceae; genus Scilla; species Scilla litardierei. Next base: position 35,793,986 of record CM061140.1, read on the forward strand.
GAGCCTGGGGTTGCCCCGCACAATGAGCTCGCATTCCTATTTCACAATTCAATATCGAGCGTTGGGGTTTCCAACTCATTATGCTCGCTTCTGGTCACGAGCCAGGAAACACACAATTCGGGCATTGGCTATCAACCAACACATGGCCCGCTTCTGGAACACGAGCCAGGAACACAAGCAATGTAGCAAAGCTACGCAATCACTGAAATGCATGAAGGATGCAATGACATGACAATTAACTTGCGTACCGATAATGGAAAGTAAACGTGACATGATAGTTGTGCAACATGCTAAATGTCGGAATTAGCTTCGTTGTCAAGCTAATTCCCCAAATTGCGCCTAGGCGAGTATCATTTCGTCGCCTAGTCTCTTTTACGCCTACAACAAGAAAATGGCCTAAAACATGGCCCAAACCCTAAGTGGCAAGTTTCACTTGCCTAGCACCGGGGATGACGACCACTTCGTCACACGGATGTTATCTACGGGGGAAATCGTTGTTATGGGGGAAACAAACACCAAACACATGAAATTAATTAGGCTTTTCATAAAATTATAAATAGGTTAAGAAAACAACGGTAGAACGATTTCTTACCAAGAGGAGACGGAAGAAACACTCCGGGGAACCCTAGGATCAAATCTGGAGAAGATTGGAGAAGATTGGGGAACTAGGGTTTTGGGGGATTTGGGGATCTTGATGGGTTTTGGTGAGATTTTGGGGAAGATGAGGGGTAGATGGAGTGAATGGATGGTTTGGATGATGATTCTAGGGCTTGGAATGGGGAAATGGAGCTTGGAGGAAGATGGGGGCTGAAGGGGGAAGTTTTTAGGGTTTTGGGTCGTGTTGGAGAAGAAGAAGTCGTTTGGGTTGGGTATAAATAGGTTGAGCGGGCGGCTGCCCAGAAATTAGGGTTTTAACACTGGTTAGTCGGTCAAAGAGCAACCACTGACCGACTAGTTTGGCAACTAGTCGGTCGGTCGACCAACGCAGACCGACTAAGTGCAAACAGTAACTCCTGAACGAAAATAGGATTCTAGAGTTAGTCGGTCCATGAACAATTACTGACTGACTAGTTTAACATCTAGTCGGTCGACAAACGTTCTTAGACCGACTAAGAGTAAACAGTAACTGATACAAAAATAATATGATGAGTTAGTCGGTTCAAGAAGCATTGCTGACCGACTAGTTTGCAACCTAGTCGGTCAACCAACGTTCTTAGACCGACTAACGATAAACAGTAACTCCTGAGAAATTTAGAAAGCTAACTAGTCGGTCCAAGAAGGATTGCCGACCGATTGGATCGTCATCTAGTCGGTCGGTGGCCCTTCTTACACCGGCTAATGAGCACCAAAAGTACCGATACGGAGCGCGGGGCCCCGGGATCAATTCCTAAGACTCCTAGGCTTGATCTAACAGTTAGATACGACCGTTATGAAGTCCGTCACAAGTGACTTACTTCGAAATCGACAATCCTAAGGAAGAAGCGAGAAAATACGACGAATCGATCGAAAATGAAACTACAGAGACGAAAACCACACAAGAGGAGAAAATCCACCAAAACATATATTATATTATATTAAATCCAGATACATGAAAAGCAGTCGTTACATCCTCCCCAACTTAAGAAAAATTCCGTCCTCGGAATTTCCAAAAACTCACCAGTCCGGAAACAAAAGTGGGAAACGCTCTCGCATCTCATCCTCATTCTCCCAAGTAGACTCTCCAGGTGAACCGTGTCGCCACATCACCCTCACAATATTGACAATCTTGTTCCGAAGCGATTTCTGACGCCTGTCCAGAATCTGCACTGGATGCTGGTCATACGTCATATCGGGGCGAACGGTAATCTCCGAAAAATCCACCGCATGAGACGGATCGCTAATGTATCGACGAAGCTGCGACACATGGAAAACATTGTGAACTCCTTCCAAAGATGGCGGCAAGGCCAAGCGATAAGCTACCTCGCCAACCCTCTCCAAACCGTCAAACGGTCCAATGTATCGCGGGCTCAACTTTCCACGCTTCCCGAAACGAATCACACCACGATTCGGGGAAATCTTCAAGAACACATGGTCGCCCGGCTGAAACTCTAAAGGACGACGTTTAGCATCCGCCCAATGCTTAAAACAGTCCTGAGCAATTCTCAACCTCTCCCGAATATTCCTGACGATCTCCACGGCCTCCACGATCATCTCAGGTCCCAACAACTCCCGATCACCAACGTCATCCCAACTCAATGGCGATCGACATTTCCTCCCATAAAGAGCGGCGAATGGCGCCATGCCATTACTCGCCTGGAAGCTGTTGTTGTAGGAAAACTCTACCAGATGTAGATGGTCCTCCCACGAACCCTTGAAATCCAACATGCACGCCCTCAGCATGTCTTCCAAAATCTGAATCGTCCTCTCGGACTGGCCATCCGTCTGCGGATGGTACGCCGTGCTGAAACTCAGACGCGTACCCAAGCTCTTCTGCAAACTCTGCCAGAACTAAGATGTGAACCTCGTGTCTATGTCAGACACGATACTCACGGGGACTCCATGAAGTCGCACAACCTCCTGCACGATTCACGTTACATCACTATCCAAACTAGGAAAAGGAAATAAAACGAAGAGTAAAAGAATTTTACCTCCATATATCTCCTCGCTAGCGCCTCAGTGGACTGTCCTACTCGGAACGGAATAAAGTGCGTAGATTTGGTCAATCGATCTACAATCACCCAAATCACGTCATTCTGCTTCGGACTCCGAGGTAGTCCAGTCACGAAATCCATAGTGATGTGTTGCCACTTCCACTCCGGAATCGGAAGTGGTTGTAGCAACCCGGTCGAACGCTGATGCTCCGCCTTCACTTGCTGGCAAACCAAGCACTTGGCTACACTCCGAGCCACGCTCCTCTTCATACCATGCCACCAATAATTCAGACGAAGATCCTGGTACATCTTGGTGCCACCAGGATGCACAGAATACGGCGAACTGTGTGCCTCCACCATCAATTCCTCTCTGATATTCCCAGCAGGCACACACAACCTGGCTCCAAACCTCAGCGAGCCATCCTCATGAATCAAAAAGTCAGTCCGCAGACCGGCTTCCACCATCTCCCGAATCCTCACCAGCTTCGGATCCTCGGCCTGGCCAGCCTTAATCCGATCCACGATCGTCGACTGTACCTGCATGTACATCAACGACGAAGCCTCTCCAGGAAGAACAATCTCCACCCCAGACTCGCAAAAATCCTGCTGCAATCTCCTCTGCGAGGTCAAAATCATCACCGCTGGAAGCCTACTCAAAGCATCCGGAACCACATTCACCTTGCCAGGGTGAAACTGCAAATCAATATCATAATCCGCCATAAGCTCCAACCATCGACGCTGTCGCATGTTGAGCTCCTTCTGAGTGAAAATGTACTTCAAGCTTTTGTGATCGGTGAAAATCTTCACTTTCTCACTCAGCAAGAAGTGCCTCCAAATCTTAAGAGCAAACACAACGGCAGCCAACTCCAAATCATGCGTCGGGTAATTCTTCTCATGAACCTTAAGCAGACGAGACGCATACGCCACAACGTGCCCGTGCTGATGCAACACACAACCGAGACCCTTGCCAGAAGCATAGCAAAAGATCTCAAATCCACCGCTGCGATCAGGCACAACAAGAATAGGGGCAGTCGTCAACCTTTCCTTCAGAACACCAAAAGCACTCTCACAATCACCCGACCAAACATAAGCAACATCCTTCTGCGTCAACCTGGTCATCGGCTCAGCAATACGAGAAAAGTCCTTAACGAATCGCCGATAATAACCGGCAAGTCCAAGGAAACTCTGAATCTCAGACGCAGACGACGGAACAGGCCACTCCCTGATGGCCCGAATCTTCTCGGGATCCACTGAAATACCATCTCCAGTCACCACATGCCCGAGAAAAGCAACCCGATCCAGCCAAAACTCGCACTTCGAAAACTTAGCATACAAACGATGCTTCCTCAAAATCTCCAATACCGTCCTCAAGTGCGAGGCATGCTCTTCCTCCGACTTCGAATAGATCAGAATGTCGTCAATAAAGATAACGACAAACTTATCCAAAAAGTCGTAGAAAATCAGGTTCATCAGATTCATGAAAACTGCGGGCGCGTTAGTTACGCCAAAAGGCATAACCACGAACTCATAGTGTCCATACTTCGTCCTGAACGCTGTCTTCGGAACATCTCCCTTCTTCACCTTCAACTGATGGTAACCACTCCTCAAATCCAATTTAGAAAACACCCTCGAACCTCCAAGCTGATCAAAAATATCATCGATGCGAGGCAACGGGTATTTATTCTTAATGGTCACCGCATTCAACTCCCGATAGTCCACGCACATGCGACGCGAACCATCCTTTTTCTTTACCAGCAACACCGGTGCTCCCCACGGAGACACGCTAGGATTAATATAACCCTTCAGCAAGAGCTCATCCAACTGCTTCCGCAACTCCTCCAATTCTACAGGTGCCATACGATACGACGCCTTCGAAATCAGCTGCGCACCTGGAACGAGATCAATAGAAAATTCCAGAGCTCGATCAGGCGGCAAACCGGACATCTCCTCGGGGAAGACGTCACCAAAATCACGCACCACAGCTGGCCACTCCAGCTCCATCTGCATAGCCACAGCCTCCACCGGCCTGGCCCAAAATTTGACAGGACCAAGCGAACTGCTACCACGACTGAACTCAAACACAGGGTGTCCGGGAATCTCGAACACCACCTTCTTCCTCCTGCAGTCAATCGTAGCATAGAAGCTCGCAAGCCAATCCATCCCAAGAACTGCATCATAGTTGATGATGTCGTGGACAATGAAATCCGCAAAAAGCTCATGTCCACAGACCACCAACGAGCAAGAATTGCAACCACGATGCACCGAGACCACGCCATTCCCTGTAACGATATTCCAACTCTTTGGAAGAGGGGACGTCGACAAGGAATGCCTCTCCACGAAGCTCCGAGAAATAATGCACATCGATGCACCAGAGTCGAAGAGGACTCGTGCAGGAAATGTGCAAACCAAAACCACACCTAACAAGCAATTAACAATCAAACCCTAGTCTAGCAAACAACCATGTTCAAGCAAACAACATAATCTAACAATCAAAACCAGCTAGGAAAGTAACAGCTAGATTGAGGATTACCTGCGATAACCTCATCCACAGCCGCGCTCTCCGCAGCGGTCATCAGAAAAGCCTGCCTCCTCGGCGGAACATCCTGCCGAAAAGCCTGCCCCTGCGGAACAAGAGCTGCTCCACGTCCAGCAGGAACAGACGCTCGCTGCTGCAACGGCTGAGCTGCAACAGGAGCCCTCCGCAGCTGACCCGCATGCCGACAATCCTTCGCGACATGAGAAGCATCTCCGCAAACTAAACACTGGCCTAAAAACTTCCGACACTGATCCTTAACGTGGCCAGGCTTGCCGCAGAAATGCCAAATCTTCAGAATAGGCCCTCCTGTCCTCTTAAACTGAGCAGACTGATTAGGCCTGAATCCAGGTCTAACCACAGCTCTCGCCTGTTCCACAGGCCTCTTCCCATCGCCAACAACAGACCCCTTCCTCTGGTTCACGAGCAGCTCCTGCCTCTTAGCTGCTACCAGAACCTTCTGATAAGACTCCCGATCAAAGGAGGTCACAAAACTCTGGAGCTCCGAAGCAAGCCCCTGCAGGAACCTCTGAGCTCTCTCCTCAGCGTCCTGCACCATCTTTGGTGCAAACCGACTCAGCCTCATGAACTCCTGGTGGTACAGGTCCACCGACGAGTTCCCCTGCTTCAAATCGATAAAACGCTGCAGCATCTCTTCCCTGGCAGCTTTCGGGAAGAACTCACCCTCAAATCTGGCTTTGAAGGTAGCCCAAGCTATCGGCTCCACCAACAACTTCTCTTCCGCATCCCACCAATTCCTGGCGTTATCCTTCAGCTGCCTCTTCGCCAAATCAACCCATCCAGCCGGGGTGATCTTGGCCATCTTCAGATTGTCCTCGATGTTTCGAATCCACTCATCGGCAGCCAGAGGACCCTCAGAACCATCAAAATATGCGGGACCCAGCTCCCGAAATTGCTTCGCTCCTGGCTCAGAGCGAGGGGCATCCGGAAGAGCCCGGGCAGCTCGAGCAAGTGGAGCATTCTGGACTTGCAAAAGCACGCCCTGCTGCACTTGCATCATCTGCAGCATCATCCGCATCATCTCACCGCTGGTGGGTTCCCGCTCAGGCTCCTCATCATGAGGGAGCACACCACTGCCCCCACCACGGGTGAAACGCCTTCCTGCCATCTAATGACACAGAAAACGAATCAGATTAGACTCATAGCTTATGACTCGGACGTCGAACTTAGTTCATCGGACATTCTAATATTATTATCGCTATTCCAAGGATCGCAGTTACAGAAGGACCTGCATGGGCCACCACTAAAACCTGTCACGACCCGCTTCCCTAAAATGGAGGCGAGACGTGAAAATGTCCGCACGAGAGTGGAGCTGTGAAGCCCCAAACCCGATAAGCGTCCACAATACATAAACAGGTCCCTGTAACCACAACAGAATAACAATAATAACACAAGGAGAGACTGAAACAAAATTCCACATCTCACAAATTGTCCAACATCAAAAATAAGTCCAACATCCAGAAAAGTAAACGTGACATGATAGTTGTGCAACATGCTAAATGTCGGAATTAGCTTCGTTGTCAAGCTAATTCCCCAAATTGCGCCTAGGCGAGTATCATTTCGTCGCCTAGTCTCTTTTACGCCTACAACAAGAAAATGGCCTAAAACATGGCCCAAACCCTAAGTGGCAAGTTTCACTTGCCTAGCACCGGGGATGACGACCACTTCGTCACACGGATGTTATCTACGGGGGAAATCGCTGTTATGGGGGAAACAAACACCAAACACATGAAATTAATTAGGCTTTTCATAAAATTATAAATAGGTTAAGAAAACAACGGTAGAACGATTTCTTACCAAGAGGAGACGGAAGAAACACTCCGGGGAACCCTAGGATCAAATCTGGAGAAGATTGGAGAAGATTGGGGAACTAGGGTTTTGGGGGATTTGGGGATCTTGATGGGTTTTGGTGAGATTTTGGGGAAGATGAGGGGTAGATGGAGTGAATGGATGGTTTGGATGATGATTCTAGGGCTTGGAATGGGGAAATGGAGCTTGGAGGAAGATGGGGGCTGAAGGGGGAAGTTTTTAGGGTTTTGGGTCGTGTTGGAGAAGAAGAAGTCGTTTGGGTTGGGTATAAATAAGTTGAGCTGGCGGCTGCCCAGAAATTAGGGTTTTAACACTGGTTAGTCGGTCAAAGAGCAACCACTGACCGACTAGTTTGGCAACTAGTCGGTCGGTCGACCAACGCAGACCGACTAAGTGCAAACAGTAACTCCTGAACGAAAATAGGATTCTAGAGTTAGTCGGTCCATGAACAATTACTGACCGACTAGTTTAACATCTAGTCGGTCGACAAACGTTCTTAGATCGACTAAGAGTAAACAGTAACTGATACAAAAATAATATGATGAGTTAGTCGGTTCAAGAAGCATTGCTGACCGACTAGTTTGCAACCTAGTCGGTCAACCAACGTTCTTAGACCGACTAACGATAAACAGTAACTCCTGAGAAATTTAGAAAGCTAACTAGTCGGTCCAAGAAGGATTGCCGACCGACTGGATCGTCATCTAGTCGGTCGGTGGCCCTTCTTACACCGGCTAATGAGCACCAAAAGTACCGATACGGAGCGCGGGGCCCCGGGATCGATTCCTAAGACTCCTAGGCTTGATCTAACAGTTAGATACGACCGTTATGAAGTCCGTCACGAGTGACTTACTTCGAAATCGACAATCCTAAGGAAGAAGCGAGAAAATACGACGAATCGATCGAAAATGAAACTACGGAGACGAAAACCACACACGAGGAGAAAATCCACCAAAACATATATTATATTATATTAAATCCAGATACATGAAAAGCAGTCGTTACATCCATAAATTAATTGGAGTTCAATTTATCTTGAAAGAAGTACTTTAAAGTACATATGGTAAATAGCTAAAATGAATTTCGCAATATTAGAAAAGGTGGTATATCGAATTATCGAAATAGTACTAAAGTTTAAAATCAGGTGCGGACGATATATGTTAGAAAAATAGTTCGAGATAGTAATTTAAAATTACGACCAAAGAGTCTTCAAAATCTAAGAATGACTTTTAGCTCAAACGGAAGTAATGGAAATATACTGAAAGAAGGTTTAAAACAAAATTTAAATCGAGTGGAAACTTTTAATAAGGAAAATTTGAAAACGGCTTTGGAAGAATCAAGATTTGCAACGGGAAAGATTTGAAGGGTCAACGATAATAGTAAGGAGGGGATCATGAATCGAGGGCAAAGAATGTGGTTGTGTGAGGCATGCACATAAATTACGATTCAAGAAAACTACGACAAAAACCTACGGTCAGTAACACCGAAGTGTAGTGACCAGGAAAAGATTGAATCAGAGAGTCCTAATCATCGGTTGACTAGAGGTCAAGAAAACTTAACACTAAGGCTTCCTAATGGCTAGAGTATATTAGAGGCCTCAGGGAAGGTTCTAAGAGAATCGAGATCATGTTCTGTCGGGCCCGAAATCGATGAACCCAAGCAAACGGCTAAAGAAATCCTAGGAATCTATCATGGTCAGAGCTAGACAGGAACCACTAAAGTAACTCTTAAGACTATCATATCAATCACTAGCATGGAGTCTAACAAACAATCAGGGACCTCTAACTAGCAAGCACAAACTTCTAACTAAGTCTCACTATAGTCCTGACCTAATGGATTTCCTATCAAGCTGGGACAGTTGATCTAACACGTCTACTAGCCACCTAAGACATAGGAACGCTAAAACCCAGACTTCGGGCTTATAATTTGGATGTTCTAATTTATTTAATGGTCATTCTATAATTATTATCGTTGTTCCGATAGTTCGCATTTGCAAATGGACCTGCATGGGCCACCAATAAAACCTGTCACACCCCGCTTCCCAAAAATGTGGAGGCGAGACATGAGAAGGTCCGCTCAGACTTGAAGCTGCAAGGCTCCAAGCCCGATAAGCGTCAATCAACAATAATCTGGCAGGTCCTTGCAACGCAATACGAGACAACGATAATAATAATGAAGTGAGACAATAAGAAATTTATTAAATCTCAGAACATCCATAAAATAAATTACAATATCACAGAAAAGCCACCAGGCTCAAAAGGAAAAGCTAAGGCCCAAACATGGCCAACAAGGTACAACATACAAGCAACGGTGCCACGCACCGACAACTAACAACAAGCCTAAACAAAGGAAGAGAACACAAGCGGCCTCTAAGACTGGTCACCAATGACCACAAACTCCTCCTTGGCAACCATTGGCTCAGCGCCAGCAAACACTACGTCCTCAGCGACAAACTCAGGCTCGGGATCTAACATGTGTCACCCAAAAGAGAAAAGGGGCACATGTCAGCAAGTCGAAAGACTTGTGCAAGGAAACTGAAAGAAAGGTAAACTAACAACCTAGCAGTTGTAGTATGGTGCATGGCATGGCAAGTATCGTATGGAAGTAACAAGTAAAGTACAATTAGCAAGTAACAAGTGGTAGGTGTGACATGTATTGTCAAGTAACAAGTACAAGGGATCACCCACACACATGTGAGCGCCCTATTGCCCGCAGGCTATGTTCAAGTACAAGGGATCACTCACACACAGGCGAGTGCCCTATTGCCCGCAGGCTGTATTCAAGTACAAGGGATCACTCACACACAGGCGAGTGCCCTATTGCCCACAGGCTGTATTCAAGTACAAGTGATCACTCACACACAGGCGAGTGCCATATTGCCCGCAGGCTGTATTCAAGTACAAGGGATCACTCACACACAGGCGAGTGCCCTATTGCCCGCAGGCTGTATTCAAGTACAAGGGATCACTCACACACATGTTAGTGCACTATTGCCTGCAGGCTGTGTTGAGCTCGTTTTCTGGACCACGAGCCAGATTTGTAATTGGCCTAGGGTTGTGCCCGCAAAACGGGTGCCTAGCCGGAACAAGTAGCACTAGTATGTAGCGATGCTACGCAATCACGATGAGTGTTCAAGCATGCAATGACATGAGCAGATATTCGCATACCGTTAATTTAAATTAAACATGGCAGTTAAAGATGCATGGATGACATGAACAGTTAATACGCGTACCGTTAAGTGAAATTAAACGTGACATACAAGCATGATGAAGGTGACGGACCAAGCTTCGTTGTCAACCTAGGTCAATGGCGTCCAGACGGCTATCCTTTCACCGTCTAGTCTCTTTTACGCTAAAGCAAGGCAATGGCCTAAGACATGGCCCAAATCAAGAGATGCAAGTTTCACTTGCCTGATACCGACGAGGACGGTCGACAAGCACGCCACACAAATGTTATCTACGGTGAATGGACCACTGCTATAGAGAAACAACATTAGAAAAGATATCTAGAACCGGTTTCTTAATTGAATCCTATGATGTCTAATAACCATTTTTATTAGGGTTTCACAATATCAATGTGGGTTGTGAAAACATTAAAGGATCAAACACTACCGTATAGAAGCGGAAGATCAACGCCGAGCAACCATGGCAACGGATGAACGATCCGGGATCCACGGCTCAGATCTGAAATGACGGGGAAAATCTGGAGAAAGATGGATTAAAGGGGGTTTTGAAGAGGAGATTGAAGCTTGGCCAATGGAGGTGAGATGGAGCTTGGGATAGTGGAGATAGGCTTGAGATGAAGGAGGAAGGGTTTGGGGAAGATGGAGAAGGATTTGGGGAAGACAATGGCTCAGGAGAAAAGAAAGAAAGTGAAAGTGATCGGGTCTATTTATAGGAAGAATCCGGCGGCTGCCCAGAAATTAGGGTTTCGATACTGATTAGTCGGTCAAAGAGCAACCACTAACCGACTAGTTTGGGAACTAGTCGGTCGGTTGACCAACGCAGACCGACTAAGTGTCAACAGTAACTCCTGACGAAAAATAGGATTTAGATTTAGTCGGTCAAAGAACAACCACTGACCGACTAGTTTATCATCTAGTCGGTCGACGAACGTTCTTAGACCGACTAAGAATGAATAGTACTTGGTATCAAAAATGATCATAGAGCTAGTCGGTTAAAGAACGATTGCTGACCGACTAGTTTCTCATCTAGTAGGTCGACAAATGTTCTTAGACCGACTAACGATAAACAGTAACTCCTGAATAATTGATTCAATGAACTAGTCGGTTTGAGAAGAGTTCCTGACCGACTAGATTGGAATCTAGTCGGTTGGTTCTCCTTCTTGAACCAACTAACGTGCATGGAAAGTGCCGAATTGAAGCGCGAAGCTTCGGGAAGATTCCTACGGTTTCTAAGATCAACCTACCTCTAAGATATGAGCGATATGAGGCTCGTCATGAGTGACTTACTCCAAGCTCAACGATCTAAGGAAGAAGCTAGGAAATCACAACGAAACGAACGAAAGTGAAAGCACGGAGACGGAAATTACACGCAAGGAGAAAATCCACCAAGACATATATATATATATATATATATATATATATATATATATATATATATATATATATATATATATCGATAACACTAATATAGAAAAACCAGTCGTTACAAATCCTCAGGAGGAAATCTGTTGCAACCACAGCTCAAATCAAATAGAAATCCTACGAAAAGAAACTAACCACTTCAACAATGATGACGGTGATAGTGATGTGAACACGTGAACAATATGAACAAGGAAAATCGTGTAAGAAAATATCTATAAAAAGTATGCACATGGTATGGGTTCGTTAGGATCAGTGATTCGTATTAATTTGGTTGACAAGTATAACGCAATGAATTCTCTTTTTGAGAGCAATTCACCGGAAAATACCCAATATAACTCAATGAATTCTCCTTTTGGGAGCAATTCATCGGAAGATACCCTTTTGGGGGTTCAAGCACAATATTCAATAAGATCGTCGCTAAAGTTATAATACGATATGAAACTCTCTTTTGGAGAGATCAAAACTACGGTATGAAACTCCCTTTTGGGGAGATCAAAACTCACCCTTTTGGGGCGATCATCAACTCAATCACTTCTTTTGGAAGATGAAAAAGACGATTTACGAACAAAGATTACAACTTTAACGACGTTTAACGATTTAGCACAAGGAATACAACCAAATAAACACGCATCATATCCCCTAACTACGCCATACCATGTACAACAACAATTTAGCTACTCATGGTGCAAGAATAAACAAGTTTCATAGCAAAATACATCAATCCAATAGCAAGATACAATAGAAAAGCACCAAATACGGGGTTTAAGTTAAGAAATTTATCACCAAATATCCTTGAAAAGACACCAAAACTCTCTGGAAATAAGAAAATAGCCTCTGGAATTTTACAGAATTTTGTGGTGGCGAAATACGGCTCCTAGAGCCTCCAATACGCTCAAAATACGCCAAAATCTGCTTTTCATCCGCCCAAAAACCCTAGAATACGCTTAAATAATAAGATTGCGGGTTTTAGTCGTGCTAACGGGTCTAAACCCGTGCCCAATTCGTCTTTAACCCGCATCCAAAGTCGGAGCAATTAATGGCCGTCGATCTTTGCAGGATCGCGTCTCGTGTCGACACGTGGCATTCGAAATCGCCCCGCTTCGTTCGAACTGCGCCCGCATCCGCAACGACTTCGGAGTGATTCCCGGTCGTTGGATATAGATCCAACGCTTAACGCTACGCCACGTCGCCCAGCAAAAATCTCCGTCGCTTCGACTTTGGAGTGAATATGGACCGTTCGATCAGAGATCGACGATCAGATCTCGGCCGCTTCTCATTTCAAAATGCGGGATGAATATGGACCGTTGGATTCAGATCGGGCCACTGGTAGTCATCCACGTCGCTCGAAGAAATTGCTTCTCATTTCAAATCGATGGGATGAGCACGACCGTTGGATGCTCGATCAACGTCTCAGATTGCGCCGCGTCACCTCTTAGCTACAGCCGCTGGATCTGAGCGGGAGTTGTCTGATTGCCACCATGTGTCCCAGACGTATACGGATCTGCCGTATTTTAGTATTTCTCGTGTATTTCGTGCGTATTTTTCCAATTAAATAGTATTCTGCATTCAAAAAATCATAGAAATTAGCACAGATCTCAGAAAAATACAAATAAATAGTCGTTGGAATCGTGAGATCGAGACCAAGCTAGGAAAAATATAAAAAGTGCAGAAATACTTCGTTAATTATTGTTTTATGCTCATATAGAGTGTTTTCTCTAATAAATGATGGTGTAGAAAATACGAATGTATTAGAGAATAATATAGCATCACATGAGCACAAAATAGGGCTAAATGGGGGGTTAAATATGTAATATTGAACCCGAATCACAACTCCCCTAGCGGACCGACCAGATTGACCGTAAGGCTAGGTGCAACTCCCACAGCTGGCTGATCACTCGATTGACCATAAGACTGGGGGTCGCCCCCCCCAGCGGGCCAATCGACCCGTCGATCATAAGGCTAGGGGCAAACCCCCCAGCAGACCGACCAGGTCGACCATAAGGCTGGAGGCAACTCCCCCAGCTGGCTGATCACTCGATTGACCATAAGACTGAGGGTCGCCCCCCCAGCAGGCCAATCGACCCGTCGATCATAAGGCTGGGGACAACTCCTCCAGCTGGCTGATCACTCGATTGACCATAAGACTGGGGGTCGTCCCCCCAGCAGGCCAATCGACCCGTCGATCATAAGGCTGGGGCAATTCTCCCAGCGGACAAACTGCATCGACCGTAAGGCTGGGGACAACTCCCCCAGTTTTCTGATCACTTGATCGACTGTAAGACTGGTGGTAGCTCCCCCAGCGAGCCAATCGACCCGTCGATCATAAGGCTGGAGGCAACTCCCCCAGCAGACCGACCACATCGATCGTAAGGCTGGGGCAACTCCCCCAGCTGGTCGATCCACTCCTTCGTCAGCTGTAAATCGAGGGGTCACTTCCCTCGTTGCCAAACGCCGGACCGACAAAGTATCGCCACAAGCGGACCCTGCAAGTCGGACCGATTTTACAAAAGGAGCAACTTCTCCCCCATGATACTACATCTCCTGACCTCCACCTCAATAATGGTAGAGCTCAGAAGATGGGGGCAATTGATACGACCATTTTGACCGGGCCCGGAGGAGTCAAGTCAACCACGACCAGTCAACCAGCCTACTATGGCCTTGGGCTCCGGCCCAAGGATCTCACGGGCGGGTCGTGCTTCTCCACCCAAGGTGAAGGCCCAAAAGACTGCCCACTTCCATAGTGGAGAAAATCGTGGCCCAAATAGAGGAAGCATCCGCCAAATATGGAAACCACCCAGTGCCATCACTCCAGCCATCATGGCTCGCCAAATATGGCAACCGTCCAATGCCATCACTCCAGCCATCATAACCCACCAATTATGGCGGCCACCTTCATGGCAATAACTCGTCAATCATGGCCCGACTTCATGGCCATCACTCACCAATCATGGCCACCTTTATGGCATTCATCCCCTCATCAAACGGGTGGAATTAGTGGGGGTCAATACTTCCCATTTGGCACGCCTCCATGAATGACGGCAATAATGGCCCATTATCGCGTGGGGCTCATGTATATGAAGAGGGGGATGCGTCATAGGAAAGGGTGGATCTCTGAGATCCACAATGGAGGTATTCCTTACTCACTCTTACACCTTCTTCCACCTTTACATTCCTCTCCTCTACAGCTCGGCCCGAGGATCGGTGCTTGGTCTTTCCGCAAACCAAGCCCGATCGCACCGAGCAAAGACCAGACATGACTTTTGCATCGGAGGAGAATTGGTCGGAACCAAGGTTCGACCCCCCTGACGAGTTCGTCATCTTGCAGATCGAAGGAGTCGTTGCCACCGTCGAAGCTTCCCTTCGGCAATCCCTCGCTCGGATCCGAACGCCCTCGTCCCAAAGCCCGTTTGTCTGACCGATCCCGAAGGATGCCATCCCGCCAAGGCTACCCCTCGGTGCACCGAAGCACAGATCCGCACCTTTTAGCTAGAGCGAACGTGCCATCAATCGACCCCAATGGTCATCTCTGTCTCACGTGACAGCTACGACATCCGGGCCTCCAGACTATCAACATGTGGTGCGAAAACACGCGTAAAAAATTACAACGGTCGTCCGTTGGCCCGTAATGGATCATCAGTGTGGGTCCTATAAAGTGACTCGGTAGGCAACCAAGAAAAGGAACCAACCCTGGATACCAACAGACGGAGGTCAAGCAGATCCCAAGGCGCCGAGGCTACCCCTCAGCGCAGCACCAACCGAGGCCTAGCGCACCCAGCGTTGAGCCCGCTCGCCCCCGACGAGCCTCTCTGTCAACCGAGGCCGAGTGTTCTCCAAGGTGTAACGACCACTTTTCGTTGTACGTTTCTCGTGCACGTGCTTTTGGCCGTGCACGTGTTTATTTTAGACTTTATTTGTTTGTGAACACTTTTGTGTGATATGCCGTTGCGAACGTCTCTGAGAGTATTAAATAGTTGCACTAAATTGGAACGACATTTCTCGAGTCGTTTTCCCACAATTTAAACTTATTCGATGAGACGTGACGATTCTCACTCTTGACGGGAGACGTTTCTATTTTTAGTCTCGTCGTTTGACGTCGAAATTCAGAACCGTCTTCTTAGTTAGCTCGCATTCGTCGTCACGATCACCACGATATTTATTTTATAATTTTTGGAGTTTATTTGACCACTTTTATATTTTTGACAAGCTTTAAAATATTTTTAATAATTAATTTATAAATTATTTTCGGCCAAATAAAATTTATTTAAGTTTTAAACGTTTTAAAGAATTTTTGAGCCAATTTCCAGCTCATTTGGACCAAGTCAAACCCTTGGATGAGTTGGAGTAATTGAATTTCAAATTTTAAATCTTTTTGAACTTCTAATCCTATTAGATTTAGCCCTAGACCAAGTCAACCCATCTATACTATATAAACAACCCCTAGGAAGACCTATTTTCGCAAGAAATTAGCCCTAGCATCTTCCAAACCTCAAATTTGACGTTGCGACGAATCGTCGCAACGTTGCAGCCGTCGCCTGTGCACGACCGAAGATTTCCGCTCCGTTCCCTCGGTCTGACCGAGGCCACCGCCCGCACCAAGCAAGCCCCGCACCCCGCTGCTGTCGCCACCCCGATCCCCGCTCCGACCGAAGATTCCTCTCGGTCAGACCGAGAGGCTTCTCCGCACCCGCTGCACAGCCGCCCGCTGCAAGCCCCCGCTCAGCGCCCGCCTTGTCGCCCCGCATCCGCTAGAGCTTGACCGAGCGGATCGCCTGCCTCCGCAACGTTGCAACGCTCACAACGTTGCAGCGCCCGCTCCCTCGCATCCGCAGCGCACGACCGATGGCCTCCCCCGCTCCGACCGAGAGAACCAAGCGCTGCCCCGCACTGCTGCACACCCCAAGCGTCGCACAAGCCCGTTCCCCCGCAGCGACCGATGGAGCTCCCCGCACCGAGGCTGTACGACCGATGGCCATACGTCGCAACCCCGCACCCGTCGCATCGCTTGCCACCGTGGGCCCCCCAAGTTCTCCAGAGTTATTGTGGGTCCCCCAAAGGCCCCTAGGACTGCTGTGGGCCCCACCTAGGTGCGTTCTCTTCGACGACTTGCCGCGTACGACGTCGTCGCACGTCGTAGCCCGTCGTCGCACGTGCGAGCTTTGGAATCTGGAATCGTCGCCCCGGTTGATGCTCTGAATTTTCCAGCGAGGAAACTATATTGGAATCTGGACTTGGAGCGCGATCTATTATTCCAACCCCCGGTGTCGCTACCCGACGCCGGTGTAGCTTTCGCGTCGTGTTGAGGCCGGTGGACTTGTGCACGTAGGAATCGTGACTTTGGACTCGTTGGACGGTGTTTTCTTGACGTGATAGTTGCAGGCAAGTGAAACTTGCCAACTCTTGTGTAGGGCCATGTTTTTAGGCCACTTTCTTGTTCCTAGCGTAAAAGAGACTAGTCAGTGAAATGATAGCTGGCTAGACGCCTACTTGATCTAGTTTGACAACGAAACTAGATCCGTCACCTAAATGATCTAGCTTGACAACGAAGCTAGATCCAACCCTTAAACTTGTCATTCATGCATGCTAAACTGTCACGTTTACTTTTCTTACTTGTACGCTTTACTACTTGCCATGCAATGTCATCCATGCATTGAATGTTGCATTCGTAGCACACGCTACAATACTTGTACTCGTACTCCTTGTCCGGCTAGGTGCACCCCTACGCCATACTTGTTTACACACTTCCTGGCTCGTGGTCCAGAAGCGAGCATTCCGTGTTCGGGGGTAATGCCCTGGCTCGATACACGTGGAGGGGTAGGGATAAACGGTCGCTTGAGCTTAGGAGTTGGCCCGCGCAGCCACTCTAGCCAAAAGACGGAATCTCTGTTCACGAGGTGCTTACTTTTCTTGTCTTGTACTTGTCTTGTGAATGTCATGCCATGCTCGTACTTTACTTCGCCTTACTTTACCTGTTGCACTCATTACTTTAACTGCCATGTCATCGCATCATGCTAGAACTTTTAGGTTGCTCTTACTTGTACTTTCAGTTTCACTTGCACAAGTCTTCCAGACTTGCTGACATGTGCCCCTTGCTCTTTTGGGTGTCACATGTTAGACCTGAGCCAGAGACCGCTGCAGAGTACGTGGTGTTTTGCTGACGCTGAGCCTGAGTCCGTGTTTGTCCAGGAGGATTTTGTGGACACCGGTGACCATTCTTTGAGTCTTTGTTGAGCTTTATTTTGTTTTAGGCCTTTTGTTAGTTATTGGTGCGTAGCACCGTCGTTTGTACTTTGTACTTTTGTCGGCCATGTTTGGGCCTTTAGTCTCTTTTTCTTTTAGCCTGGTGGCTTTTCTGCGATGTTGGAGTTTATATTTATGGATATTCTGAGATTATTCTTTTGTCTCATTTCATTATTATTATCTTGTTTCGCTCGCGTTGCAAGGACCTGCAGTTTTAAATTTGATTGACGCTTATCGGACTTGCAGCTTTGTAGCTTCAAGTCTGAGCGGACCTTCTCATGCTTCGCCTCCACGTTTTTGGGAAGCGGGGCGTGACAGGTTTTGTTGGTGGCCTATGCAGGTCCAATCTTGCAATTGCGAATTAACGGAACAACGATAATAACGGAATGTCCATTAAATAAATTGCAACATCCGAGTCATAAGCCCTGAGTTTAGTCGTTTTTAGGACACTGGGTGATGAGAAGACTTAGTTAGACGTCCGTGCTTGCTATTTAGAGGCCCCTGATTGATAGTTAGACCCCCTTCTAGCAATTGATCGCCGTAGGAGTTACCTTAGTGGCCCTTGCCTAACCCTGACCATATTAGACTTCTAGAATTTCCTTTAGTCGTTCGCTTGGGTTCATCGATTTCGGAACAAGATGAACGCATTTCTTTACCATTTAACCTTTAGAAGTCTTAGCACCTAGTTTTAATATTTAGTTGGTCGACCGTAGGAGTTTCCATAGACTTTCCTGGTTCATATCCTAGGCGTATGTACGTTCTGATCATCCGACCAATTTCCTTCCCTCGATTCACGAGATCGCCTCTTGACGATCGTCATCAATTTTCGAACCTCTCCGTTACAAATCTTAAATCTCCTGAAGGTATTTTCTTTTTCAATCTTCTCTTCCACTAAGTTTAAATTTTGTTCAAAATACCTATATTTCATCCCCCTTCGTTGATTTAAATTTTTAAAACGTTTGTCGGAATTTTGAACTCTAGCTTATAATATTTTTCCAGCCTATGTTTTTCGTACCTATGCAAATGTGTCGTTCCTTCATATATTAATTTTATTCTGAACCGTACCTTTATTTTGCTCAGTTTGATTTATAATTTTCCCTCTTATTTATGCCATTTGAATAATACATCGTGTTTACTTTTAATAGACTTTTCAAGTCACATGGAATTTCAGATTTCAGCAAGTTGGTTTTTGCTCGTCGTTCTCACTATTTCAGATTTTTGCAAAATTACTATTTTCATAACCTCTTCCTGCTTTAGACCCTCCCTGATTTGATTTTAAAGATTTGCTATTTGATCCTGATAATTCTTATGCTAAGTTACTACTATTTTCTTTCCGCTCACCATACACGCTTTTAGAAGAAATTTCTAAACCAAATTGAATTTCAATTATTTTTATATCCGTGTCAGACTTGTTGTGCTCGTATATTAAGAACCTTTTGTAAATCAGTTTCTCATTTTTGGCAAACCATGGTTTTCTAAAAGAAGTTTCAAAATTGATTATTTTAAATCTTCCATAGCCTAAAAGTTTTGAAAGCATTTAACATGAGTTTAAATCTTTCCGTTACTTGATTTCATTCTTGACTTTCCAAAACTTTTTGGTCAATATTTTATTAAATTACTGACTGATAGAATTTTCTAAACCATGTCCTTAATATTCGCGTAAATGATTTTACTTCCTTTCAAAATGATTTTTAAAACCAATAGGACATTTTCTCTTATTATGAATATTCGACCCAAACTTATTTTGAACAACTCGCTTTATCGACCTCCAAATATTTCTTTACAGACGAGGATTTTAACTTTTGAGGTACAACAGTTTTCAAACTCCACGTATTTTAGCTTGTGCTATTCGCCCTGTTATCTCTTCTGTATCCTATTTAAGCATCACTACATCTCCATTTCCCACGACCTAAACATCACCATTGAGTCTATGTTTCGTCTAACCAAGCTATCTCCTTGCATTCGTCCTATCTGAACTCGTGGCTATCGATCCTTCCCTCGTCACGCCCTCGACCTCGACCCCCATCTATTGCTTAGGCCTTAGGGTCCGTCAATGTCTGTGTCAACCCTTAATTGTTAGTAGACCCTTGGACCTTGTGAGGTAGTCGTAGTGCACGTACCTAAGTTGTGTACGTGGGCTTGAATGAGAATTCCCATAGTATATTGATGTTGCCTATTGAGTGATATATATATATACTCGGAGTTATTCGTGATGGTATGAAGTTGTTGTGTGTTAGTAGTTATAGATTTTTGTGTGGATAGCTATACTATACTAGGGATGCTTGTGTATATAAGAGTCAGCGTTGAAATATCTAAGTTGTGTATGTAGCAAGAGATACTTATAATGGTTGAAATAAAATGATTGGTAAAGCTATGTGTATGTTAGTAGTGATAATAATAAGAGTACGTATGGTTAAGAGAATAGGCTTATTGAGTGACCTACATACTAGTACGGGTGAGTATGTGCTCGTAGGTAGATACATATGGTGCCTATACGTAAGTATTTATGTTTTGTTGCATGGGTATATAGGTGATATACATATGATAGTAAGATTATAATTTTGATTGGTATTGCTTGCTTTTGCGGGATGTTGCATGCGTGCATACCGTGAGGTATACACGACTATTGCACATCTTAATTATGTATGTGTGAATGTGTTAGTATACTAATTATAGGTAGTAAGCTATGGTGTGAATATATACATTATTTATGTGTGACTATACGGTGAATGTTTGTACTAAGGAGTATATTATAATTATACGTGTGCTGATGTCTGTATTATTATTATGGTATATAGAGTGATTGAACTACGTAAGTATTGCCTGACTAAATATTAAGTGTGATTGATTTATGGAATGTATATGGTTGTATTGGTAGATGCATATATATATATATATAATGGAGTGGTATTGGTATATGTATGAATGCCGTGTTACGTATATTCTGATGTGTGTAATGAGTCTCACTCAAGCTTGAGTGGGTACACTCTAAGTATATTGAATGTATGCCTGAAGTTTGAATATAGCGATGTTTGATGTATGAATAGTGATAGGAGTGTTTGTGCCTGGTTGTGTTACGCACATGATTGTGGGTCGCTATACCAGTATATAGTTATAGGGTTGGTCTTGTGGTATAGTTATTTACTAAGGACTTGCTCGTGTGAACGTATGTGTACTAGCTAAAACTAGGTGTGCAGATGTACTAGTAATGTAATGGTATGATTGGTATGCGTAAATGAAATATTAGCGTGTATGGGTGTGCACCATGCACGGGTAAGTATGTGCTTAGTTATAGGCTTGATGACTATGATATATGTGGCGTGTCGTAAATACAGTTATAGGACCGTACGTAATGTGAATGTATGGTGAAATATTGGAATGCATTTGAATGACTATATATATTATGAAATATGGTAGTAGTGAATATATATTAGATATAGTAAAATTTGACTTAAAAATGGTATGGTGTGACTGCTTATGGGGATGTGCTTAGTATTGGATGTATACTAGGAAATATTAGAGGGTAGTATACCCTTGATGTTTGTGTATAGGTAGCTGTCTATATGTAGAGCAATGATTGTATTGGCTAAGTGTGAGACTATCCTTATATAAGTATCTGAACTGTTGTTTTGCGAGTAGTAGTTATATAAGGGATGTATGTTTATATATATGATTGAAATACATGTATGAATTTGACTGACTATAATAAGTATAAGTGTATACGTACGTGAATGTATATACGTGTTGGTAATATTAATGTTTGACTACTTAGTGCATATATAAGCACTTGTAATGACTATACCTGGTTGAATTATTATATGACTTGATTGGGGTAGTTATTAGAGCGACTAGATATATTAGGAAGTCCGAGGACGGACTTTATTCTAAGGTGGGGAGGATGTAACGACCACTTTTCGTTGTACGTTTCTCGTGCACGTGCTTTTGGCCGTGCACGTGTTTATTTTAGACTTTATTTGTTTGTGAACACTTTTGTGTGATATGCCGTTGAGAACGTCTCTGAGAGTATTAAATAGTGGCACTAAATTGGAACGACGTTTCTCGAGTCGTTTTCCCACAATTTAAACTTATTCGATGAGACGTGACGATTCTCACTCTTGACGGGAGACGTTTCTATTTTTAGTCTCGTCGTTTGACGTCGAAATTGAGAACCGTCTTCTTAGTTAGCTCGCATTCGTCGTCACGATCACCACGATATTTATTTTATAATTTTTGGAGTTTATTTGACCACTTTTATATTTTTAACAAGCTTTAAAATATTTTTAATAATTAATTTATAAATTATTTTCGGCCAAATAAAATTTATTTAAGTTTTAAACGTTTTAAAGAATTTTTGAGCCAATTTTCAGCTCATTTGGACCAAGTCAAACCCTTGGATGAGTTGGAGTAATTGAATTTCAAAATTTAAATCTTTTTGAACTTCTAATCCTATTAGATTTAGCCCTAGACCAAGTCAACCCATCTATACTATATAAACAACCCCTAGGAAGACCTATTTTCGCAAGAAATTAGCCCTAGCATCTTCCAAACCTCAAATTTGACGTTGCGACGAATCGTCGCAACGTTGCAGCCGTCGCCTGTGCACGACCGAAGATTTCCGCTCCGTTCCCTCGGTCTGACCGAGGCCACCGCCCGCACCAAGCAAGCCCCGCACCCCGCTGCTGTCGCCACCCCGCTCCCCGCTCCGACCGAAGATTCCTCTCGGTCAGACCGAGAGGCTTCCCCGCACCCGCTGCACAGCCGCCCGCTACAAGCCCCCGCTCAGCGCCCGCCTTGTCGCCCCGCATCCGCTAGAGCTTGACCGAGCGGATCGCCCGCCTCCGCAACATTGCAACGCTCGCAACGTTGCAGCGCCCGCTCCCTCGCATCCGCAGCGCACGACCGATGGCCTCCCCCGCTCCGACCGAGAGAACCAAGCGCTGCCCCGCACTGCTGCACACCCCAAGCGTCGCACAAGCCTGTTCCCCCGCAGCGACCGATGGAGCTCCCCGCACCGAGGCTGTACGACCGATGGCCATACGTCGCAACCCCGCACCCGTCGCATCGCTTGCCACCGTGGGCCCCCCAAGTTCTCCAGAGTTATTGTGGGTCCCCCAAAGGCCCCTAGGACTGCTGTGGGCCCCACCTAGGTGCGTTCTCTTCGACGACTTGCCACGTACGACGTCGTCGCACGTCGTAGCCCGTCGTCGCACGTGCGAGCTTTGGAATCTGGAATCGTCGCCCCGGTTGATGCTCTGAATTTTCCAGCGAGGAAACTATATTGGAATCTGGACTTGGAGCGCGATCTATTATTCCAACCCCCGGTGTCGCTACCCGACGCCGGTGTAGCTTTCGCGTCGTGTTGAGGCCGGTGGACTTGTGCACGTAGGAATCGTGACTTTGGACTCGTTGGACGGTGTTTTCTTGACGTGATAGTTGCAGGCAAGTGAAACTTGCCAACTCTTGTGTAGGGCCATGTTTTTAGGCCACTTTCTTGTTCCTAGCGTAAAAGAGACTAGTCAGTGAAATGATAGCTGGCTAGACGCCTACTTGATCTAGTTTGACAACGAAACTAGATCCGTCACCTAAATGATCTAGCTTGACAACGAAGCTAGATCCAACCCTTAAACTTGTCATTCATGCATGCTAAACTGTCACGTTTACTTTTCTTACTTGTACGCTTTACTACTTGCCATGCCATGTCATCCATGCATTGAATGTTGCATTCGTAGCACACGCTACAATACTTGTACTCGTACTCCTTGTCCGGCTAGGTGCACCCCTACGCCATACTTGTTTACACACTTCCTGGATCATGGTCCAGAAGCGAGCATTCCGTGTTCGGGGGTAATGCCCTGGCTCGATACACGTGGAGGGGTAGGGATAAACGGTCGCTTGAGCTTAGGAGTTGGCCCGCGCAGCCACTCTAGCCAAAAGACGGAATCTCTGTTCACGAGGTGCTTACTTTTCTTGTCTTGTACTTGTCTTGTGAATGTCATGCCATGCTCGTACTTTACTTCGCCTTACTTTACCTGTTGCACTCATTACTTTAACTGCCATGTCATCGCATCATGCTAGAACTTTTAGGTTGCTCTTACTTGTACTTTCAGTTTCACTTGCACAAGTCTTCCAGACTTGCTGACATGTGCCCCTTGCTCTTTTGGGTGTCACATGTTAGACCTGAGCCAGAGACCGCTGCAGAGTACGTGGTGTTTTGCTGACGCTGAGCCTGAGTCCGTGTTTGTCCAGGAGGATTTTGTGGACACCGGTGACCATTCTTTGAGTCTTTGTTGAGCTTTATTTTGTTTTAGGCCTTTTGTTAGTTATTGGTGCGTAGCACCGTCGTTTGTACTTTGTACTTTTGTCGGCCATGTTTGGGCCTTTAGTCTCTTTTTCTTTTAGCCTGGTGGCTTTTCTGCGATGTTGGAGTTTATATTTATGGATATTCTGAGATTATTCTTTTGTCTCATTTCATTATTATTATCTTGTTTCGCTCGCGTTGCAAGGACCTGCAGTTTTAAATTTGATTGACGCTTATCGGACTTGCAGCTTTGTAGCTTCAAGTCTGAGCGGACCTTCTCACGCTTCGCCTCCACGTTTTTGGGAAGCGGGGCGTGACACAAGGTGTTGAGGCTACCCCTCTGCACCCCACCGACCGAAGCCGAGCGTTCTCCAAGGTACTGAGCCTACCCCTCCGCACCTCACTGACCGAGGCCGAGCTCTCCAGACGAAGAGCCCGCTCGCCCTCGACACCCCGAGCCAGCAGCTTCCGGAGCTGGTGCGAGGATCCAAGCTACCCTCGCCGAGCACTCGCACTCTTGGCAGGACACATGGGTCTCACCTGATCCCTTGACCACGTTGACCGTCGAACCCTCAGTCAACAATTCAGTGGTGAGAAAACACCCGTAAATAGCTATCTACAACTTACACCTTATAGAATGAGGTGCATGTCCTCACCCCCCAAAGTGAATATTTCACATCATAATGTCTAATCACTTTCTCACGCATCCCAAAAATAGCAAATTTTTGGCTTAATTTCAGAAAACTACCTCATACTTTCGTTCAATTCCAAAAAATAACTCTTATTTTGATATAATTGCAAAACTACCTCATACTTTTCAGATTTCGATAAACTCCCTCATACTTTGGTTTCGTAGAACTACCTCATACTTTGTTTAATTTCGTAGAACTACCCCATACTTTGGTTTAATTTCGTAGAACTACCTCACACTTTGATATTTGTGGGATGGTGGAGGACGAAGGAGGGCGGCAGTGGGAGGAAGTGGTGGACGAGTGCAGCTGTGGCGGAAGGGGGGGCGGGGGCTACGGTGGAGGGCGAGGGGCGGGGAGCGACGGTGGGCGGGAGGAGGGAGGAGGACATGGGGTAGAGGTGGGTGGAGGGCGAAGGGCCGCAGTAGGGGGAGGGGGATATGTGGCTGATGGATTTTATCGAAACTTGAAAAGTATGAGGTAGTTTCGCGATTATATCAAAATAAGAGGTATTTTTTTGGAATTCCATGAAAGTATGAGGTAGTTTTCCGAAATTAAGCCCAAATTTTTGCACTGAATCCAACATATACCCCCAACAAATGAGGTGCAGATATCAATTCTCTTATAATTTTGTGGAAGGAGCATAAGCCAGGAGTAGTCACTGTCATCCTTTTGCTCTCGTTCATAATCCTGACAAATAATGATCTCGTATTTGAGGTTATCGAACCTCGACGATACGGTTAAGCATCAATTTGAGGGGGTTTAAACACGAAAGTTTGAAAGGTTTTATGTTTCTTTACGGTAGTCCTTATTGACCATTCATATCCTAATGGCAGACGCATTGCTTTGGTTTATTTGTAAACATGTGATCTAACGGCCACGTGATCTACATAACACAACATCTAAAAGTGTTTGCGAGTCGAATCCAAATGATGTGTCCATGATTTGACCCATTCGACGTTCAAATTAGAACCTAATGGAGATAATATAATAAATCTTTAACTAAGAAAGAGAAGGCTAGAATGAAATAAAGTTATTGAGGGGTGTGCATCATATTGATGATGCCGAGTGGTAAGTTGATAACCGCATTTGTATGATGAGCTCCTTCTTGAGTGGGCTAGCCGATTAGAGACTATCTAGGATTGGGCCTTTAAGCCCCTCATCCTCTTAGGTTTATGGGCATCCTATGGTGTCATAGTATCACTAGTCCACACTCAAGTCTAAGTCAAATGTAATGTAAAATTAATTAGTGTCAGAATTTCATGCAACTAGGGCAGATGTATCTTTTAGAAGATTTGAAGGTCCGATAGTCAAACATGCATTTTGGAGACATGTCATTTGAACATTCGTTCAGTCATGTAGTTTTGGATTTGCATGAACATGTTACATATGTTACATCACTAAAGTGCAACGTAACATATGGCATTCGAGCATGGTGCTTGGATAGAGGTGAGGAGGGGAGTGGGGGAGCAGGGAAGGGGGCATGGGTGGGGGACAGTGTGGGTGAAGGGCATGTGAGGGGAAGGGTAGGGGATCGGGTTAGGGGGGAGGGGGCTGGGGAGGGGCAAGGAGGGTATCAGACGAGGGGGGACGGTGGGAGGGGCTGGGGTGCATGGAGGGTTGAGGAGGAGGTAGGGGAGCGGGGGAGGGGTGTGGAAGAGGGGAGTTGGGAAGGGGGCTGGTGAGTAGGTGAGGGGGCTGGGGAGGCGGCGGGGAGGGGGCGGCAGGGTAGGGGATGCTGGATGAGCGAAAGGGGGTGGGGAGCAGGGTAGGGGCGGCGGGGTATGGGACGATGGATGAATGGAAGGGGTTGGGGGCGGGGGAGCGGGAGAAGGGGCCAGCTGACGATGCGATAAGGAGATTACTTAGGAGAGTGGGAGATTAAATTGTTGTAATTAGGAGGTTGAGATATATGTGTGGTTTGTGTACTGGGCAACTAAGGAGGAGATATGTGTGATATTTGTACATAGCAATCAAGAGATCTGGGTTGTGAACAATTACGTGGCGTGTGTACTCACCAGAAAGGGTATTTTGGGTGTTTTAAAAGGGTACTATTGCTACTTTTCATAACAATTAAGTGATATGTGAACTGAGTAAAAAGGTATAAGGAATTGCTATGCAAACAGATTTATATGCTTAGTTCACAGACTACTTAACTTTTTACTAAGTGCGCATACAGTAGTTTTTAGAAAAAACTATTTTTTGCTCAGTTCACATACCGGATTTCCTAAAATGTCCTTAAATAATTTTTGATTAGCATATACCTCAGTTAACATCCCTTACTTCATATCCCTCGGTTCACATACCACTTAATTTTTGCTGATTACAATACCTTAATTATGTACCAATTATCTTTTAAAACTTTGAACTATTTGCTCATTACGCAGACCTAATTGTAAGGTCCCTGGCTATGAGTAAAACACTAGAAGGGGGTTGAATAGTGTTTATGCAATTTAAAATGATAATTACACCAAATTAAATTCCTAACCAACAATAAGTGAAAAATGAAAATAAACCCTAAAAATGAAACAAGGCAAACGCAAAGATGGTTCAAGGGTTCGGATTACCCAAGTCAATTCACGACTTGTTCCCGGTAATCCAACGTCCCTTCCACCCGGATACCACCGGATACTCAATTTAGAATACTAACTTGAGGTTTCCTTTAAACCCACTTGTAGCAACCCTACAAGTGAAATCGAAGTACACTCGATGTCCTTGACTCCCACAACTTAGGAACAAGCAAAACTTCTCTCACAACTCGAGAGTAAATCAAATAACTAAATGTTATGAAATAATGAAATGCAACACTTACAATCACCTATGCCTTGAAGTAGAACTTGAAGAAGAGTGTGTTGTGTGTTGAATGACTCTCTTGGAAGAGAGGAAAGCCCTTTCTCTTGACTGCACCAAATTCTTAGAAGATTTTTCTTTGGTTCTAGGTTGGAGAGCAAGAGATTGAAAGATAGGAATTCTAGGGCTTTTGGATTTTGAGAGCTTTGATCTTGGAAGATTGAAATCTTGAATGTTTTAGCAAATGAGAATCAAGTGAGTAACCTCTCAACGGAACAGTAGAGGCTGCCTTTATAGGTTTCTCAAAACCCTCAAACAGAATTCCTAAAACCCCTTTGAAATCCGTGGAGAAAAACCCAATGGATAGAATTTGCACACGCGACAGTCGGCTGTTGAACAAAACACAGTCGACTGCTGCACTGTGTCAGAGGGTAGGTGAGAATTCAAACGGTAACTTACCACGTGGACATTCGACTGATGAAGAGAAGACAGTCGACTGTTAAACCAACAGGCGACTGTAATTCCTTCTACAGGCGACTGGCCGTAATAAGGGTAAGTTGGAAAAAGCTTGGAAAATACTGGGAAGACAGGACATGCGACTAATGAAGAGAAGAC
The DNA here is from genome assembly GCA_030789695.1 of Scilla litardierei. Lineage (NCBI taxonomy): Eukaryota > Viridiplantae > Streptophyta > Magnoliopsida > Asparagales > Asparagaceae > Scilla > Scilla litardierei. The sequence continues at coordinate 35,822,211 of CM061140.1, forward strand.
AGTCGACTGTAAATCCAACAGGCGACCGAAATTCCTTCTACATGCAACTGTCACAAACCCTGACATTTTCCAGAGAGTTGAGTCTGCAGAGAAGCTCAAAGACAGACGACTGTTGAAGCATTGACAGTCGACTGTGCCACTGGACAGTCGACTGTAAATACAACATCAGTCGACTGGCATTAGAATAAGAAATATTCCAGAGAGCAAATCCTGCAGAAGAATCATGGACAGGCGACTGTTGAAGCATTTACAGTCGACTGTTCCTTGGACATATGACTGTAAATACAACGTCAGTCATATGGCCAGATGAAAGTGAGAATGATATTGGGTTAAAGATAGACAGGCGACTGATTAACAAATCACAGTCGACTGTCTCTTGGACAAGCGCCTGTGAAATGTACAGCAGTCGCCTGATAGAGTTAACGCTTAGAAAGCCCAAAAATCAACTGATTAAGTATGTGCATAACAAGCGACTGTAGAACAAATCACAGTCGACTGTTTTTAGACATGCGACTGTAAAACGTTCAGCAGTCGACTGTTGAAATCATACTTTGCACATGCTTGGGAAAATTGAATTGGAGTCAAAGGAAAAGTGATCTAATGTATTCATATGACTGAAATGAAGATGTGTGTATGCTCCAACATAGTTCTACTGCTAAGCTACATACTAGAAGAGAAAAAGAAGATTACATCATGTAGACCTCTCTCTTCTATCCAAAGCATGAGCTTGAAGTCTTCTAGGAGCTTCAATCATCATCTTCGATCATCCAATCCACTTTCCTTGCTTTCATTGATCTTTGAGTGTCATCCATTGCTAATTGATCTTCAAGATATGATTAGGCAATGGATTAACTGCAAATAGGGGATTAGACACAAGTATTTATGTTTGCTCATCATTAACACCAAGTAGGAAGAAGTCCAATACTCAACATTCTCCCCCTTTTTGATGATGAAAAACAAACAAAAACTAAAAGATAAATAATTGTGCTTAAAGAAAACTTACTCCCCCTACATAGATGCCAATCAAGTTAGTCAATAAACAATAGGGCATCTATAGATCAATTGAAGCATATAAGTAAGATATGCATGAATGGAATGAGTTTCTTGAAAACTTGAAATCTAGGATTATATAATCCAAGTTCACTATATCTTACTCCCCCTGAATCTAAGGAAACTTCAATCTTAGATTCAAGTTATGAAGTAGAATTTACTTAGCACATAATTATGAATATGTTTATTTCTCTCCCCCTATGGCATTATCCAAAAGTTGGGAGTAGAATAACAACAACAATAATGCTAAATAAGTACTAAACAATCATGAGAGTCTAAAGATAGGGTGTATATCAAAAGGGATGCCAACAAATTTCCGAAGAAACGCTAATCACAAAGAGGCATCTCTAAGATATACATACAGAAAAACTCATAAAACACAAGAAATCTTAGTTGACTAAAGGAATTGAGAGTTCAATATCAACATTACATGCCAAATGATAAAAGCGTCTCAAAACACATCATATATATGAGATTGCATACATTGAGACAATTTCACAATATTTCACACAATTAAGATAAACAATGAGACAATGTGTGAAACAGAATATGAAGTAAACATATTTTCATATATATAGACCAAAGATACATGAGTACAAAAAGAAGCTACAACTCCATGTATATCCACAAAATGTGATCAAAATACAGACATCAACCATACATCACAAAAAAATAAAAATACATATAGACACTCAAAAACTCTCAACCCTAACAAAAAATCTAGGTCTAAGTGTGAGTGTGTCAGGAGCAGCATCAGCAGCATCAGTCGATGTGGATGACTGATGGGTCAGAGGGGCGACCAGATTGACGAAACATCAGTCTGGTGGAGCGGTGGGTCGGGTAAGCACGGGCCTTCCTATTCGATGACGATGCACCAGCAGCGGGAGACTCCATGGGAACATGCACAGAGGGCTGTACAACAGTAGTCAAAGGCGTAAAGCCTGAAGGAGGAGGGACAGCCGAATGGAAAGTATCCTTGGAGGGAGGAAACATGGCCTGGAGAGCGGCCGGAATGGGGATGCCGTGAAAAACGAACGACTTGTACTGAAGCTCGAGAAGGATCGAGAGCTTCTAATCCATGTTGAAGACTTGTACTTCGAGTGAAGTAACTCGGTCACACATTTGAGCAAGGAGAAAATCCTCGAGTGGAACAGACAGTGGAGAAGAGGGTGGTTGGTCAGCTTGTAGAGGAGTGGATTCAGCAACGGTTGCTGAGGGAATGGGGTCAGCAACAGAGATACCCAAATACTCATCTGAAGCCGAAGGACTAACCGGTTCCATGAGTATCAAACGAAGGAGACTAGGGCACAAACGAACGAAAACAACGAAGATACCTAATCGGGAAGAACGGCGGAGAGGGAGACGACCGACCAAAGCAACCGAAGGATCGGAGGAGTGATCGATGAGTGAAGCTTCAAATCGGAGAGAGAATCGACAACTACAGTGGATTTCGAAAGGAGGAAGACAAGGGAGTTCGACGGATGAGAGAGAAACAAACTGAAATTATCGACGGCTCTCGAAAATATAAAGAGAGTCCAAAGAATCTGGGCTGTTGGATCGAAAAATCGATGGCCCAGATCAAGTTAGCGAACCACCACAGCAGTTGACAGTCGATTGATGAACAATTGTCAGTCAACTGGTCGATAAAATAGAAATAAGATTGGGTTGATAGACAGTCGACTGTTGGGTAATTCACAGTCGCCTGTCGAAGTGACAGTCGACTGTTCCTAACACATCAGTCGACTGACAAAGAATCAATAATATGTTGATAAAAACAGAGACTTGTGTAGATTTAGACAGTCGCATGATGACCAAATTGCAGTCGCTTGTCGAAAATACAGTCGACTGTAAAATCGTCATCAGTCGCCTGTGCGAAAAATACAGTCTGATGTACGAGAAAATAGATTCGGGCAGTCGACTGTCGAAGGAATGATAGTCGTCTGTCCTGGTCCAGAATTGCACAGTGAGGTTAAAATCCAGAGGATAGAGACATCTCACCCTAGGACCTATACTTTAACACAAATCTAATCAAGAAATCATCATCAAGAAGTTATCAATTAACATACAAAACTCGCAAATCAATCCAAACGATCGAAATCATCAAAATCTCAAATACATCTCTTAAAACAAACAAATGTGAAACATAAAATTTATCAAACGAAGAGAAGTAAAAATGATGATATGAATTTAAGCATGATAACGTGAGCGTATGAACTCCTACAATTCAGAATCTCCCATAATCCCTAATTCTCCACGCAACCTCACAAATGAATCTTCTTTAAGAGGTTTAGTGAAGATGTCGGTGATTTGTTTTTGGGTTTCAATGTACTCTAAGATGATGTCCTTCTTAGCTACATGATCATTAATAAAATGGTGTCTCACATCTATGTGTTTGGTACGGGAGTGATGTACCGGATTCTTGGAGAGACAAATTACACTTTGGTTATCAACCATGATAGGGCAAGTATCACAATTGACACAATAGTCTTTAAGAGTGTGTCTCATCCAAAGAACTTGTGCACATGCAAGACCCGCAGAAATATATTCTGCTTCAGTCGTAGACAATGATACCGAGTTTTGTTTCTTGGAAAACCAAGAAACTAGGGAATTTCCTAGAAAATGGAAAGTTGCACTGGTACTCTTCCTATCAGATTTGCATCCGGCAAAGTCGGCATCACTATATGAGATTAACTCATATGTACTAAACTTAGGGTAAAGTAACCAATAATCTAGTGAATGATTGAGGTAACGAAAAATTCGTTTAACCGTAATCAAGTGTGACTCTTTAGGTCTAATTTGATATCTAGCATACAAGCATACGGAAAACAAGCATATCAGGCCTACTAGCAGTTAAGTAAAGTAAGTTACCGATCATACCTCGATATAGATGAACGTCTACATCTTTCCCGTTCTCATCCTTGTGTAGATGGGTTGTCGTACTCATGTGAGTCCTTTTGCTTGAAGGCGATTCCATCCCGAATCTCTTGATAAGCTCCCATGTGTACTTGGTTTGATGTATGAAAGTCACATCCTTCATTTGCCGAATTTGAAGTCCAAGGAAATAGTTGAGCTCACCCATGTGGGTCATTTCGAATTCATCCTTCATAGACTTAGAAAATTCTTGGCAAAGATTAAAGTTAGTAGAACCAAATATAATATCGTCTACATAAACTTGAATTAAAAGGAGGTTATTTTCATAATCTTTAATAAAAAGAGTTGAATCAACTTCACACATTTTAAAACCTAAATCCAAAAGAAAGGTTTTGAGTCGATCATACCAAGCTCTAGGAGCTTGTCTCAACCCATATAACGCTTTCTTAAGTTTGAAAACATGGTTTGGAAATTTTTCATGTATGAAACCGGGTGGTTGAGAAACATAAACTTCTTCATTAACAATTCCATTTAAAAATGCACTTTTAACATCCATTTGAAATAATTTAAAATTCTTATGGGATGCAAAAGATAAAAGCAATCTAATAGCTTCTAATCTAGCTACGGAGGCAAAAGATTCTTCGAAATCGATACCTTCTTCTTGCCGATAGCCTTGAGCTACTAACCTTGCTTTGTTACTTGTGATGACCTCGTTCTCATCGGTTTTGTTCTTGAAGATCCACTTGGTCCCAATCACTTGGTGACCACTTGGAAGAGGAACGAGCTCCCAAACTTCATTTCTATCAAATTGCATGATTTCTTCTTCCATTGCCACTATCCAAGAGCTATGTTCATACGCTTCTTGGATGTTCTTTGGCTCAATGGTAGAGACAAATGCGCAATGAGAGAATTCATCAATTATTGACCTCGTTCGAACACCCACACCAATATCTCCAATAATTTGGTCATTGGGGTGGTTACAAACGGTAGGGTAAGCTTTGGAAATCCATGCATCACTTGGAACATCTTCAACAATTTCATTAGTATTGTTAGTCTCAATAATATAATCATTGATTTTAACATTACTAAGGGAATCACATAAAACATCTACACTATCATCAACAACATGAGGAAAATCAAAATCTTCATAAAATGATACATGTAATGATTCCTCGATCGTTGAAGAGGTTTTGTTGTATATCCGGTAGGCTTTGCTACGTGTGGTCCAACAAAAATTCCTTCATCGGATCTTGGTTCAAATTTATCTAAATTACCAAAAGTGTTCTTTATAAAACATTTTGAACCAAAAACACGAAAATATTTAACTTGTGGCTTTTTGTCATAAAATAACTCAAAACAAGTTTTGTTCGTTCGGGGTCTCACTAGGATCCTATTGAGCACATAACATGCCGTGTGCACCGCCTCTGTCCAAAATTGTAGTCCAAGATGACTATCATGTAGCATGGTACGTGCACACTTAATTAGGGTCCTATTCTTTCTCTCTACAACATTATTTTATGGTGGTGCGCGAGGAAAGGAAAAATTATGAGTTATCACATTGTCATCACAAAACTTTGTGAAAGACTCATTCTCAAATTCTTCTCTATGATCACTACGAATAGTGATAATGGTGGATCTTAAGAAATTTTGAATCTTCTTTGCAAATATGGTAACTCTTCAAATGCTTCATTCTTATTAGTTAAGAATGAAACCCAAGTAAATCTAGAGAAGTCGTCAATGACAACTAATCCATAGTGAGCATTACCTAAAGAGGCGGTTCTAGTTGACCCAAATAAATCTAGATGAAGTAATTCTATGGGCCTCTTAGAAGTTATGCCATCTTTAAGTTTAAAAGAAGATTTACTAAGTTTACCTCTTTGACATGAATCGCAAAAGTTTTTCTTACTAAAAACAATTTTTGAAAAACTTTTTACTAGATCATGCGTAGCTAACTTATATAAGTGCTTAAAATGAACATGACCAAAACGGCGATGCCATAATAGTTGTTCCTTTGTATTAGCAACTAAGCAATGTTCTACGGTTTTTGGCAAGCTCAAATAATAAATAGTTTTACGCCTAATACCGGTAAATAAAACATTTGAATCAAAATCAACAATTTCACACACACCCTCTCCAAAGTTAACCTTGTAACCTTTGTCACAAAGTTGACTAATTGAGATACGGTTATGACATAAACCAATAACTAAATAAACATTAGTAATAAGCGGTTTGGAAGGATTACCGACTTTACCTACTCCAATGATGGTTCTTTTTTGATTACCTCCAAAAGTGACCGTTGCACCATCCTTGATGCTAATCACTTCAGAGAGCAAAGCGGGATCTCCCGTCATATGCTTGGAGCAACCACTGTCGAGTATCTATCCTTTCCTTTTAGTGCCAATATGTCTTTTATTGCTCTCTTTCTTTTTCTTGGGTACCTACATAGTATACCATAAGCTCATGGTATCCAATTTTTGTTGGGTCCAAGGGGATTAGCCCTTTGGACGTCAAGTCCAAGTGGACTTCCGCTTCCTAACATAATTACCACTATTAATAACATCATGAAAATAGGAATCAACATAAGCATTCCTATCATTTTAACTAGTGTTCTTAGGACCCCAAATTGTGTATGTTTTAGGAGTCCTTTTCCTAATTGCATGCACAATTGATTGATTTCTAGGTGGTGCGTGCTTCTTAGGAACATGCGTTCTAGCATAAGAATGAGGAGGTTGACAAGCATTGCACATATAAGGGTTGTATGCAAACTTAGTTACATGCATGTTATATGAAGCATATGTGGCATGCATAATATGTGGTGGATGTGCATACATAGAAGAATGATGCTTATGAGCAAATGAGCGTGTAGAGGCACGTGCATGAGTATTTCTCATGTGTGGATTTGCACGTGTCTGTGGGTGTGGAGCATAAAAAGTGTCATGATTGTCCACTTGTGAATTAAGAGTTTTCCTACGTGGATGAGGGTTGGTGTACATGTAAGCATGAGCTCTCTTTTAGTTTCCACCCTTAGTGGGTTTCTTACCAAAAGGAAGAGATTGTGAAGTGGTGGCTTTCTTGGTAGGTTAGCTACCAATGGTATTTTTGGCACCAGTTGTGGATGCACCAGAGGATGGCCTCACAAAATCTATAGTAACACAACTATAGGAGATGCGAGCATTGGATGCATGTGCTTCCACAAAACCAAGTCCAACACGATGTGTGGCCGGAAATTGGTTTGCTATCAAATCATCCAATTGTCCTTTTCCTTTGTTAAATCTCATAACTCGGGAGGACATGAGCTCATATTTCTCTTGAAGAGAAGAAATATTGGTATCCAAGGTGGACACCCGTGCTTTGAGCTCGTGCACTTGGGTTTTAAGAGAATCATTCTCTAAACTCAATTGTGTGTTTTTTGAAGCTAGATCACTATTATCCTTAGGATACGTTCGATCTAGTTGAGATTTGAGGGTATTTATCTCATCTCTCAATATGTCATTTTGAGAAACCAAGGAGGTTTTCTCAAGTGTTAATGTATCAACAATGGTGTCATTGTTGATAATGCATGGAATGGATGGCTTGCTAACTTTAATTTCTTTAAACTAGTATATCTAAGCATTAAAGATTGATACTAAGAAAATAGTTCTTCATTAGCAATACGTAATCAATCCATTGTTACCTCGGGTTCATCGATGTCGGAATCACTCTCATCGGAGAGTGGATCTTCGCAGGCCATGAAGCACATGTGGGCGCTTTCACCTTTCTCATCCTCGGATTCGCTTAAGGAATCTTCACTTGAATCATCAAACGTACCACCAAGTCCTTTCTTCTTATCCTTCTTGTACTTGTTGGACTTGTGGTACTTTGGTGCCATCCACTTCTCTTTGTTTCGGAGCATTGGGCAATCCTTCTTGATGTGCCCTAGCTTATTGCACTTAAAACAAAGAGAGAAAGTGTTATTAGTAGAATCAAATTTATTCTTGGAGGGAAATTTACCTTTGTGAAAGAAGCATTGGACTTCTTCGCCATTTAATCCATCTCCTCCAAGTCCATCTCTTTTTTCGATTCTTCACTATTGGAGGATGAAGAATTAGCTTTGAAGGTTAATGCTTTCTTCTTGGCCTCCGTAGGGTTTATCATTGCTCGAATCTTCAATCGGTTCTCCCGTCTTACTTCGTAAGACATGAGGGTACCAATGAGATTTACGACTGTGTAATTCTTCATGTCGTTGACCTCCTTAATGGCGATAGCTCTTCGTGCCCATTTGGAGGTCTTCCCATTATGATCTTTCTCACCTTATGTTGGGTGTAAACTTGCCCAATCTCTTCTAGTTCATTGGTGATGTCTGTAAAACGTCCATACATCGTTGCTATGCTTTCACCATCCTGCATGTGGAACATATCGAAATTTTGCACAACAACGTAAAGTTTAGAAAGTTTTACCTTATTCGTTCCCTCGTGGGTAACGACCAGATGGTTCCAAATTTGATATGCACTCTTACATGTGCATATCTTGTTGAACTCATCTAGGTCCAATGCACAATGAAGAGCGTTCATTGCCTTGGTGTTGTTGACTTCGACGGACTTCTCGGAAGGCGTCCATTTGTCATAATCCTCTTCGGAGGGTTCGACGTATTCCTTGTGGAGGGTTCTCCAAAGAGAAGCACTCCTCAGGAACGTCTCCATCCGACATTTCCAATAGCGAAATTCGTGCCATTGAAACTGTAGGAAGATGTATGCCCTTGAGGCATTTATCCTAAGATAAACACCTTGTTCTAAAAATTATACGTTGCAAATTGTCCTAGTATAATAATTATGAATTATATACTTAGAAAATTTTCTTAGACTTATAGTGAGGTCAATACGTATCTAGATGTAGTTTTAGATTGTGAGAAGTAATTGAACGATAAGAACTTGAGTCTTAAACTGTTCCTGGTCATAGATGTGTCGAGAATAGGATATCGGCACATTGGATAGACCATTGTGTCTTTGTCTTACCTTAAGGGTAATGATGATCTCATAGTCATTTGGCCTGGGGAAGTAGGAGACAAGGCACATGTGCTCATTGGAGAATGAGTTCACTGAACGACCAACTTAGAGTTATTAAATGGTTAATCTTTAACTAAACTGTCAATAATAACTTTAGAGTGATGATAGGCAAGCCGGTCCTTAAGACCTGAAGTCATTTGTACGAACCTGTTCGTGAATCGTGCCACTTTGATCTATGACCTAACTTCGAGGATAGGCCTGTCGAAAGGTCTTAGATTGGGTGACACCTAAAGCATACGAGGTAAGTAAATGAATAAGATGGGATTCGTCTCTTCCGTTAAAGGGAAGTTAGTGTCACACGCTCAGTACGGTCTTTGTGATAATCCTCGGTCGAGGTACGTTGTAGATGTACAACGTGTATATAACAAAGACCGATGTATACTGACCAATGCTGGCTAGTGGGGTTGATAGTTAACCATACACTAGGCCGTGCAGCGACACAGTCATGACAAAGGGACTAAAACTACGAAATTCATCGCTAACACAGTCAGAGTGATCCCGACGACACTTTTGTCAATGGGCCAATCACGCAAGTATGATGCTGAAACAGGGACGCCACCTACTGCTCGCGGTTACTGTCGTCTAGGGATTTCGAGTCCCAACCTGTAGTAGGGTCAGGCTGTATGGTCTCACACCGAGTAGTATTCACGTCTTAGTAATAGGAAGAACGATAAGAGGAATGCATTCGATGCAATGGAAAAATTAAGCTCACTAATGGTCTGTGAGCATAAAGCTAAAGAGTTTAGCATTTGGGATTGAAGAGGACTGTTTGAGGAATCCACAGGAAGAAACCACGTTGGAATCGGAGCTCAAACGAGCCCAGAAACACGAAAACAACAAAAAGGGACCAAGTGGGTCAGACCCACTTTGGAAAGGAGGCCACCCACAAAGGAAGTCGGGCATACACACTTAAGAAGCAGGGCCCGCCCGCTTTAGAAGTGGGCGCATGCTCAGCCCAAAAATGTGCTTCTCTCAAGCGAAAGAGTCCGTACAAGTAATATAATCTGGGAGTCCAGATGTCGAATCCTCGGGAGAAAATCTGTTGCAACCACAAAGCTCAAATCAAATAGAGAGTCAACGTAAAGAGACTAGCCACTTTTAATGGTGATGGTGTGAATGGAGTTTGATCGTGGATTTGAATTTGTGAACAATACGAGCAAAAGAAACTTTCGTGTATGAAAATATCTATGAAAAGTATGCACATGGTATGGGTTCATTAGGATCCATGATTCGTATTAATTTGGTTGATTAAATATAACTCAATAAATTCTCCTTTTGGGAGCAATTCACCGGAAAATACCCTTGTGGGGATTAAAGCACAATATTGAATAAAATCGTTGCTAAAGTTATAATCTTTTAAAAATACGATATGAAACTCCCTTTTGGAGAGATCAAAAACTCACCCTTGTGGGGCAATCATCAACTCAATCACATTCTTTTGAAAGATGAAAAAGATGATTTTAAATCAAAGAATACAAATTTATCAACGTTAACGATTATAGCACAACGATTCAACCAAATAAATACGTATCATATCCCCTAACTACACCACACCATGCACAATGAAAATTTAGCTACTCATACTAAAAATAAACACCAATTTCATCATATAAAGCATGGTTCCAAACAATATAAGTAAATAGAGTTCAAAATACGCAATAGAGTTCAAGAATATCACCAAATACGCTAAGAATTTGCCTGAGAACACCCTTCTTCTTCCTCCTAAAAGCCTCTGAAAAATAGCCCAGGTTGCTCTCTGTATTCTCAGGAAATCTCTGCAAAAATCGGCTCCAAAATCGCCCAAATACGCCAAGAATACGCTCAAAACCCCTAAGAATACCTTATATACTAACTTTGCGGGTTTACTGTGGCTAACGGGTCAAAACCCGCTTCATTTCGAACCAAACCCGCACCCGCAAAGCGGCATCAAATCTCGACCGCCCGATCTCACGGGATTCTCCTACGTGCCGCCACGTGGGCTTTGAAATTCGCGCACTCGCATCCGCGTTCGAATCCTCTTCGGAGTCGCAATCGGGCTTCTCCTTAGCCATCCGATTCGTATCTAACGACCGTAAATGATCCACGTCACCGCTTTGCTGCCGCCTGATTTGCATGTACCTCAGTTGATGTAATCCATTGGATTAAACAGGGAACGGCTGCGAGTTCGCCACGCGTCTCCGCGTCACTTGCACTTCACCCGCTTCCGATTTCACGTTGGATTGCATCATGGCCGTTCGTTTCAGCGGAAATCACTTAGGATCCCGCCACGTAGCACTTGCGTTCGAATTCGATTTCGAATGCGGGTTGAGTTCTGGCCGTTCGATGGGGTGGGGGCGTGTTAGATTGCTGACGCGTGTCCCGTTCCGCTCGCTGCGTTGCGCTCGGATTTGACCCGTTAGATCGCGATCTAACGGCACGAGTTACGCCACGTCGCCCTCTTTTCGTCTGCGCTTGTGGACCACCAGATCAGCATCCGACGGCCGTGGATTCGTCCGCTCCGATTACGCTGCTGACGTTCGATAGAGCGGGGAGCGCTCGATGGTTGCCACGTGTCACCCCCGATGGAAGCCGCGTCACCCGTCAAGATTCGTGCGCCGTATTTCTAATGTATTTCTTCATTTAATGGTATTCTACATTCAAAAATACATAGTAATTAGCACAGATCTCAGAAAAATACAAATAAATAGTCGTTGGAATCGTGAGATCGAGACCAAGCCATGAAAAATATAAAAAGGCATAAATACTCACTAAAATTCATACTTTGTGCACAAATTAATAGTTTGTTCTAATAAATAATGATATACAAAATACGAACGTATTAGGGACCAATTAAGCATCATATGAGCACAAAATAAGGCTAAATGGGGGGGTTAAATATGCAATATTCAACCCGAATCACACCCCCCAACTAGCGATTTGCTAGTCCCTAGCAAATAGAGCGATGAAGTCGAATGATTAATAAAACAATAAATTCTATCAATTGCTTATGGCATGGCTCAATCATACGCTTTCCAACATGACTTAGACCATCAATATACACAATCCATGCACAAGATCAATCACATGATATTTTCTCTAATTTAATTTGAATAAAGAACATGCAAGCATCGTTTTGCGCAAGCGAAAGTATAACACGTCGTTAAATTCTAGATTCATTGTTTCCAAGGAATTGGCGTCTCAAAAAGTAATCGCTCAAATCATAGGTATTGAGGTTGCTTAATTTGTTCACCATTTCTTTTTCTTTTTTTAGTTCCGCGTAACGCACATCAAGCAACATTTGCGGAAAAATGAATAACTTGGATCGCTCCATCAAATGAGTGAGGTTCTAGTCAATGGCTCTCAAATCAGACGATAATAGGGCATTAGGCCAAGAAGGACCCCTCGGACTGTACTACTCGAGCCAACCACGTTATTTATTTAGTGACACACTTATTCATTTCATTTTTTTTGTTTCTTCATTTCTTTCTCTTTTTTTCTTTGTAAGCAACTCAACACCTATTCTTCGAACAAAACATTAATAACAAAGGCCAAATTTCTCTTCAACTTGAAGACTTTTCTAATAAATCGTGTATACTTAAGCTTTTTCATCCTCGTAGCATGCATGAAATAAATTCAAACTATTTCGAGATATTAATCATGGAAATTGAAAATTTTCATGAATAGCATATTAACGAGCAATTCCATGAAGGAATAAAAATTAATTCAAGCCATAAACAATTTTTAAAACTCAATCAATGCATAATCATCCGCATGCGGTATGAGAAGGAGATATAAATGATGAGATTTGGTGGTTAATTCTTTTCTTTTGCCTTGTTTTTGGAAAAAAAAATCCTAAGGTCTTATACACACCCCCCAACTAAAGATGGACATTGTCATCAATGTCGAAAGGGGTACGAGTTTATTCAAGCAAGCATCCTAGAAAGCATTTAAAAATCTACACTACTGGAAAGAACACACCGTGGTCAAATGGCGGATCACGAATCTTTAATGATGGACGAAGTTGTTCGATTTGCTCCTTGCGCTCCTCGACGAGTGATCTTCCTCCAATGACTAAACTGGATCCCAGCAATGTAACTCCCAGCATCTCTATAAGATGTTCACATGTATCCTGCAAGAGATGAGTCACGTCAATCCATTTTAGTCTTAGATTCTTCTCAATAAAAGTATTCCAAATGTAGTCACTAAAATAGGTGAAATAAATTAAAGCATATTGATGACTACTCCCTGAAAGATATGCACTACTCTCGGTATGATGCTCAGTCATTGGGGAGAGGGGTAAATGATTTTGGGAAAAAACCGGAGGAGGGAATGGTTCTGGCTCCATGGCGATAATCTCAAAACCCTTGTCCCTAGTTGTGTCCTCCTCCTGTTCATCCAAAATTGCTAGGTCGTCCTCTCTTTTGCACACACTTCCTGCCATGTAGATATTTTTATTCGTGTCTTCAACGTGACATGGTTCGCTCGATATACCTGCAATAAAAGATAAACTCGTATTAGATTCTTGAAATTGAGTTTCAAAAACATTACTTTCTTCTAGGCAAGTGGCAATCAGAGTAATATTTTCAAAGGATTTCTAAATCTGCCGATTCCGAGCAAGGAAATTCTCTTGGAATTGATGGGATGTAGCCTCATGTGTCTGAATAAGCAAATAAACTTCACCTTTCAAAGAATGCAAAGGTACGTCTACGCTTTGCTCCCCTTGATCAAGGCATGAAGGCTCCATTGAATCGCACTCTGAAGTCTCTTTCATGATTTCTTCATTCTCTTGTAAAGACTCCATGTATTTCCACGCCTCTGTCGGCGTCATGACACCCAAGAATTCCTGCAGCTGTGGTCGTAGTCCATCTAGAAAGGACTCCATAAGCTCGTCCTTTGTGTACCCATGCTGCGGATAGCTCGATATTATGTCTGTGAACCTCCTCCAGGCCTGAAAGAAAGTTTCACAATCAGTCTGATTAAAACTAACGATCTTGAGCTTTTCCATCCTATGTTTGTGTGCATTAGCGTACTCTGCATCATGCCAATTGTTTGTGCAATAGAAAGTCATATACTCCATTTTTTTAAAAAATAATAAATAAATAAATAAAAAGTTTATGTACAGTAAAGTGGAAAGATCTCACCGAATGTCCCCTAAATGAAATAAACTGTGGTAACAAACCATTTTCCCCGGCAACGGCGCCAAAAACTTTCTCAGTTGATTGCTGTTTTGTGCTCAAATAAGGTGATTTCTCTAATAAATGATGGTGTACAAAATACGAATGTATTAGAGATCAATTTAGCATCATATGAGCATAAAATATTACTAGATGAGGGGTTAAATAAGCAATATTCAACCCGAATCAGCGCACCCGCTTCCGCAGCGGGGCCAGCCCGCTTGGCAGGCTGGTGCGCCCGCTAAGGCGGCGGGCGTGCCCACTTCTGAAGAGGGCACACCCGCTTCCGTAGCGGGGCCAGCCCGCTTGGTGGGCTGGCGCGCCTGCTCGGTCCAGTGGGCGCCGGCCCGCTGAGCAGGCCGGGCGCCCGCTGTGGGCACAGCGGGCCTTCTCGCTAAGCGGGCAGGCGCGCCCGCTGCGCCCAATTACGGGCGCCCGCCCGCAATGAAGGCGGGCGCGCCCGTAAGGCTTAGCGGGCGCGTCCGCGACTTAAAGGCTGTTTTAATTAGGGTTTTTGAAACCCTTGGCGACGGCTACAAGCTACGATTTTTGCTCATCTTTGGGCAATTGTTTGAGGGGGTCAAAGAAGTCGGAATTCGTCGTCGTTTGTTCCTACACGTTCACCATTCGAAGCTCTTCGAAATGATAACTTATATCGTATCTGAGGCTCAATGGTGAGGGAGATTTAATTGGTTGAAGTTAGGCCTTTAAGAAAGGCTTACTAACTTAATTAAATTCCTCTTTGATTATTTAGTCCCACATTTCTCGTGCGACGAGCAAGGGGTCTACCTCCATATATAAATAGGGGTGGACACCCAAGAGAAATTTTGCACCAAGTCTCCGATTCGAGAAGCTCCTGATTTTTGAGCACGCTCGATCAACGACTAAACTATTCGTCCTCTTTCTTTCTATCCTCCAATCGAGTCCTAGCAAGACGGCGGGGAGGTTTGGATCGGATCCAGAAGTCTCTAACGTGGATCTTCTCAAGTGAAACTTTCTTCGGCAAGTGATCGGCTCGCTTCGGGTAGATCGGATCGAAGGTGCAAGGTGGCTCAGCTTCGAGGAGCGAAAGAAGGTGGTGCGGTACATCTTGCCTGCTCCAAGGTCAAGATTCCGGGTATGTCATTTAGTAGCTTTCTAGTGTAATTTTAATAATGTCGTGGTAGTATATATCCCTCTTGGGGTGGTCAGATCCACCCCAAGTCGGCATAGATCCTGGCTAGGTTCTGGCTCACCTTAGGGTCTTAGCCAAAATGTTTAGCTATATGTTTTTCCGCTGCGATTTTTAATCCCTCTATTATGCGTCCGACGTAGGACGGGCACAGATCTGAGCCCTAAGGGTCTGCCAAAACCCTACAGTGGTATCAGAGCGTCTAGGTATGCATGTTGATCTTAGACTGCGATATTTTAAAATTATTGATTGCTTACTAAATGATTATACAAAGGTTTTAACTTTATGCGATACAGTTAGAATCAAACCCTTCTTTAAAAATGTTTTTTAAAATTGTTTTAAAAGCATGGAATTTTTAAGAAATATTTTTAATTCATGCGATGATGTTAAAATTAGGTTTCTTATGATTAGATGTTTTTATGATTATTTTATATGATAAAATCTTCTTAGAAGCATTCTAATGTGTTGTAATGATTTTAAATAAAATGGTTTGTGATAAATAAATTTATGATATTTTAATGAAACCATCATTTTATTAGATAAAATGTTTTTATTTTAAAATCATATCTTTTTAAGTTAAATGTTAAATTTTAAATATAGCATGTTATTTATTTATTTTGATAAATGATTTAACATGTTATGCTATTTAAATGTTATATAGATGAACCCTAATTTTATGCGTTAATGATTAGCGTTGTTTATGTTTAATGGCAGGATGTATAATTTGATTATTCATGAACCCTTTTAGGTTAGCCATTAATTCTTTAAAAAAATTATAAGATGAATTTTTAATAATTGTGACATGCTACGTTTTTATGAATCTCTACAATCTTTAAACCTAATTCCTGATTAGGGTAGTCCTCTTTAACGACGATTATTATTTTAATCGTTTCAATAATAATTTTTATTAAATGACTACACTTTAAAAGCGTTGAAATTGATTTATTAAAATCCTAATGTTGATTAGGGTAGCACGTTGAACAAATTCACCTTATAGTTGATAAGGACTTATTAAAAGTTATTAACGAATCCTAATAAATTTTGAATTTTAAGGATTCCACTAGTTGATAGGATTAATTGTCACGCCCCGTTCCCCAAAATACCCGACATTTAATTTTTTTTTCAAGTATCTTGAAGAGTGTGGGTGATGAGAAAGGAAAAGGGAGAGAAGGAAAAGACTGATTATGCAGGCCACTGCGCACATACTGGGATAGTACAAGTGAAGCTCCACTATAATATCAAACAGTCTCACTAACAAAAACATTTTATATTAAACATCTTTCATTTATATACATAGTCCAGGTGTAATAATACATATACACCACTCTCAATCTGCCAAGACAACCTAGTCACAATAAAAACTACAACTCACACCAAGACTACCCCTGAAACCCAACTCCAAGCCACCACCAACCATGCTGTCCCTGCTACCTGAAAAATTCGGGAGGAGCACGTCAATGCACCAGTAGGAACCAACTTGGATTTGGAACACTAGTTTAAGGTTATCAATTTCACAAGGTAAGGTAAGAGAAATAAGACATGTAAACTAAGTGACATAACGAAAAGTAAATAGCAAAGTAAGAGGGTCATATCTGCGGTCCAATGTCGAGTTACTGCAAGAAAAGGGTTAGCACGAATAATAATAAGGATAATAACACAAGTGTTCAAGCAACCATTATCTAAAGATAAGTGCAAGTGCCCGAGGCATGACACAAAGTCACAACGAACATGTAAAGGGAAGGGAAAGTGCTGCCAGCAGAAGGAGTAACACACAAATTCTTATTTTATTGTTTTATAATTGAATTAATTGGAACTTGGGTAAACTGTATGATACCAGGACCTGGACTTCACCCCAAATTTGGGGTGAATATAGCACACGGCGCAGTGGACACGGGCACTGTACAACACCGGGCCTCTCAGCTCCCCCGTCTCTGGCAGGAGTGAGGATCTCCACATAATAACACAACCTCCGTATGTCCCCTCCACTCCCGGTAAAAGCGAGTGGGTATAAATATCCTCTCCACTCCCGGTAAAGGCGAGTGGGTATAAATATCACAAAATCATTTCCCCCAACTTAGCAGTCCAGACCTCATATCCACAATTTACTCAAATCCCACCTAAACCGCGGTTTTACTAACTCACCCTCATTAGAGAGGATTGAGACATATCCAATTTTATAATTTAACATCATACGTAACACGTTAGGGGTCATGATGGCATGATGGACATATCACCGTAGTCGTCTATTATTAAACATAGGGTCATGCACTCACGTTACATGCCCTCTATCACAACACATCTGTTGAGTATTGATTCCCCGGATTTGGTATTGATGATGAACAAACATAAATATCGTGAACTAACTCTTTGTGAGCGCAGTTATGGAGATCGTCGCCAAATTACTTCGTACATCTCAAGCGACGTCTCAAGACTTCTCAAAGCGTGTGATCGTGTGCCTGAAGCTTCGTTGAAGCTCTAGGAGCATTATTGTAGTCAAGAGATTCGGATTGAAGCTTTGAAGACAGTTCGTCATGTTTAATTTATTGTCTTCTAGCTTCATCGTATAGAATGTTAAGCCTTGAGTAGGTCTTACATTATTAGAGCTAGGATTATCATAGAAGCCCATAGAATCTTTCCCGAAGCCTTACGCTTCATTTTGCGGCTTCTAGTGCATGTTAGTTGGTTCAAGAAGAAGAACCAACCGACTAGATGGCAATCTAGTCGGTCGGCAATCCTTCTTGAACCGACTAGATATCCTTGTCCATTTCAGCTCTTCACTGTTGACCAATTAGTCGGTCCAAGAAGGTTCACCGACCGACTAGTTGTCAAACTAGTCGGTTTGGAATCCTTCTTAGACCGACTAGTTATATCTTCATTTTCACATCCTGAGCTACTGTTTACAAATAGTCGGTCCAAGAACATTCATCGACCGACTAGTTGTGAAACTAGTCGGTTGGAATTTGTTCTTAGACAGATTAGTTCTCTTTTGTTCAGCCTATTGATTTCAACTGCTTAGTCGGTCAAAGAACACTCACCGACCAACTAGTTGTCAAACTAGTCGGTTGGCAAGTCTTCTTAGACCGACTAGTTCTATACTTCTTGAACTTACTTTATTGGCTGTGAACTTGTTACTCGGTCCATGTAGAATCACCGACCGACTAGTTGCCAAACTAGTCGGTCAGTGATCCTTCTTAGACCGATTAGACTGCTTCAGATAGAGCCGTTGGAGCATTAATTGCACGATTTTCTTCTCCCTCTTTCCTCTTCCCTATATATGTTTGAGAGCTTCAAACCAGGGATTCAAGGATGATATTATTGAGGTTTAGAGAAATCAAAGAGAAGCTATTCAACTCCATTTCTAAAGCTTTCTCTTCTCACAGGAATCTCTCCAAACTCCTTGAGCCATATTTCCTCAAGAGAGATTCTCTTCATTGTGAGCGTTTCAAGCCAAGAGCTTGATCCAAGGTCACCAAACTCTCCCTATCCATCTATTGCTGGTCATCTTGGTGGAGCTAGGGTTTGGTGCCTTCTTCTTCCTCAAAATCATTCTTGCCCTAAAATTGGTAAGTTTACTCAAGGCATAGGATTTTGTTGGTAAGTATTTCTTTGTTTCTTTTACTTTGCTTTTGCAAGTTGTTCTCTCGGTTGTGAGAGAAGTGTGTGATCCCGGGTTGTGGGAGTCACATTTCATTTGTGTATGATTTGGTCTTGTAGAGGTTTTTCTACAAGAATTTCATAGTGCAAAACTTGGGTTAGTGGTTTCTAACTCAAGTATCCGGAGGGGATCCGGGTGGTTGGGACGTAGGATCACCGGGAACAAGTCAGGGAGACTTGGATGGATCCGAACCCGTTATATCGTTTTGTTTGCGTTGTCTTTTAATTCTTGTTGTTTGTAGTTATTCCGCATTGTTGTTTGTGTTTGCACAATAATTAGGAATAATACTCTTGATTATTTTAAAGTACTATTCACCCCCCCTCTAGTACTTGTGCAGTAGCTACGCAGGGCATTACATTTGGTATCAGAGCCAAGTTCATAGCTATGACAAACAACGACTACAGTGTCTTCAAGAATCGTGAAGGAGCTTCTTCGGTGATGGAAGGACACTCCTCAACTAGGCCTCCCTTCTTCAACGGTACCAATTATGGGTACTGAAAATGCCGGATGGAAACATTCCTCCGGAGCACTTCACTATGGAGAGCCACGTTGACGGAATATGTCGAGCCCACCGAACAAGACTTCGCGAAGTGGACTATCGCGGAGGTCGCCGCGGAGGTAAACAATGCCAAGGCAATGAATGCCTTGAAATGTGCATTGTGTTGGATATGGATGACGTTTGTACACCCTTGTAGGGGATGTACGAGGGAACACGGACCTCGAACGTCGCACACACAAAGTCGTGTGCAAAGGGAATCTGTTCCCTTGCGGAGAGGATCTCTAGATTAATGGGAAAGTCGCATTATATGTGCATAAGTGCATGCGACATATGGCTAATAAAGGGGTAATATCTTAAGCTTATGTTGTACCATGCATATGGTACAACTTAAGCTTATAATGTGCCATGTATGATGGTACACCTTAGTTAAATTGTTCCAAAGGAACAATTACTCCTAAAATAACTACCTTGGGGGCTATAAATAAGACCCAAGGGTTAGCCATTTCCTTACACTTTTGCATGGTATTCTTGCCTTGCATTTCATTCTAGCGAAGCTCTGTCGAAATCCTTCCTCTCTCTTTATCCAAGTTCTTAATCTAAAAGTAGAGATTTAGATTGTGGATTTAGTAGCCTTACTCCGTTCGTGAGAAGACTCGATCCGTCGTGGCGAATCCGAAGGCGAAGTTCCAAGACTACCGTGCCGCATACGCAAGCGTAAGTCTTAACTTCATTTATCGATCCTAACGCTGTTTTGACAGGATCCGACATTGGTATCAGAGCCATACGGGTTTGCCCCGGTCAGAACCGTCGCCCCGTCGAAACTATGAACGAGTCGTTGTCTTTTTCACGAATGGGTATCCTACCATTACGGATATGGTAGGAACGCTTCGTGACGGAGAGAACGCAGCGGTTGTTCTTTTCACGTTAGGGTCTCCTACCATTACGGATATGGCAGGAACTCTCCGTGACGGGAAGAACCGACCGTTCATGTCGTCAAGCTCGCACTCTTCATGGATGCCGAGTCTCTATTCATAGGGAATGTGAACTCTCTTCATGTGGAGTGCGTAGTTTACGAATTTTTTGAAGAGGGTTATTTTTGGCACACGGCCATTGGAGGACAACTACTTCCTCGACGAACGGGTGCTTCACCGGAGAAGAAGGTGGTAGTTATTTCCATCGGGGAAGATGAAATTTGGTGCATGTGCACCATGGCCAAATGGGCTATGAAGGCCATGCACCCCCCCTCCCCATGCGGAGGGGGTTGGCTATGGCCAATAACCACCACGGCAACCCCCTCCTGCGGGGGTATGCGGCCACCCCATGAAAGGGGGGAGACCGGCCATGGCCAAAGGGCCATGGCCGGTCAAGGCCAATAAGCCATGGCCGGCCTTGGCCGGCCACGGCCCCGGCCGGAGAGCCCTTGCCGCGGCCTGGCCAGGCCACGGCCAGGGCCAGGCCGCCCTGGCCGAGGCCAGGGCAGGGGCCCTGGCCCCCGGCCAGGGCCTGGCCGCCCTGGCCGAGGCCAGGGCAGGGTCCCTGGCCCCGGCCAGGGCCTGGCCGCCCTGGCATAGGCCAGGGCAGCGCCATGGCCCCCGGCCAGGGCAGGGGCCCTGGCCCCCGGCCAGGGCCTGGCCGCCCTGGCCTCAGGCCAGGGCCTGGCCGCCCTGGCCGAGGCCAGGGCAGGGGCCCTGCCCCGGCCAGGGGCCTCTGGCCGAGGCCAGGCCAGGCCAGAGAGGCCTGGCCGGCCTCTGGCCGAGGCCTGGCAGGCCTCTGGCCTAGGCCAAGCCAGGCAGAGGCCTGGCCGGCCTCTGGCCGAGGCCAGGCCTGCCTCTGGCCAGGCCAGTGGCCTGGCCAGCCCTGGCAGTAGCCAGGGCTGCCGCAGGCCGCCCCTGGCCGGCCAGGGCAGAGGCCCTGGCCGGCCCTTGGCCAGCCTCCGCCAGGGCAGAGACCCTGGCCGGGAGAAGTTGCAGACCAAATAATTGGTCGACCAATTTGGTTGTTTTGGTCGACCAATCCGGCAGAAGGTCTTGGTCGATCGCGAACTTGCCGACTGACCCATACGGGGTGACAAAAGGCCTTGGTCAAACTCGAATGTGCCGATTAGCCCATACGGGGCTAACGACAGTCGCCTACTCTTGTTTTATAAAATTTTTTTTGGGCTCTACTCCTTGAAGATTAGCCATAGTGCTCTACTTCATGCGAGATTAGCCATGTCATTGTGCTCTACTCTACAGAGATTAGCCAATGTACTTATGACATTGTGCTCTACTCTACGGAGATTAGCCAATGTATTTCAAATTTTTGACAAAGATGTTTTCAAATAGGTTATGTCCCGTCCTTAAATCGGGATAGCGCAATTTAGAATTCCAAGTCCTACCACGATCCGGCCATGGTCATCTAACCCATGGGTGTGTAGAACAGGTCTCGTGGCTTGGCAATTGTTGCGCTAAAATTCTTTGCGCAAACTCTCACCTATTCCATTTTGAAAGATATGTTTTTCAAAAATATTTTTCCGCTGCTGGTACCATACGGGTATCATTTCTGATTTCTTTTTACTTGAGATAAGTAAGAGGGATACTTTGAAAGTTACTTCTAGATGGTAGTTGGGAACGTAGTGAACTTCTCGATTCTAGAGTAACATTTCAACGCATCCAAGGAACTTATCAAGTGTTTAAAGAATCGAAACTTTATGCATAGAATTTTGATCGTGTTTTTCATTCTCTTTGCAGTTTTTTGATTCGAATATGTCTACTGCTTCTAAGAACATTGTCGCAGAGCTTAACAAAGGTGAAAAGCTCAACGGCGACAATTATAAACTTTGGTCAATAAAAATCCAATATGTTTTGGAGGAGCAAGCTGTGCTTGAAACACTCCAAAACATAATGGAAGAACCTGAGTTGGGCAATACGGCCCAACACAAGAGGGACCGGGAAGCTTATGAGACTTGGACTCGAAAGAACAAAATAGCACGTATTATGTCACGACCCGCTTCCCTAAAATAGAGGCGAGACGTGAAAAGGTCCGCACGAGAGTGGAGCTGTGAAGCCCCAAACCCGATAAGCGTCAATAATACATAAGCAGGTCCCTGTAACCACAACGGAACAACAATAATAATAATAGAAGGAGAGACTGAAATAAAATCTCACAGCTCATAAATTGTCCAACAAGGAAATAAGTCCAACATCCAGAAAAGCCACCAGGCTAAAGGAAAAGAGTCTAAGACCCAGAACAAGGCCAACAAAAGCAACAACGACAAAACAAGGTATAGGTGCTACGCACCGATAACAAAACAACTGTCTAACAAAAGTAAAACACAACGAAGACACTAGGACTGGTCCCCAGTGTCCACGTACTCCCCGTCAAACACAAGCTCGGGCTCGGCGTCAGCAAACACCTCGTCCTCAACAAGGTACTCGGGCTCAGGATCTAACATGTGTCACCCAAAAGAGTAAAGGGGCACATGTCAGCAAGTCAAAAAGACTTGAGCAAGGAAACTGAAAGTAAGGCTCTAGCAACCTAGCAGTTTAATATGCATGACATGGCAGTTATAACATGAGTGCAAAATTTAAGACATGGCAAAACAATTTGTACAAGAGAACAATCATCGGGACAAGACAAGACAAGACAAGACAAGAGTAGCCACGCTACTATCAATCTCAATCAATTCATTATTCACGTCGTTTTGTAGATGTTTACGCCTTACAGCTGAATGGTTTCACATTCGCTGATTGGCCGCTTAACATCTACCCCAAAACCCAGAGTTTACGCCTTACCACTGCAGTTGCTGATCGGGCAGACTCCCAGCTGATTGGTCGCTTAACTCTTACCCCCAATACCCACACGTAATGGAGCCAGGGTCCCCGCACATGAAGCTCAGCTAGTGAGCCTGGGGTTGCCCCGCACATGAGCTCGCATTCTTAAACATTTGGCGTAGGGGTGCACCTAGCCGGAAACACGCAATTCAGGCATTGGCTATCAACCAACACATGGCCCGCTTCTGGAACACGAGCCAGGAACACAAGTATTGTAGCGAAGCTACGCAATCACCGAAACACTTAAAGTATGCAATGACATGACAATTAATTTGCGTACCGTTAATGGAAAGTAAACATGACATGGTAATTGTGCAACATGCTAAATGTCGGAACTAGCTTCATTGTCAAGCTAGTTCCCCAATTTGCGCCTAGGCGAGTATCATTTCGTCGCCTAGCCTCTTTTATGCCTACAACAAGCAAATGGCCTAAAACATGGCCTAAACCCTAAGTGGCAAGTTTCACTTGCCTAGCACCGGGGATGATGACCACTTCGTCACACGGATGCCAATCTACGAGGAAATCGCTGTTTTGGGGGGAACAATCATCAAACAACATGAAATTTTATTAGGGTTTCATAAAAATATAAATAGGTTATGAAAACATAGAGGAATCGATTTCTTACCAAGAGGAGACGGAAGAAACACTCCGGGGAACCCTAGGATCAGATCTGGAAAAGATTGGAGAAGAATTGGGGAAACTAGGGTTTTGGGGGATTTGGGGATTTTGATGGATTTGGTGAGATTTTGGGGAAGATGAGAGGTAGATAGAGTGGATGGATGGTTTGGATGATGATTCTAGGGCTTGGAATGAAGGATTGAAGCTTGGAGGAAGATGGGGGCTCAAAGGGGAAGATTTTAGGGTTTTGGGTCGTGTTGAGGAAGAAGAAAACGTTTGGGTTGGGTTTAAATAGGATGGGCTGCCGGCTGCCCAGAAATTAGGGTTTCAACACTGGTTAGTCGGTCAAAGAGCAACCACTGACCGACTAGTTTGGCAACTAGTCGGTCGGTCGACCAACGCAGACCGACTAAGTGCAAACAGTAACTTCTGAACGAAAATAGGATTTTAGAGTTAGTCGGCCCATGAACAAATACTGACCGACTAGTTTAGCATCTAGTCGGTCGATGAACGTTCTTAGACCGACTAAGAGTAAACAGTAACTCAACTAAAATTAAGATGATGTGTTAGTCGGTTAAAGAAGCATTGCTGACCGACTAGTTTGCAACCTAGTCGGTCAACCAACGTTCTTAGACCGACTAACGATAAACAGTAACTACTGAGAAACTTAGAAAGCCAACTAGTCGGTCCAAGAAGGATTGCCGACCGACTGGATCATCATCTAGTCGGTCGGTGCCCCTTCTTATACCGGTTAATGAGCACAAAAAGTTCCGATACGGAGCGCGGGGCCCCGGGATCGATTCCTAAGACTCCTAGGCTTGATCTAATAGTAAGATACGACCGTTATGAAGTCTGTCACGAATGACATACTTTGAAATCGACGATCCTAAGGAAGAAACGAGAAAATACGACGAATCGATCGAAAATGAAATCTACGGAGACGAAAACCACACACGAGGAGAAAATCCACCAAAACATATATTATATTATATTAAATCCAGATACATGAAAAGCAGTCGTTACATCCTCCCCAACTTAAGAAAAATTCCGTCCTCGGAATTTCCAAATACTCACGAGTCCGAAAACAAAAGTGGGAAACGCTCTCGCATCTCATCCTCATTCTCCCAAGTAGACTCTCCAGGTGAGCCGTGTCGCCACATCACCCTCACAAGATTGACAATCTTGTTCCGAAGCGAT
Source organism: Scilla litardierei (assembly GCA_030789695.1). Lineage (NCBI taxonomy): Eukaryota > Viridiplantae > Streptophyta > Magnoliopsida > Asparagales > Asparagaceae > Scilla > Scilla litardierei. The sequence goes on from CM061140.1 coordinate 35,847,279, forward strand.
TTCTAACGCCTGTCCAGAATCTGCACTGGATGATGGTCATGCGTCATATCGGGGCGAACGGTAATCTCTGAAAAATCCACAGCATGAGATGGATCGCTAATGTATCGACGAAGCTGCGACACATGGAAAACATTGTGAACTCCTTCCAAAGATGGCGGTAAGGCCAAGCGATAAGCTACCTCGCCAACCCTCTCCAAAATGTCAAACGGTCCAATGTATCGCGGGCTCAACTTTCCACGCTTCCCAAAACGAATCACACCACGATTCGGGGAAATCTTCAAGAACACATGGTCGCCCGGCTGAAACTCCAAAGGACGACGTTTAGCATCCGCCCAATGCTTAAAACGGTCCTGAGCAATTCTCAACCTCTCCCGAATATTCCTGACGATACCCACGGCCTCCACGATCATCTTAGGTCCTAACAACTCCCGATCACCAACGTCATCCCAACTCAATGGTGATCGACATTTCCTCCCATAAAGAGCGGCGAAAGGCGCCATGCCAATACTTGCCTGGAAGCTGTTGTTGTAAGAGAACTCCACCAAATGTAGATGGTCCTCCCACGAACCCTTGAAATCCAACATGCACGCCCTCAGCATGTCTTCCAAAATCTGAATCGTCCTCTCGGACTGGCCATCCGTCTGCGGATGGTACGCCGTGCTGAAACTCAGACGCGTACCCAAGCTCTTCTGCAAACTCTGCCAGAAATGAGATGTGAACCTCGTGTCTCTGTCAGACACGATACTCACGGGGACTCCATGAAGTCGCACAACCTCCTGCACGATTCACGTTACATCACTATCCAAACTAGGAAAAGGAAATAAAAACGGAGAGTAAAAAGAATTTTACCTCCATATATCTCCTCGCTAGCGCCTCAGTGGACTGTCCCACTCGGAATGGAATAAAGTGCGCGGATTTGGTCAATCGATCTACGATCACCCAAATCGCGTCATTCTGCTTCGGACTCCGAGGTAGTCCAGTCACGAAATCCATAGTGATGTGTTGCCATTTCCACTCCGGAATCGGAAGCGGTTGTAGCAACCCGGCCGTATGCTGATGCTCCGCCTTCACTTGCTGGCAAACCAAGCACTTGGCCACACTCCGAGCCACACTCCTCTTCATACCATGCCACCAATAATTCAGACGAAGATCCTGGTACATCTTGGTGCCACCAGGATGCACAGAATACGGCGAACTGTGTGCCTCCACCATCAGCTCCTCTCTAATATCCCCAGCTGGCACACACAGCCTGGCTCCAAACCTCAGCGAGCCATCCTCATGAATCAAAAAGTAAGTCCGCAGACCGGCTTCCACCTGCTCCCGAATCCTCACCAGCTTCGGATCCTCAGCCTGGCCAGCCTTAATCCGATCCACGATCGTCGACTGTACCTGCATGTACATCAACGACGAAGCCTCTCCAGGAAGAACAATCTCCACACCAGACTCACAAAAATCCTTCTGCAATCTCCACTGCGAGGTCAAAATCATCACCGCTGGAAGCCTACTCAAAGCATCCGGAACCACATTCACCTTGCCTGGGTGAAACTGCAAATCAATCTCATAATCCGCCATAAGCTCCAACCATCGACGATGTCGCATGTTGAGCTCCTTCTGAGTGAAAATGTACTTCAAGCTTTTGTGATCGGTGAAAATCTTCACTTTCTCACTCAGCAAGAAGTGCCTCCAAATCTTAAGAGCAAACACAACGGCAGCCAACTCCAAATCATGCGTCGTGTAATTCTTCTCATGAACCTTAAGCTGACGAGACGCATACGCCACAACATGCCCATGCTGATGCAACACACAACCGAGACCCTTGCCAGAAGCATCGCAAAAGATCTCAAATCCACCGCTGCGATCAGGCACAACAAGAATAGGGGCAGTCGTCAACCTCTCCTTCAGAACGCCAAAAGCACTCTCACAATCACCCGACCAAACAAAAGCAACATCCTTCCGCGTCAACCTGGTCATCGGCTCAGCAATACGAGAAAAGTCCTTAATGAATCACCGATAGTAACCAGCAAGTCCGAGGAAACTCCGGATCTCAGACGCAGACGACGGAACAGGCCACTCCCTGATGGTCCGAATCTTCTCGGGATCCACTGAAATACCATCTCCAGTCACCACATGCCCGAGAAAAGCAACTCTATCCAGCCAAAACTCGCACTTCGAAAACTTAGCATACAACCGATGCTTCCTCAAGATCTCCAACACCGTCCTTAAGTGCGAGGCATGCTCTTCCTCCGACTTCGAATAGATCAGAATGTCGTCAATGAAGATAACGACAAACTTATCCAAAAAGTCGTAGAAAATCAGGTTCATCAGATTCATGAAAACTGCGGGCGCGTTAGTTACACCGAAAGGCATAACCACGAACTCATAGTGTCCATACTTCGTCCTGAACGCTGTCTTCGGAACATCATCCCTCTTCACCTTCAACTGATGGTAACCACTCCTCAAATCCAATTTAGAAAACACCCTCGAACCTCCAAGCTGATCAAAAATATCATCGATGCGAGGCAACGGGTATTTATTCTTAATGGTCACCGCATTCAACTCCCGATAGTCCACGCACATGCGACGCGAACCATCCTTCTTCTTAACCAGCAACACCGGTGCTCCCCACGGAGACACACTAGGATTAATATAACCCTTCTGCAAAAGCTCATCCAACTGCTTCCGCAACTCTTCCAATTCTGCAGGTGCCATACGATACAGCGCCTTCGAAATTGGCTGCGCACCTTGAACAAGATCGATAGAAAATTCTAGAGCTCGATCAGGTGGCAGACCAGACATCTCCTCGGGGAAGACGTCGCCAAAATCACGCACCACAGCTGACCACTCCATCTCCATCTGCATAGCCACAGCCTCCACCGGCCTGGCCCGAAATCTGACAGGACCAAGCGAACTGCTACCACGACTGAACTCAAACACTGGATGTCCGGGAATCTCGTACACCACCTTCTTCCTCCTGCAGTCAATCGTAGCATAGAAGCTCGCAAGCCAGTCCATCCCAAGAACTGCATCATAGTTGATGATGTCGTGGACAATGAAATCAGCGAAAAGCTCATGTCCACAGACCACCAACGAGCAAGAATTGCAACCACGATGCATCGAGACCACACCATTCCCTGTAACGATATTCCAACTCTTGGGAAGAGGGGACATCGACAAGGAATGCCTCTCCACAAACCTCCGAGAAATAATGCACATCGATGCACCAGAGTCAAAGAGGACTCGTGCAGGAAATGTGCAAACCAAAACCACACCTAATCAAGCAATTAACAATCAAACCCTAGTCTAGCAAACAACCATGTTCAAGCAAACAACATAATCTAACAATCAAAACCAGCTAGAAAAGTAACAGCTAGATTGAGGATTACCTGCGATAACCTCATCCACAGCCTCGCTCTCCGCAGCTGTCATCAGAAAAGCCTGCCTCCTCGGCGGAACAGCCTGCCGAAAAGCCTGCCCCTGCGGAACAAGAGCTGCTCCACGTCCAGCAGGAACAGACGCTCGCTGCTGCAACGGCTGTGCTGCAACAGGAGCCTTCCGCAGCTGATTCGCATGCCGACAATCCTTCGCGGCATGAGAAACATCACCGCAAACCAGACACTGGCCCAAAAACTTCCGACACTGATCCTTGACGTGGCCAGGCTTACCGCAGAAATGGCAAAACTTCAGAATAGGCCCTCCTAGCCTCTTAAACTGAGCGGACTGATTAGGCCTGAATCCAGGTCTAACCACAGCTCTCGCCTGTTCCACATGCCTCTTTCCAGCACCAACAACAGACCCCCTCCTCTGGTTCACGAGCAGCTCCTGCCTCTTGGCTGCTACTAGAACCTTCTGATAAGACTCCCGGTCAGAAGAGGTCACAAAACTCTGGAACTCCGAAGCAAGTCCCTGCAGGAACCTCTGAGCTCTCTCCTCAGCGTCCTGCACCATCTTTGGTGCAAACCGACTCAGCCTCATGAACTCTTGGTGATATAGGTCCACCGACGAGCTCCCTTGCTTCAAATCGATAAAACGCTGCAGCATCTCCTCCCTGGCAGCTTTCGGAAAGAACTCACCCTCAAATATGGCCTTGAAGGTAGCCCAAGCTATCAGCTCCACCAACATCTTCTCTTCCGCATCCCACCAATTCCGAGCATTATCCTTCAGTTGCCTCTTCGCCAAATCAACCCATCCAGCCGGGGTGATCTTGGCCATCTTCAGATTGTCCTCGATGTTCCGAATCCACTCATCGGCAGCCAGAGGACCCTCAGACCCATCAAAATATGCGGGACCCAGCTCCCGAAATTGCTTCGCTCCTGGCTCAGAGCGAGGGGCATCCGGAAGAGCCCGGGCAGCTCGAGCAAGTGGAGCATTCTGGACTTGCAAAAGCACGCCCTGCTGCACTTGCATCATCTGGAGCATCATCCGCATCATCTCACCGCTGGTGGGTTCCCGCTCAGGCTCCTCATCATGAGGGATCGCGCCACTACCCCCACCACGGGTGAAACGTCTTCCTGCCATCTAGTGACACAGAAAACGAATCAGATTAGACTCATAGCTTATGACATCGGACGTCGAACTTAATTTATTGGACATTCTAATATTATTATCGCTATTCCAAAAATCGCAGTTACAGAAGGACCTGCATGGGCCACCAACAAAACCTGTCACGACCCGCTTCCCTAAAATGGAGGCGAGACGTGAAATGGTCCGCACGAGAGTGGAGCTGTGAAGCCCCAAACCCGATAAGCGTCAATAATACATAAGCAGGTCCATGTAACCACAACGGAACAACAATAATAATAATACAAGGAGAGACTGAAATAAAATCTCACATCTCATAAATTGTCCAACAAGGAAATAAGTCCAACATCCAGAAAAGCCACCAGGCTAAAGGAAAAGAGTCTAAGGCCCAGAACAAGGCCAACAAAAGCAACAACGACAAAACAAGGTATAGGTGCTACGCACCGATAACAAAACAACTGTCTAACAATAGTAAAACACAACGAAGACACTAGGACTGGTCCCCAGTGTCCACATACTCCCCGTTAAACACAAGCTCGGGCTCGGCGTCAGCAAACACCTCGTCCTCAACAAGGTACTCGGGCTCAGGATCTAACATGTGTCACCCAAAAGAGTAAAGGGGCACATGTCAGCAAGTCAAAAAGACTTGAGCAAGGAAACTGAAAGTAAGGCTCTAGCAACCTAGCAGTTTAATATGCATGACATGGCAGTTATAACATGAGTGCACAATTTAAGACATGGCAAAACAATTTGTACAAGAGAACAATCATCGGGACAAGACAAGACAAGACAAGACAAGAGTAGCCACGCTACTATCAATCTCAATCAATTCACTATTCACGTCGTTTTGTAGATGTTTACGCCTTACAGCTGAATGGTTTCACATTCGCTGATTGGCCGCTTAACATCTACCCCAAAACCCAGAGTTTACGCCTTACCACTGCAGTTGCTGATCGGGCAGACTCCCAGTTGATTGGTCGCTTAACTCTTACCCCCAATACCCACACGTAATGGAGCCAGGGTCCCCGCACATGAAGCTCAGCTAGTGAGCCTGGGGTTGCCCCGCACATGAGCTCGCATTCTTAAACATTTGGCGTAGGGGTGCACCTAGCCAGAAACACGCAATTCGGGCATTGGCTATCAACCAACACATGGCCCGCTTCTGGAACACGAGCCAGGAACACAAGCATTGTAGCGAAGCTACGCAATCACCGAAACACTTAAAGTATGCAATGACATGACAATTAATTTACGTACCGTTAATGGAAAGTAAACATGACATGGTAATTGTGCAACATGCTAAATGTCAGAACTAGCTTCGTTGTCAAGCTAGTTCCCCAATTTGCGCCTAGGCCAGTATCATTTCGTCGCCTAGCCTCTTTTACGCCTACAACAAGCAAATGGCCTAAAACATGGCCTAAACCCTAAGTGGCAAGTTTCACTTGCCTAGCACCGGGGATGATGACCACTTCGTCACACGGATGCCAATCTACGAGGAAATCGCTGTTTTGGGGGAACAATCATCAAACAACATGAAATTTTATTAGGGTTTCATAAAAATATAAATAGGTTATGAAAACATAGAGGAATCGATTTCTTACCAAGAGGAGACGGAAGAAACACTCCGGGGAACCCTAGGATCAGATCTGGAAAAGATTGGAGAAGAATTGGGGAAACTAGGGTTTTGGGGGATTTGGGGATTTTGATGGATTTGGTGAGATTTTGGGGAAGATGAGAGGTAGATAGAGTGGATGGATGGTTTGGATGATGATTCTAGGGCTTGGAATGAAGGATTGAAGCTTGGAGGAAGATGGGGGCTCAAAGGGGAAGATTTTAGGGTTTTGGGTCGTGTTGCGGAAGAAGAAAACGTTTGGGTTGGGTTTAAATAGGATGGGCTGGCGGCTGCCCAGAAATTAGGGTTTCAACACTGGTTAGTCGGTCAAAGAGCAACCACTGACCGACTAGTTTGGCAACTAGTCGGTCGGTCGACCAACGCAGACCGACTAAGTGCAAACAGTAACTTCTGAACGAAAATAGGATTTTAGAGTTAGTCGGCCCATGAACAAATACTGACCGACTAGTTTAGCATCTAGTCGGTCGATGAACGTTCTTAGACCGACTAAGAGTAAACAGTAACTCAACTAAAATTAAGATGATGTGTTAGTCGGTTAAAGAAGCATTGCTGACCGACTAGTTTGCAACCTAGTCGGTCAACCAACGTTCTTAGACCGACTAACGATAAACAGTAACTCCTGAGAAACTTAGAAAGCCAACTAGTCGGTCCAAGAAGGATTGCCGACCGACTGGATCGTCATCTAGTCGGTCGGTGCCCCTTCTTATACCGGCTAATGAGCACAAAAAGTTCCGATACAGAGCGCGGGGCCCCGGGATCGATTCCTAAGACTCCTAGGCTTGATCTAATAGTAAGATACGACTGTTATGAAGTCCGTCACGAATGACATACTTCGAAATCGACGATCCTAAGGAAGAAACGAGAAAATACGACGAATCGATCGAAAATGAAATCTATGGAGACGAAAACCACACACGAGGAGAAAATCCACCAAAACATATATTATATTATATTAAATCCAGATACATGAAAAGCAGTCGTTACATATTACGTTACTGTCCGCAATGGACAATGACATAATGCGTCTATTTCGGGAATTCGACCTAGCCAAAGACATATGGTCTGAGCTAGAAATAAAGTTTGGTGGAACTTCGGTAACCAAACTCCGCTCCTTAAATATTCAATTTGATTCGTACAAAATGCGGCGAGATCACTCTATGAAAAAGCATCTCCGCCACATGGCGAATCTCATATCTGAATTAAAGGATGCGGGTGTTACACTGTCTGACGAACAGCAGATCCAAGCAGTCATTCGTTCACTCCCAGATAGCTGGGATAACATGAAAATGCACCTCACTCATAATGAATGAATTAAAACTTTAAGCGATGTATCCAAACACCTCGAACTCGAGGAAGAGTGGATTCAAGCCGCAAAACCTAGTGCCGAGGTGCACATGGCCGCTAGTTCCTCACATGGAGGAAAGAAACGGAAGGATAAACGCTTAAGGTTTGTGAACGAACGAAAACAAGAACTGGAAACCTCAAAGAAGACTAAGAACAAAAAGTGGCAAAAGAATGTGCACTCAAAGAAGAAAAACTTGAAGAAGATCAAGTGCTTTAAGTGCAACAAGTACGGTCACTTCGCCCGTACGTGTACGGATGGAAGTGATAAGGTAACTTGTAGGGCTAGTTACATATGTGTTTCTAGTTCCATGTTTCTTGCTGAATCTAACTATTTTTGGTTGATTGATTCAGGGGCCACAGACCACGTTGCGAAGGACAGAAGGTTCTTCGTAGAGTATCGAAGGATAACTCAAGGAACAAAGTGGATATACATTGGCAACAACACTCGTGTTGAAGTCAAGGGCGTCGGAACATGCAAGCTAGTTCTCGACAACGGCCGGACTCAATTATTGCACGACGTCCTCTTTGCTCCAGATATTAGAAGGAATATCGTATCCGTGGTCATGTTAATGTCTTTAGGTTATGAATGGAGGTTCTATGAAAAAAAGGTTGACCTTGTTTGTAATAGTTCTTTAATTGGGTCGGGTAATGTTTGTAATGGATTGATTGTTTTGAACACTATGTATGATGATTCTTCTTCTATTAATGAAAGTTTTCATTTGACAAATGCTTCTAATTCTGAATCTGAGATCATTTGTTGGCATGCAAGACTTGGTCACATTGGACCAACTAGAATGGATAGACTTGCCAAAAGTGGCTTGCTATCTAATGTTTCAAAAGTTGAAATGTCAACTTGCGAACATTGTCTTGTAGGGAAAACTTGTCGCAAGCCGTTTGGAACTGGCACAAGGGCCGAAGTTCCATTACAGCTTATCCATTCGGACATTTGTGGTCCAATGAATGTTAAGACAAGACGCGGGAAGTCCTATTTTATCACCTTCATTGATGACTTCACCCGTTTTGGTCACATTTATTTGATTTCCCACAAACATGAAGCTTTATCTTGCTTCAAAAACTATATGAGTTTAGTGGAAAATCAACTAGATCGCAAGATAAAGGTCTTGCGAACCGATCGGGATGGAGAATATCAATCAACGAGTTTTATGGAACTCTGTGATGAAAAAGGCATAGTTCATCAAATAACTATGCCTTATACTCCGCAACAAAACGGTGTTGCGGAAAGAAGAAATAGGACATTGATGGAAATGGTCCGATCAATGATGTCTCAGGCAAATTTGCCCATCACCTTTTGGGGTGATGCATTATTGACGGCAGCATTCATCTTAAACCGTGTACCCTCGAAGTCGGTAAGTTCTACTCCTTATGAGTTATGGAACAATAGAATTCCAGACTTAAGCATTCTAAAACCTTGGGGTTGTGCCTCTTACGCACATTTATCCTCTCACAAATATGGCAAACTTGGGCCACGTGGGAGGAAGTGTATCTTCATCCGATACACTGAAAACTCCAAAGGATATGTTTTCGTCGGTTAAGAGGATAATGGGGGTCTAATAGAATTCGAATCGAGGAATGTTGTCTTCTTGGAAAACGAGTTTCCAAGACAGGGTGAGATAAGTCAAGACTTATCCTTGTTTGAGACTTGGGATCAAGAAGGATCGGAACGTTCGAGTGGGAGAATCCTTGGTGAAGAAGAAAATACGTTTCAAACTTCACCAATGGATGATACGAACGATACCAATCCTATTCCGAGTGGGAGTGATGTTATTCCAAGTGGGAGTGATGTCATTCCAAGTGGGAGTGATCAAACTCAAGCAAGACGTAGTAATCGAACGAGGCTAACACCTCTGAGATTTGAGGATGAATTTCCTCAAACATTCATGACATTACTACAAGATGATGACGAACCTGCAAATTTCAAACAGGCCGTCACATGCCCTGCTAAAGATAAATGGATAGCGGCGATGGAAGAAGAACTTCAATCCATGAAAACAAACCAAGTCTGGGACTTGGTTGATTTACCTAAGGGACGTAGAGCCATTGGGAACAAGTGGGTTCTCAAAATTAAGCATAAGGCTGATGGCTCCATCGAGAAATATAAAGCTCGCCTTGTTGCGAAAGGTTTCACGCAACAGGAAGGAATAGACTACGAAGAGACTTTCTCTCCTGTCGTGCGTTTTACCTCCATTCGCTTAATTCTGGCAATGGTGGCTTGTTTGGACCTCGAGTTACATCAGATGGATGTAAAGACTGCTTTTCTTAACGGAGAACTTGATGAGGAGATCTACATGGAACAACCAAACGGGTTCGTACAAGAAGAAAACAAACATAAGGTTTGTAAACTTCGTAAATCCATATATGGTCTTAAACAATCCTCAAGGCAGTGGTATATGCGCTTTCAAGAAGTCGTTTTATCGTATGGTTTCTCCATGCTCGACGAAGACAACTGCGTATACATTAAGAGGATTAAGAACAAGTATGTATGTCTCTTTATGTAGATGACATACTTATAGCCGGAAATGATAAGCGTCTTATCAGGGATATCAAAGCTTAGCTTTCATCCGTCTTTGAAATGAAAGACATGTGTGAAGCTGCATATATCCTTGGGGTTAAGATCTCAAGGAATCGTTCCAAGAAACTTCTTTCTCTCTCTCAAGAGACATATATAAAGAAAGTTTTAGAACGGTTTAATATGCAGGACTGCAAGCCAATTGATACTCCAATAAGCAAAGGCGAGGGTCTATGTTTGGAGATGTGTCCCAAAGATCCAAAAGAAAAGAAAGCTATGGAAAAGGTTCCATACTCCAGTGCTGTCGGGAGTCTGATGTACGCCATGATGTGTACCAGACCGGACATTTGCTATGCTGTTGGTATGGTAAGCCGTTACCAATCCAACCCAGGACAGGCACACTGGAAAGCGGTGAAGAGGATATTAAGGTACCTCAAAGGGACTGCGGACTATGCGTTGTGCTATCAAGGCAATACATTGAGACTCGAAGGCTATACCGATGCTGATTGGGCAAGTGATCTCGACGAGCAAAGATCTACCTCAGGCTTTGTTTTCTTGCTCGGGAATGGTGCAATATCCTGGAGCAGCAAGAAGCAAACCTGCATCGCCCTATCAACCATGGAAGCCGAATTTGTAGCATTCAGCATGGCGGTCCAAGAAGCTGTTTGGCTTAGGAAATTCTTAGACAGGCTGACGGATGCCACTGACTCGAACACTGTTCCTATATACAGTGATAGTCAAGCTTCGATTGCCTATGTCAAAGATCCTAAATTTCATTGTAAGACCAAACACATTGATATTCGATTCAAGTTTGCGAAGGACTATGACAAACGGAAGGAAGTAGACATAGGATACATATCCACGCATGAGATGATAGCGGATCCCCTTACTAAGGCGATCCCCAGAGATGTGTTCTTCAAACACTTATCATCTATGGGAATGCGTAGGTGCTGAGCTGTATCATGTAATATTTCCCATGTCTATAGAAGATCAAAGTTTAATAAAAAGAAGAAGTTTTTTTATTTTGCATACAAGTTTCTTACAAATGATTTTATATACATTTGTATTTAAGTCTCAGTTATTTTATTGTGTGTATGTCGGACAGATTAAGGTTGGCTCTCTCACATGAGCAACCGCCTTATCTTATCAGATGGATAAGATAGAGATGAGACTAGTTTAAAGTCAAAATCATTAGACAAATGATTTAGAGTCGTGACTTAAACAAGATAGTCGAATGAAAGATCTGCATCATATGGATGCTTACAAAAGATCTGAGATCTGTATCACAAGGATATTTAAAAGAGATCTCATAGGATTTTATAAATCCTATCTGTCTTATGCAGGATGAGAGTCCGGGAATATTTCATGGGTAGTAAGGGGACTCAAAAGATAGGCACGGTGGTGTCTGATCTTTCATCCGTACAACATCATTAAGACATACTCTCCCTGGGAAAGGAGTGATGTTGTAATACGTGTTCATACCACGTATGCATTTCGACCACTGAGTTAGTAGCAATAGAGTTTGCTATTATGTGAGACTCAATGGCCATATGGGTCTTAACTCTTACCCTCAAGGACTCCAACTGGTTCCTTTAGATTTGACGAGATGATTGCTATCTTAGCGTGTTGCTAATGGGCTATGATAATTCGGCTCGGCGGGGCACGTTAGAAAAGCGAATCAAGTCAAGATCAGAAGGTTCGCAAGAAGAGGAAGATTGATTTCATATTCGCATTTGGACTTTAATGATTCAAAGCTGGCCAGCCAATTGTGATCCAGATGGGATTCAATTGTTGAATATAAAGTATAATAAATGTGAAGAAATAATCTAGGGTAAAGCATGCGTTGAACTACTCAACTTTGCACCTTCGAGGTCGTTGTGTATCTCTAACAAGTGCACAACAACAGACTCTACGCGCATGACGGTCGCACGGTCTATTTCTCGGTATGATAGATGAAAGAACTAAGAGAAAGACGTTCTCTTACAATCCCTTCAAGTGTGAGTGGGAGATGTTGGATATGGATGACGTTTGTACACCCTTGTAGGGGATGTACGAGGGAACACGGACCTCGAACGTCGCACACACAAAGTCGTGTGCAAAGGGAATCTGTTCCCTTGCGGAGAGGATCTCTAGATTAATGGGAAAGTCACATTATATGTGCATAAGTGCATGCGACATATGGCTAATAAAGGGGTAATATCTTAAGCTTATGTTGTACCATGCATATGGTACAACTTAAGCTTATAATGTGCCATGTATGATGGTACACCTTAGTTAAATTGTTCCAAAGGAACAATTACTCCTAAAATAACTACCTTGGGGGCTATAAATAAGACCCAAGGGTTAGTCATTTCCTTACACTTTTGCATGGTATTCTTGCCTTGCATTTCATTCTAGCGAAGCTCTGTCGAAATCCTTCCTCTCTCTTTATCCAAGTTCTTAATCTAAAAGTAGAGATTTAGATTGTGGATTTAGTAGCCTTACTCCGTTCGTGAGAAGACTCGATCCGTCGTGGCGAATCCGAAGGCGAAGTTCCAAGACTACCGTGCCGCATACGCAAGCGTAAGTCTTAACTTCATTTATCGATCCTAACGCTGTTTTGACAGGATCCGACACATTGGAGCCCGAAGACTTCAACAAGATATGCACATGTAAGAGTGCATATCAAATTTGGAACCAACTGCTCATCTTGCACGAAGGAACGAGTACGGTAAAAGACTCTAAACTCGTTGTTGCTAACAAAGAGTTCGAAGTATTTCACATGGAACATGGTGAAAGTATGAAGGAGTAATATGCTCGCTTCGTGGACATATCCAACGAATTGGAAGCTCTTGGGAAGAACTATACCCAAAAGGAGAAAGTCGCGAAGATTATTGACGGACTTCCTTCTTATTGAGAAAAGCGTACCTTCGCCATCGAGGAAGGTAACGATATGAATAAGTATACTGTCGTACAACTAATGGGTACCTTGTTGTCTTATGAGGTACGCAAGGATAGTAAGATCAAGATGCAGGAAAAGATGAAGTTTTACTTGGAGCAAGACGTGCCAAAGTAAAAGACGATTGCGTTCAAGGCCGCTCCATCTACATCTACCGATGATGAAGAATCGGAAGACGAGTTGGACATAGAAGCTTTGGCCGAGTTGGCAAAGAAGTTCAACCGATTCTTCCGAAAAGGTAAGTTTAGGAATAAATCTAAATTTAGTTCGACTAATGCCTCCGCTCCTATGTGTTATAAATGCAACAAGCCAGGACACATCAAGCCGGATTGTCCTCTCAACAAACACAAGGAGAAGTGGAAGGTACCCAAGTACGACAAGTCGAGAAAGTACAAGAAAGGGTACAAGGAAGGGCTTGTCGGCTCATTCACCGACTCCGAAGAGGACTCCTCAAGTGGAGAGCCAGATGATGAACAAGTGGAGAAAGCAAACATGTGCTTCATGGCTAGAGAGGAACATGATCAAGAGTCCTCCTCCGATGAAAGCGAGAATGAAGGCGATGAGGTAACTATGGATGATCTTAGATTAGCTAACGAGCAAATTTGGTCTAAGTATACTAAATTGGTAAATAGATACACTAAGACTAAAGATGAGCTAACTAGTCTTCAAACCTCACCTAAGCCTATCATCATCATCAACGACATCGTTGTTGAAGTCTTGAGAAATGAGATTGAAAATCTCAAATCTCAATTTGAGCATGTTCATATTGAGAAATCGTATGAACACGAGATAGCGGATTTGACTTCTCAAAACTCAACTTTGAGTATTGAGAATGAGAATCTTAAGTCTCATGTTTATGTACTCACATCGCAAGTGTCCACCTTGGATGCTTCTATGCATTCTCTCACCGAGAAGTATAAGTGCACATTAGGCCGAATTAATAAATTCAATAAAGGTAAGGGCCATTTGGATAATATCCTAAATGATTTACTTCCGGCCAATCATCACATTGGTTTGGGGTATAAGATGGGAGACTCATCCAAATTGTCTACCACCTTTGTTAGGCCAACTTCCGATGCCTCAACTAGTGGGAGTAAACACTCCATTGGTAGTTCATCTACCAATGGTGCTTCCACTTCGTACACACCCTCGTTTGGAAAGAAACCCACTTTGGGTGGACATCCAAAGAAGGGTCATGCATTCATGTACACCAATGCTATGCCACGTAGGAACACACATCCTACCCCACATGTTCGCACGTATGATGATTTTTATGCTCCACGTCCACGAGCACGTGCACACCATGTGAGACACATTCATGCAAGTGTTCCTCCACATGCATATGTTTATCCACATTATCATATGAACAATTATCATCATGCACCATTTCATCATGTGCCATATGCTTATCCACGACATGCATCACGTAGAAATCAACAACGTATGCATGCTCCAAATAGGAATAGGGCTCCCAAGAAATTCACTATTTGGGGCCCGAAGAACACTAACATGTAAGAAAAACATGCTTACATGAATTCCTATTTTATGAATGTCGTGCATAATGATGATTATGTTGGGAAGTCTAAGTCCAATTGGACTTGGCTTCCAAAGGTCTAATCTCTTAGGACCCAATGACCTTGGGTACCATGGAAGGATATTTTTATCTTTAGGTACTCAAGACTAAGAGAAGGAGAAACAAATCAAATTTTAGCTCCAAGAATGATGTTTTCTAGGTTCAATCCACCGTTGGATACCAACCCTACCAACTCCTTGATTTGCAAAGTTTTTCATTCAAATGGAGTTGATCGTGCTTACGTGGTGCACCAAAGTAGGGGAGCTTAATGTTGTAAGTATGTTCTTACATATGGTATCCATGTGTGTTGAATGCATGTAGATGTCTCTTTATGTTTTAGACTATCTCATAAACATGTGTGTTGAATAGAGATAGAATCCATGTGTGTTGAATGCCAAAAATAGAGATAGAATCCATGTGTGTTGAATGCATATCTTGATGCTAGTTTTGAGCTTATGATTATGTACTTATCTTTCTCTTGCTCATGGCATTCCATGCTTATTATTGACTCATTTAGTGAGCATCTCTTTTGGAATGCATGCTAGTGCTAGATTTGTGTATGCCATAAATTTTTTGTGGTTTCTATCTCTATTTTTGGCATAACACTGTTGCATGTTATTGATTGCATATTGGTTTAATCACCTTGTCACCTCACATCTCACACTTCACTTAGATTTGGAATGCCTATTTTTTGTGATCCTTTTCGATCGATGTTGTGACATTTGGTGTTGTATGATGTGTACATCATGTTGCCATTCGTTTCTTGTGCACATTGTATTTATGTCTCTGATATTGACTTCGTCGCTCGACGATTTTATTGGTTAAATAGATTTACTTTTATGAAAACATAGAATTGTTTTCCATGCACTAAATTAACCGAGAATGTTGATATTGGAGAGTATGTTCCATAACTCAATATGTGAAATTGATTTGAGTTTTGATGATTTCTTTTTTTCGATTTTCGACTATGGTCTCGTTGGCACGCTTTGAGTTTCTTCGTTATTTTACATTGGTGTCATTTGGACCATGGTCGTATTCTTAGACTCTCGTGCTTTTATTTTAGCCATTGTTGTTGTCGTTGATCTCCTCCCGCTCTTTGTGCTAATGCCAAAGGGGGAGAGAATTAATAATGACAATATGCTAAATGATAATTTAAAGCATTTTACCGTGAATCTAATTTGATATGTTAGATTCAGGGGGAGTTAAGATATAAAAATGGACTTAGATCCTAAATTGCAATACTTGAGTTCATATTTTATATCTTCATCGCCTGCTTGATGCTTATGTTTATTATTTAACATGGAATTAACGTGTCATCAATGCAGGGGAAGTAAGTAAATTTAATTTCAATCATTATTATTGATTATTATTTATGTTGGTTTGTCATCACCAAAAAGGGGGAGAATGTTGAGTATTGATTCCCCGGATTTGGTTTTGATGATGAACAAACATAAATATCGTGAACTAACTCTTTGTGAGCACGGTTATGGAGATCGTCGCCAAATTACTTCGTACATCTCAAGCGACGTCTCAAGACTTCTCAAAGCGCGTGATCGTGTGCCTGAAGCTTCGTTGAAGCTCTAGGAGCATTATTGTAGTCAAGAGATTCGGATTGAAGCTTTGAAGACGGTTCGTCATGTTTAATTTATTGTCTTCTAGCTTCATCGTATAGAATGTTAAGCCTTGAGTAGGTCTTACATTATTAGAGCTAGGATTATCATAGAAGCCCATAGAATCTTTCCCGAAGCCTTACGCTTCATTTCGCGGCTTCTAGTGCATGTTAGTTGGTTCAAGAAGAAGAACCAACCGACTAGATGGCAATCTAGTCGGTCGGCAATCCTTCTTGAACCGACTAGATATCCTTGTCCATTTCAGCTCTTCACTGTTGACCAATTAGTCGGTCCAAGAAGGTTCACCGACCGACTAGTTGTCAAACTAGTCGGTTTGGAATCCTTCTTAGACCGACTAGTTATATCTTCGTTTTCACAGCCTGAGCTACTGTTTACAGTTAGTCGGTCCAAGAACATTCATCGACCGACTAGTTGTGAAACTAGTCGGTTGGAATTTGTTCTTAGACCGACTAGTTCTCTTTTGTTCAGCCTATTGATTTCAACTGCTTAGTCGGTCAAAGAACACTCACCGACCGACTAGTTGTCAAACTAGTCGGTTGGCAAGTCTTCTTAGACCGACTAGTTCTATACTTCCTGAACTTACTTTATTGGCTGTGAACTTGTTAGTCGGTCCATGTAGAATCACCGACCGACTAGTTGCCAAACTAGTCAGTCAGTGATCCTTCTTAGACCGATTAGACTGCTTCAGATAGAGCCGTTGGAGCATTAATTGCACGATTTTCTTCTCTCTCTTTCCTCTTCCCTATATATGTTTGAGAGCTTCAAACCAGGGATTCAAGGATGATATTATTGAGGTTTAGAGAAATCAAAGAGAATCTATTCAACTCCATTTCTAAAGCTTTCTCTTCTCACAAGAATCTCTCCAAACTCCTTGAGCCATATTTCCTCAAGAGAGATTCTCTTCATTGTGAGCCTCTCAAGCCAAGAGCTTGATCCAAGGTCACCAATCTCTCCCTAGCCATCTATTGCTGGTCATCTTGGTGGAGCTAGGGTTTGGTGCATTCTTCTTCCTCAAAATCCTTCTTGCCCTAAAATTGGTAAGTTTACTCAAGGCATAGGATTTTGTTGGTAAGTATTTCTTTGTTTCTTTTACTTTACTTTTGCAAGTTGTTCTCTCGGTTGTGAGAGAAGTGTGTGATCCCTGGTTGTGGGAGTCACATTTCATTTGTGTATGATTTGGTCTTGTAGAGGGTTTTCTACAAGAATTTCATAGTGCAAAACTTGGGTTAGTGGTTTCTAACTCAAGTATCCGGAGGGGATCCGGGTGGTTGGGACGTAGGATCACCGGGAACAAGTCGGGGAGACTTGGGTGGATCCGAACCCGTTATATCGTTTTGTTTGCGTTGTCTTTTAATTCTTATTGTTTGTAGTTATTCTGCATTGTTGTTTGTGTTTGCACAATAATTAGGAATAATACTCTTGATTATTTTAAAGTACTATTCACCCCCCCTCTAGTACTTGTGCAGTAGCTACGCAGGGCATTACTACATCATCCATTCACAATTTCAATGTATCCATGCCATTCAAGCCTCTAACTTCATCAATTATCAATGTGGCTCAAGGCCAATACTAACACATGCACGTTACTCAAATTATCGGATGTTGCCTTCATTGAGGCATTTCATCGAACACATGATGGAGTCATTAACATAGCCATTATAACATGAGTAAATCCAAGAGCAATTATCACAATGAATCCATACTTCAAGCAATAACAATGCACATGTATAATAGAGAAAAATTTAACATCAAGTCATAGTTACAACATCTCTTAAACATTTCGGCTTGATGGAAATTGTAAACAGTCACCACAATTGACCATATATCATCAGTTTTCAGTGAGAATTTGATAAAACTTCCCAAATTAAAGTTATAAATATGTTAGTCCTGGATTCACAGATAAAATTTCATGCAAAAATATTAAGTAGGTGATTTATGGTGAATTATTTGGTGAAGTGTGTCAAGTCTGTTTTCTAGACAAATTTCAGAGTCTAGAAAGATTGCTGTTTTGGGCATATTTTAGCCAGAATTTCGAAATATAAGCACCCTGATGAAATTATAGATAAACTTGTTAAGTTTCCAACGAGACCAAGAACATCAAATTCCATTGTTTGTGCAGGTATTTAGATCAATTTTCCTGAACTGTGTCAAGACTGAAGATTAAACAGACATGGTGTAAAGATGGAATTTTTGCTCCTAATTCCTTAATTGAACATATGTCAAAATTTATATGATTTTGGGGTAGAACTTCAAGATCTATCAGAATATAATTTTTTTGAAACATGATTCGAGCTACAGTAACTGTAATTACAGCAACAACACACAACAAAATTTCAGGATTTTAAAGAGATGGTTTTGCTTGGAATTTCAAGGGGGTTTTGCATGAAAATTGAATCATGGAACCTTAAT
Source organism: Scilla litardierei (assembly GCA_030789695.1). NCBI lineage: Eukaryota > Viridiplantae > Streptophyta > Magnoliopsida > Asparagales > Asparagaceae > Scilla > Scilla litardierei. The sequence goes on from CM061140.1 coordinate 35,865,852, forward strand.
TTGATTACCACTACTTCATATTGTTAAAACATGATATAAAAACATGATGGAAAGAAACCTTAAATAAATTTACAAAGCCAAGTTGGATTCTTACCTCAAGAGAACTCTTTCTTCTTCTCTTCTCTTTCTCTTCCTCTTCTTCCTCTTCTTCTTCTTCCCTTCCTTTTTTTGTGCCATGGAAATTTCGGCCATGCCATGGGGGAGGGGATGGGTAGGTCAAGGAGGAGGAGAAGATGAGAAGTGTGTGGAAAAAGAATGAAAAGAAGAGAAGGGAAGAGTTAAGAATGAAGAAATAAGGAGAAAACCCTAGAATTCTCCTTAAAAAATCTCTCCATCCTTATCCTAGTCATCATGACAACATAAAATGACCAAAGTGCCCTTGCCTAAATGCCCCTCAACTTTCAAGTAATTACAAGTTTGCCATTACTTTACGTACACACCATTTTAGTATGTACGTACATCAGCTTTAGTCCAAATGACCATTTTGCCCCTAACCTTTCTAAAAATTTACGGGGGTTGCCATTGACCCCTAACGCCTATTACACTTGCATGGCTTCCTTACACATACCCATGCATGCCTACACATGCATACATGCACCACGCACACATGTCCAACACATTCCTGTTGTTTTGCACCCACGACGTCTTTCACACTTCTCCCGCACTCAATCTCGCTTTCTCGTCTCTTAGCCACGCATTACGGCTCAATCCCCCTTGCAGTATGTTACCTACATCGATATCCACGTTTTTTTCATGCCTACGTATGCACCGTAGGTAGAAATACCACGTATGTTCAGTTGAATACACGTACAGTGCTAAATAGGGCATGACATTAATTAGTGTTCATAAAAGCCTTTTAGTTTACGGCATGCATATATAAATGATAAGTGCCATTCAATGGATCATGATATCGGTCAATGTGCTTGGCTAAGTTTGTTGGGTCACCCTAGCTAGACTGGGGGTTAGTGATCCTGGCTTAGTCAATTCCCTGGCCGTGTCCGCTGGACCGCAATGACACAAATCATGATTATATGACACCCTGAACTATACCTAAGTCTAATACGATAATAATCTAGTTCAAGATAAATCGTAGCCCTCCTTGTTTTAGGGGTTGGCAACTATAGGACTCGTGTTCCAGTTGTTGAGCTACACTCAAGCTGTGACATGTCTACCTTGTAGAAACCAACTTCTTAAATACATATGATGTAATCTTGATTGACCCAAACCGTCGTGTCGTGAATACACCGAGCACCGGCGTAAGTTAATCTAATGATGTAGTCTGGTCTTGACCCAAACCGTTGTGCCGTGAATACACCGAGCGCCGACATAAGTTGAGCTAGACGCAAAAACAAGGGTCCGACTAGGGTAGACATTATGATTTGGATGAGCTACACTCATGATCATAAATGGCTAGGGGTAAAATAGATAGGGAGTCATATTTGATATGACTCATTATGAGTTCATGAGCTGACTACAGAGTCTATCAACTTGTTGAGCTACACTCAAGGTCGTCAGACTCAGGGTAGTCGGATCCCTCTCTTACAAATATTTTTATTATAATAAATTGTTTATTATAGTGGCTTTAATTCATAAATTAGTGTGAGAATATAGTTTTAATAAAAACCGCTTAAAACTATACAAAGAACATCTACTAATTCGATCTATTTTAAAATGCTGTATGGAGTCGGGAATGAAGTTCATTATTGAGAGGAATGTGCTAGATAGAACCAACTATAAGGATTGGCTAAGGAACATTAAGTTAGTCCTCTCACTGATCGGGATTAGCTAAGTATTGACCGAGGACGCTCCGGAGAAGCCTGACGCGGATGCCACCAACAAGGAGAAGGAGGCTTACAGGCAGCACCAGAGGGATGCAGAGAAGGCCAGGTGCCTTACTCTGGCTTCTATGGCCAACGACCTGTAAAGGAAGCACGAACATATGGATGTTCGTAGCATGCTTCTGAATGCTGGGGAGTTGTATGGTAAGCGGTCTAGAGCTGTCAGGTTTGAAGCCACCTACAATCTCTGGGGAACTAAGATGGAGACGGGCCATGTGCAAGATCATGTTATAAAGATGATCGAGTACATATATTGAAGATGCTGCTCAGTTAGGTTTTGTCCTCGAAAATGAAATGAGCATGGACATTATCCTGAAGTCTTAACCCCCGACTTCAAACAATTCATTACTGGTTTCATCATAAACAGTACTGAAACGGATCTTCCTGGTCTCCTAAACATGCTTAGACAGTTCGAGGAGATCGAGAAGAAGCCAACTGTGTTGGTTGTTGGCTCTGCTTCTTCTGACCAGCCGAAAGGCAAAGGTAACAAGAGGCAGGTCCCACAACCAACCAAGGTGAAGAAGGGAACGAAGAAGGAAGGGGCTCCATTGAAGTCCGATTGTTTCCACTGCCATAAGCCAGGCCATTGGAAGAGGAACTGCAAGGTTTACCTTGCGGAGAAGAATGGGCATGCTGATGCCTCTACCTCATGTACTAATTATTAATTAAGAGCATAAAATTTCCATTAAGTTTTGATATATGGTATGAGATACCAATATATTTACTAAGACATCTGTATAATGTCTACAGGTGCTTAAGGCGAAGCAAGGGATGGAAGAAGTTCAGTTCACGGTCGGCATCGGAGTAATCGTTGCTGCTGGGGCCGTATGTGAACTTCAGGAGATAATAACAAGGAGAAGAAGAAGTCGACACTCTTTTATTATTTGAATAAATGTGTCGATTATATTTGGTTTCAAAACAATGATTGAGCAATTGTCGCTCAATATTAATTTTGATGTTGAACAAATTTTGATTCATTGTGAATGAATTGGTTGTTGGTTAATTTCCTTGGTATTTATGCTCTGTCTTCAAATGTGATTTGTTGAGAATGGCTGATTGCTGCGGATATGGCTGTTAAAGTTGGTATGGAAAATTTCTTGAGCTGTCATGAAAACTTCTATGCTAATGTGATTATTTAGAAGTTGTCAGTACATGTATATATAGATATATTGCTAATCTAAGTAATATGTAGGTTCCAGTAACGTATAATAGATGTGATCTAACTTATACGGTCAATAAGAATAGTTCTTATTGAACTGCATTTAATACTTCAAATTAGAAGATTAATACAGTTAGAGGAAAGAACGGTGCAGGAAATTTTGACTGAGTTAGTTAGCATCAAGATTCCTATAAACGGATCTCGGTATAGCTCATTCGTCAAGACAGCATGACACGGTGCAGTCCTATTAAGCACTAATAAACTGGTTAGACTTGATAAATTTTCTAAATGAGATTTAGACTTTTAAGTCGGAGTAATTAACCATAAGGTTCTCAAAGTCAGTGGGAGCTGGCATATAGACTTAGTTCCGGTTTTTCGGACTAAGTAAGAAGTCCCAGTTATTAAACTCTATATGTGACGTTAAATCAAAGGTTTTTGATTATGTCAAAGATATAGAACTTTGGGTGTCATTTATGTACTTGACATAATTGACACGGGAATAACTGAAAGATGCCACGACTGACTTATAGAAATAAAAAACACTATATCAAATTGTATAAGCTAATCGTTAGCTATACAAGAAGGAAAATTGTTGGATGAGATCCAAAGCAATTTCGGAGGATCAACCTGGTGTGATCAAGTCATGTAAAATAAGACTCCATTAAAATGCATTATAGATACGCGTTATCCGATCCACTTTTAGGTTTGACATATGATGTCCAGTATGACTGATATACTGTAGCGGTATGAGATACCTGGATAAATAGCATAAGTGCAAGTTGGAGATGTAGGAAGATGTATACCCTTGATGCATTTATCCTAAAATAAACATCTTGTTCTAATAATTATACGGTGCAAATTGTCCTAGTATAATAATTATGAATTATACACTTAGACAATTTCCTTAGACTAATAGTGAGGTCAATACGTATCTAGATGTAGTTCTAGATTGTGGGAAGTAATTGACAGATAAGAACTTGAGTCTTAAACTGTTCCTGGTCATAGATGTGTCGAGAATAGGATATCGGCACATCGGATAGACCATTGTGTCTTTGTCTTACCTTAAGGGTAATGATGATCTCATAGTCATTCGGCCTGGTGAAGTCGGAGACAAGGCACAGGTGCTCATTGGAGAATGAGTTCACTGAAAGACCAACTTAGAGTTATTAAATGGTTAATCTTTAACTAAACTGTCAATTATAACTCTAGAGTGATGATAGGCAAGCCATTCCTTAAGACCTGAAGTCGTTTGTACAAACCTGTCGTGAATCGTGCCACTTTGATCTATGACCTAACTTCGAGGATAAGCCTGCCGAAAGGTCTTAGATTGGGTGACACCTGAAGCATACGAGGTAAGTAAATGACTAAGATGGGATTCGTCTCTTCCGTTAAAGGGAAGTTAGTGTCACACGCTCAGTACGGTCTTTGTGATTCCTCGGCCGAGGGATGTTGTAGATGTACAACGTGTATATAACAAAGAACGTTGTATACTGACCAATGCTGGTTAGTGGGGTTGACGGTTAACCATACCCTAGGCCGTGCAGTGACACAGTCATGACGAAGGGACTAAAACTATGGAATTCATCATTGACATAGTCAGAGTGATCCCGACGACACTTTTGTCAGTGGGCCAATCATGTAAGTATGATACTGAAACAGGGACGACACCTGCTGCTCACGATTACTGTCGTCTAGGGATTTCGAGTCCCAACCTATAGTAGGGTCAGGCTGTAGGGTCTCACACCGAGTAGTATTCACGTCTTAGTAATAGGAAGAACGATAAAAGTAATGCATTCGATGCAATGGAATAATTAAGCTCACAAATGGTTTGTGAACATAAAGCTAAAGAGTTTAGCATTTGGGATTAAAGAGGACTTCCTGAGGAATCTACAGGAAGAAACCGCGTTGGAATCGGAGCTCAAACGAGCCCAGAAACACGAAAACAGCAGAAAGTGACCAAGTGGGTCAGACCCACTTCAGAAAGGAGGCCACCAGCAAAGGAAAACGGGTGTACCCGCTTAAGAAGCAGGGCACGCCCGCTAAGGCGGGAGGGCACGCTCGATTCAGAAGCGGGCGCACCCGCTTCCGGAGCGGGGCCAGCCCGCTTGGTGGGCTGGCACGCCTGCTATGGCGGGCTGGCATGTCTGCTTCAGAATCGGGTGTACCCGCTTCCGCAGCGGGGCCATACCGCTTGGCGGGTTGGCACGCCCGCTCGGCCCAGCGGGCGCCGGCCCGTTGAGTGGGCCAGGCGCCTTCTGTGGGCGCAGCAGGCCTGCCCGCTAAGTGGGCAGGCGCACCCATTGCACCTAATTGCCGGCGCTCGCCCGCAATGAAGGCGGGCGCGATCGCGACTTAAAGGCTGTTTTAATTAGGGTTTTTGAAATCCTTGGCGATGGCTATGGTGGGCTCCGAAAGGTGCTCTCTCTCAAGTGCAAGAGTCCGTACAAATAGTAAAATCTGGGAGTCCAGATGTCGAATCCACGGGAAGAAATCTGTTGCAACCACAATTCAAATCAAATAGAAATCTTACGAAAAGAAACTAACCACTTCAATGATGATGGCGATGGTGTGAAAGTGCGTGATGGTGACGTGCGAACAATGAAAATCGTGTAAGAAAATATCTATAAAAGGTATGCACATGGTATGGGTTCGTTAGGATCAATGATTCGTATTAATTTGGTTGATGAATATATCACAATGAATTCTCTTTTTGAGAGCAATTCACCGGGAAAATATCCAATATAACTCAATGAATTCTCCTTTTGGGAGCAATTCATCGGAAGATGCCCTTTTGGGGGTTCAAGCAAAATATTCAATAAGATCGTCGCTAAAGTTATAATACGATATGAAACTCTCTTTTGGAGAGATCAAAACTACGGTATGAAACTCCCTTTTGGGGAGATCAAAACTCACCCTTTTGGGTCGATCATCAACTAAATCAATTCTTTTGGAATATGAAAAAGTCGATTTACGAACAAAGATTACAATTTTAACGACGTTTAACGATTTAGCACAAGGATATTCAACCAAACTAACGCAAATCACATCCCCTAACTACTCCATACCATGCACAACAGAGATTTAGCTACTCATAATGCAATAATAAACAACTTCCATAGCAAAATACATCAACTTTATAGCAAAATACGCTAGAAAACACCAAAATACGGAGTAGAAGTTTAGAAATATATCACAAAATCTCCAAGTTTCGACTTCAAACTCTCTGGAAATAATACAATAAGCCTTTGGAATTTTACAGAATTTTTCAGGGGGGAAATACGGCTCCTAGAGCCTCCAATACGCCCAAAATACGCCCCAATCTGCTTGTATACATCAAAAACCCCTAGAATACGCTTATATAATAGGCTTGCGGGTTTACTGTGCTTATAGGGTCGAAACCCGCATCATTTATGCACCCAAACCCGCATATCACCGCCGGCGCAATTATAGACCACACGAATGATGCGGGATCGCACCAAAAATCGACGCGTGGCACTTTCATAACGGATCGCCAAGCCCTGCGCGCGCTCGCATCGATTGATCTGAGTTCAGCGCTGCGATCCGTTGGATGTAAGATCAACGGTTGAAACGAGGCCACGTCTCCCGTATATATCAGCCAGCATCTCGTTCACTTGGGAATCCTTTCGACCGTTGGATCTCCATCCAACGGTGACAAAGCACCCACGTCGCACATCGCTTTGGTGGAGAGAAGAGCCGTTCGATTGAGCGGAACCGTGGGATAGCTGCCATGTGTCCCAAGGCTGAGCGATGCGGTAGTATACGGAAACGTATTTCCGCTCGTATAATCGTATTTATGACCGTATTTCGTGCGTATTTATCCAATTAAATGGTATTCTGCATTCAAAAATACACAGTAATTAGCACAGATCTCAGAAAAATACAAATAAATAGTCGTTGGAATCGTGAGATCGAGACCAAGTTAGGAAAAATATCAAAAGTGCAGAAATACTTCGTTAATTTCTGTTTTGTGCTCAAATAGTGTGTTTTCTCTAATAAATAAATGTGTAGAAAATACGTATGAATTAGAGAACAATGTAGCATCACATGAGCACAACATAGGGCTAAATGGGGGGTTAAATATGTAATATTGAACCCAAATCACATCCCCCAACTAGCGATTTGCTAGTCTCTAGCAAAAATAGCGATAAATACGGATGCGTAATAAAACAATAAGTTTTTTTCAAATTGCTCAAGGCATGGCTCAATAGTACGCATTCCAACATGATCTTGACCATCTATATACACATCCATGAAAAAAATCAATCACATGATATTTTCTCTAATTTAGTATGAATAAATAACATACAAGCATCGTTTTGCATAAGCGGAAGTATAACACGTCGTTATATACTAGTTTTCGTGTTTCCAAGGAATTGGCCTATCAAAACAATCATTCAAGACATGGGTATTGAAGTTGCTTAGTATATTCACCATTCTTTTCTTTTATTAGTTCCGCGTAACGCGCATCAAGCAACATTCGCAGAAAAATGTATAACTTGGATCGCTCCATCAAATGAGTGAGTTTCCTGTCAATGGCTCCCAAATCAGACGATAATAGGGCATTAGGCCAAAAAGGACCCCTCGGACTGTACTACTCGAGCCACCCAAGTTATTTATTAGTGACATACTTATTCATTCATTTTTCATCATTCATTTTTCATTCATTTTTCATTCATTTTTCTTTTCTTTTCTTTCTTTCTTTTTTTCTTTTGTAAGCAACTCAGCACCCATTCTTTGAATATAAACATTAGTATCAAAGGCCAAATTCCTCTTCAACTTGAAGACTATTCTTATAAATCGTGTATACTTAAGATTTTTCATCACATTAGCATGCATGAAATAAATTAAAACTATTTCGAGATATTAATCATGGAAATTGAAAATTTTCATGAATAGCATATTAACGGTAATTCCATGAAGGAAAAATAATTAACACTAGCCACAAACAAATTTTAGGACTCAATTAACGCGTAATCATCCGTATTTGAGGCATGTGAAGGAGTTTTAAAATGATGAGATTTGGTGATTTATTCTTCTAAAAAAAATTCCCAAGGTCTCATACACACCCCCCAACTAAAGATGGACAGTGTCCTCAATGTCGAAAGGTGCACGAGTTTATTCAAGCAAGCAACCTAGAAAGCATATAAAATCTACACTACTGGAAAGAACACACCGTGATCAAATGGCGGATCCTGAATCTTTGATGGTGGAGGAAATTGTTCAATTTGCTCCTTGCGCTCCTCGGCGATTATTCTTCCTCCAAAAACTAATTTGGACCCCAGCAACACAACTCCAAGCATCTCTATAAGCTGTTTGCCAATGTCCTGCGAGAGATGAGTTATGTCAGTCCAAATTAATTTAAGATTCCTTTCAATAAAATTATTCCAAACGTAGTCATCAAAATAAGTGAAATGAATTAAAGCAAGTTGACGACTACTCCCTGAAAGATATGCACTACTCTCTGTATGATGCTCAGTCAATGGGAAGAGGGATAAATGATTTTGGGATGAAATTGGAGGAGGGCATGGTTCTGACTCCATGGCGATAATCTCAAAACCCTTGTCCCTAGCTGTCTCCTCCTCTCATTCATCCAAAATTGCTAGCTCGTCCTCTCTTTTGCACACACTTCTTGCCATGTAGATATTTTCATTCGTGTCCTCAACGTGACATGGCCTGCTCGGTATACCTGCAATAGAAGATAAACTCGTATTAGATTCTTGAAATTGAGTTTCAAAAGCCTTACTTTCTTCTAAGCAAGTGGCAATCAGATTAAGATCTTCAATGGATTTCTGAATCTGCCGACTCCGAGCAAGGAAATTCTCCTGGAATTGATGGGATGTGGCCTCCTGTGTCTGAATAGTCTGGTAAGCTTCCTCTTTCAAGGATTGCAAAGGTACGTCTACGCTTTGCTCTTCTTGATCGAGGCACGAAGGCTCCATTGAATCGCTCTCTGAAGTCTCTTCCATGGTTTCTTCGTTTTCTTGCAGAGACTCCATGTATTGCCACGCCTCTGTCGGCGTCATGCCTCCCAAGAATTCCTGCAGCTGGGGTTGTAGTCCATCTAGGAAGAACGCCATAAGCTCTTCATTTGTGTACCCATGCTGCGGATAGCTCGATATAATGTCTGTGAACCTCCTACAGGCCTGAAAGAAAGTTTCACAGTCAGTTTGATTAAAATTAACAATTTTGAGCTTCTCCATTCTATGTTTGTGTGCATTAGCGTACTTTGCATCATACAGATTGTTTGTGCAATAGAAATTCATATACTCCATTTTTAAAAATAAAATAAAATAAGAAAACAAAAGTTTATGTACAGTAAAGTGGAAAGATCTCACCGAAGGTCCTCTAAATGAAATAAACCGTAGTCACAAACCATTCCTCCCCGGCAACGGCGCCAAAATCTTGGTGGGCTCCGAAAGGTGCTCTCTCTCAAGTGCAAGAGTCTGTACAAGTAGTAAAATCTGGGAGTCCAGATGTCAAATCCACGGGAAGAAATCTGTTGCAACCACAATTCAAATCAAATAGAAATCCTACGAAAAGAAACTAACCACTTCAATGATGATGGCGATGGTGTGAAAGTGCGTGATGGTGACGTGCGAACAATGCAAATCGTGTAAGAAAATATCTATAAAAGGTATGCACATGGTATGGGTTCGTTAGGATCAATGATTCGTATTAATTTTGTTGATGAATATATCACAATGGATTCTCTTTTTGAGAGCTATTCACCGGGAAAATATCCAATATAACTCAATGAATTCTCCTTTTGGGAGCAATTCATCGGAAGATGCCCTTTTGGGGGTTCAAGCAAAATATTCAATAAGATCGTCGCTAAAGTTATAATACGATATGAAACTCTCTTTTGGAGAGATCAAAACTACGGTATGAAACTCCCTTTTGGGGAGATCAAAACTCACCCTTTTGGGGCGATCATCAACTAAATCAATTCTTTTGGAATATGAAAAAGTCGATTTACGAACAAAGATTACAATTTTAACGACGTTTAACGATTTAGCACAAGGATATTCAACCAAACTAACGCAAATCACTTCCCCTAACTACTCCATACCATGCACAACAGAGATTTAGCTACTCATAATGCAATAATAAACAACTTCCATAGCAAAATACATCAACTTTATAGCAAAATACGCTAGAAAACACCAAAATATGGAGTAGAAGTTTAGAAATATATCACAAAATCTCCAAGTTTCGACTTCAAACTCTCTGGAAATAATACAATAAGCCTCTGGAATTTTACAGAATTTTTCAGGGGTGAAATACGGCTCCTAGAGCCTCCAATACGCCCAAAATACGCCCCAATCTGCTTGTATACCTCAAAAACCATAGAATACGCTTATATAATAGGCTTGCGGGTTTACTATGCTTATAGGGTCGAACCCCGCATCATTTACGCACCCAAACCCGCATATCACCGCCGGCGCAATTATAGACCACACGATTGATGCGGGATCGCACCAAAAATCGACGCGTGGCACTTTCATAACGGATCGCCAAGCCCCGCGCGCGCTCGCATCGATTGATCTGAGTTCAGCGCTGCGATCCGTTGGATGTAAGATCAACGGTTGAAATGAGGCCACGTCTCCCGTATAGATCAGCCAGCATCTCGTTCACTTGGGAATCCTTTCGACCGTTGGATCTCCATCCAACGGTGACAAAGCACCCACGTCGCCCATCGCTTTGGTGGGGAGAAGAGCCGTTCGATTGAGCGGAACCGTGGGATAGCTGCCATGTGTCCCAAGGCTGAGCGATGCGGTAGTATACGGAAACATATTTCCGCTCGTATAATCGTATTTATGACCGTATTTCGTGCGTATTTATCCAATTAAATGGTATTCTGCATTCAAAAATACACAGTAATTAGCACAGATCTCAGAAAAATACAAATAAATAGTCGTTGGAATCGTGAGATCGAGACCAAGTTAGGAAAAATATCAAAAGTGCAGAAATACTTCGTTAATTGCTGTTTTGTGCTCAAATAGTGTGTTTTCTCTAATAAATAAATGTGTAGAAAATACGTATGAATTAGAGAACAATGTAGCATAACATGAGCACAACATAGGGCTAAATGGGGGGTTAAATATGTAATATTGAACCCGAATCAGGCTACGAGCTACGATTTTTGCTCATCTTTGGGCAATTGTTTGAGGGGTCAAACGAAGTCGGAATTCGTCTCCGTTTGTTCCTACACGTTCACCATTCGAAGCTCTTCGAAATGATAACTTGTATCGTATCTGAGGCTTAATAGTGAGGGAGATTTAATTGGTTGAAGTTAGGCCTTTAAGAAAGGCTTGCTAACTTAATTAAATTTCTCTTTGATTATTTAGTCCCACATTGCTCGTGCGACGAGCAAGGAGTCTAGCTCCCTATATAAATAGGGGTGGACACCCAAGAGAAATTTTGCACCAAGTCTCTAATTCGAGAAACTCCTGATTTTTGAGCACGCTCGATCGACGACTAAACTATTCGTCCTCTTTCTTTCTATCCTCCAATCGAGTCCTAACAAGACGAGGAGGAGGTTTGGATCGGATCCAGAAGTCTCTCATGTGGATCTTCTCAAGTGAAACTTTCTTCGGTAAGTGATCGGCTCGCTTCGGGTAGATCAGATCGAAGGCACAAGGCGGCTCAGCTTCGAGGAGCGAAAGAAGGTGGTGCTGTACATCTTGCCTGCTCCAAGGTCAATATTCCAGGTATGTCATTTAGTAGCTTTCTAGTGTAATTTTAATAATGTCGCAGTAGTATAGATCCCTCTTGGGGTGGTCAGATCCACCCTAAGTCGGCATAGATTCTGGCTAGGTTCTGGCTCGCCTTAGGGCCTTAGGTAAAATGTTTACCTATATGTTTTTCCGTTGCGATTTTAATCCCTCTATTGTCCGTCTGACGTAGGACGAGTACAAATCTGAGCCCTAAGGGTCTGCCAAAACTCTATAGAAACATGGAGGACGGACTGTTGATTGTCCTTCGAAGATGGTGGACGCTCCATCACGGTCGTGATTGTTGTACGAAGTAGGTGGAGGAACATTGTTGTTGTTGGATGCCATAGCTATAAACCAGCGCTCTGATACCAATTGTAAGGTCTCAGGATATGAGGAAAACACTAGAAGGGGGTTGAATAATGTTTATGCAATTTAAAATGATAATTACACCATATTAAATTCCTAACCAATAATAAGTGCGGAATGAAAATAAACCCTCAAAATTAAACAAGGCAAACACAAATATGGTTCAAGGGTTTGGATTACCCAAGTCAATTCCTGACTTGTTCCCGGTAATCCTACATCCCTTCCACCCAGATACCACTGGATGCTCAAGTTAGAACCCTAACTTGAGGTTTCCTTTAAACCCACTTGTAGAAACTCTACAAGTGAAATCGAAGTACACTCGATGTCCTTGACTCCTACAACTTGGGAGCAAGCAAAACTACTCTCACAATCCGAGAGTAAATCAAATAACTAAATTTTATGAAATAATGAAATGCAACACTTACAATCACATATGCCTTGAAGTAGAACTTGAAGGAGAGTGTGTTGTGGATTGAATGACTCTCTTAAAAGAGAGGAAAGCCCTTTCTCTTGACTGCACCAAATGCCTAGAAGATTTCTCTTTGGTTCTAGGTTGGAGAGCAAGGGATTGAAAGATAGGAATTCTAGGACTTTTGGATTTTGAGAGCTTTGATCTTGGAAGATTGAAAGCTTGAATGTTTTAGGAAATGAGAATCAAGTGAGTAACTTCTCAATGGAATAGTAGAGGCTGCTTTATAGGTTTCTCAAAACCCTCATACAGAATTCCCAAAACCCCTTTGAAATCCGTGGAGAAAAACCCAACGGATAGAATTTGCACACGCGACAGCCGACTGTTGAACAAAACACAGTCGACTGTTGCACTGTATCAGAGGGTAGGTGAGAAGTCAAACTGTAACTTACCACGTGGACAGTCGACTGATGAAGAGAAGACAGTCGACTGTTAAACCAACAGGCGACTGTAATTTCTTCTACAGGCGACTGGCTGCAATCTGGTCTTAGAAAATATTGGGAAGACAGGACATGCGACTGATGAAGAGAAGACAGTCGACTGTAAATTCAACATGCGATTGTAATTCCTTCTACAGGCCACTGTCACAAACCCTGACATTTTCCAGAGAGTTGAGTCTGCAGAGAGGCTCAAAGACAGACGATTGTTGAAGCAGTGACAGTCGACTGTGCCACTGGACAATCGACTGCAAATATAACATCAGTCGACTGGCACTAGAATAAGAAATATTCCAGAGAGCAAGTCCTACATAAGAATCATGGACGTGCGAGTGTTGAAGCATTTACAGTCGACTGTTCCTTGGACAGGCGACTGTAAATACAACGTCAGTCGACTTGCCAGATGAAACTGAGAATGATCTTTAGGCTGAAGATAGATAGGAGACTGATTAACAATTCACAATTAACTGTCTCTTGGACAGGTGCCTGTGAAATATACAACAGTCGCCTGATAGAGTTAAAGCTTAGAAAGCCCAAAAATCAATTGAATAAGTATGTGCATAACATGCGACTGTAGAACAAATCACAGTCGAATGTTTTTAGACAGGCGACTGTAAAACGTTCAGCAGTCGACTGTTGAAATCATACTTTCCACATGCTTGGGAAAATTGAATTGGAGTCAAAGGAAAAGTGATCTAATGTATTCCTATAACTGAAATGAAGATGTGTGTGTGCTCCAACATAGTTCTACTTCTAAGCTACGTACTAGAAGAGAAAAATAAGATTACATCATATAGACCTCTCTTTTCTATCCAAAGCATGAGCTTGAAGTCTTCTAGGATCTTCAATCACCATCTTCGATCATCCAATCCACTTTCCTTGCTTTCATTGATCTTTGAGTGTCATCCATTGCTAATTGATCTTCAAGATATGATTTGGCAATGGATTAACTGCAAATAGGGGATTCGACACAAGTGTTTATGTTTGCTCATATTAACACCAAGTAGGGAGAAGTCCAATACTCAGCACTATTGGATTTCAACTCTTAGTCGGTCAAAGAACGCTCACCGACCGACTAGTTGTCAAACTAGTCGGTTGGCAAGTCTTCTTAGACCGACTAGTTCTATCTCCTTGATTTCACTTTATTGGCTGTGAACCTTTTAGTCGGTCCAAGAAGAATCACCGACCGACTAGTTGAGAAACTAATCGGTCAGTGATCCTTCTTAGACCGATTAGACTGCATCAGAATAGAGCCGTTGGGGCATTAAATGCCACGATTTTCCTTCTCTCTTCTCTCTATCCTATATATACTTGAAGTGCTTATTCCTAGCATTCATGGCTGACCTTTATTGTGATTTAGAGATCAAAGAGAAAGCATTCAACTCCATTTCTAAAGCTTCCGCATTCTCACAAGAATCTCGCCAAACTCCTTGAGCCCTAATTTCCTCAAGAGAGATTCTCTTCATTGTGAGCCACTCAAGCCAAGAGCTTGATTCAAAGTCACCAACTCCATCCTAGCCTTCGATCGCTGTTCATCTTGGTGACGCTAGGGTTTGGTGACATTCTCTCCTTCAAAATCTTCTTTGCCTTAAAATCTGTAAGTTTATTCAAGGCATAGGATTTTGTTGGTAAGTGTTTTATATTTCATTTACTTTGATATTGCAAGTTTATCTCTCGGTTTGTGAGAGAAGTTTGTGATCCCGGTTTGTGGAAGTCACATTTAGTTTTGTGTATGATTTGATATTGTAGAGGTTTTCTACAAGAATTTCATAGTGCAAAACTTGGGTTAGAGGATTCTAACTCAAGTAGCCAGAGGGGATCCGGGTGTTTGGGACATAGGATCACCGGGAACAAGTCAGGGAGACTTGGGTGGATCCGAACCCGTTACATCGCTTGTTTGCATTGTCTTTCTTTGTTGTCATATTTTCATTCCGTATTGTTGGTTGAGTTTGCAAAAATAATTAGGAATAATTATCTTGATTATTTTAAAGTACTATTCACCACCCTCTAGTACTTGTGCAGTAGCTATCATGGCATTACATTTGGTATCAGAGCCAAGTTCATAGTTATGTCTACCAACGACAACAAGAACGTTCGTCCACCTTCAGACTATAGCACCTTCAAGAACCGTGAAGGAGCTTCTTCGGTGATTGAAGGACACTCCTCAACTAGGCCTCCTAACTTCAACGGTGCCAATTATGGGTACTGGAAATGCCAGATGGAAACGTTCCTACGGAGCACTTCACTTTGGAGAGCTACGTTGACGGGGTATGTCGAGCCCGCCGAACAAGACTTCACTAAGTGGACTACCGTGGAGGTCCCCGCGGAGGTAACCAATGCCAAGGCAATGAACGCCTTGCAATGTGCACTGGAGCCCGAAGACTTCAACAAGATATGCACATGTAAGAGTGCATATCAAATCAAGAACTCACTCCTCATCTTGCATGAAGGAACGAGTAGGGTAAGAGACTCCAAACTCACTGTTGTAAATAAAGAATTCGAATTATTTCACATGTAACAGGGTGAGAAGATGAAGGAGTACTATGCTCGCTTCGTTGACATTACCAATGAGTTGGAGGCTCTTGGAAAGACTTACACCCAAAAGGAGAAAGTCTCAAAGATTATTGACGGACTTCCTTCTTGTTGGAAAAAACCGTACCTTCGCCATCGAGGAAGGTAACGGTATGAATAAATATACTGTCGTTCAACTAATGGGTACCTTGATGTCCTATGAGGTACGCAAGGACAGTAAAATAAAGATGCATGACAAGATGAAGTCGTACTTGAAAGCAAGACGAGCCGAAGAAAAAGGCGATTGCGTTCAAGGCTGCTCCATATACATCTACCGATGATGAAGAATCGGAAGACGAGTTGGACTTAGAATCCATTGCCCTCATGGCAAAGAAGTTCAACCGATTCTTCCAGAAAGGTAATTTCAAGAACAAATATAAATTTAGTTCTACTAACGCCTCCGCTCCTTTGTGTTTTAAATGCAACAAGCCAGGACACATCAAAGCGGATTGTCTTCAAAACAAACAAAAGGAGAAATGGAAGGCGCCAAAGTTCGACAAGTCTCGCAAGTACAAGAAAGGGTACAAGAAAGGACTTGTTGGCACATTCACCAACTTCGAAGAGGACTCCTCAAGTGGAGAGTCGGATGATGAACAAGTGGAGCAAGCACACATGTGTTTCATGGCAAGAGAGGAACATGATCAAGAGACCTCTTCCTATGAAAGCGAGGATGAAGGCGATGAAGTAACGATGGATAACCATAGATTAGCTAACGAGCAAATTTGGTCTAAGTATTCTAAACTAGTAAATAGATATACTAAGATTAAAGATGAGCTAACTAGTCTCCAAACCTCGCCTAAGCCTATCATCATCATCAACGACACCGTTGTTGAAGGTTTGAGAAATGAGATTGTAAATCTCAAATCTATCTTGAGCATGTTCATATTGAGGATTCGGATGAACGCGAGATAGTGGATTTGATTTCTCGAAACTCAACTTTGAGTATTGAGAATGTAAATCTCAAGTCTCGTGTTTGTGTACTCACAACTCAAGTGTCCACTTTGGATACTTCAATACTTTCTCTCACCGAGAAGTATGAGTCCACATTAGGCCGAATTAATAAATTCAATAAAGGTAAGGACCATTTGGATAATATCCTAAATGACTTACTTCCGGCCAATCATCGTATTGGCTTGGGGTATAAAATGGGAAATTCATCCAAATCTTCCACCACATTTGTAAGGCCAACTTCCGATGCCTCAACTAGTGGGAGTAAACACCCAATGGGTAGTTCATCTACCAATGGTGCTTCCACTATGTACACACCCCTGTTTGGAAAAAAAACCCACTTTGGGTGGACCTCCAAAGAAGGGTCATGCATTTATGTACACCAATACCATGCCACGTAAGAACACACATCCTACTCCACCGGTTCACAAATATGATGATTTTTATGCTCCACATCCATGGGCACGTGCACACCAAGTGAGACACACTCACGCACGTGCTCCCCCACATGCATATGTTCATCATAATTACTATATGAATGATTACCATCATGCACCATATCATATGTCGCCACCACAATTTCATCATGTGCCATATGCTTACCCACGACATGCATTTCCTAGGCCACCTCCTCGTAGGCCACATGCATCACGTAGAAATCAACAACGTATGCATGCTCCCAATAGGAATAGGGCTACCAATACATTCACAATTTGGGGCCCGAAGGAAATTAGCATGCATGAAAAACAAGCTTACATAAATTCTTATTTCATGAATGTAGTGCACAATGATGATTATGTTGGGAAGTCTAAGTCCAATTGGTCTTGGCTTCCAAAGGTCTAATCTATTAGGACCCAATGACCTTGGGTACCATGGAATGATATTTTTATCTTTAGGTACTTAAGAAAAAGAAACGGTGCAACAAATCCAAATTTAGCTCCAAGGTTGGGTGGATACTTGATAGCGGGTGCTCGAAACACATGACAGGTGAAGCTCAATTGCTCTCCGGAGTGGTGCCGATTGAGAATGGGAACCGATTAGTCTTTGGAGGCAACGAGAGCGGAACCATCATTGGTGTTAGTAGAGTTGGTAACCCATCTAAACCACTTATAAGTGATGTTTACCTTGTTAAAGGCTTAAATCACAATCTTATTTCAATAAGCCAACTTTGTGACAAGGGTTACAAAGTTAGCTTTGTGAAAGGAATGTGTCATATTTTTAGTAAAGATAATAATAATTTGTTATTTTCTGGCACACGCCATAAGGATATCTATATCCTAGATATTCCAAAATCATATGAACAATGTCTCATTGCCAACACAAGTGAACAACACTTAAGCATCGACGTTTTGGTCATGTGAACTTTGGAACACTTTTTAAGCCATCCAAGTTAAATTCTATTAAAGGATTTCCTAAGCTTACTTTCCAAAAGAAAAGCTTTTGTGACTCGTGTCAATGAGGTAAACTTCCAAAATCGTCATTCAAACCTAAGAAGAGCATATCCTCTAAACGGCCTCTAGAGCTTTTACCTCTAGATCTTTTTGGGCCAACTAGAGTTGCTTCATTAGGGAATGCTCGATATGGACTCGTCATCGTTGATGACTTTTCTAGATTTACTTGGGTTTTTTCTTTATGTAATAAAAATGATGCTTTTGAAAACTTCACAATATTTGTGAAGAAAGTACAAAATCTCATTGGAACCACCATTGTCACTATTCGTAGTGATCATGGAGGGGAATTTAAGAATGAGTCTTTCTCAAATTTTTGTGATGAAGTTGGTATTACTCACACTTTTTCTTTCCCTCGCGCACCTCCTCAAAATGGTTTTGTTGAGAGAAAGAATATGACGCTAGTGGAATGTGCTCGCACAATGCTTGATGATAGCCAACTTGGCCATCAATTTTGGGCGGAAGCGGTACATACCGCTTGTTATGTGTTTAATAGAATACTTTTGAGGCCCGGCACCAAACAAACTTGTTATGAATTGTTGTTTGGTAGATTGCCTCAAGTTAAACATTTTCGAGTTTTTGGTGCAAAATGTTTTATCAAAAACACGTATGGTAGCTTGGCCAAATTTGATCCAAGATCCGATGAGGGGATATTTGTTGGATATTCCTCACGTAGCAAAGCCTATCGGATATACAACAAAAGAACCTCAACGATCGTGGAATCTCTTCATGTATCATTCAATGAAAATTTTGTCCCGTCTAGAATTATCAATGATGATGACTCCATGGAAGTTATATGTGATTCTATTGGTAATTATAATTCTATTGATTCTATTGATACTAACCCTACTGATGATTCTTTTGAGAATGTTCCTAGTGATCAGAGAGTTCCCAAACGGCTTCATACAGTTCGTGACCATCCCCATGAGCAAGTCATTGGCAACATACTTGAAACTGTCAAGACGAGATCTAAAGTCAACTACTTCACTCATTGTGCCTTTGCCTCTTCAGTAGAGCCAAAGAATATTAACGAAGCGTGCGAAGACAGTGCTTGGATCCTAGCCATGGAGGAGGAACTCATTCAGTTTGAGAGGAATGAGGTTTGGGAGCTAGTTTCATTGCCTTCGAAGAACCACACCGTTATAGGAACGAAGTTGATTTTCAAGAATAAGACCGACGAGAACCAAAACATCATCCGGAACAAAGCTCGGTTAGTAGCTCAAGGCTACAGAAAAGAGGAAGGTATAGATTTCGAAGAATCCTTTGCTCATGTAGCTAGATTAGAATCTATTAGGTTGTTGTTATCTTTTGCATGCCATAAAGATTTTAAAATCTTTCAAATGGATGTAAAAAGTGCGTTTTTAAACGGAGATGTCGTTGAGAAAGTTTATGTTTCTCAACCTTCGGGTTTTATAAATGAAAAATTTGCAAATCACGTTTTCAAACATAAGAAAGAACTTTATGGTTTGAGACAAGCTCCTAGAGCTTGGTATGACCACCTAAAGAACTTTCTTTTGGATTTGGGTTTTAAAATGGGTGAAGTTGATTCTACACTATTTGTTAAGTATGCGAATCATGATATTATTTTAGTTCAAATTTATGTTGATGATATCATTTTCGGTGCTACTAACTTCACTCATTGCGAAGAGTTTTCTAATGTCATGAAGGACCAATTTGAGATGAGCCACATGGGTAAGCTCAAATATTTCTTAGGTCTCCAAATTCGTCAAATGCACGATGGAATCTTCATCCACCAAACCAAGTACACAGTGGAGTTGCTAAAGCGATTTGGAATGGAGAATGCTTCTGGCAAGAAGACTCCAATGAGAACTACTACACATCTTGATAAAGATACGGGCGGCAAAGATGTAGACATTCGTCTATATCGAGTTATGATAGGTAGTTTATTATATCTTATTGCTAGTCGGCCTGATATTATGTTTGCTGTATGTGTATGTGCTCGGTATCAGTCACAACCTAAGGAATCACACTTAATAGCGGTTAAACGTATTTTCCGTTATTTAAGTTACACACTCGACTACAGATTATATTATCCAAAGTCTAGCACGAGTGAGTTAATCTCATATAGTGACGCAGATTATGCTGGATGCAAATCCGACAGGAAAAGTACTAGTGGCACTTGACATTTTATAGGAAATTCTCTTGTCTCTTGGTTTTCCAAGAAGCAGAATTCCATATCACTTTCAACCACCGAGGCGGAATATATTGTCACCGGTGCTGCGTGTGCTCAGGTTCTTTGGATGAGATACACTCTTAAAGACTTCGGTATAAACTGTGATACTTGCCCTACATTGGTGGACAACCAAAGTGCAATATGTCTCTCTAAGAATCCGGTACACCATTCCCGTTCCAAACACATAGATATCCGTCACCATTTCCTAGATGATCATGTTGCTAGAAAGGACATCATTTTAGAGTACGTTGAAACCCAGAAGCAAATCGCCGATATTTTCACGAAACCACTCAAGGAAGACTCCTTTGTGCGGTTACGTCGAGAATTGGGGATTATGGGTGAATCCGAGATTTAGGATTCATATTTTTCATTAATCTTGCATGATAATAATTTTTTTAGATATGCTCATGCTAATTTGTTGGGATTTTCTAGATTTATGATTGGATTTTCGGAATTTATGCTAGATATGTTCATGCACGTCGTATTTATGATTTTCTATGTTTTATGGGGTAGAATAATGATTTTTGAGAGTATTTCGATGTATCGTCCAAGTGTTTTTTGGAGAGAACTGAAAATTTCGAATTCACAAATTTTTGGACTCTCTTAGTCAGTCCCAGTTCATTTACCGACCGACTAGTTTCTGTTCTAGTCGGTCAGTGATTGAACTCAGACCGACTAATTCATGCTCTTATTTTGGCCTCAGTTACTGTTTGCAGTTAGTCGGTCTAAGCTCATTGGCCGACCGACTAGATTGTATTCTAGTCGGTCAGCGCTTTAACTGTGACCGACTAAATGAGTTGGGCACTTTGGTCTTTTCACTCTTTCAATCAACTTATATTGAGTGTGCACCGATTAGATCTCACTCTAATCGGTGCGACTTCCCTCTAAAACCCCTCAAACCCCGCAACCCTCCGTCTCCCTCCGCCGTGCTCCTCCGTCTCCGGCTGCCGTCAGCCTGCTGATCCTGCCGTCAGCCGTCGCCGGTCCTATTGCATGGGTCCTTAATCTGATTCTGAAGTCGTGTCTTCTACCGAAGTACGGCTCCTCTAGCTTGCCCTCTCAGCCTTTTCTCAAGCTTATCTACGCTCTTTTTATGGGGAGCGAGATAAATTGGGCTCGCATTATCTTAGATAAGATGGATTCCTTTGAATGCATCTGAAAGTCCACAAAGTTAGCTCATATTCCATATCATTGCCTGTTGACTCTAGTATTTCGTCACTTTGGCGTTCCTCTCCCTCCCGATGATCAGCGTCCGTTGGGTCCTCCCCTGAATGCGACTGCCGTCAAGAAGTCTCTTGCGGCCTTACGTCACGTTCAGAGGACTACCCCTTCTGCTCCTCCTCCGCCTTCTTACCCAGACTCTTCTGCTTCTTAGAGCCGTCAGGAGGCTCGTATTGCTTGATGTGAGGAGATGCTTGCTCGCATCTGTTCTCACTTGGGCATTGAGGTTCCTCCTACAGTTTCTAACGAGGAGGACATGGACGATGCTGATCTTGAGGAGCTTGTTGCTTCTCCTGTTCGTACACCCGAGGGTACTTCTGTTGGCACTTCTTTTGCTGGTGCTCCCGAGAGCACTCCTGCTGCCACCCTCCCTTCGGTGGACACTCCAGCCGTTCCCGAGACTTCTACTACTACAGTCGATCCAAAGACCACTACCCCTTCTGCACAGCCTGCTGCTGCTGCTGATCCTGCCTCCGCCTCCTGAGTTTGCGTTAGAGGACTCTCCCATGTGCACTTGGATGATCTACTTTTTCGTGAGAGAGTGGGGTAGGATAGTTGGGTGATTATGTATTTTTGATGTATCTTTGTATGTTTTGATGATACATTTTGATGTATGTTCGTTTTGATGTCTGTTGAGACATGTGGTGTATGTTGTGCACCGATCTGATGATCGTTTATATTTGTGTTGGCGGATGTATACCTTTTGATGTATCATGTTATATATATATATATATATATATATATATATATATATATATATATATATATATATACACATCGTGTTGCCATTAACTTCAGTGTGCACTTTATATTTTTTTTGTCTCTGATGTTGATTTCGTCGCTCGACGATTATATTGATTAAATAGAATTGTTTCTATGAAAACATAGAATTGTTTTTCAGGCACTAAATTCACTAAGAATGTTGATATTGGAGAGTATGTTCCATAACTCAATACATGAAATTGAATTGAGTTTTGATGATTTCATTTTTCGATTTTTGACTATGGTCTCGTTGGCACGCTTTGATTTTCTTCGTTATTTTTTTTTTTGGTGTCATTTGGATTGTGGTCGTATTCTTCAACTCTCGTGCTTTTATTTTTAGCCATTGTTGTTGTCGTTGATCTCCTCTCGCTCTTTTTGCTAATGTCAAAGGGGGGATAGAATTAATAATGACGATGTGCTAAATGATAATTTAAAGCAATTTAACGTGAATCTAATTTGATATGTTAGATTCAGGGGGAGTTAAGATATAAAAATAGATTTAGATCCTAAATTTCAATAATTGGGTTCATATTTTATACTTTCCTCATCTGCTTGATGCGTATGATTATTATTTAATACGGAATTAACGTGTCATCAATGCAGGGGGAGTAAGTAAATTTCTTTTGACTCATTATTATTGATTATTATTTATGTTGGTTTGTCATCACCAAAAAGGGGGAGAATGTTGAGTATTGATTCCCCGGATTTGGTTTTGATGATGAACAAACATAAATATCGTGAACTAACTCTTTGTGAGCACAGTTATGGAGATCGTCGCCAAAATTCTACGTACATCAAAAGCGACGTCTCAAGACTTCTTAAAACTTATCAAAGCGCGTGATCGTGTGCCTGAAGCTTCGTTGAAGCTTTAGGAGCATTATTGAAGTCAAGTGATTCGGATTGAAGCTTTAAAGACGGTTCGTCTAGTTTATTTTATAGTCTTCTAGCTTCTTTTCGTAGAATGTTAAGCCTTGAGTAGGACTTACATTATAATCTTCATAACGCTCATATCTTAGAGCTAGGATTATCGTAGAAGCCCATAAACACTTTCCCGAAGCCTTACGCTTCATTTCGCTGCATCTAGTGCATCTTAGTTGGTTCAAGAAGAAGAACCAACCGACTAGATTGTCATCTAGTCGGTTAAGAATCCTTCTTGAACCGACTAGATTTCCTTGCTCAATTCAGCCTAGGCACTGTTGACCAATTAGTCGGTCTAAGAAGGTTCACCGACTGACTTGTTGTCAAACTAGTCCGTTGGGAATCCTTCTTAGGCCGACTAGTTATGCCTTCATTTTTCAGCCTATCTACTGTTGACTAGTTAGTCGGTCCAAGAACATTCATCGACCGACTAGTTGTAAAACCAGTCCGTTGGAATTTTTTCTTAGACCGACTAGTTCTCCTTGTGTTCAGCCTATTGGATTTCAACTCTTAGTCGGTCAAAGAACACTCACCGACCGACTAGTTGTCAAACTAGTCGGTTGGCAAGTCTTCTTAGACCGACTAGTTCTATCTCCTTGATTTCACTTTATTGGCTGTGAACCTTTTAGTCGGTCCAAGAAGAATCACCGACCGACTAGTTGAGAAACTAATCGGTCACTGATCCTTCTTAGACCGATAGGCTGCATCAGAATAGAGCCGTTGGGGCATTAAATGCCACGATTTTCCTTCTCTCTTCTCTCTATCCAATATATACTTGAAGTGCTTATTCCTAGCATTCAAGGCTGACATTTATTGTGATTTAGAGATCAAAGAGAAAGCATTCAACCCCATTTCTAAAGCTTCCTTATTCTCACAAGAATCTCTCCAAACTCCTTGAGCTCTAATTTCCTTAAGAGAGATTCTCTTCATTGTGAGCCACTCAAGCCAAGAGCTTAATTCAAAGTCACCAACTCCATCCTAGCCTTCGATCGCTGTTCATCTTGGTGAAGCTAGGGTTTGGTAACATTCTCTCCTTCAAAATCTTCCTTGCCCTAAAATCTGTAAGTTTACTCAAGGCATAGGATTTTGTTGGTAAGTGTTTTATATTTCATTTACTTTGATATTGCAAGTTTATCTCTCCGTTTGTGAGAGAAGTTTGTGATCCCGATTTGTGGGAGTCACATTTCGTTTTGTGTATGATTTGATCTTGTAGAGGTTTTCTACAAGAATTTCATAGTGCAAAACTTGGGTTAGAGGATTCTAAATCAAGTAGCTGGAGGGGATCCGGTTGTTTGGGACGTAGGATCACCAGAAACAAGTCGGGGAGACTTGGGTGGATCCGAACCCGTTACATCGCTTGTTTGCATTGTCTTTCTTTGTTGTCATATTTTCATTCCGCATTGTTGGTTGAGTTTGTACAATAATTAGGAATAATTATTTTGATTATTTTAAAGTACTATTCACCCCCCTCTAGTACTTGTGCAGTAGCTATCAGGGTATTATAAGGGCGGCAGGGACAGTGGGCGAGGTGATCGGGGGATGGCGGCGGAGGGTCGGAGCTTGGAGAGCGTCTCTCCCGGCGACGACGACGGTCGGATAAGAGGGCCAGGGGATTGGGGAGCAGCTGGCCCTGGGGGTGTTTGCAGCGGTGCATGACGGTTAGGGTTCGGCGCTCGGAGGTGGTCGGCGTCGGTAGCAGCGGTGGGCGGTCGACCGTAGGGAGAGAAGAGTGAGAGAGCGAGAGCGGGGGTGAGCGAGTTTAGAGAGAGAGAGAGAGAGAGAGAGAGAGAGAGAGAGAGAGAGAGAGAGAGAGAGAGAGAGAGAGAGCAGGGGATTTGAATGAGGGAGAGAGAAACATGTGCGGGCTGTGGCGTTTCAAACGGGAGAAAACGAGAGAGAGAGAGAGAGAGAGTAAGTTGTGCGTTGTTTTGATAGCCTAGGGGTTTGGTTATTTATAGGGATTAGAAATTGATAAAATTAACACCCTAGTTAATATTGTAGGCACAAAAATTTAATGGGATGGGTGAGATCCAAAATTTTTGGATCTCACCAGCTAAGGGAGGTGGGTTAAGAGGGTGGTTGGGGATTAGGGCACAAGTAATTTAGTAAAAAGTTAGTTATAATAGTGAAAAGGTCATTAGTGATTGTAATTAGTGAAAACGGAGGAATGCAACCCCATTTTCGCATACAACTTCAAAAAATTACGAAAACATACCCACGGGATCATATCATCGCGAGAATCGTGAATACGAGATCCAATTTGGGGTTTGAGCTATGGAGATACAAGTTTTCGACCAAAATGTTTAGAAAGCGGGTTTGCAGATTCTATATTGATTTGATATCAGAAAATTACAAAATTAAAATGGGGAGCCCTAAATGATCATATGATGATACTGTAGAAGTTTGAAAGTGTTTTGATAATTTTTGTATAGTAAATTAAATCATTAAGCCAAAACAGTAATAATTGAAAATGAATTTTTATCTAAATTATTTAGAGGTATTTGATGAAACTCGAACTTACTGAAATACACTATAACTAGTTTAATGCTTCAAAATATTTTTATAAGATATTTTTGAACTCATTTTTGATATAAAACTCCTGACTAACCATTATAAAGTAATTTTTAAAATGTTGAAAATACGTTAAATACGTAAATAGATGTGTTGAAAAATACGAGTCGTTACATCCTGCCCTCCTTAAAATAATTCAGTCCTCGGAATTAAAGGACCGATCATTGCCTAAGCTGATCGAAAGGGAGGCTTGATGAACGATTGCGATACATGAAAATAAGTTGTTAATAGCATGAAATATAATGTGATATTACAACATCAAGAAAACAAGAGATGTTATGTATGAATACATACTATTGACATCACCATAGCTTCTGTAACTAGTCCCGAGACTAGTATCATCATAATAGCTACGATGATAAAATGGTATGGGATACTGATTGCAAATGAACGAGTATAATATTAAAAGCGATAATTCATACCTCTAATCGCCTGGTTGATAGCTTCAACATCTTATGCGGTCATTGTGTAGGCTTGTCGTCTCGGTGGTGGAGCATGTGGTTGCGCCCGTTGAAACACTTTCTGTTGAGGGGGTAAGTGGTGGTCGTTGTGGAGCGTTCCTCGCAGGGGCGTTAACAGCGCTCTATATCTATCTTCTGGGCAATCCCTTGCTCCATGGTCTGTGGATCCATAAATCAAGCAAAGGTTCAGGTACGATCGACACTCTGCTTTGATGTGTCTAATTTTACCACAATAGAAGCACTCCAGATGTTGCTGCGGTGTGGGCCTCTTGAACTGAGTCTGCTAGAGTGGGCGATGCAAATTGGATGGATGTCGATGACTAGATCCAGCAGCAGATGTAGGATGTGGCGGCCTTTGGGGAGGGGCTGCTAAAGCTTGCTCTTGCTTCTCCTCTCATTCGATGAACACATATTCGTGAGCTGCAGCGAGAACCTAAGTATATGTATAAAGTTGGCATCCGAGCAAGATCCGTCGGATCTCTATGTTTAGCCATTGTTTGAAGCGTTGAGCTCAGGTCAGAGGAGTGGCAACAATCCCGGGAGCAAAACGGTTAAGCATTGTAAATTGTCCATCATATTGTTCTATTGACATGGATCCTTGCTTTAACCCGACGAACTGAGCTTGCAGTTTCATCTGAGCTTCGGGTCAGAAGTACGGGGTGTGGAAGTGGTCGGTGAACGACGCCAAGTTGATGGGTTGTTGTAGATGACATTCAGTGGAGCTCCACTAGATTCTAGCTCTGTCGGTCAGTTGGAATTTGGCAGTGTCCACCCATGCATATTCTACGGTCTAAGCATCTCTCAAATCATATTTGATGCTTTGCAGCCATTATTCGGCCTTCAGAGGACCATCCACGCCATTCTAGGTCTTTGGGCAGATGACCAAAATTGTTGTATGCCTCCTCCGTGCTTTTTTTCTCCTCGGATTGCTTGAACCATCTCTCGCAATGGATATCAGAAATTTGATGCACCGTCTGGTTGCTGGCTCCAAATATGTCAGCTCAGTTGGGACTTTCAGAGGTGTTTCCGTCCATCGTTTTGAGTGTCTAACCTGCATACATAGAAAAATGTCAGCTTAGTCGAGTATCATAACGGTACATCCTGATTTTACTATACCGTTCACGAGGTATTTTGCGCAGACCTACATGGGCAACCAAATTTGTAATAACCCGCTCTCAAGGGGGTTATTACTTATTTGATTTATTTGTAGGTCCGTAGTTTACCAATGAAATCAATATAGTTACAATCCAGAGATGTACCAAATACTCAAATCAGCGTACATACGTTATTACAGTCCAAATTTAAAGTACAACAACAACCATCACTCTCTCACAAAATACATAAAGGACGTACAGAAAGGAAATGTGAAAAAGAAATACATAATACAACACATATGATCGCTCCTTATTTTACACCTTTTTTCTGCATGTTTGCATGTCATTTCGATCGCCCATATAACGTTTTTCACGATTATTCGACGATATCACGTTGCTTTTCACTATTTATTGTTTTTGTCGTATTTTAGGAAATATGGAGCGATCTGGAGCATAAATGAGATCAAGGGACTTTCATGCACGCTGGGGCATCGCCCGTGTCCCTATTAAGGAGCTAGCAGCGCTAGATGATGAGCGAAAGAAGAAGAGGTTCGATAGAATCGACGAGGAGGCGAGGAGGAGAAGATAGGACTCCAGAAACAGCCCACTCGGCCGAGCAGACAGCTCAATCAGCCGAGTGAAGGAGTGCACTCGGTCGAGTACAACGGATACAAGAGCACTTGGAGTCAAAGTCCACTCGGGCGAGTGAATGATCTCACTCGGCTGAGTGAAGAAGTCCACTCGCCCAAGTACGATTGGGTTTTCCTCCTGAGATCTCAGCCGACTCTCTGGAGTTTGAAGAAGACTCACTCGGCCGAGTGAGAAGCCCATTCGACCGAGTGACTAACTCCACTCGGCCGAGTGGCACAGAGTGACAGACACCCACAACCCCAATCTCTCTGTTTTTCTTTGGGTCCGTTACTCGGCCGAGTGACATGTTCCACTCAGCCGAGTGGTGCAGTCTGCCTGTATCACGAACTAGGGTTCTGGGCTGCGCCAGGGGCAAATCTGTCAGGATTTTCTGGCCAACTTTGGCTTGTATTTAAGCTAGTTTTCTTCCTAGTTTTAGGGAAGACCTGAAATTAATTTTAGAGCATTATTATAATTGAAATTCTCTGCTGGAGATTGAAGATTGAAGATTTTGTTTGTTCTTTCTATCAAAATTTCTTGTTTTTTGTGAATTGTATTCTCTCAACTATGAATTGCTATATGTTTTTATTCATTTATTCTGTGATTGCCATGATTAATTGCGAGTAGTTCCGCTGTTCTAGGGCATAAGGATGAACCCTATGGATCCGATTTCAGACTTGTGATGAACGAATAAATATGTTGCTAGGATTGATAGATGGTAGGGTTATGATTGATTTACTACGAGTAGCTAAAAATTTCTATCGATTGGGATTTGCAACAATTATTGGAAACGCCTAGATATTCGATTTAGGTTTATAATCGAGATTCTATAGACTTGGTTTGCAAGAGATTGGACCAAAGCTAGGATTTTTATTATAAATCTATACTCATATTCGCTTGCAAGAGATTGGGCGAATACAAACCATCATAACCTAGGTCGTAACTCGAGTTTGCATGAGAGTTGGCTCGAGGTGCGATTGGACGATGATGTCGATCTTCATGCTAGCGGCTTAGGTTAGGGCTTGCACGAGAGTGGTCCCTAATCTAGGTTGTTATAGACCGGCAATAGTGCGAGAGTATGAGCTTGGTTCTCTATTCAATTACGACTAGTTCACCTCAAGTCAAACCTTGCAACATTGAGTATCACGATTCACAAAGATAAATAATGATCCGTAGTGGGGATTCCCTGCCTCTAGATGCTTTTATTATATAGAATTCAAATTGTTAATTGAACAACTATGACTATATTCTCGAAAAGATTCCATTCTACCACCGATAGCTAGGTGATTAAAATAGAGTACCGTCATCTGTCCTCCCTGTGTTCGATACCGGCTCGCCACTACACCGTGCGCTTGCGGTAAGACTACAGTCACTTTCCAGGTGTATATCCGGGCACGATCAAGTTTTTGGCACCGTTGCCGGGGAGGCGACGGTATTTTATTTTCTTTACTTAGTTATTTCTTTTTATTTAATTATCTTCACTCTTTTATTCATATATTGTGCTAACAATTCTATCTAGACTCTCTTTTTCTGTGCATGTACATGAGATCGAAGGTGCCCCAACAAGACATATTATTCGACCCTGAGATCGAGCCTATGGCAAGGAGGCTTAGAGCTGAGAGTAGATCTGCTATAGATGAAAATCAAATGGCCGTGCCGGAAACACCAGAGGAATGAGCGCAGCGTATGGCTAGGCTTGTCTCCATCCGAGATAGGCTACGGACCAAGACCACGTCTACCACCTCTTCTATAGTCATGCCGGAGTTGGCGGCTGACAAGAACTTCGAGCCAAATACGGGACTTGTAGTGTTGATGCAACAAGACCCATTCCATGGAAACTCACAAGAAAACCCGCACTACCATCTGCAATTGTTCTTGGCTAAATGCGCCACTTTCCAGATGCCTAGCGTGCCGGCCGATGCTATTCGACTGCGCCTCTTCACGTTTACTCTTCGAGACAAGGCATTATATTGGTTGAGGACGCAAGCCGAGGGGATCTTCACCACTTGGGATGAGCTGGCAAGTGCATTTGTCAATAAGTTTTATCCGCCATCCAAGACTATTAAGATATGAAGTGTTCTGATGTCCTTCAAGCAAGGCCCTCAAGAAACTTTATATGAGGCGTGTGAGCGTTTCAAGGACCTCTAGCATCAATGCCACCATCATAGCATTGAGCCATGGGAGCTTGTGCATAGCTTCTATAATGGATTACAACCGAGCACAAAGCAAATAATTGATGCAACCGCCAATGGAGCTATCCTGTCAAAGACATCGGATGACGCTACAGCCTTACTTGAGGAGATGGCCTCGAATAATCAATAGTGGGCTGACGAAAGGGGACATTCTTCGTCATCCTTGAAGACGGTAAGTATCTATGAAGCGAAGGCAGTGGCAGAGCTCTCTACAAAATTTGATTCTCTTCACAAAGTCGTAGAGAGATTGAAAAAGTTGGTTAGTGAACCACATGGAGCTCCCACTGTTCCTACACCGGGAGGAAGCATAAGCGACTGGCAAGATAGCCCATATTATGTTTGTTGGAGGGGAGCAAGGAGATGGAGCTATGGAGCAAGTTCAATATATTGTGGGTAGTACCGGTTATTGGGTGAACCCGGCTACAAGGGGTCACCCCGGTTTTTTATACGCCAACAATGATGGAGCCTTGAATCCACCCCTACAACAATCACAAGACCGGCCTCCATAACAACCACAGTATCAACAAAGGGCACCCGAACAACAAAATTACCCACCGAGGCAACAAGCGGGGCCATATAGACCCCCGAGATACAATCAAGGATGGATGGCACCCAATCCACCGCAAGCACCGCTAAGGTCGGACCATAAAGCAAGGATTGAGGAGTTCATGGCTGAACAAAAGAAGTTTAATGAAAAATTGACGGCCCAACAAGATTCCCTCAACACCGTCGTGGCACAATTATAGAGCAACTCGCATTGCTCAACAAGACCAATCAACAATTACCGGCTCAAGCGGAACAAAACCCACAAAGCAACACCGACCACATCATTGCGGTTGTGGCGGTGACTACAAGAGGTGGAAAGGACACTACTCCAACCATGATTCAAGCTAAGGAGCCAAGGAAAGAAATTTCGGTTGATGAGGAACCGGTAAATGAAGGGAAGGACCCGAAGGCGTCGAGCGACCGTGAAAAATCTGAAGTAGAGAAGCCACAAGAGGAGCGAGCTTATATGCCACCGGTACCCTACCCACAACGGTTGGCAAAGGCGAGGATTGAGAAAAGGCTCGTCAAGTTTCTGTAGTATTTGCGAGGTGTGAGCTTGAACATCCCGTTCTTGGATGCAATCATCGAAATCCCGTCCTATGCAAAGTTCCTAAAGGATTTGATTGCGGGAAAGAAGAAAAAAGAAAGGATCATGCTCGCCGAGCAAAGTACGTGGTTTACTAGAAAGGATAAAGCACCGACTAAGTTCAAATATCCCAGTAGTTTTCGAATTCCTTGCACGCTTGGAGGAGTCCCACTTCAGAAGGCTTTAGTAGATTTGGGAGCAAGCATGAGCCTCATACCCCTCACGATGTTCAAGAAATTGAATGCGGGAACTGACCTCAAGTCCACAGACATGAAGATCCAACTCGCCGATGGGCAAATCACTAGGCCGGTAGGGATTTCCAAAAACATAACATTACAAGTACCGGGTGGACTCTGCTTGCCATGCGACTTCGTGGTGATGGACATTAAGGAGGAAGGTGATACGTCGCTGATTCTTGGACGCCCTTTCGTAGCCACCGCCGGAGTGATTGTAGATGTGAGGGAGGAACCTTGACCTTGAACGTCGGCAATATTGAAGTTGAGCTCCACATTCCAAAGGTGATGAAGCATATGCCTTGGCCAGAGGACGTGGACTATGTGGACCTCCTCGACTAGGTAATTGGCGACGACATGCCATTTGCCATCGGGCCCATGCACGATGACGACCTCGAAGAGGGCCAACCTACCAAAGAAGGCGAAATGATGGGAGATCCGTCGAACCCTTTACAAATGAAGAGGACGACGACGCCGATGTCGTTAAGATTAGAGAGCTATGCAGGCTCTCTAAGGCAAAGCACACGAAGAAAGCTCCACCGGACAACAAATATTAGCCACTGGCCAAGAAGAAGGATGTCAAAAGCTCAAGCTTGGGGGACTCACCCCCCTACTACCCATGATGAAGGGAAGCCGATGAACGCCGAAGAAAATAAACAACTAAACCCAAGCGGCCTTCCTGGTAAGTTTGACGTGTGCATCTCCCATGTGTCAAACATCGAGCTTTAATCGCGAATCTTAAGGGGTCGAGCTCAAGACCTTAAACGAGCGCTTGTCGGGAGGCAACCCAACGGTTCTATCTCATTTTATTTAGTTGAACTTTTATTTTTATTTTTTGTCTTAGATCTTTATTAGTGTCTAGAGTCAAGTGTCGAAGGAAAACCTGACAACGAGCAACATTTTTCATTTCAGGAGATGGAGAATAGGAGACCATATGAATGGAGGATGACCATGGCGATGGGGAGAGTTCCAGGGATGCGCTCAAACGTCAAAAGAAGGAAGAAACTGACGGAGGAAAGAAAATCAGAAAGTGGAGCAACAACAGAGAGTTGGAGCTGAAAATAGCAGCCCAGTCGGCCAAGTGACATTTTCACTCGGTCGAGTGACATTTTCACTCGGCCGAGTGAAGACCCAACTCGACCGAGTAGGGTATTGATCAGGGAAGTTTCGAAAAATCACTCTCTGTTAATTACATGTCACTCGGTCAAGTGACTTTGTCACTCGACCGAGTGAACCTGACACTTTCAACACTTGAAAAGCTCCGAGTGGCCTAGCCACTCGGCCAAGTGACCTTTGTCTACTCGACCGAGTGATAGTGCTACTCGACCGAGTCAGAACTTTCACGAAAAATTATAAAATTTTAAAAAAATTGTGCCCCTCGACTGAGTGGTCACCGCCACTCGGCCGAGTGACCTACCCTATATAGTCGATAGCTCACAGCCCCAAATCAAAAATTCCCAAATTCATGAACCGATAGCCCGAGCTTCCCCTAATCGCCCGAACGCCCCGATCACTCACCTGAGCCGCACCCGCCCGCGCTCTAGTGGCGCAACCCCGCGCCACCGACGCTGCTGTCCAGTTGCCGCCGGCACTGCCTGCCTTGCCACCGGCTATACTCTTTTAGCCCTATTTTCCCCTTTTCTCCCAAACTCCATTTCGTGAGCCCTATTCCACCCCGAATCGAAATTAAACTACATACACACCTATTTCTCTTGATTTTCCATTAAATTTATTGATATTCATTGCTAATCAATCAATTTTGTGTTTCAGGATAGCTTGGGGGAGAATCATGGGCAGATTCGAAGCTTCTCGGAGGAGGCGTTTCTCTGCTCACATCGCTTGCTTGCATTGACATCATGCTCAGGTATATTCGCTTCTTTTTATTAGCACTTCGCGTTGGTTGGAACATCGCATGGCACCACCATGCCCCCCACGCACTATGTCGCGTTTGCGGGCGCCCGCCTCCAAGCGGAAGAGGACGAGCGAGCCTGGCTCTTCCTCCACTAGAGCAGACTCCCCGCCACCTAGCCCCCCACTACCCACACTTTTGCCTCCTACCGCACCCATCCCACCCCCACCGGCACAGCTCATCCCTGCTTTTGATTCGATGGGGATAACTTTCAGAGATGACACACACCGCGCCAGATTTGAAAGAATCTCCCATCGTCCGATTGTCCCCTTTAGGTTTGCACACATCACCGATTTTGAGTGCCTAGGGGTATTTGAGGGCCTACTCCAGTTGTATGACAATGTGGGATAGCGTGATTTTCTGTCAGTGTCGGTAGACACTTACGTCCGCTAGACACTCGAGGTCCTACGTTCTATCCATAGGACTCCAGGGGGTTGCTCGTTTTTTCTTATGGATCGCGAGTGCGAGATTACTCTCGATATGCTCCGAGCCTATTTCCATTGGCCTCCTGTCCCGGTCCCCAACCGTGCTTTTCTCCCACGCACCACACACCTCCTTCCTTTGTCCCCATGCCTTCTGGACACTTATCACGGGATCACCACTCGCATTTGACCCTAGCCGGGCCAAGGTGTAGGAGGATATATACCCATAAGGCAATTTATCCTAAGTATACGTCTTGTTCCTATTGTATATGGTACCTATTATTCTAAGTATAAATCGTTCGTATTAAAATACTTAGATAATATCCATAGACTTATAATTAGGTCCTTACGTATCTAGATGAGATCTCGATTATGAGGAAATAAGCGACCAAATATAAACGTAAGTCTTAAATGGTTCGTGGTCATAGATGTGTCGAGAACTGGATATCGACACATCGGATAGACCATTGTGTCTTAGTCTTACCTTAGGGTAATGATGATCTCACAGTCATTCGACTTGGTGAAGTCGGAGACGAGACACAGGTGCTCATTGGAGAATGAGTTCACTGAACGACCAAATTAGAGTTATTAAATGGTTGACTTTAACTAAACTGTCTTTAATAACTCTAGGGTGATGATAGGTAAGCTGGTCCTTAAGACCTAAAGTCATTTGTACAAACCTGTGAGTGAACGGTGTAGCTTAGACCTATGATCTAGCTTCGAGGCTAGGCCTGCTGAAAGATCTTAGGTTGAGTTGCACCTGAAGCTCTCGAGGTGAGTAGATGACTAAGATGGGATTCGTCACTTCCGTTAAAGGGAAGTTGGTGTTACAGGCTCAGTACGATCTTTGTGTTAATCCTCGGCCGGGGTACGTTGTAAGAAGTACAACATGTATACAACAAAGACCGCCGTAAACTGACCAATGTTGTTTAATAGGGTTGACAGTAAACCATACCCTAGGCCAACAGGAACACAGTCTTGACGAAGGGACTATATTTAACGGAGTTCATCACTAACATAGCCAATGTAAACCCAATGATGCTTTTATCAATGGGTCGATCATGTTATGATGATTCTGAGACAGGGACGACAACTACTGCTCGTAGTGACCGTCGTCTAGGGGTTCCGAGTCCCAACCTGTAGTAAGGTCAGGCTGTAGGGTCTCACACCGAGTAGTGCTTGTGTCTTAGTAATAGGAAGACTAATTGAGAGAAAATCATTTGATGATATTGAATAGTTAATATTCACAAGTCAAGTTGTGAAAGTTAGTCGCAATAGCAATAGGGACAAATGTTGCATTTGATGCAAACCAAAGATTAAACGTGTCGTAAATTGATTACGACAAATTTAGTAGGAACAAATTTATTGGAAAGGGTTACCTGGATGACGGGATCGTCCCGCTCTAAACACAGGTTCAAACCGCGTCCAAATCGGAGCTCAAACGAGTCCAGAAACGCGAAAACAGTTCAAGGCGAAGTGGGTTAGACCCACTAGGCTAACAAGCCCATAAACAAAGGCAAACGGGCTGCCTGGCTGCAGCGGGCGCCCGCCTGCTTGCAGCGGGCATGGCCCTTACTGTAGCGGACGCACGCCCGTTGCAGCAGCGGGCATGGCCCGCTGCAAGCGGGCCGGTACCCGCTGCATGCAGCGGCCGTGGCCCGCTGCAAGCGGGCCGGTGCCCGCTGCATGCAGCGACCGTGGCCCACTACACAGGGGGCCAACACCCGCTGCATGCAGTGGGCCAACGCCCCCTGCAAGCGGGCGTGGCCCACTGCTTGCAACGGGCCAGCGCCCACTGCTTGCAGCGGGCACGGCCCGCTGCGGCAGCAAGCACACGCCCGTTGCCCAGCGGGCGTGCGGCCTGCCATTGTCTCCTTGGGCGGGCGTGCCCGCTAAGCTTAGCGGGCGCGCTCGCAACTTAAGTCGTTTAGGTTTTTTTGAAACCCCAAAATGACGGCTACGAATTTCGATAACTTGCCCAACTTTGATCAATTGTTTGAGGGGTCAAACGAAGT
Organism: Scilla litardierei; assembly: GCA_030789695.1. Taxonomy (NCBI): domain Eukaryota; kingdom Viridiplantae; phylum Streptophyta; class Magnoliopsida; order Asparagales; family Asparagaceae; genus Scilla; species Scilla litardierei. The sequence continues at coordinate 35,901,580 of CM061140.1, forward strand.
CGAAACTCGTCGTCGTCGGTTCCTACGCGTTCACCATTCGAAGCCCTTAAGATTGATAGCTTGTTTGGTGTCCAAAGTTTAATGAGTAAAGAGAATTAATTGGTTAAAGTTTTCTTTTATGAAAAGCTCACTTAAACTACAAATTAAGCCAATTTGGCTTAATTGATTTTTTCCCTCATTTGCAAAAGTCCCACATTGCTCGCAACGAAAGAGTGAGTGCCGACTCCCTATATAAATAGGGGTGCACTATCTTCGTTGAAAAACACACCAAGTCATCGATCGAGTAGCTCCAGACTTTTCGAGCAAGCTCGATCGGCGACTAAACTATTCTCTCTCTCTCTCTCTCTCTCTCTCTCTCTCTCTCTCTCTCTCTCTTCCTATTCTCCGGAGTAGTCCTAGCAAGACTACGCAGGGGGTTTGGATATAGATCCGGACGTCTAAGACGCGGGTTCTTCTCAAGTGAAACTTTCTACCGCGTGTGATCGGCTCGGAGGTGAAAGTCGGCTCGGGCGGATCGGTTCGAGGGTGCGAGGCGGCTCAGGCGGATCGAGTCAAGGCGGCTCGTCTACGTGGAGCTTCAGACGACGGTGCGATACATCTTGCCTGCTCCAGGGCCAAGATTTCGGGTATGTGGTTAAGTAATTTTTAGTGTAGATTTAATTAGTCGCTTTAGAGTAGATCCCTCTTGGGGTGGTCAGATCCACCCCAAGTTGGCATAGATCGGGCTAGGTTCTGGCTCCTTCAGAGCCTAGCTAAATAGTTTAGCTAGTCTAGAAAATTTTGTTTTCGATTCCCGCTGCGTGTTTCTGCCTCTGTGGTCTGTCTGATTTAGGATGGACACAGATCCGAGCTCTGGGGGTCCGCCTAAACCCCAACAAAAGGCCTCCTCTATTGTCCACACTTGCCTCCGCATTGCTCAGCGCCTCATGGCGACCACATTTCTCGTGAGGTATGAGCCTGAGATGATGTCTAGGCCTGAGCTCTATATGCTCTATGCGATGACAACGGAGAGAGCCTTCGAGGCTGGCGGAGACGTCTTACTCCCTGCTATTCAGATTGATATAACCAGTTGGTATCTAGATCGCATCATTATCTCTATCGCCGCCAGGACGGCGATTTGTTGTGGCGGTCTGATCACCCTTCTGGCTCCCATGTGCGGGGTTGACTTCCCAGCTGGTTTGTGATCACTCCTTATTTTACACCCTTTTCCCGCATGTTTGCATGCCATTTTGATCGCCCAAATCATGTATTTTCACGATATATTGACGATATTGCGATGCTTTTCACGATTTGTTGTTTTTGTCGCATTTCAGGTGATTTGGCGCGATTTGGAGTGATCATGAGATGCGCTCACGATAGACGGCCACCGACGACCTCCCCGAGGGGTATTTTGCTGTTGGAGAGGAGCGGAAGAAGAATGGACGTCGCCGGAGCGACGAGGAGGCCAAAACGATCAGTTTGGGCATTTTTTGTGTCCCACTCGGCCGAGTGGAGGAGCCACTCGGCCGACCAGCGAGACACTGCTCGGCCGACCCGTTCAGACACGATTTCCATGTGTACTCGGCCGAGCGACGGAGACCACATCGGCCGAGTGACGATACCACGTCCGCCCGAGTGGCGCCCAGACGAAGCCCCTCCAGAATATCGAAGTTACTGTTTTTCGGCCATCTGAGCTTCAGAAGACCCACTCGGCCGAGTGGATTATTACGTCCGCCCGAGTGCCTTGAAGCCATCGGCCGAGTGACTACAACTCACTCGGCCGAGCCGCCCCCGAGCTGAAGACCCCTGAAGCCCCCGACTTACTGGAAAAATGACAGGGTTTTCACTCGGCCGAGCGACTTTTGTCACTCGGCCGAGTGCGATGCGCTGCCTGTAGCGAAATTTGCGGAAAACAGGCTGTGCAGGGGCATTTTGGTCAGGATTTTTAGACGATTTTTGGGGCTATTTAAGCTCTGTTTTTACCCTAGTTTAGGGAGCCATCTCTCAGATTTTTTGCAGCTTTTTGGAGTCTACTTTTTAGCTTTATTAATTGTGATTGGAGAAGAGAAAAACTTGGATTTTTGTTGGGTTAATTGAAGATCTACATTGGTTTGCATTTCTCTTCCCCAAAAAACTCTATTTTTATTGTTTATATCATTGTTGTGATGAATTCCATTGCCTATTTCATTGATTATTTTTGTGCTATTGCTATGATTTGTGAGTAGTCTCCACGTCTCGGGGCGTGGGGATGAACCCTACAAGCCCAATTTCGTATTTGTGATAAATTGGTAGAAATTGTGCTAGAATCAATAATTAGGGATTAGATTGGGATCGAATTACTACGGATAGCTAGGTATTTATATCAATTGGGATTTGCAAGAGATTGGATCCCAATTTGATAGGAAGCCCTAGAAATCCGAATTGGGTTGGAGTCGGATTTCCGAAGTATCGGTTTGCAAGAGATTGGACCGATACTAGGACCTCCGGTTGCGATTCCGTGCCGATACCCGTTTGCAAGAGATTGGACGGGTAGGAACTATCCCAATTTAGATTGTGGACCGAGTTTGCAAGAGATTGGGCTCGGTGCGCAATTGGACGATGATGTTGATCCTAATGCTAGCTTCCCTAGGCTAGGGTTTGCAAGAGATTGGACCCAAGCCTAGGATAGCTATAGACCGGCAACAGCGCGAGTGCGTGAGCTTGGTTCCACATTTAGTTGCAACTAGTTCATCCAAATTCTCATACTAGCGATTTCGATACCGGCGAACCACACTTATGAAATACGGTGAGTAGTGGGGATTCCCCTTTCCCTAGACGTTCTTTATTAGATTTGATATTTCGCAAAGTTTTTCTGACGATTGTGACAGGATCGCCCAAGGCAATTATCTCTCTCTGTTCCTAAATAGCCAGGTGGATCAGGAGCAAGCACGGTCATTCGTCCTCCCTGTGTTCGATACCCGCTCGCCGCTATACCGTGCGCTTGCGGTAAAACTACAACCGTCGCCTCGGGACGTGTATCCGGGGTGCGATCAAGTTTTTGGCGCCGTTGCCGGGGAGGCGATTGCATTTGATTCTTTTTCACCCTAGCTATTCTTCTTCTTTTTTATTATTATCATTATCTTTATTTCTTATTTCTTGCCTAACCCTTCCACGGTATTAAACATTTCTTTGAAACTCTGTTTCCCCTGTGCATGTACACGAGATCTACGGCGGACCCAGAAGGCTTATTATTTGATCCCGAGATCGAACGTACCGCGCGGAGACTTAGAGCGGAAAAGAGACAAGATCCGGAAGGGAGGTATATGACCAACCGGGAAACTCCTGAAGAATTGGCGGCAAGGATGGCAAGGATAATCTCTATTCGAGATAGGCTTCGGCCTAAGACTTCTTCTACCACCTCGTCCATTGCCATGCCGGGGTTGGCGGCCGACAAGAACTTCGAGCTAAAGACTGGATTGGTGGTGTTGATGCAACAAGACCCGTTTCATGGGAACGCACATGAGAACCCCCACTACCACATCCAACTATTCTTGTCAAAGTGCGCCACATTTCAGATGCCAGGGGTCTCCGACGACGCTATCAGACTGCGCCTCTTCCCCTTCACGCTTAAGGACAAGGCACTCTATTGGTTGAGGACGCAAGCTGACGGAGTCTTCACTACTTGGGACGAGTTGGCGAGCGCATTTATTGACAAATTCTATCCGCCATCCAAGACGGTGAAGATCCGGAGCGCTCTCATGTCCTTCAAGCAAGGACCACAGGAGACGCTCTATGAAGCTTGGGAGCGATTTAAGGATTTACAGCACCAATGCCCGCACCACAGTATAGAGGACTGGGAGCTAGTTCATAGCTTCTACAACGGTCTCCAACCGGGGACCAAACAAATTATTGATGCCGCGGCAAATGGCGCAATCTTGTCAAAGACTCCCGAGGAAGCTACGGCCCTAATTGAGGAGATGGCCTCAAATAACCAACAATGGGGCGATGAGCGAGGACACTCCACATCCTCCTTAAAGCCAACTAGCATCTACGAGGCGAAGGCCGTAGCAGAGCTCACGAGCAAATTTGATTCTCTCCACAAGGTGGTGGAGAGATTGGAGAAATATATCACGGAACCCCAAGGAAGCCCATCCACCTCCGCACCGACCAACCAAATGTGTGATTGGCAAGACCAATCTCAAGTCATGTACTCGGGAGGAGAGCAAGGAGAAGGATCCTTGGAGCAAATACAATATGTTGCGGGGAACCAAGGGTATTGGTCCAATCCGGCCGCAAGAAATCATCCGGGATTCTCCTACGCCAACAATGAAGGAGCCTTGAACCCGCCACAACCACCGCCTCAACAAGCTCGACCACCACCACCCCAACAACAAAACTATCCACCGAGGGGGCCTCCGCAACAAAACTTTCCACCAAAGCAACAAGTCCCACCGTATAGGCCTCCCGGATACAACCAAGGGTGGAGGAATCAAAATCAAAACCCTCCACAAGCTCCTCAACGAACCGACTTCGAATCTAGAGTGGACGCGTTCATGGTCGAGCAAAATAAGGTGAATGCTACTTTGAAGGCGGGGCAAGAATCTCTCAATACCGTAGTGGCTCAAATATCGGAGCAATTAGCGTTGCTCAACCGGAACACTCAAAGATTGCCGGCGCAACCGGAGCAAAACCCACGGGGCAACACGGGCCACATCAACGCCGTAGTTGCCGTCACTACTAGAGGCGGGAAGGACACCACCCACGCCATGATTCCTATTGAGGAGGCCGTGGAGGAAAGTTTGGAGCCGGTTGAGCCGATAGTCGAGATTGAAAAGGAGAAGGAGCCACGAGACAAGGAGAAATCTAGGGCGGAGCAATTAATTGAGGAGAGGCGCTTCATGCCACCGGTCCCATTCCCCCAAAGACTAGCGAAAGCGAAAATGGAAAAAAGGCTAGCGAAATTCCTCGAGTATCTAAGGGGAGTTAGCCTCAATATTCCCTTCCTCGACGCCATCGTCGAGATCCCAACGTATGCTAAATTCTTGAAGGACTTGATTTCGGGGAGGAAGAGGAAGGAGAAGATAATGCTAGCCGAGGAGGGCTCTTGGTTCACCAAGAGAGAGAAGGAGCCGGCAAAATTTAAGGATCCGGGGAGTTTTCAGATTCCTTGCACCTTGGGCGGCGTGCCTCTTCAAAAGGCGTTGGTCGATCTTGGGGCTAGCGTGAGTCTCATGCCCCTCTCCATGTTCTTAAAGCTTAACACCGGGACAAAGTTGAAGCCCACCGACATGCGCATTCAATTAGCCGATGGCCGGATAACAAGGCCGGTGGGGATTGCCGAGGACATCCCACTTCAAGTCCCGGGTGGGATATGCTTACCATGTGACTTCGTCATCATGGACATTAAGGAGGAGGGAGACACCTCATTGATACTTGGATGCCCCTTCCTCGCCACCGCCGGAGTCATCGTCGACGTGCGCGAAGGTACACTTACTTTAAACGTCGGCAACATCGAGGTGGAGCTCCACATGCCTAAGGCAATGAAACACATGCCTTACCACGAGGAGCTCGATTACATGGACCTCCTTGATGAGGTGATAGAGGAGGCGATTCCTCATTCAATTGGTGCCCTCTTTGATGAAGGCCCGGATTTAGGCCGAGTTGAAAAGATTGAAGACGATTCCCCCGACTTCTCCGCTGATGAAGATGAAGGCGACGCTGATGTCGCGAGGATTCGAGAGCTCTGCAAGCTCTCGAAATTAAAGTCTCCAAAGAAAGCCCCGCCGGCACGGAAATCGGCATCGCCGGTTAAGCCGTTGACCGGGGCAAATGCTAGCTTGGGGGAGCCTCCCCCCAACACCATTCGGGACAAGAGACCTCTGAGGGAGACCGCTACGCCGCCACGTCCAAATCCAAGCGCGCTCCCCGGGAAGTTTGACGGGTGCATCTCATATGCACCAAACATCCCGCATTGATTGAAAACTATAGGGGGTCGAGCTCACGACCTAAAACGAGCGCTTGTCGGGAGGCAACCCGACGGTTTTTGCTTTATTTTTTATCTTTTTTCTTTATTTTCGTTTAGAAATTTTTAGTATTTTGAGTCACCCGACCAAAAATTTTGTGATAACGGGTCCTATTTTTCTTGACAGGAGAGAAGATAGGTAGATCATCATGAGGAGGATGAACGAGACGATGAGGAGCGCCCCAAGAAGGCGTTCGACGCTTAGGAGGAGCATGAAATCGACTGGAGAAGGAAAGACGGAGTTTAGAGCCCAAACGAAGACAAACAGCAGAATACAAGGCTCACTCGGCCGAGTATACTAGTCACTCGGCCGAGTCCAGAAGTTCGTCCGGCCGAGCCGCTCACGAACGAGGGAAGTCTGCTGTACCCAACTCTCTGTTTATTTTCTTGATTTCGATATAACTGCTACTCGGCCGAGTACATATATTCACTCGGCCGAGTAAAACGGATACCCTCCTAGGGCGAGTCTTGCCGAGTAGCTTGAGTCACTCGGCCGAATGGACTTACTCCACTCGGCCGAGGCTGGCAAAGCCACTCGGCCGAAGCGATATCGGGGAGAAAATTTCTATTGCCTCGCTCGGCCAAGTGACCACGTCACTCGGCCGAGTCGTAACTTTCTATTATATAAGTGACGAAGGGGCGCGGATTTCGAAATCTAAATTCCCAAATCCGCCCGCGCCCCTTCGCCTACCCTCGCCCGATTTCCCTTCGCCCAACCCTCACTCGCCCGACCACACCCGCGCGCGCCGCCGCTCGGCCAGCCACCGCCGGCCGACCGACGCCGCGCCCCGCCCGAGTCGCCGCCGGCGGCCTCGTCTCCGATCGCCTCCGGTATAGCTCGATTTGCCCATTTTCTTCTCTTTTTGCGTAGTTTTCGAGGATCCGTGTATTAATCGAACCCCTAACCCGAATCAATTCCCATATCTATCTGTTATACCCCTATTGCTCCATACATTTTGATTATTACTCGCTGATATCGCTTTTCCATGCGCAGGTTGCTTTTTGGAGCTTAGGGGAGCTCAGGGGAGCTTCTACGGGCTGTTTTGGATTTCGTGGAGGCGCGGACTTCGCACGCTTCCACCGCTTAGCACTCGCGGCGTGTTTTGGTACACTCTTTCCACTCTTTTTGCACACGCTGCACTTTTTCACTTTTCGGCGCGCTCGGGGCCGATATGCCGCCCCGGACACGGCCTCGGACGAGGAGACCTTCCGCTAAGCGGAAGAGGTCGGATGACGCCGGCCCCGCCCACGAGGCGGAAGAGTCTCCTCCTCCTTCCCCCGCACACCCCGCACAGCCTGCAGGCCCCGCAGACCCCGCACAGCCTGCAGCGCACCCACAGCCCGCACAGCCTCTCCCTGCCGATCCACAGCCACCACCACCGGCCCCACTGGTCGGGCCGCTCGGGATTACGTTCCAAGACGACGCACACCGCGCCGTCTTCGAGCGTATCTCCCAGCGCTCGATCTCGACCTCACACTGAGGCCCGGCCCACATTTCCAGGCGCGGCACCTTTCGTCCCCTTCCCTGTTGAGCCCGTTACATACTCCACTCGCGTACGCCAGCCTCGCCCTGCGCAGCCCCGACAGGTGCGTCCCTCTGCATCGCCCCCGCCCGACACTGTACTGCAGAGCATTCGTGCTCTTGAGTTGGCGGTGGGCGGTCTTAGAGGTGACCTTAGGACCCTGTCCGCCACCGTCTCCGCGATGGCTGGACGCTTTGACCTGATCCCTCACATCCACTACTGCCTGACACAGATCTTAGAGCGTCTTCCGCGCGTACCCCCGCCCACCCAGCAGGTTCCCACACACCCTCCCACACACACTAGACCTGCTTCCACTTCCACTTCCACTTCCATGCCCACCCCAGCTCAGCAGCCTATCCAGCCTACACCACCACCACCACCCCCCTCCGCCTCAGGACGGAGACGGCGCGGCACCGCCTTCTTAGGCACTCTTGATGCCTTTATCCATTCCTGCCGTTGTGCTGCCCGTCTCTGCTGGGTCCTGATGCACTTTTGTACACCCCCCCTCCCCTCACTTATTTTGGGATTATATTTTCGATCATATCTATTTGTGCTTATCGTATCATATTTACCTGGGATTCTCATTTTGATCACATCTATATATATCTTTTTGGGAGAGAGGGAGAGTTTTTTTTTGGTGCCTCATTTATTTTCATATCACTCCTATCTGTGCATGCATCATTTCCGCATCATATTTTCATTTCCTTTTTTTTTCCTTTCATTACCTTTTTTTCTACCCATCATGCATGCATCCTCACTTGCCCCTCACATTACTTCTCTCTCTGTGCGCCACACTTTGCACATTGAGGACACTGTGCCGTTTAGCTTGGGGGAGTGAGTTCTCACTTTCTTTTTTCGATTTGCCACCTTCATTTTCAGTTTTTCACACCGCTTTTCACTTTTGCACTCATTTTTCATTATTTTTCTTTTATTTTGCCATGCATCACGTTTTCCTTACTTTCCTATGTGCCGCATTGCATAGTTCTATTTTCCTTTTATCTTTACTTCCTTCTTTTTCATCTCATGCTAGAGATGAATTTTCTGTGATGATGTCCACGTGGAGTTAGCTTATTCTATATGCATGCTATATTTGTCGTGTCTTAGACTTCATTTCTGATATCATATGCTATGACTTGCTTTGCAATTAGGAGTAGTAACCCACATTTTTTTTCCCTCATGAAAATGGATGAAATTTTATTATTAGCTGAGCCTGAATATTCATATGTATGCTATCACAGAAAACACACCAAGATTCACGCATTGAATGCCTATGTCTGGAGTACTGACTTCTTTTCCTTTATCACTTCTATATGCATGAATTGTACACTTCACTTCCGGATGATTGAATGATGATTAGCTAAGATATATCTGGATTAGTTAGCTTTTTTGTGATCGAAACTGAGTAGATTAGATTACCCCGCTGAAGTTGTCGTGCATGTCTTATAGAGTGAGCCGAGAGTTATATTTATTTCTTTCTCCACAAATCTTGAACATCATTTCTCTACTTTTAAAGATCATTGGTGAATCTCCCCTTAGCGACTCTATTTTATGGCATTTCCCCCGCTATTAATTCCTAGCTCCAAACCTCTCATTCTGAAAAAAAAAACAATAATAAAAAGAGAGGAGAACATTCTTGTATATCATTATCTCTCTTTGAGTTGGGATCATTGTATATATCTTATAAAATAAAAAAAAAAGAGAGAGAAAAGAGGAAAAATCCTCAATAAAAGATCCCATCTCGCTTACTTTCTTTCTTCTTTCTCTTCCTTGCCTTTGGAGCTATATAAAAACGGGGATGTAAATATCTTTGTGCCACCACGCTTTTAGATAAGCTTGGGGGAGGAGATCCATTGATGTGTGAGAGAGCGACTACTTGACATTGCACGACAACCTAGGCTAAGTAATATTCTATACTCGGTGAGATTGTTTCTAGCTTTACGAAATCCAGAAATCTAAGCCTAGCATTCATTTCATGAAATCCATACTTTTCTATTCTCTCTATTCTATGATGTGATACTCTTATACTCCAGATAGAAAGCGTTCAATTGAAAAGTGTGTGATCTGAGATTTGTATACCGCTTTAGATGATTCAGGCGATGTTAATTTTAAAATCATTCCGTTTTTCATGATTATACCGTTGTTCGTGGGTTTTCTATTTTCTACTTGCACTATTCTACTATGATATCAAAATGAGATTCTTTGACATGTATTTCTCACTCGGTGCATGCTATAAGAGTAGGTGAAACCCACGTCCTGAGAAAATGATCTAGCATCCTACCTATTCTTTCTTTCTTTCTTTATTTTCGTTTGGTTTTCATTCTTCTTCGTTTTTCATTTTTTTCGTTTTTCGCCGTTTTCGTTTTCCGAATCCACCGGGTTCGCTTTTTACTTATCTTCCTCGAGGACGAGTAAGAGGCAAGCTTGGGGGATTTTGATCACTCCTTATTTTACACCCTTTTCCGCATGTTTGCATGCCATTTTGATCGCCCAAATCATGTATTTTCACGATATATTGACGATATTGCGATGCTTTTCACGATTTGTTGTTTTTGTCGCATTTCAGGTGATTTGGCGCGATTTGGAGTGATCATGAGATGCGCTCATGATAGACGGCCACCGACGACCTCCCCGAGGGGTATTTTGCTGTTGGAGAGGAGCGGAAGAAGAATGGACGTCGCCGGAGCGACGAGGAGGCCAAAACGATCAGTTTGGGCATTTTTTGTGTCCCACTCGGCCGAGTGGAGGAGCCACTCGGCCGACCAGCGAGACACTGCTCGGCCGACCCGTTCAGTCACGATTTCCATGTGTACTCGGCCGAGCGACGGAGACCACATCGGCCGAGTGACGATACCACGTCCGCCCGAGTGGCGCCCAGACGAAGCCCCTCCAGAATATCGAAGTTACTGTTTTTCGGCCATCTGAGCTTCAGAAGACCCACTCGGCCGAGTGGATTATTACGTCCGCCCGAGTGCCTTGAAGCCATCGGCCGAGTGACTACAACTCACTCGGCCGAGCCGCCCCCGAGCTGAAGACCCCTGAAGCCCCCGACTTACTGGAAAAATGACAGGGTTTTCACTCGGCCGAGCGACTTTTGTCACTCGGCCGAGTGCGATGCGCTGCCTGTAGCGAAATTTGCGGAAAACAGGCTGTGCAGGGGCATTTTGGTCAGGATTTTTAGACGATTTTTGGGGCTATTTAAGCTCTGTTTTTACCCTAGTTTAGGGAGCCATCTCTCAGATTTTTTGCAGCTTTTTGGAGTCTACTTTTTAGCTTTATTAATTGTGATTGGAGAAGAGAAAAACTTGGATTTTTGTTGGGTTAATTGAAGATCTACATTGGTTTGCATTTCTCTTCCCCAAAAAACTCTATTTTTATTGTTTATATCATTGTTGTGATGAATTCCATTGCCTATTTCATTGATTATTTTTGTGCTATTGCTATGATTTGTGAGTAGTCTCCACGTCTCGGGGCGTGGGGATGAACCCTACAAGCCCAATTTCGTATTTGTGATAAATTGGTAGAAATTGTGCTAGAATCAATAATTAGGGATTAGATTGGGATCGAATTACTACGGATAGCTAGGTATTTATATCAATTGGGATTTGCAAGAGATTGGATCCCAATTTGATAGGAAGCCCTAGAAATCCGAATTGGGTTGGAGTCGGATTTCCGAAGTATCGGTTTGCAAGAGATTGGACCGATACTAGGACCTCCGGTTGCGATTCCGTGCCGATACCCGTTTGCAAGAGATTGGACGGGTAGGAACTATCCCAATTTAGATTGTGGACCGAGTTTGCAAGAGATTGGGCTCGGTGCGCAATTGGACGATGATGTTGATCCTAATGCTAGCTTCCCTAGGCTAGGGTTTGCAAGAGATTGGACCCAAGACTAGGATAGCTATAGACCGGCAACAGCGCGAGTGCGTGAGCTTGGTTCCACATTTAGTTGCAACTAGTTCATCCAAATTCTCATACTAGCGATTTCGATACCGGCGAACCACACTTATGAAATACGGTGAGTAGTGGGGATTCCCCTTTCCCTAGACGTTCTTTATTTGATTTGATATTTCGCAAAGTTTGTCTGACGATTGTGACAGGATCGCCCAAGGCAATTATCTCTATCTGTTCCTAAATAGCCAGGTGGATCAGGAGCAAGAACGGTCATTCGTCCTCCCTGTGTTCGATACCCGCTCGCCGCTATACCGTGCGCTTGCGGTAAAACTACAACCGTCGCCTCGGGACGTGTATCCGGGGTGCGATCAGTTTGCTACAACCCACAGGCCCCACCTCCCTTTCCATAGATGTCATGGACCTTATGAGGATGTTGCATACTCATGGCCAGCACCACTGGGGTTGGCTGCACGGACCTTTTGCTGCAGATTACATGGTGCTTCTGAGCCCCACTCGGACCCACATTGGACCCGCAGGAGGGGAGTGGAGACCAAAGATGGGCCTCCTCATCCCAGCTGCGTACGTGCTTGAGCCCGAGGGCGCTCCTCTGTACCCAGAGATCCCAATCCCTCAGCCTGAACCAGATCTGATCCCTGCTCCCGACACTTCTATCCACACTTCTGTCAGTGTCGAGAGCACCCTAGCTGAGACCACCACTACCACATCATCCACCTCCTCCACCTCCCCCACCACAGGGTGGTGTTGGTGATCCACCACCTGCTTAGGCACACACTTGATGCCTCTCATATTTTTGCCGTTGCTGTGATCGATATCATCTTTTCTGCCGATTTTGCACCCCTCCTCCCCACACATTTTGCTCACTTTTTGTTTAGATTTGTCTATATCATCCTTTGAGAGGGGAGGTATTTCTGGGACCGTTATATTGCACCACTTTGATCTTTGCACTCATCACTTGCATTTCCATCCCATTTTCTTTCATTTCACCCTTTATCATGAATGCATTCTCATCCTCCCGCCCCTATCATATTTCTCCTTATGCCACACTTAGCACATTAAGGACACTGTGCAGTTTAGTTTGGGGGAGTGAGTGTCTCACGCACTTTTTGTTTTGTTCATTTTTATCTTCATTTTTTTCCACCTTTCTTTATTTTCCACTTGTTTTCACCCACTTTTTCATATTTTTCCTCATGCATCACGTTTTCTTACTTTTGTGTGTGCTGCATATGTATAGTAGTTCTTATTTTTCCTTTATCATTATTTCTTTTATCCTTTATGCTAGAGATGAATCTTCTGTGATGATGGTGACTTGGAGCTAGCTTACTTTCATATGCATATTCTCTTGCTATGTCATCATTTTTATTTCAGATATCATATGCTATATGTTGCCATGCATTCGAGAATAGTAACCTGCATCTTTATTATATGATTGTGAATGAAATTCTACCATTAGTTGAGTCTGAAAATTTATATTGTATACTTTTCATAGAAAACACACCAAGCTTCACGCATTGATTGCCTATGTTTGGAGTACTACTTTGTTGTCTGCCATCACTTCTATTTGCATGAAATTGTACGCTCAACTTCCCGGTTGATTGAATGTATACCTTTTTGATATAACTGGATTAGTTTACTTTCTTAATTCAAACTGAGTAGATTACATTACCCTGCTGAAAGTTGTCTTGAACATCCAAAAGAGTGAACTGAGCGTTGAATATTTTTCTTTCTTCACATATCTTGAACTTCATTTCTATACTTAAAATCATTGGTGAGTCTCCCTTTAGCAAATCTTATATTGGCATCTCCCCATTGCTATAAAGTACAAGATCCAATACCCCAAAATCAAAAGAAAAAGAATACATGAATATCTCTCTATCTTTGATTCGGGATTGTTATTGTGTATATTAAAAAAGAGAGAGAAAAAAAGAGAAAAGAAAAACAAAAAGAAGTTCGACTATATATTCCCCATCCCATTTCTTTATTTCTTTCTTTCTTTCTTCCTTTGTTATTTTTTATTTTTCTTGGAGCTTAAAAAAATGGGGAAAAGTCGTATTGCACTATTTGATGCCACCACGCTTATAGATAAGCTTATGGGAGACGATCCAATGATGTATGAGAGAGTGACCACTTGTCTATGCATGACGACCTACGCTAGGTAATTTTCTATACTCAGGGAAATTACTAGGAGTATTACGAAGTCCACGAATTGAAATTTGGCATGCATTTCATGAATACCATTTCTTTCTATTCTTATTGCTCCATAATGTGTGATGCCTCTTATACTCCAAGTAGAAAGCGATCAATTGAAAAGTGTGCAATCTATGATTATGTATATTACTTTGGATGCCTCAGACGGCGCTAATTCTAGAATGATTTCATGTTTCATATCGTTTTGATATTCTTGGTTTCTATATCAATGCATTTATATATGATCATGATATCGAGATAAAAATCTTTGGCATGTTTTTATTCGTCGTGTGCTATTTGAGTAAGCAGCTCCACGTCCTGAGAAAATGATCTAGCACATCCCTCTTCATTTTCTATTTTATCTTCTCCTTCCTTTTTCCTTATTTTTACCCGCCGGGTTCGCCTTTTTACTCATCTTCCTCGAGGACGAGTAAGAGGAAAGCTTGGGGGATTTTGATCGCTCCTTTTGCATGTCATTTCGATAGCCCATATTGCATTTTTCACGATTATTCGACGATATCATGATGCTTTTCACTATTTCTTGTTTTTGTCGGATTTCAAGAAATACGGAGCGATCTGGAGCATAAATGAGATCAGGGGACTTTCACGCACGTTGGGGCATTGCCCGTGCCCCTATTAAGGAGCTAGCAGTGCTAGATGATGAGCAGAAGAAGAAAAAGTTCGATAGAATCGACGAGGAGGTGAGGAGGAGAAGATAGGACTCCAGAAACATCCCACTCGGCTGAGCAGACAGCTCACTCGGTCGAGTGAAGGAACGCACTCGACCGAGTAAAACGGATACGATAGCACTTAGAGTCAAAGTCCACTCGAGCGAGTGAAAGATCTCACTCGACCTAGTGAAGAAGTACCTCCCGAGTATGATAGGGTTTTCCTTCTGAGATCTCAGCCGACTCTCTGTAGTTTGAAGAAGACTCACTCGGCCGAGTGAGAAGCCCACTTGACCGAGTGACTAACTCCACTCGGCTGAGTGGCGCAGAGTGACAGACCCCCCAAAACCCCAATCTCTCTGTTTTTCTTTGGGTCCGTCACTCGGCCGAATGACATGTTCCACTCGGCCGAGTGGCGTAGTCTGCCTGTATCGCGAATTAGGGCTATAGGTTGCGCCAGGGGCAAATCTTTCAGCATTTTCTGGCCGACTTTGGCTTGTATTTAAGCTAGTTTTCTTCCTAGTTTTAAGGGAGACCTGAAATTAATTTTAGAGCATTATTCTAATTGAAATTCTCAGCTGGAGATTTAAGATTGGAGATTTAGTTTGTTCTTTCTAAAATTTCCTGTTTTTGTGAATTGTATTCTCTCAACTATGAATTGCTATATGTTTTTATTCATTTATTCTGTGATTGTCATGATTAATTGCGAGTAGTTCCGCTGTTCTAGGGCATGGTGATGAACCCTTATGGTTCCGATTTTAGACTTGTGATGAATGAATAAATATGTTGCTAGGATTGATAGGTGGTTGGGTTATGAATGATTTACTACGAGTAGCTAGAAATTTCCATCGATTGGAATTTGCAAGAGATTGAGTTTCAATCGATGGGAAGGCCTGATATTCGATTTAGGTTTATAATCGAGATTCTCTAGACTTGGTTTGCAAGAGATTGGACCAAAGCTAGGATTTTTATTACAAATCTATACTCATATTCGCTTGCAAGAGATTGGGCGAATACGAACCATCATAACCTAGGTCGTAACTCGAGTTTGCACGAGAATGGGCTCGAGGTGCGATTGGACGATGATGTTGATCTTTATGCTAGCGGCTTATGTTAGGGTTTGCACGAGAGTGGGCCCTAATCTAGGTTGCTATAGACTGGCAATAGCGCGAGAGCCGGAGCTTGGTTCTTTATTCAGTTACGACTAGTTCACCTCAATTCAAGCCTTGCAACATTGAGATTCATGATTCACAAAGATAAATAACGATCCGTAGTGGGGATTCCCTGGCACTTGATGCTTTTATTATATAGAATTCAAATTGTTAATTGAACGACTGTGACTAAATTCTCGAAACGATTCCATTCTAACACCGATAGTTAGGTGATTAAAATAGAATACCGTCATTTGTCATCCCTGTGTTCGATACCCGCTCGCCACTACACCCTGCGCTTGCGATAAGACTATAATCATTTTTTAGGTATATATCCAGGCACGATTAATATACACCATCACAAGCAGCTAAAACTCGGTAGCCTCCGGGTCAAACTCAGGCTCCTCATACACGGGGGCAACTTCCTTGATTAGGTCGTCATCAGTCGGTGCCATAAATAGAACCGTAGGTAAGTCACAACAATTCTAAATATAGAAAAGAAGCCGTGCACAAGTATAACAAAAGCAACTACGTTCAAGCAGACCAGAGTGAAAAGTACTGAGCAATAACTGTACACTGCTGAGTAGTAAAGGTAAACAAAACTGAAAGGAGAGAACAACTGTACTGTGGTAGTGCAAGTGTAAAGCAGGCTAAGCAAGTGAAACATGCTACTGCGGTAGCTAAAAGTACGACAAGTAAAGAAATGTGAATGCGCAGGTGTAGTAGGTAAAGTGCATATACTGCAAAGAAGTGATCATGCAAGCTACACTAGAACTATGTGACTCAAGTCGGGGAGTATAATATATGTCCATTGAGTTCATCTCTTACCCGAGTGCGTTTACCCAGACGAATGCCGAAATACAGGTAGCTAGACATGATGCTAACACAACAGAATATTTATGTTTGCCGAAACACAGGCAGCTAGACAGGATGTCAAAACCCAGGTAGCTAGACATGTAGATGAACTCTAGTCACTCCCACATTCTCTCAAACTATGAGTTGCCCTAAAAAGCCCAATGAAGTATCAAGTGTTATACGGGATGTTTCACAAGATGTTCCATACGGTGTATCACATAATGCCAGTAAAACCAAGACCATTGGTTGACTTTCTTATTGAAAACTAGAAAGTAGGAACTCATTCCAAAGCAGACTTTGCCAAATCACAGTGGATGCTAAGGAATTAGAGGATAAAGACAAGTCCAACATTTGGTATGTCGATTCCATGCTTCAAGCATGTTGTAGTGTTGTTTAGCACACAATTTACCCAAGTTGATGGTTGTGTGCTACAACCACCAAAGTTGAAAGTTAACAATGTAATCTGTAGTTGATTACTTTCCTATTAGATTAGGTTTCTAGCTCGGTTCAAGTCAAATAGCCGTTCTGAGGCTATAAGTTGTGTTCTTAAGTTCGTTCGAGTACACTAGCTAATTTTCGAAATCTAGAATTTTTCGTGACTTACTAATTTCGAGGTTGTGGTAGAAAGCTGGGACTAGATCTAGGTCTTCCACAGAGGTTGGTGCATAAGAATTGTTACCAGCAATCACAAGAAATACTCAGTTAAAGAATACACTTATTTTCTATCTAATTAACTTGATCGTTTCGATTTTATAAATGATTGAAACGGTGTTGAAAAACATTCTAAATTTTTATATAGGCTACATATGAAGAAAATAATTTTACAGTAGGAGGAAATATTTTTCAGAAGCTTCTGGTAATTTTTATAATTTTTAAAAGCTTAAAATCAATTTAAAACCTAATTTTAATTAGGTAACGTGTTTATTCAACAATTTCTTTTAGGTGCAATACTAATCAGAAAGTTGCAAGTGAGCTGTCAAAATGACCGTCTCGAAGAGTACTACAACATATAATTTTCTCACGTATCAGTTTACGTGAAAATATCTAGTTATGGATTTTCAAGTGAAAACGACGTATTTAAGTTTTATGCTTAAAATTTATTCTGGAAAAATTATTCATCTGATTGAGATGAAACTTATGCCATTGGGTCCAGAACGTCATTTCTGATTTTCTGGATCTGGCCTTGTATTTTTCCGACCATTATATAATTAATTATCAATTGTTTTATCAAAAAACCCCATATAATATAATAATTAATACGCTCAATATACGTTCATACGTATTCGTATATAACAAAAATACGTTACAAAATTTATTTACCGTACGTTCACTCTTCATGCACATGCAGCGGGGGTTGGCGGGGTCGCTCTGTCCTCTCGGACGGCGGCGGGGGGCTTGGCGGAGAGGCGGTCGACGACAACGAGGGCGACGAAGGGCCGGTGGCGATGAGTGCAGAGGACGTCGTATGGCTTTGAAGAGCGGGAGGCACTCGTCAAAGCTGGGGGCTTCGAGGTTGAGGTGAGGGCGACGGAGACGGTGGACGAGGTGATCGGGGGGACGGCAGAGGAGGGTCGGGCTTGGAGAGCGTCGCTCCTGTCAACGGCGACAGTCAGAGAAGAGGGCGAGGGGAATGGGGAGTGACATCACATTCGTTTGCACAATAAAAATGGGACGGGGATACCATGATTACATATTTGTAAACCGCAAGTGCACGGTGTCGAAATGTGGCTTGTGGGTCGAACACGAGGATGCGTATGTTGTGCTTGTTAACAATCAGGAACCGGATCACCCAATGGGTGAGCTAGCCCTATCGCTTGGTGGTTGTCACGATATTAAACTATGGAAAGGTGTAATATATAAAAAGGAAACCTAGGACTTTGGCTTCTGCCCTATCATGAGTTCTCAGTATTACGACCGACGGATAGGAATGTAATCGGATTCTAGGGTTTAGGGTCGATGCCCAGGATGATACGCTAGTTCTACCCGGGATCGGACGACGGGCATTTCCATGTCCAACACCGACCGACTCCGGGAGCACTGATCACTCCTTATTTTACACCTTTTTCCCGCATGTTTGCATGCCATTTAGATCGCCCAAATCATGTTTTTCACGATATATTGATGATATTGCGATGCTTTTCACGATTTGTTGTTTTTGTCGCATTTCAGGTGATTTGGCACGATTTGGAGTGATCTCGAGATGCGCTTACTTTAGACGGTCACCGACGACCTCCCCGAGGGGTATTTTGCTGTTGGAGAGGAGCGGAAGAAGAATGAACGTCGCAGGAGCGACGAGGAGGCCAAAATAAGCAGATTGGGCATGTTTTGTGTCCCACTCGGCCGAGTGGAGGAGCCACTCGGCCGACCAGCGAGACACCGCTCGGCCGACCAGATCAGACACGATTTACCTGTGCACTCGGCCGAGCGACGGAGACCACATCGGCCGAGTGAAGACATCACGTCCGCCCGAGTGGCGCCCAGACGAAGCCCTTCAAAAATCTCCAAGTTTCTGTTTTTCGGCTGCCTGAGCTTCAGAAGACCCACTCGGCCGAGTGGAGAATCCTGTCCGCCCGAGTACAATGAAGCCATCGGCCGAGTGACGACAACTCACTCGGCCGAGCCGCCCCCGAAGTAGAGACCCCTGAAGGCCCCGTCTTACTGGAAAATTACAGGGTTTCTTACTCGGCCGAGCGACTTCTGTCACTCGGCCGAGTGCGACGCGCTGCCTGTAGCGAAAATTGCGGAAAACAGGCTGCGCAGGGGTATATTGGTCATAGTTTTTGGACGATTTTGGGGGCTATTTAACCCCTGTTTTTACCCTAGTTTTAGAGAGCTTCTCCTTAGATTTTTTGCAGCTTTTTAGATTAGCTTTTTAGTTTTATTCTTGAGATTGGAGAGGAGAAAAAGTTTGATTTTTGTTGGATTAATTGAAGAACTCCATTGGTTTGTCTTTCTCTTCTCTAAAAATTCTATTTTTTATTGCATATCTCAATATTGTGATGAATTCAATTTCTTATTTCATTGATTATATTTGTGATCTTGCTATGAATTTTGAGTAGTCGCCACGTCTTGGGGCGTGGGGATGAACCCTACAAGCCCAACTTCATATTTGTGATGAATTAGTAGAAATCTTGCTAGAATTGATATCTAGGGATTAGGTTGGGATCAATTTACTACGGTTAGCTAGGAGTTCATACCGATCGGGATTTGCAAGATATTGGATCCCGACTCGATAGGAAACCCTAGAAATCCGAATTGGGTTGGAATCGAATTTCCGTAGTATCGGTTTGCAAGAGATTGGACCGATACTAGGGTTTCCGGTTGCAATTCTGTGCCAATACCCGTTTGCAAGAGATTGGACGGGTAGGAACTATCCTAATCTAGATCGCGAGCCGAGTTTGCAAGAGATTGGGCTCGGTGCGCGATTGGACGATGATGTTGATCCTAATGCTAGCTTTCCTAGGCTAGGGTTTGCAAGAGATTGGACCCAAACCTAGGATAGCTATAGACCGGCAACAACGCGAGAGCGTGAGCTTGGTTCTACATTCAGTTGCAACTAGTCCATCCAAAATCTCGAATCCAGCAATTTTGAAACCGACGAACCACATTTATGAGATACTGTGAGTAGCGGGGATTCCCCATTCCCTAGACGTTCTTTATTTGATTTGATATTTCCGCACTTTGTCTGACGATTGTGACAGGATTGCCAAAGGCAAATCTTTCTTCTTGAATAGCCAGGGTGATTGGAACAAGCACAGTCATTCGTCCTCCCTATGTTCGATATCCCGCTCGCTGCTACACCGTGCACTTGCGGTAAAACTACAACCGTTCTTCCGGGTGTACGCCCGGGGTCGATCAAGTTTTTGGCGCCGTTGCCGGGGAGTGCATTTTGACGGTGTTCGTCATCGACCACCCGGTTACTTCTTCTTTCTCTCTTTCTATACTTTCTTCCATTCGCACATTCTCCCTGTATTTTGCATAATGTCTTTGCAGGAAGAATGGAGGATGCAATGTCAACAATAGGACTCAGTCAGGAAGATTATGACTCCTTCATAGACCTCCTTAAGGAGCTTGTCGACGAGGTCCATGCTACCGGAGCTTTCGCTATCGATGTCAAGGACCCCGACGAACAGCTATTTGCTAGTTTCGTGATGGACCAGATCTCCCCGGAGGGGACTATCGGGGGCAATGTCAGAGTTGACGTGATCGACGACAAATTATATTTCGAAAAAGGTGGAACAAGTGTCGAGGATCACTATACTTCGGAAGGATCTTCAGAGCAAATCAACGTTCAGGGAGTTACACCCCATGACACTTACTCTTGCTTCTATGAATCGTCTGATGTGTTTCTTGATTCCAGGAACGAACCGGACCCGATTGAAAACTCTGACGATGCTAGCACAGAATCGGAGCACGCCTATTTCGATGCATTGTCCTCACTAAGTAGTGAGTGTGACTCTTCACAAGAGAGCGCGCCACCTGAACACGAGCTAGACCCAGCCGACAAGGAAGAAGCCGAACTCATGCAAGCTGATGAAGTAGAAGGAGCAGTGCCTCTTCAGGTAGAACTTAAACAATTACCTCCGAATCTAAGGTACGCCTTTTTGGGCAACAAATTAACTTTCCCGGTGATAGTAAACTCCCACCTCACGCCAGACCAACTTGAAAAACTCCTAGACGTTCTTAGGAGCCACAAAGATGTCTTGGGATACACTATCTCCGATCTAAAAGGGATAAGCCCTAGGCTTTGCACGCATAGGATCCATTTGGAGGATACCGACGCCACCTCCATAGAGCCTCAAAGGCGGTTAAACCCGAACATGAAGGAGGTGGTTAAAAAGGAAATCCTAAAATTGCTAGAAGCAGGTATAATTTATCCTATCTCAGATAGTAGATGGGTTAGCCCCGTTCACGTCGTCCCCAAGAAAGGGGGGATGACTGTCATAAAAAATGAAAAAGGTGAGCCCATATCTACGCGCACCGTCACGGGATGGCGAATGTGCATTGACTATAGGAAACTCAATAAAGCTACCCGAAAGGACCATTATCCATTGCCCTTCATTGATCAAATGCTTGAACGACTTGCAAAACATAAATACTTTTGCTATCTAGATGGGTATTCGGGATTCTTCCAAATCCCTTTGCATGAAGATGACCAAGAGAAGACAACTTTCACTTGTCCCTATGGCACCTATGCCTACCGTAGGATGCCGTTTGGCCTTTGTAATGCTCCCGCCACCTTTCAGAGGTGTATGACATCCATATTTTCCGATTACATTGAAAATATTATGGAAGTCTTTATGGATGATTTCTTGGTTTATGGAAGTGAGTTTGACTCTTGTTTGGAAAATCTTACTAAAGTTCTAAAAAGGTGCCAACAAAACAATCTCACTCTCAATTGGGAGAAGTGTCACTTCATGGTCACGGAAGGTATAGTTCTCGGACACCTAGTCTCTTCGAGAGGGATTTAGGTAGATAAAGCAAAGATTGAGGTAATCGAGAAACTCCCTCCTCCTATTAATGTCAAAGGCATTAGAGGCTTCCTTGGTCACGCGGGGTTCTACCGCCGCTTCATCAAGGATTTCGCCTCGATTGCCCGACCACTTACCTCTTTGCTCGCTAAAGATATTCCTTTTATTTTTTCAGGTGAATGCTTACAAGCCTTCAACGCCTTGAAAGAAGCACTAGTCTCCGCGCCCATCATACAACCGCCGGATTGGAGCCTTCCTTTTGAGCTAATGTGCGATGCTAGCGACCAAGCCATTGGAGCGGTATTGGGACAAAGAAAAGATAAGAAGCTTCATGCGATATACTATGCGAGCAAGACATTGGACGACGCGCAGAAAAACTACATAACTACCGAAAAGGAGCTTCTAGCGGTCATCTATTCCATAGAGAAATTTCGCTCCTACCTCCTCAGTTCCAAGGTGATTGTCCACATCGACCATGCGGTATTGAAGTATCTTTTAAACAAGAAGGAGGCCAAACCTCGCTTGATTAGGTGGATACTCTTGTTGCAAGAGTTCGACTTAGAGATCAGAGATAAGAAGGGTACGGACAATGTCGTGGCGGATCATTTATCTAGGCTCATGCGTGACAAGGAGGACGAGAGTTTGCCTATCGACGACACATTCGTGGATGAGAGGCTATATGCCATAAGGACTGGTGAAGTACCTTGGTACGCGGACTTCGTCAATTACTTGGCTTGTGGAATCAAACCGCATGGGATGTCTATGCAACAAAAGAGGAGATTTCTGCATGAGGTCCGTAGCTATTTTTGGGAAGATCCCTACCTTTTCAAGATATGCAAAGATAGTGTCATTCGTAGGTGTGTTTCTAAAGAGGAGGCGACATCCATCATTTTGCATTGCCACGGTCTACCATGCGGAGGACATCATGCCGCCTCTAAAACAACCGCTAAGATCTTGCAGAGCGGATTCTTCTGGCCAACAATGTTTAGGGACACCCACGCTTTTGTGAAGTGGTGCGATAGATGCCAACGGATCGGGAATATCTCCAAGCACAATGAGATGCCGATGAGACCCATCCAAGAAACGAGCTTTTTGATTGTTGGGGAGTAGACTTCATGGGGCCATTTCCGTCGAGCAATGGTAACAAATACATCCTATTGGCCGTTGACTATGTCTCCAAATGGGTGGAAGCAATTGCCACCCCTACTAATGATGCAAGGGTCGTCTCCAAGTTCTTTAAGCAAAATATCTTCCCACGCTTCGGAGTGCCTCGTACCTTGATAAGCGACGGGGGAAGCCACTTCATAGAGAACAAGTTTGAAGCCATGCTAAAGAAGTACGGGGTAAATCATAGGGTTGGCATGGCATATCACCCCCAGACAAGCGGCCAAGTGGAAGTCTCGAATAGAGAAATTAAGCAAATTCTCGAAAAGACGGTGGATCGATCTAGAAAGGATTGGTCAATGAAGCTAAACGATGCTCTATGGGCATATCGCACGGCCTTTCGCACTCCCATAGGCACCACACCGTTCCGGCTCGTTTATGTGAAAGCTTACCACTTACCCGTAGAGTTGGAGCACCGCGCGTATTGGGCCATCAAAACCTTTAATTATGATTACAAGAGTGCGGCGGTGAGGCGACTCTTGGACATCAACGAGCTTGATGAGATAAGAAGAGACGCCTACGAAAGCTCAAGAATTTACAAAGAAAGGACCACGATTCTCCACGATGCCCGCATAACCGTCACGGACTTCAAAGTAGGAGACAAGGTCTTGCTCTATAATTCCCGGCTCCGACTATTTCCCGGTAAGTTGAGGTCACGTTGGTTCGGACCTTTCACCATCAAGCATATACAACCGGGAGGAGCTTTCGAGTTGGAGAGCAAGGACGGTTCCACGTTCAAAGTAAATGGTCAGAGGCTCAAACACTATTCCGAGTGAGTCCCGACAGGCGAAACCAATAGAATATATTTGCTTAAGGGACGGCCGGATGATCTTTCATACCTCCTTGATGAGGTAATTGAGGAGGCGATCCCCCACTCTATTGGCGCTCTATTCGATGAAGATTTCGAGGAAGGCCCGGATTTAGGCCAAAATGAGAAGAAAGATGATTCCCCTGACCTCTCCGCTGAAGATGATGAAGGCGACACTGATGTCGCAAGGATTCGAGAGCTCTGTAAGCTCTCGAAATTAAAGTCTCCAAAGAAAGCTCCTCCGGTACAGAAATCGGCATCACCGGTGAAGCCATTGACCGGAGCAAATGCTAGCTTGGGGGAGCCTCCTCCCAACACTATTCGAGATGGGAGACTACCGAGGGAGAACACGCCGCCACGTCCAAATCCAAACGCGCTCCTCGGAAAGTTTGATGGGTGCATCTCATATGCACCAAACATCCCGCATTGATTGAAAATTATAGGGGATCGAGCTCACGACTTTAAACGAGTGCTTGTCGGGAGGCAACCCGACGGTTTTCGCTTTATTTTCACTTTTTCTTTATTTTCGTTTTAGAAATTTTTAGTGTTTTGAGTCATTCGCCCAAAATTTTTGTGATAACGGGTCCTATTTTTCTTGACAGGAGAGGAGATAGGTAGATCCATCATGAGGAGGATGAACGCGACAATGAGGAGCGCCCCAAGAAGGCGCTCGATGCTTAGGAGGAAGATGGAATCGACTGGAGGAAGAAAGACGGAGTTTAGAGCCCAAACGAAGACAAACAGCAGAACACAAGGCTCACTCGGCCGAGTATACTAGTCACTCGGCCGAGTACATAAGTTCGTCCGGCCGAGCCGCTCACGAACGAGGGAAGTCTTCTGTACCCAACTCTCTGTTTATTTTCCTGATTTCAATATAACTGCTACTCGGCCGAGTATATATTCCCACTCGGCCGAGTAAAACGGATACGCTCCTAGGGCGAGTCTTGCCGAGTAGCTTGAGCCACTCGGCCGAATGGACTTACTCCACTCGGCCGAGGCTGGCAAGGCCACTCGACCGATGCGTAAGCGGGGAGGAATTTCCATTGATTCCACTCGGCCGAGTGACCTAGTCACTCAGCCGAGTCGTAACTTCTGCTATATAAGGGGTCGAGGAGGACACGTTTTTCGAAACGCTGAAACCGATCGCGCCCCCCGACCTTTCAGCTTCCCTCGCCCGCTCGCACCCCTTACTCGCCCGACCGCCGTCGTCGCGCCGCCGCTCGGCCAGCCATCGTCGGCCGACCCCCCGCCGTGACTCGCCCGAGTCGCCGCCGGCGGCCGCCGCTCTGACCACCTCCGGTATCGCCTGATTTGCCTTTTTCTCCTCTTTTTGAGTATTTTTTTAAGGATCCATGTGTTAAACGACCTCCAAACCCAAATCAATTTCTATATCTATCTGTTATACCCCTAATGCTCCATACGTTTTGAATATTACCCGATGATATCTCCATTTCATGCGCAGGGTGTTTTTGGGAGCTAGGGGAGCCCAGGGGAGCTTCTCGGAACTGATTTGAGCTTCGTGGAGGCGCTGAATTCGCACGCTTCCATTGCTGAGCACTCGCGGCGTGTCTGGGTATACTCCTTCCACTCTTTTACACACACCGCACTTTTTACACTTTTCGGCGCGCTCGGGGCCGATATGCCGCCCCGGACATGGCCGCGGTCGAAGAGAGCTTCCGCCAAGCGGAAGCGGTCGGATGATGCCGGCCCCTCCCACGAGTTGGAGGACTCTCCTCCACCGTCTCCCACACACGCCATCCACCCAGCACAGCCTGCAGGCCCCGCACACCCCGCACAGCCTGCAGTGCACCCACAGCCCGCACAGCCTCTCCCTGCCGCTGCACAGCCACCACCTCCGGCTCCACTGGTCGGGCCGCTCGGGATTACGTTCTGAGACGACGCACACCACGCTGTCTTCGACCGTATCTCCCAGCGCTCGATCGTACCCTCCAGGTTTGCACACCTCGCTGACCTAGGACGCCTGGGGGTACTAGAGGGGATGCTCACGTTGTACGACAACGTGGGCTGGCGAGATTTCTTCCAGGTGTCGGCGGATACGTTCACCCGCCCGACACTTGAGGTTCTGAGTTCGATCGCCCGGACCGATGAGGGATGCTCGTTTCGGTTCATGGATCGAGAGTGCCAGGTCACTCTCGATATGATGAGAGCGTTTTTCTCGTGGCCCGCTGTCCCCGGTGCCGATCGCGGTTACGGCCCCACCCATATCCCCCACCTTCCTTCGACACCGGTGCCTTCTGGGCCCAAATTACGGGTCTTCACACTGCCTTTGACCCTAGTAGGGCCAAGGCCTCAGCCATTGTCCATCCCTGCCTCCGCATTGCTCAGCGCCTTATGGCGACGACCTTTTTGGCCAGATATGAGCCGGGCACGATGTCTACGCCAGAGCTCTACATGCTCTACGCGATGACACGTCCCAGAGCTCTATCTAGGGATGGCGATGAGCTTGTCCCCGCCGTCGTGATCGATATCGCGGCTTGGTTTTTGGACCGCATCATCGTATCGGTGGGCGCTCGCTCACCGATATGCTGCGGCGGCCTGATCACCTTGCTTGCTCTTATGACCAGCGAGGACTTCCCTGACGAATTGCGACGCGTCCCGGGCCCCACTTCTCTGTCGATAGATGTTATGGCCCGGATGAAGATGCTTCGTCCGCACGGTGAGCGTCACTGGGTCTGGTTGCACGGCCATTACGGGGCCGATTACATGATTCTCCCGAGCCCTGCTCGGACTCAGATTGCACCAGCCCACATTGACTGGCTCCCTGCGATGGATGTTCTCATCCCCGCTGCTTACGTGCTCGAGGCCGAGGAGGCCGAGCAGGCCCACGCTGCCCCTGTAGACCCTGTTGCACACCCTGTCGAGCTTGCCGCCCCTGTTGACCCTGTGGCCCCTCAGCCCATACCTGACGTTTCCGCTGCTCCTGACACCTCTATCGGTGTCGAGAGCACCTCAGCTGAGCCCACTTCCACCACCTCCACCACTTCCGAGGCTGTCACCACCACTCCCACCACCACCACTGGCCCTCTGTCCGTCGAGCCTCTTTGCTCCGCACTCCCCGAGCGCCCACCGACCTTTGTTGAGAGTGGAGAGCCCTCGTTTGCCGCGGTCGTGGAGACCATGGCTAGCATGATCTCCGCTGGGGTTGCGCCTTTTGGCCCACACACTTCCACCCCAACGGTATGTTGGATATGGAAGACGTTTGTACACCCTTGTGGGGGATGTACGAGGGAATACGGACCTCGAACGTCGCGCACACGAAGTCATGTGCAAAGGGAATCTGTTCCCTTGCGGAAAGGATCTCTGTATGAGCGGGAAAGTCGCATTATATATGCATAAGTGCATGCGACATATGGCTAATAAAGGGGGAATATCTTAAGCTTATGTTGTACCATGCATATGGTACAACTTAAGCTTATAATGTGCCATGTATCATGGTACACCTTAATTAAGTTGTTCCAAAGGAACAACTTACCCTAAAATAACTACCTTGGGGGCTATAAATAAGACCCAAGGGTAGCCATTTTCCTAACACATTTTGCATGAAATTCATGCATGCATCTTCTTCATAGCGAAGCTCTGCAGAAATATTTCCTCTCCCTCCATCCAAGTTCTTAATCTAAAATAGAGATTTAGATTGTGGGATTAGTAGCCTTACTCCGTTCGTGAGTAGACTCGATCCGTCGTGGCGAATCCGAAGGCGAAGTTCGTAGACTACCGTGCCGCGTACGCAAGCGTAAGTCTAAACTTCATGTTATCGATCCTAACTCTGTTTTGTACAGGATCCTTCATTGGTATCAGAGCCATATGGGTTCGCCCCGGTCAAACCACCGCCCCGTCGAAACTACGAACGAGTCGTTGTCTTTTTCACGAATGGGTCTCCTACTATTACGGATATAGTAGGAACGCTTCGTGACGGAGAGAACGCAGCGGTTGTTCTTTTCACGTTAGGGTCTCCTATCATTATGGATATGGTAGGAACTCTCCGTGACGGGAAGAACCGACCGTTCACGTAGTACGTTATTCATTTTTGGCACACGGCCATTAAGAGATAACTAATTTCTTCGACGAACGGGTGCTTCATCGAGGAAGATGATGGAAGTTATTTCCATCGGGTAAGAGGAAAATTTGGTGCATGTGCACCATGGCCAAATGGGCCATGAAGGCCATGCACCCCCTCTCCTCATGCGGAGGGGGTTGGCTACGGCCAATAACCACCGGCGACCACCCCATCAAGGGGGAGAAGAAAGTGCGGCAACCCCATTCAAAGGGGGTGGCCGGCCATGGCCAAAGGGGCCATGGCCGGCCAACGCCGAAAGGCCTTGACCATGGCCGGCCATGGCCAAGCCATGACCGGCCATGGCCAGGCCGGCAGTGGCTGGCCAAGGCCGGGCCGGCAGTGGCCGGCCTTGGCCCAGGGCCAGGCCGGCCCTGGCAGAGGCCAGGGCCGGCGCCCTGGCCTCAGGCCAGGGCCTGGCCGTGGCCAGGGCAGGAGCCCTGGCCCCGGCCAGCGGCCTGCCGGCCCTGGCAGAGGCCAGGGCCGGCGCCCTGGCCTCAGGCCAGGGCCTGGCCGAGGCCAGGGCAGGAGCCCTGGCCCCGGCCAGGGGCCTGGCCGGCCCTGGCCGAGGGGGCCAGGCCCCCTGGCCGGCCAGGGCAGAGGCCCTGGCCGGCCTTTGGCCAAGCCCGGGTCAGGGCAGAGGCCCTGACCGGGAAGAAGTTGAATTCGAAAATTGGTCGACCAATTTTGTGTTTTTGGTCGACCAATCCGACAAATGGTCTGGGTCGATTGTAAACTTGCCAGATGACCCATACGGGGTAACAAATGGCCTTGGTCAAACTCGAATGTGTAGATTAGTCCATACGGGGCTAACACAGTGCCGAATAGTTCATACGGGACTAACGTTTTAATGAAGTTTTCATTGGGCTCTACTCCTTGAAGATTAGCCATAATGCTCTACTTCATGCGAGATTAGCCAAGTCATTGTGCTCTACTCTTCGGAGATTAGCCAATGTACGTATGAAATTGTGCTCTACTCCTTGAAGATTAGCCGTAATGCTCTACTTCATGCGAGATTAGCCAAGTCATTGTGCTCTACTCTTCGGAGATTAGCCAATGTACTTATGAAATTGTGCTCTACTCCTTGAAGATTAGCCGTAATGCTCTACTTCATGCGAGATTAGCCATGTCATTGTGCTCTACTCTACGGAGATTAGCCAATGAACTTATGACGTTGTGCTCTACTCTACGGAGATTAGCCAATGTATTTTATATTCGTTTTGAAAAATACGTTTTCAAAAACGCTTTTCCGCTGCTAAGTGCTATAAGAGTACTAACATTTGATAAAGTGAGGGAGAAATATTGAAAGTTACTCTAGATGGTGATTGGAAACATAGTGACCTTTCCGATTCTAGAGTAACATCTTCAATATTTTTCGAAAGTAACTTATCAAATACTTATTTTCCGCTGCTAGTACTATAAGAGTACTATTGTTTGATAAGTGATGGGGGAATATTGAAAGTTGTTCTAGATGGTGATTGGAATCATAGAGACCTTTTCGATTCTAGAACAACACCTTCAATATTTTTCGAAAGTAACTTATCAAATATAATATAATTCCAAGTGGGATTTGAATTTTAGAACTATCCAAATGGGATATTCTATTATCATTTCAAGTGGGAGTTATATTTTAAGAATTTTTTATGCAATGTTTTTTGATCGAACCTTCGGTTTTGTGTCTTTTGCAGCATTTTAAAAGTAAAATGTCTTCCGCTTCAAAGAATATCGTCGCTGAGTTAAACAAAGGTGAAAAACTCAACGGCGATAATTACAAACTTTGGTCCATTAAGATACAATACGTTTTAGAGGAGCAAGAAGTGCTCGAAACTCTAAAGAACGTAATGATTGAACCCGAGTTGGGCACTACGGCCCAACACCGAAAAGACAAGGAAGCTTTTGATGCTTGGTCTCGGAAGAATAAGATAGCGCGCATTACGTTATTAAGCAGCATGGCTAATGACATAATGCGCATCTTCCGAGAACATGACCTAGCCATGGACATATGGTCCAAGCTAGAGGAGAAGTTCGGTGGCACATCGGTGTCCAAACTTCGTGCCTTAACTATAAAGTTCGATACATATAAGAAACGTCCAGATCATTCCATGGGGAAACATCTGCGACATATGGCGAACCTTATATCAGAGTTAAAGGACGCAGGTCATGTGCTCACGGATGAGCAACAAATCCAAGCAGTCATACGTTCCCTACCAAATGGGTGGGATCAGATGAAGATGCATCTCACTCATAATGAGAGCATCAAGACCTTCAACGATGTTTCCAAGCACCTCGAATTAGAGGAAGAGCGGCTTGCGGCTGCCAAGCCAAGTGCAGAAGTGCACATGGTTGCTAGTTCCTCAAACGGGGGAAAGAAACGTAAAGATCGTTCGAAGTCTTCTAATGAACGTAATGAGCAACCTGAGTCCACCAAGGAACCCAAACATAAGGGTGGGCACAAGAAATGGCACAAGAAGAAAGACTTGAAAAGGATCAAGTGCTTCAAGTGTAACAAGCTCGGTCACTATGCTCGTTCGTGTACGAGTGGAAGTGACGAGGTGCCACCGACCACATAGTAAAGGACAGACGGTCCTTCGTGGAGTATCACCGGATACTCAAGGAATGAAGTGGATCAATGTAGGAAACAACACACGTGTTGTAAAGAAAGGCGTTGGGAATTGCAAGCTAGACTTGGACAATGGCCACATTCTCCTACTTTATGATGTTCTCTTCATTTCATATATTCAAAGGAATATTAATACTGTGGTCAATTTAATGGGTCTTGGTAAATAGTTGGTTCCTTCATGTTTGTATTATGGACCTATTTTTGTAATAATTCCTTTATTGGTTCTGGGTTATGTATTTAAAGGATTCATTGTAATAAGTACAATGTATGATTTCTCATTTCCTTATGACAAATTCTTTGACTAATGAGTCTACTATAATTTGTTGGCACTCAAGGCTTGGTCATATTGGACCAACGCGTATGGATAGACTTGCCAAACGTGGCCTTCTATCCAATGTTTCAAAGGTTGAAATGTCGACCTGCGAACATTGCCTTGAAAGGAAATCTTGTCGCAAGCCGTTTGGAACCGGCACAAGGGCCAAGGTTCCATTACCGCTTATCCATTCGGACATATGTGGTCCGATGAATGTCAAGACAAGACGCGGGAAGTCCTATTTCATCACTTTTAATTGATGATTTCACCCGATTCGGTCATATCTATTTGATATCCCACAAAAGTGAAAGCACTAAACCTGCTTTGAAAACTATATGAGTTTAGTGGAGAATCAATTAGATCGCAAGATTAAGGTCATGCGAACCGATAGGGGCGGTGAATATCAATCAACAAGTTTAAAGGAACTTTGTGATGAAAAAGGCATAGTACATCGGGTAACTATGCCTTATACTCCTCAACAAATTGGTGTTGCAGAAAGGAGGTATAGGACTTTAATGAAAAATGGTCCGTTCAATGATGGCGCAAGCTAACTTGCCAATCACCTTCTGAGGTGATGCATTATTGACAACCGTTTTCATTTTAAACCGCGTACCCTCGAAATCAGTTAGCTCCACTGAGTTGTGGAACCAAAGGTCTCCTAACTTAAACATTTTACCTTGAGTTTGTGCATTCAACGCACATATTTCCTCCCATAAGTATGGCAAACTTGGGCCAAGGAGAAGGAAATGTATCTTTAAACGATACGCATAAAACTCCAAAGGTTATGTTTTTTGTTAGTCAGGAAGACAATGGTGTGCTAATTAAGTTTGAGTCGAGGGATGTCACTTTCTTGGAAAACGAGTTTCCAAGACAGGGCGAGATAAGTCAGGACTTATCCCTATTTTGAGATTTATGATCAGAAAGGATTACCTCATTCGAGTGGGAGAAATTCTTGGTGAAAACGAAAATACTTTTCAACCTTCACCAATGGATTATACGAATGACGATTATCCTATTCCATACGGGAATAATGATTCAAGTGGGAGTGATATTAGAATTGATCTAAATTCAAGTCAACAAGGACTTGAAGAATCTCAAATATGCCGAATCATGCCCTGCAAATGACAAATGGATGGAAGCGATGAAGGAGGAATTGAAATCCATGAAAGTTAACCAAGTCTGGGACTTAGTTAACTCACCCAGAGGACATAGAGCAATTGGGAACAAATGGGTTCTCGAGATCAAGCATAAGGCTGATGGCTCTATAGTTAGATATAAAGCTCGCCTTGTCGCGAAAGGTTTTACGCAACAGGAAGGGATAGACTACAAAGAAAACTTCTCACCTGTTGTGCGTTTTACCTTGATTCGCAATGGTAACTTGCTTATACCTCGAATTACATCAGATGGATGTAAAGACTGCCTTTCTCAATGGAGAATTGGACGAGGAGATCTATATGGAACAACCAACAGGGTTTGTAAAAGAAGGAAACAAACATAAGGTTTGTGAACTTCGTAAGTCCATATATGGTCTTAAATAATCCTCGAGGCAATGATATATACGATTTCAAGAAGTTGTCTTATCAAATGGATTTTTTCCATGCTTGATGAAGATAACTGAGTATATATCAATAGGATTAAAAGCAAGTATATTATCATGTATCTATATGTAGATAACATTTTAATAGCCAGAAATGACAAGGGCTTTGTAATGAGTATCAAGGCTTGGCTTTCATCAGTATTTAAGATGAAAGGCATAGGAAAAGCCGCATATATCCTTGGAATTAAGATTTCAAGGAATCATTCGAAGAAACTTCTTTCTCTTTCACAGGAGACTTATATAAAGAAGAAGGTTCTAGAACGATTTAATATGCAGGACTGCAAGTCCATTGATATTCATATAAGCATATGCGATAACTTATATCTGGAATCGTGTCCAAAGAACCAAAAGGAAAAGGAAATTATGGAAAAAGTTCCATATTCCAGTGCAGTTGATAGTCTTATGTACATTATGGTGTGTACGAGACCGGACATCTGTTTTGCCGTTGGAAATGGTAAGCTGTTACCAATCCAACCCAGGGCAAGAACACTGGAAAGCGGTTAAGAGGATAATGCAGTATCTTAAAGGAACTGCAGATTTGCAAAAGACTATGATAAAACCAAGAAGGTAGACATAAGGTACATATCTACGCATGAGACGATAGAGGATCAGCTTACGAAAGCGATCCCCAGAAATGTGTTTTATAAACACTTATCATCTCAAGGATTGCGTATGGGCTGAGTTGTACCAAATATATATTCCCATGTCTAAGAAATGATCAAAATTAATAAAAG
Organism: Scilla litardierei; assembly: GCA_030789695.1. NCBI lineage: Eukaryota > Viridiplantae > Streptophyta > Magnoliopsida > Asparagales > Asparagaceae > Scilla > Scilla litardierei. The sequence continues at coordinate 35,934,634 of CM061140.1, forward strand.
AATAAGTTCTTTTTCCAATATTGCATATGAATTTCTTAAGAAATGTTTGTGTACATTTTTGAAATCTCAGCTGAATTGTGTGTATGTCGGACAGATTAAGGTTGGCTCTCTCACATGAGCAACCGCCTTATCTTATCAGATGGATAAGATAGAGATGAGACTAGTTTAAAGTCAAAATCATTAGACGAATGATTTAGAGTCATGACTTTAACAAGATAGTCGAATGAAAGATCTGCATCATATGGATGCTTACAAAAGATCTGAGATCTGTATCACAAGGATATAAAGATCTCATTGGATTTTTTTTAATCCTATCTGTCTTATGCAGGATGAGAGTCCGGGAATATTTCCTGAGTAGTAAGGGGACTCAAAAAGATAGGCACTGTGGTGTCTGATCTTTCATCCGTACAACATCATTAAGACATACTCTCCCTGGGAAAGGAGTGATGTTGTAATACGTGTTCATACCACGTATGCATTTCGACCACTGAGTTAGTAGCAATAGTGTTTGCTATTATGTGAGACTCAAAGGCCATACGGGTCTTAACTCTTACCCTCAAGGACTCCAATTGGTTCCTTTAGATTTGACGAGATGATCGCTATCTTAGCATGTTACTAATGGGCTATGGTAATTCGGCTCGGCGGGGCATGTTAGAAAAGCGAATCAAGTCAAGATCAGAAGGTTCGCAAGAAGAGGAAGATTGATTTCATATTCGCATTTGGACTTTAATGATTCAAAGCTGGCCAGCCAATTGTAATCCAGATGGGATTCAATTGTTGAATATAAAGTACAAGAAAATGTGAAGAAATAATCTAGGGTAAAGCATGCGTTGAACTACTCAACTTTGCACCTTCGAGGTCGTTGTGTATCTCTAACAAGTGCACAACAACAGACTCTACGCGCATGACGGTCGCACGGTCTATTTCTCGGTATGATAGATGAAAGAACTAAGGGAAAGACGTTCTCTTACAATCCCCTCAAGTGTGAGTGGGAGATGTTGGATATGGAAGACGTTTGTACACCCTTGTGGGGGATGTACGAGGGAATACGGACCTCGAACGTCGCGCACACGAAGTCATGTGCAAAGGGAATCTGTTCCCTTGTGGAAAGGATCTCTGTATGAGCGGGAAAGTCGCATTATATATGCATAAGTGCATGCGACATATGGCTAATAAAGGGGGAATATCTTAAGCTTATGTTGTACCATGCATATGGTACAACTTAAGCTTATAATGTGCCATGTATCATGGTACACCTTAATTAAGTTGTTCCAAAGGAACAACTTACCCTAAAATAACTACCTTGGGGGCTATAAATAAGACCCAAGGGTAGCCATTTTCCTAACACATTTTGCATGAAATTCATGCATGCATCTTCTTCATAGCGAAGCTCTGCAGAAATATTTCCTCTCCCTCCATCCAAGTTCTTAATCTAAAATAGAGATTTAGATTGTGGGATTAGTAGCCTTACTCCGTTCGTGAGTAGACTCGATCCGTCGTGGCGAATCCGAAGGCGAAGTTCGTAGACTACCGTGCCGCGTACGCAAGCGTAAGTCTAAACTTCATGTTATCGATCCTAACTCTGTTTTGTACAGGATCCTTCATTGGTATCAAAGCCATATGGGTTCACCCCGGTCAAACCACCGCCCCGTCGAAACTACGAACGAGTCGTTGTCTTTTTCACGAATGGGTCTCCTACTATTACGGATATAGTAGGAACGCTTCGTGACGGAGAGAACGCAGCGGTTGTTCTTTTCACGTTAGGGTCTCCTATCATTATGGATATGGTAGGAACTCTCCGTGACGGGAAGAACCGACCGTTCACGTAGTACGTTATTCATTTTTGGCACACGGCCATTAAGAGATAACTAATTTCTTCGACGAACGGGTGCTTCATCGAGGAAGATGATGGAAGTTATTTCCATCGGGTAAGAGGAAAATTTGGTGCATGTGCACCATGGCCAAATGTGCCATGAAGGCCATGCACCCCCTCTCCTCATGCGGAGGGGGTTGGCTACGGCCAATAACCACACTTCTGTATTTTCCGAGAGCGTCGTGGCGTCTGTCCACACTTCTGTGCCACCGACCTCTCTGGCCGCCTTGCTGCCATTTTTGTACTCTTCTTTCGCTGCTGTTGCCTCCACTTCTCACCAGTCTGTGCCCCGGCCTCACACTGAGGCCATGCCCACATTTGCGAGTGCAGCACCTTTCGCACCCTTCCCCGCTGAGCCCGTCACATACGCGACCCGAGTACGCCAGCCACGCCCTGCACAGCCCCGCCCGGTGCGTCCCTCTGCACCACCTCCCCCTGACACTGTACTTCAGAGCATTCGTGCTCTAGAGGGGGCGGTGAGTGGCCTCAGAGGCGACCTTAGGACCCTGTCCTCCACCGTCTCTGCGATGGCTGGCCGCTTCGAGCTGCTACCGCAGATTCATTACTGTCTCACCCAGGTTCTGGAGCGTCTCCCGCGCGTACCCCCACCCACCCAGCAGGTTCCCGCCCACACTTCCACACACACCCGACCTGCTACCACTTCCACACCCACACCCGCTCAGCGGCCTGTCCAGCCACCATCACCACCTCCGCCTCAGGATGGAGACGGTGCAGCACCACCTTCCTAGGCACCCTTGATGCCATTGATTCCTTTTGCCGTTGTGCTGCCCGTTTCTGCTGGGTCCTGATGCCTTTTTGTCCCCCCACCCCTCCCCTCACTTATTTTGGGATTCTCATGTTGCCGTATCTTTATATATCTTTTTTGGGAGAGAGGGAGAGTTTTTGGTGCCACTTATATATCTGTATCACTCCTATCTGCGCATGCATCATGTCCGCATCATATTTTTCATTTCTTTATTTTTATCCCTTTATTTTCTTTTTTTTTCATGCATGCATCCTCACCTGCCCCTCACATTTCTTGTCTCTCGGTGTGCCACACTTTGCACATTGAGGACACTGTGCCATTTAGCTTGGGGGAGTGAGTTCTCACGTTCTTTTTCGATTTGCCACCTTTATTTTTAGTTTTTCACACCATTCTTCGCTTTTGCACTTATTTTTCATCATTTTTCTTTTATTTTGCCATGCATCACGTTTTTCTTATTTTTTCTGTGTGCCGCATTATAAATAGTTCTTTTTTCCCCTTTATCTTTATTTCTTTTTCAACTCATGCTAGAGATGACTTTTCTGTGATGATGATGACGTTGGATTTAGCTTACTCTTTATGCATGCTATATTTGTCATGTCTTAGACTTTATTTCTGATATCATATGATATGACTTGCCTTGCATCTAGAGATAGTAACCCACACTTTTGCCACATGAAAATGGATGAAGTTCTATTATTAGCTGAGTCTGAATATTCATATGTATGCTATCACAGAAAACACACCAAGATTCACGCATTGAATGCTTATATCTGGAGTACTGATTTCTTTTTCCTATATCACTTCTATATGCATGAATTGTACACTTCACTTCAGGATGATTGAATGATGTTAGCTATGATAAATCTGGATTAGTTAGCTTTTTTTGTGATCGAAACTGAGTAGATTAGATTACCCTGCTGAAGTTGTCGTGCATGTCTTATAGAGTGAACCGAGAGTTATATCTATTTCTTTCTCCACAAATCTTGAACATCATTTCTCTACTTTTATAATCATTGGTGAATCTCCCCTTAGCGATTCTATTTTATGGCATTTCCCCCGCTACTTATTCCTAGCTCCAAATCTCTTATTCTCTAAAAAAATAATAATAAAAGAGAGAAGAATATTCTTGTATATCATTATCTCTCTTTGAGTTGGGATCATTGTGTATATATTCTCTAAAAAAACAAACAAACAAAAAAAAGAGAGAGAAAAGAGGAAAAATCCTCAATAAAAGATCCCATCTCACTTTCTTCCTTTCTTCTTTCTTCTTATTACATTTGGAGCTATATAAAAATGGGGATGTGAATATTTTTTATGTCACCACGCTTATAAATAAGCTTGGGGGAGGGGATCCATTGATGTGTGAGAGAGTGACTACTTGACGTTGCACGACAACCTAGGCTAAGTAATATTCTATACTCGGTGAGATTATTTTTAGTTTTACGAAATCCAGAAATCTAAGCCTAGCGTTCATTTCATGAAATCCATACTTTTCTATTCTCCCTATTCTATTGTGTGATACTCTTATACTCCTGATAGAAAGCATTCAATTGAAAAGTGTGTGATCTGTGATTTGTATACCGCTTTAAATGATTCAGACGATGTTAATTTTAGAATTATTCCGTTTTTCATGATTATATCGTTGTTCGTGGGTTTTCCATTTCTGTTTGCACTATTATACTATGATATCAGAATAAAATCTTTTGACATGAGTTTTTCATTCGGTGCATGCTATATGAGTAAGTGAAACCCCCGTCCTGAGAAAATGATCTAGTAGCCTACCTCTTCGCTTCTTTCTCTCTTCTTTATTTTCATTTCGTTTTCCATTCTTCTCCGTTTTTCATTTTTTTCATTTTTTCGCCATTTTCGTTTTCCAAGCTCCACCGGGTTCACCATTTACTTATCTTCCTCGAGGACGAGTAAGAGGCAAGCTTGGGGGATTTTGATCACTCCTTATTTTACACCTTTTTCACGCATGTTTGCATGCCATTTAGATCGCCCAAATCATGTTTTTCACGATATATCGACGATATTGCGATGCTTTTCACGATTTGTTGTTTTTGTCGCATTTCAGGTGATTTGGCGCGATTTGGAGTGATCTCGAGATGCGCTTACTCTAGACGGTCACCGACGACCTCCCCGAGGGGTATTTTGCTGTTGGAGAGGAGCGGAAGAAGAATGGACGTCGCAGGAGCGACGAGGAGGCCAAAATAAGCAGATTGGGCATGTTTTGTGTCCCACTCGGCCGAGTGGAGGAGCCACTTGGCCGACCAGCGAGACACCGCTCGGCCGATCAGATCAGACACGATTTACCTGTGCACTCGGCCGAGCGACGGAGACCACATCGGCCGAGTGAAGACATCACGTCCGCCCGAGTGGCGCCCAGACGAAGCCCTTCAAAAATCTCCAAGTTTCTGTTTTTCGGCTGCCTGAGCTTCAGAAGACCCACTCGACCGAGTGGAGAATCCTGTCCACCCGAGTACAATGAAGCCATCGGCCGAGTGACGACAACTCACTCGGCCGAGCCGCCCCCGAAGTAGAGACCCCTGAAGGCCCCGACTTACTGGAAAATTACAGGGTTTCTCACTCGGCCGAGCGACTTTTGTCACTCGGCCGAGTGCGACGCGCTGCCTGTAGCGAAAATTGCAGAAAACAGGCTGCGCAGGGGTATTTTGGTCACAGTTTTTGGACGATTTTGGGGGCTATTTAACCCCTGTTTTACCCTAGTTTTAGAGAGCTTCTCCTTAGATTTTTTGCATCTTTTTAGATTAGCTTTTTAGTTTTATTCTTGAGATTGGAGAGGAGAAAAAGTTTGATTTTTGTTGGATTAATTGAAGAACTCCATTGGTTTGTCTTTCTCTTCTCTAAAAATTCTATTTTTTATTGCATATCTCAATATTGTGATGAATTCTATTGCTTATTTCATTGATTATATTTGTGATCTTGCTATGAATTGTGAGTAGTCGCCACGTCTTGGGGCGTGGGGATGAACCCTACAAGCCCAACTTCATATTTGTGATGAATTAGTAGAAATCTTGCTAGAATTGATATCTAGGGATTAGGTTGGGATCAATTTACTACGGTTAGCTAGGAGTTCATACCGATCGGGATTTGCAAGAGATTGGATCCCGACTCGATAGGAAACCCTAGAAATCCGAATTGGGTTGGAATCAAATTTCCGTAGTATCGGTTTGCAAGAGATTGGACCGATACTAGGGTTTCCGGTTGCAATTTTCCGTGCCAATACCCGTTTGCAAGAGATTGGACGGGTAGGAACTATCCCAATTTAGATCGCGAGCCGAGTTTGCAAGAGATTGGGCTCGGTGCACGATTGGACGATGATGTTGATCCTAATGCTAGCTTTCCTAGGCTAGGGTTTGCAAGAGATTGGACCCAAACCTAGGATAGCTATAGACCGGCAACAGCGCGAGAGCGTGAGCTTGGTTCTACATTCAGTTGCAACTAGTCCATCCAAAATCTCGAATCCAGCAATTTTGAAACCGACGAACCACATTTATGAGATACGGTGAGTAGCGGGGATTCCCCATTCCCTAGACGTTCTTTATTTGATTTGATATTTCCGCACTTTGTCTGACGATTGTGACAGGATCGCCAAAGGCAAATCTTTCTTCTTGAATAGCCAGGGTGATTGGAACAAGCACGGTCATTCGTCCTCCCTGTGTTCGATATCCCGCTCGCTGCTACACCGTGCACTTGCGGTAAAACTACAACCGTTCTTCCGGGTGTACGCCCGGGGTCGATCAATCACAAAGCTCGCAATGATTTCTCCCGACATTTCATCCAAACCGTTCCCACACGCGAGGAATCAATGTCTATGCTCGGGGTGTAAGCTGTGGCTAGAGGATCAAACTTCCGTTTTATTCTCCCTTGGCCCAACGGTCAAAGGCGTTCTTTCTCCTGCCAGTGACAATAAAACTCCCCCGCGTAACCATCTAAATCCATATATCCTATCGAATCCCTATTCCTATGGTCGTTCTAGGGAGAACCCATGAAGGGCTTCTAACAATGTCCTAGATTAGAAAACTACTCACTAATCATAGCTTGAAGAGCAGCAAAACAAATTATAGCCATCAAAATGATAATCAAGCAATAGGTTACTGTAGCAAACAATAGTATAAACACAATATTAAAGTATCAAAGCGATCAAGAAACTTACAAATGAAAATAAATTCTCAGCAGCCAAAAATCCCTAAAAAGCTTAAGAAAATGGGGATTGCCTTTTCTGGGAAACCTAGCCCTATTTATACATTTTGGCAAGATGTCAGGGAATATTCCCACTAAAAGGCAAAAATAAATGTCCACCCGATCGGTTGAAACTTCAACCGATCGGGTGAGACGATCGTTGGATTTGGTCTTCGGCTCAGATAATCTTCACCCGATCGCTGAACCGATTGGGTGAGTCCTTGAACTTTTGAGCTGGGGATGCTGCTGCTACAGGTGACCCGATCGGTTGACAAGTCAACCAATCGGGTGACCTGTAGCTCAGAAAACAGAGGGCACTGTCACACCCAACCGATCATTGAACCGATCGGTTGGGGCTTGCTTCTTCCTTGCTCCTCCTCGGGTCTGATATGGGTGCACAAACTGATCGGGTGGATCTGTCCACCCGATCGGTTGAAGGCTGATACATGATCTGAATTGACGTTTGGCCCTCAGGTTCTCGTGTGGCATCTCCCGTTGCTCCGGGGACTTATGGTGTGTGCTATTTATGTCCCCTGCACTAGCAATATCCTGCAAAAGCATACAAACACAACGAAAGTGAAAAGAAACTACAAATCACAAAAGGATGGACTCAAAACAACGAAAAATGACGAGAAATCACGGAGAAGACGTACGTGAATATATAAAATATAAACGCATGCCAAAATCCCCCAAGCTGAACCCTTGCTCGTCCTCGAGGAAGACGAGTGAGAGTAAGAGCTCGGAGGGGAAAATAGAAAGAAAGAAAAAGAAAAAGAAAAAGGAAATCCTAGATTACCCGTCAGAGCCAACGAAAACCAACACGACACACTAAGCAAGCACGCGAGAAGCATAACACTAACCCTAGGAATACGAGCTCATACTAGTGCCGTGTGTCCACGCGGTGAAGCGCAAGTGAGTGTGGTTGTGAGCTAGCCAACAATGTTGCTATCTAAATCGTGCAATCAAGCTCCATATACACATATCCATGGAATGACCCAAATATCGAATCAACTCGAATTAGCGGTGAATAATAGTTCAAGCATGCATGAGAATCGAGTAAGAATTGAAACATATCATATGTCAGGGACTCTACTGTTAGGAACTTGGAAATCTCCACACGATTGCCATGATGATTGCTAGAAAATTCATATGCCAAGTGTGTTCGAAAACAAAACGTGTTGAGTAGGTGTGGAGGAGAGCACTCGATGCAAATTCTCGCCTTCCCTTTATTCATAGCGGTAGGAGTAATATTCACATCATGAAATTTTTTTTTGGTTTTGGATATATGTGTATTTTTTTGGATTTTGCCTATACATTTTCTTTCTTTTCGCTTTTTTCCTTTTTTTCGAAAGTGGGATAAGTTGTAACGACTGGTTTTCATGTATCTGGATTTATTATATTATATTATATGTTTTGGTGGATTTTCTCCTCATGTGTGGTTTTCGTCTCCGTAGCTTTCACTTTCGATCGTTTCATCGTGATTTTCTAGCTTCTTCCTTAGAATCGTCGATTTCAGAGAAAGTCATTCGTGACGGGCTTCATATCGGTCATATCTTATTGTTAGATCAAGCCTAGGAGTCTTAGGAATCGATCCCGGAGCTTCGTGCTCCATTTCGGAACTTTTTGTGCTTGTTAGCCGGTACAAGAAGGGGAACCGACCGACTAGATGACGATTTAGTCGATCGGCAAACCTTCATGGACCGACTAGTTGGCTTTGTTAATTTCTCAGGAGTTATTGTTTATTTTTAGTCGGTCTAAGAACAATGACCGACCGACTAGATGTGAAACTAGTCGGTCAGAACTTGCTCTAAGACCGACTAGTTTCTGTCAGTAGATTTCACCTTAGTTACTGTTTATCGTTAGTCGGTCCATGAACACTCAACGACCGACTAGGTTGCAAACTAGTCGGTCGACGGGCCTTCACAGACCGACTAATTCATTACCCAGATTTTTCCCTACTTTCGCTGTTTGGTGTTAGTCGGTCACAGTTAATCGACCGACCGACTAGTTGCTAAACTAGTCGGTCAGCCACTCTTCTTTGACCGACTAATGACCCCAGAAACCCTAATTTTTGGGCAGCCGCCGGCTGTGCCTATTTAAACCCCCTCAAACATTTTCTTTTCTTCTTTCATTTCTCCTGAGCCTTCTTCTTCCCCAAATCATTCTCCAACATTTCCCCAAGCCATTCCTTCCTCCCTTGGAGTTTCCCTCTCCATTTTGGTCTACCACCATGCCCTAGGCCATCTCCAACCCCCAAAAATCCCCAAAACCCCATTTCTCCAGATTTTCCCCATCCATTCCAGATCTGAACCCTAGGTTCCCCGGATCGTTTCTTCCGTTGCCGTGCTTGCTCGGCATCGTTCTTCCGCTTCCGATACGGTAATAACTCGATCTCTTAATATCCTCATAACCCATTTGTGTTTTTGTGTAACCCTAATAAAACTAGGTTGGATGTTGTTCTAATATTGTTTTGCCATGGCAGTGATCTCATCTCCATAGTAAGCATTTGTGTGACGGCCTCGTTGATCGTCATCCTCGATGCTAGGCAAGTGAAACTTGCCACTTATGGTTTTAGGCCATGTCTTAGGCCATTTGCTTGTTGTAGGCGTAAAAGAGACTAGGCGACGAAATGATACTCGCCTAGGCGCAATTTCAGGAACTAGCTTGACAACGAAGCTAGATCCGACATTTACCATGTTGCACATCTACCATGTCATGTTTAATTTCCATTAACGGTACGCGAATTAATTTTCATGTCATTGCATTCTTTAAGTGTTCCCGTGATTGCGTAGCTCCGCTGCACCTTGTGAAATGATTGAGGCTAGGTGCACCCCTATGCCAAATGAAATACGCTCCTGGTTGGTGATCCAGGAAACGAGCTCTTGTGCGGGGCAACCCTGGCTCATTTACTGAGCTCATGTACAGGGACCTTGGCTCGTTCACACGTGGGTATTGGGGTAAGAGTTAAGCGGCCATTCAACTGGGAGTCTACCCGATCAGCAACTGCAGTCATAAGGCGTAAACTCTGGGTTCAGGGGTAGTGTTAAGCGGCCAATCAGTGTGAATGTCAACCGTTCAGCTGTAAGGCGTAAACATCTACAAATAACTTGAACCATGACTAGTGAAAAGATTGAGATTGTTAGTAGCTTGGCTACTCTTGACATGCCCTGATAATTGTTCTCTTGCACTTATTGTTTCACCATGTCTTACTTGTGCACTCATACTATAACTGCCATGTCATGCATACTATAACTGCTAGGTTGTTAGTTTACCTTACTTTCAGTTTCCTTGCCCAAGTCTTTTAGACTTGCTGACATGTGCCCCTTTACTCTTTTGGGTGACACATGTTAGATCCTGAGCCTGAGTTCATTGTTGAGGACGAGGTGTTTGCAGACGCCGAGCCCGAGCCTGTGTTTGGCGAGGAGTACGTGGACACTGGGGACCAGTCCTAGTGTCTTCGTTGAGCTCTGTCCTTTTTGTTTTAGACTGTTGTAGTTGTCGGTGCGCATCACCTATACTTTGTTATGTTTGTCCTTGTTGGCCTTGTTCTGGGCCTTTAGACTCTTTCTTTTAGCCTGGTGGTTTTTCTGGACGTTGAACTTAAATTTTAATGTTGGACAAATTCTGAGGTTTGAGATTTTATTTCTGTCTCTCCTTGTGTTATTATTGTTGTTCCGTTTGTGGTTACAGGGACCTGCTTATGTTTTATTGACGCTTATCGGGTTTGGGGCTTCACAGCTCCACTCTCGTGCGGACCTTTTCACGTCTCGCCTCCATTTTAGGGAAGCGGGGGGTGACAGGTTTTGTTGGTGGCCCATGCAGGTCTCTTCTGTAACTGCGATTATCGAAATGACGATAATAATATTAGAATATCTAATAAACTAAGTTCGACATCCGAGTCATAAGCTATGAGTCTAATCTGCTTCGTTTTCTATGTCATTAGATGGTAGGAAGGCGATTCACCCGTGGTGGAGGTAATGGTGCGCCCCCTCATGATGAGGAGCCTGAGCGGGAACCCACCAATGGAGAGATGATGCGGATGATGCTTCAGATGATGCAAGTGCAGCAGGGCGTGCTCTTGCAAGTCCAGAATGCTCCAGTTGTTCGAGCTGGTCGGGCAATCCAGGATGCCCCTCGCTCCGAGCCGGGAGCGAAGCAATTTCAGGAGCTGGGTCACGCATATTTTGATGGGTCTGAGGGTCCTATGGCTGCCGATGAGTGGATTCGGAACATTGAGGATAACTTGAAGATGGCCAAGATCACCCCGGCTGGATGGGTTGATTTGGCGAAGAGGCAACTCAAGGATAATGCTCGGAATTGGTGGGATGCGGAAGAGAAGATGCTGGTGGAGCCGATAGCTTGGGCTACCTTTAAGTCCAGATTTGATGAGGAGTTCTTTCCGAAGGCTGCTAGGAAGGAGATGCTGCAGCGCTTTATTGATCTGAAGCAAGGGAGCTTGACGGTGGACCTGTACCACCAAGAATTCACTAGGCTGAGTCGGTTCGCACCGAAGATGGTGCAGGATGCTGATGAGAGGGCTCAGAGGTTCCTGCAGGGACTTGCTTTGGAGATTCAGAGTTTTGTGTCTTCCTCTGATCTGGACTCTTATCAGAAGGTTCTGGTCGCTGCGAGGAGGCAGGAGCTGAACCTGAGTCAGAGGAGGGGACATGTTTCTGGTGCTGGGAAGAGGCCTATGGAGCAGGCCAGAGCGGTGGTTAGGCCTGGTTTCAAGCCTAATCATCCGGTGCAGTTCAAGAGGCCAGGAGGGCCTATTCAGAAGACTTGCCATTTCTGCGGCAAGCCTGGCCACATCAAGGATCAGTGTAGGAAGTTTTTGGGCCAGAGTTTGGTTTGTGGTGATGCTTCTCATGTCGCGAAGGATTGTCATCATGTGAATCAGCTGCGGAGGGCACCTGTTGCAGCACAGCCGTTGCAGCAGAGAGCGTCTGTTCCTGCTGGACGTGGAGCAGCTCTTGTTCCACAGAGGCAGGCTTTTCAGCAGGCTTTTCCACCGAGGAGGCAGGCTTTTCTGATGACCGCTATGGAGAGCGAGGCCGTGGATGAGGTTATCGCAGGTAATCCTCAATCTGGCTGTTCCTTTCTTATTTGGTTTTGATTGTTAGATTATGTTTGGTTGTTTGCATATGATTGGTTGCTAGACTAGGGTTTGATTGTTAGATTGCTTGTTAGGTGTGGTTTTGGTGTGCACATTTCATGCACGAGTTCTCTTTGACTCCGGTGCATCGATGTGCATTATTTCTCAGAGCTTCGTAGAGAAGCATTCCTTGTCGACGTCCCCTCTTTCCAAGAGTTGGAATATCGTTGCAGGGAATGGCATGGTCTCGGTTCATCTTGGTTGCAATTCTTGCCCGTTGGTGGTTTGTGGACATGAGCTTTAAGCTGATTTCATTGTCCACGACATCATCAACTATGATGCAGTGCTTGGGATGGATTGGCTGCGAGTTTCTATGCTACGATCGACTGTCGGAGGAAGAAGGTGGTGTTCAAGATTCCCGGACATCCAGTATTTGAGTTCAGCCGAGGTAGCAGCTCGCTTGGTCCTGTCAGATTTCGGGCCAGGCCGGTGGAGATTGTGTCACGCCCCGCTTCCCAAAATGGACGGAAGCGAAACGTGACGAGGCCCGCTTAGGCCAGAGCTTGAGAAGCTCGGACCCAATAAGCGTGTGTAGAGGTACCATTTTAAAAGATTTTTAGGTTCTTGCATTAATATAGTTCGAAACAATAGAAAGTACGGAAAGGAAGATGCATTCATTAAATTAGAGATATAATATCCAACAAGTACAAAGTCTAAAAAGAAGCCTAAGCGTGGCAACAAACTATCTAAAAGAAAACTGAAAGTAGTAACCTCTGAAAGTGGCGACTAAAAGACCTCAAGGTCTGATCCTCGTCAGGCACGAACTCTGGATCGACGTCCTCGGCTCCTCATACTCCAGTGAGTCTGCCTCATCCGCGAACTCTGGCTGAGCACCTGACGTACAGCACCCAAGAGAAATGAACTGTACGTCAGGTAAAGTCTACAAGAAAGGTTATACTTTACTGCAAGTGTACCGAACTTTAAACAACGGTTTACTGGTTGATTAGCATGCTGGGGTTATAACTGAGTATCAAACAGAAGTAACGTAGCAGGAAAGTAAAGTGCAATAAGTAGTAGTCGTAGCGTGTGCTACCAACTACGGGACTAACCTACAGGTGTCAAGACAAGTCGGGACGTGACGGAAACAAGGCAAGACAAGACAAGTGAGACACGAAAGGGTTCACGCCTTACGGTTCGAGGGGATCAGACCCTCTTGCCGTGCGCACGCTCAACTCAACCCCAAACCCCAAGGAAGACAAGACAAGACAAGACACCAGTACAAGGGATCACTCGCTCTAGCTTGGTGAGTGCCCTATTGCCCGCAGGCTGAGAATCAGTACAAGGGATCACTCTCTCTAGCTTGGAGAGTGCCCTATTGCCCTCGGGCTGTGTATCAGTACAAGGGATCACTCTCTCTAACTTGGAGAGTGCCCTATTGCCCGCAGGCTGTGAATCCGTACAAGGGATCACTCGGAGAGTGCCCTATTGCCCAGCGGGCTGTGCAATATGGGACGTGACGTGACAAGACAGGAAGGGTTATTCTAGGGTGTCCACACACACGCACACACATGATAGCCCTACATCATCAAAAGTTGTTGTTGTCAGGCTCAGACTTCGTCGTCAAGTCTGAGCCGTCAGGAGTCATCCCGGACGCTATCATTTCACGTCCGGTTCTATTTGTTCACAGTTAACAATTCTAACCAACTAGGGCCTAAGCGCGGCCAAAAGTGCAAGTGGATACACTTGCCTGCGATGGCGAGTGTGTCGTCCTCTCGAAGCGTCTCGTCCAAGCATCTCGTCCGTGGAAGTCCGTCTGAAACAGTGCCGTGGCGACGGTGTCAGGTCTCAATTTCATCAAATCCTATTAGGGTTCGTTTCTAGGTTTTTAGGACTATCCTATTCGTCAAAAGTCACTCTTTTTTTGATGTTTCAGCCTAATCGACGATCTATCCTATGTGCACAGTCAACAAAGTCCATTCGTCGATTTTCTAGATGTGTACAATGTTTTACTGGTGCTGGAAAATAAATTTTAGTTCAAGTTGACGATTTTTAGTTTAAGGTTCAGTCAGCTATTGTGGGGGTTTCTACGAGTTTCTGGGAACCAACCTGAACCGGAGTTTGTCGTAGATTGGAAATCGTGTCTGAACGGCGATGGATCTGCATCGTAGTTAACGATATCAATGTAAAGAATTTAAATAGCTATAATACCATTAAAATCTAACTTATACTAATAGAGTTATAAATAACTATTCTACATATATTTAAATATTGGTAGTATGTCTACGATACCCCAAAATAACACATATATTAATGTGGGTATATAACTTGCACAACTTCACTTATAATACATATATATAAACACTTACCATTTAATGGCCAGTTTGAGTGATTGCTCATATTATAATATTTATTATAAGCTCTACTATCATCCTATTATCCTACAGGTCATCATGATTCAATTTCATCATTGGGTAATGCTCCTTGTACCAACCCAACTTATAACCCAAATATCATTTTAATAAGAAATACGTTTTCTTTTCGTAAGCTCTCAGGGAAACTGTGACAAGGCATTTAGTGTGCTATAACTCAGCAATCATCATGCAAGCCTATATAACAATTTTCATCCTATAAACTTACGTTTGTTTTGCAAGGAAGCTAGGCGTTGGATGGCGACAAGGCGGTGGCACCGGAGTGACGGAGCTCGGGGCACTGCGGGTCAGGGGACGGCGGCGTGGTTGTAGGGCGAGGCGCTGGACCACGGTGGCATGGGGATGACACCAACGGTAGGGGGCTGAAGGAGCAGAGAAGAGGGAACTGGGCAGCGAACGAGGCGGTGAGGCGCTGGAGGTGCGTGGTGGCGCCCGACCGGAGGGGAAAATGGTCGGGGCGTCGTACAACGGGCGGCGACGAGGGGAACGGGCTAGCCGTGTCACTGTTTGTGGGGTGTGGTTGGAGCGAAGGCGGGTGATCGAGGAAGAAGATGAAGGAATTGGCGGGATCTATTCTCAAACAGAGGAGGGGTTTGTAGCGGGGGCACTGGCTCGAAAAGGAGGTGTGCTTCGATGGGGAAGAGATACCTGGGCATGCGTCGGAGCTTAGGGTTGCCAAAAATTAGAGCGGAGAGAGAAAAAGAAACAGGCGCACGGGTTTGCTCGGAGCAAGGGGACTCACGCGTGCTGGGTTGTGCGGCCAGGTATGGGGAGAGGAGAGGTCTGCGGTTTGTAGGGGAGAAGAAGGCTGCGGCCAACATGGTTTTTAAAAGTAGCGTAAGGTTTTAAAATTGGGGAGAGAAACACGTGAACGTGAAAGTTAGGGGGGCTTCACGTGGGGAGATAAAAGGGGGAGGGGTTGTTGCGATCCTAAGGGAAAAATATCACCCAACAGATTGATTTCTTGAAGAGTTTGTTCAAAGAAAAATATATGAAAAATATTTGATTCTCTTTTGAAACCGTACCAGTAAAACAAATCTGAAGTTGAATCTTAAAAGAAAACTTTTTTTTAATAAATTAACAAACGAATCCCACTATGAAGAAGAGAAACTTTGTTTCTTTTTTTTATAAAGGAAAGTGAGAGTATCCTATTTAGTTAGTGGGTTAAGCTTTGAAATAATTTGTTTAATATAAATAGTTTAAGATAATTAGAAAGTGACAGCATCCTAGATAATTAGTTTAAGATATTGTATAATTAATACTAACATGTTTCCTTTAAAACGTATTCCAGCTTTATAAATTCCAAAATTTAAATAAAAGTATAAATGATGAGTTATACCAGATTGGTCCCTCGACGCCCAAAAATTAAAAGAAGGTATAGGGACGATCGCGCCTCCGAGAGTGTCGTGAAAACGGGGTCCGATCACATGCTAGGCCTACCAAAAACAATAATAAAAAAACAATAAAGTATGAAAATACACATTCCGAGCAAAATACATACGAAATACGCGCGGTCGGAAAGCGACCGTTACATTCTACCCACCTTAGAAATGATTCCGCCCTCGGAATCACTTATACTAATAGTAATAATATCTATAGACACTATGCCTGCAACTCCCATATTCCACCTAATGATCGCTAATCCAATAACTTTTAATCAGTGCTCTATCGCAATTTATCAGTACTCGTCTTTTCACTGGATAATGCTACGACTAAACTCACATCCTAATACTTAACTATAGACCCATCACTGCCGTTCAAATTTCCAACTCCAAGCTCTCATAAAAATAATAATCTTCTTCTCATCCCATTCCACTCCACTATCATTGCTCAATAACATCATTAAATTTCCCAATCTCTTCCCAATATTAATCAATCGCTAAAAAATGATGTTCTAATCAATCTCTAATCCAAAACAAAAACTGTCTATCTTATAACCCCTTCACAAATCAACGATTTGCCGTGTCCTCAATACGCTCTTCATCATATCTTCTCATAAACCTCTCCGCCAAATAATTGAACTATCAGAATCACATCTCATCCTACTCACTATAACTAATCCCAACCAATGTTAAGTCCGACTACCTAAACATCCATTTATCTCAACACGTCGTGTTATTCTCAAAGTCTTCTCACGTCAACTCATCAATCAAGTCTTGATGCTAATTAAAAAAAACTCTACTTAATCTCATAATCACCCTAACTCATACTATTCTCCGTAGTTACTCCTATCTACCACCCGTCTAAGCCTCAAGTCTGATAAGTTATCATCTCCTCGCATATAATTTCATCCGACCAGAATTTCCCATTGAGTCCGCCACACTTCAGTTTTTTTTAAATAAGTCTTGGTCAGTCCATTCTTTTCATCCAAAAGATATTCTAATCCATCATCCTTGTGTTCCCAGAATCAATTAATCATTGCCATTATAAAACTCATCTCACTCCAAGTCTACATGCAAACAAAATCCTATAACGATAATAACTAGTCCCAATTAATATAACAACCATAAACACGAAAATTTTGTTTAAAGGAGAAAGAAGAGAAGAGAAAGAGAGACTTAAGGCCAAAGAAATATTTTAAAACATTTGGAAAAACGTGTGGTGTTGCGGTAATGGATGAGGGAGGATAAGTGATTTGTGATCTTGTGAGCTAGTTTTAAAACTTTAAAGATTTGGTTTAAAGAAAACAAAGTTTTGATACAGTCACATACAACCAAGATAAACCATTCATTAAAACTAAAACTAAGTCTAAGGATCTGCCTGCGATGACGCCATTCATATAAGTATGAATACCGTCATTCAGACAACTTCCAACATACCATGGTTAACACTGAGTACACATTCAAGACACAAAAGGTAATCATCGGGATCCTAAAGAACACACATTCATACAGGTCTATGCACTCTACCTATGCTCAACCACCACGACGACATCACCTACCAAAGGACCTACTCCTAAACCAGAGACAACGTAGACAACTACAAGGACTAATGTCTACACAAGCTAAAGAAAACAGAAGCCAGGAGTGTAACGAAATGAATCAGAAGGAACGAGTTCAAATAAGGCGAGATAAGGATGTAGTTGGTTGGGTGTGACGAAAATATTTCTCAAAATAATTAGATAGATGGAAAGAGAATTATGTGTAAAATATGATATCATATACTTTTATAACTATAAAAATATGTAGGGAAGAGTGAGCAGATCATTATCATTTGGAAAAGAGTTAGATGAAGAAATAAAAGTAGGATGAGGTAGCGATTTTTTTTTTTTGCAAATGAAAAACAAATAAATAAATAATTAAGTTATACAAAGATTTTCTTTTGAAACGTGATCACGATGAACATAGAATTGATATTTATAAAAATTTGAAGTTCCCTTTAGTTTAGGAAAATATTTTAAAAGTATGTAAGGTAAGTGATTTAGAAATAAATTTTGTAGTCTAGAAAAATATATATATTGAATTATCAAAATGATAACAAGGTTTTAAAACTAAAATATATACCGGTTAGAAATAATTACTAGATAATAACTTGAAAATCTATTACTAAAGAAGTTTTATAATCCAAGAAGGAATTTTAACTGAAAAGCAAGAAATTTTAAATATATATAAAAAAAAGTTTTCAAAGAATTTAAACCGAGCGAAGAATTTAATAATGAATTTCGAAAACACTTTTAAAGGAAGCAGGATTTGCAATGGGAAAGATTCGAATGATCAACGATTATCATCAGGAAGCGATCACTTGAATCGGGGAAAGGAAAATGATCGGACGATGACTACGCCTAGGTGATGGTTCATGAAATCTACGATGGAACTCTACGGCCTGTTGGATCTGGATCCTAGCCTAGAGGGGGGGTGAATAGGCTAATAAAAAAATTCTCGTGCAACCCACGAGAAATCACACGCAGTTAAAAGCACGACCAGAGTAATGAAAAGCAGACACAGAGTACACAGCGGATTTACCCTGGTTCGGTCGTCCCAACGACCTACTCCAGCCCCCAAAGCTAATACTAGATTGAATAGTGCAATAGGTACAAAGTCACAAGTTAGAGCACGCTCAGAGCACCCTCTACGTCCCTACACTCGCCAGACTCTCAGTACCCCACACACAGTGTTTCCTCTCACTATCAATCCTAGCAAAGCTTTCTACCAGCTAGTCCCAAACTAGCTGGGTCCCACTTGTCTAGTCCCAACTAGACAAGTCCCAAAATAGTTCACAAAAATAGGTAAAGTTTCCTATGAAGATCTATCACAATTGCTACACAAAATAGTAAAGTATAAAGTTTAGGAAGCTCAGATTGTGTAGCAGCGATGTCTTCGTCAATCAGCACGGGTCAGATCTCGTCTGACGTAGATGTCGTCGTCTCGTCGTAGACACCTCAAGTTGCGGCACTCCTCTTCTTGGATGATGCGGTCTTGGCACTTTCTTCTGAAGTTGCGGCACTTGATGTGAAGGGGTTGATGGCACACTTCAGCAAGGACAAGCAAAGAAAGTCCAATGGTGAGCAGGCAATGTCTTTGATATTGTTGACCCCTAATGCACAGATTGTTCCCTGCCAAAAATAAACAGAGCAAGAGTTAGCTTTTATCTTGGCAATATTTAACAAGGCTTCTCAAACAAATGCTGCTCCTCTCAAAGATATGTGCGTGAGTTGTTGAAAGGCAGGTTGCGGCTGCTACACACGAAATTTGTGCTCCCCTCTGTTTTCAGCCTGCATAAAAAGATTAGTAAAAAAAAGAAAAATTCGGCTCTTGAATTGGTGGCCGGCCTTTGGAATTTTTTGCAAAAGAAATAACAAATGGCTCCTGTTCTTGGAACTCTCAAAGACTTGTGCAGCGTTTGACATAGGACTCCTCTTTGATTCTTTTCCCACGTGATGATGGCCTTTGAGTTGATATGGCCGGCACCTCTCTTTTATCAAAGTGATTATTTGTACTCTCTGCAAACAACAAAGCACAAAAAAAAAGAATTAGATTTTAACTAATTAGATCAACAGAGCACTAACCTTCTTCATTTGATGCTTGGCTTTGTTCACCCGTCTTTTTCACAAGTAGCCCCAAAAAAAATTGCAGCACACAATTTTTGTTGGAGAGAAGCAACATGCGGCTCTCTCTGAAATTGGTTGAGGGCATTAATAAGATGAAGTGATCTCAGGGGAATTTTTGATATGAAGTGATATGAAGTAAAAGCACATTTCAAAAGATCGGCCTTGGAAATTTCAATATGAAGTAAATGCACATTTCAAAAGATCTGCACTTCAAATTTTGATATGAAGTGATCTCAGGGGAATAAAGATCGGCCTTGGAAATTTGCGCACTATTTTTTTTGGTGCTCTCTCAAAAAAAACTTCGGATTCCTCAAGAATAACCACGGCTGCCCTCTATTTTTTAATTGCCGCACAACCTTTCAACCCTAGAAGATGGGTATTTATAGGACAAGGGTAATAGGGTTGTGCCAACCGCTTAGGGATTTGACCCAATCAATATGGGATTTGATTTGTTGTTTGAATAGGAAATGGGTAGACACAAATCCATCTAATTGATTTGATCAAATATTAAATTGATTTGAATCAATCCAATCTCCTAAGTCAATTTGACTTGGTCCTCTTTTCTCTCCTTTGACCAAGTCAAACTTCTTTGTGCACACACAGACTCTTTCTCCCAATATGCTATACGAATAGCAATTCCTCCAAATAGTGCAAATATATTGTTTCGTCAATCCTGAAACACACTAAGGACACACGTCAGATATAACGACATGTTTGTCATCATCAAACCAAGATCCTAGATCGTTGCTTCCAACAATCTCCCCCTTTTGGTGATGACAAACCCATAAAAGATTTGAGCAATAAGTATGGGTGTGTGAAGTGTGTTGAAGGTGTAATGCAATATGATGTATGGATGAGTCATTCAAGCATTACAAAACATGCACAACAAATATAGCAAATATAAGCAAGCTAGCAAATATAAGCAAGCTCCCCCTTCTCTCAAGCTCCCCCTTCAATATTTATTCAAGTATTTTTCTCAAGCTCCACCTTCAACAAATAATATTTCTCAAGCTCCCCCTTCAACAAATAATACTGACAAATCTTTCTTTTCTTTCTCCCCCTTTGTAATCACCAAAAGTGGATTAATGAAGTCACAAAAATATTCCATGCAAAAATAAACCATTATTAAATGTAGCGTGCAATTTGCATGAGTTTTCCAAGGAATAGTCAATTCAAGCTCATGGAATTTCATAACAAGACTTCTCCACCTTTGTGTAAGTGTAATGATATAAACAATAAAGTACTAAGGGAGATTCATTTTTAGAACAATCAACCAAATCAATCCGCATTTTCCAATTTTTCATGAATATCATTAGGATTGATTTTTCCCACCTCATCAAAGATGAGTTCAAGTTACCGAACCCCGAAACATGGCCTAAAAGGACTTTTAAATGTGGGGTGGCATTGCTTGACGAGTTATATACACCAACGCTAATGATTACCCATTTAGCACAAGTTGGATACTCGTGGGTTGTGTATTAGCCATGAAGTGTATCCATTTTTCATACGGAGCAAATATCGTTTTTTTTTTCAATTCTTTTGTGCTCAATTTTAATTCATGGCTAAACACTTCATATCCCTTAGAGAATTCAGAATTTAATCATTCCTACATTCACTTTCCACTATTCTTCAAAAGAATCTCCAAAAGCACTAAAAAGTCTATTATCGTGAAAGTGCAAATGTAGGTGTAGAAGTCAAATTCGAAATTTATGAGACATGTAATGGCTATTAAAAAGATAACAACATGTTCATGTAACTACAACAATAATGAATTAACTTCTACAAGGGATAGATTTAATCATTCATACAATGCCACTTAGGATAAAACATAAAGGGTATTCTTTTAAGCTCAAATTTTTTTTTGTTTTTTGTTTTTTTTTTCAATTTTTTTGTTTTTTTTTCAGAAATAAAAACATTAAAAATCATGCAAGCAAGCACTCAAAACAAAATAAAACAAGCACACAAAAACTATCTATGAAGGTATGCAATGAATATGCAAAGAGGGATAAAAATTATACCTTCTCGTCGCCTTTTGACGAAGGAGCTATAAGAATGAGACATTGAATATATCGCTCCCCGTCAAAACTCCATCATACCTACATGAAAGGTGTTAAGTGTGACCTTGGAATCCAACAAGGTCCACTAGTGTTAGCCAATATTGTTTTAGGAACCCACACTTGTTTAAACTTGATATTAGTGTTCCTAAATTTGCAATAATATGAAGTGTGGCCTACACTATCACAAGTAAAGCACTTTGCATATTTGTTCTTTGCAATAGAGGGTACATTGTGGAATTTCATGAATTTTTGCTTTTCAACGTTTTTCAGACCAAAACCAAGTCCTCTTCTATTATTGCCATATAATTGATTCTCTAAAATAGTGTCCAACGATTGTTTTCCTATAGAGAATTTCTTAATGGCCAATTCAAGATGAGAGACTTTGATTTTTAATTGTTTATTCTCTTCCACAAGCATCGTGCATTTACTTATAAAAACCCTCTTGTTTTCCTCTTCCTTATTCTCGAATTCAATCATTTTTCTTTTAAAGTCATTATCTAGCATGCAAAATTTATCCTTAAGCTCTCTTATTTCATATTCTTTTTCAGCTTCGAGCTTCATTAAATCTTGTTTAAGCATGTTATTTTGATTTAATAAAGAGGAACACGAAATACAAGGAGCATTTTCATCAAAGCTTTCTTTTTCCTTCTTCATGATTTCAATAGTAGACTTACATGCATTAAGTTCAATTTTAAGTTTTTCATTCTCCTTAAACACCTTATCATCTCTAACTTGCATGTCATAGTTTTGATTTTGGAGACATTCAATAGTGAACTCATGATCTACTATTTGATTTTGCATTTCTTCACAAATTTTAAGAAGTTCATCTTTGCTACCTGACGGTGTCTCATCTTGGATGCCCATCAAAGCCATGCAAGAATGGGCTTCATGTTCCTCCTCGCTTTCAGCTTCGCTATCCATATCCCATGTTAATACCTTCGCTTTTCCTTTTCCTTTAGCGAGCTGAGCAGTTTCATTTGGGCAATCCTTCATCAGATGTCCTCTTCCCTTGCATTTAAAACATTGCATTCTATCAGTAGATTTCTGATCATTAAATTGCTTGGAAGAATTATTAAAGTTAGAACGATTAAACCTGGGTGCCATTTCGTTTCTCCCATGCTTGGTCTTGATGAACTTTCTGAAGTTTCTCACCATTAGCGCTATGTCTTCATCATCATCCTCTTCTTCGCTAGCTTGCAAAGCAAGGGGCTTTATGGCTTTCTCTTTCTTCTCAGGTTTCTCTCTTGCTTCAATATTTTGTAGTTCCAACTCATGGGACATCAAATTACCAATAAGGCCCTCCACCTTCAATTGAGCCAATACCTTTGCTTCCTGGATGGCGGTGACCTTTGGTCTGAAAGAGCTTGGCAGTGCTCTTAATATCTTTCTCACCTGTTCAATGCTAGAATATGGCTTACCGAGCGAGCTAGACTTGTAGAAGATGTTGGTGAATCTCGCAAACATTTCTGATATGGTCTCTGAGGGTAGCATGCGAAATCCCTCGTACTCTGTGCTCAGAAGTGCAAGTCTAGACTCCTTCACCTGTGACGTTCCCTCGTGCGTCACCTCCAAAGTATGCCATATTTCCTGCGCAGTTAGACAATGTGAGATACGATTGAATTCAGATTTATCTAATGCACAAATAAGAGCATTCATAGCTTTAGCATTTAAAGAATAAAGCTTCCAATCATTATCATCCCACTTATCATCAGGTTTAGGCATCTCAGTATTTTCAATTTTAATAACAGGTGATTTATAGCCTTTTTCAACAATTTGCCAAGCTTTATAATCAATAGAAATAAGGTAGATTTTCATACGATTTTTCCAGTAAGCATAATCTCCTCCATTAAATCTAGGTGGTCGGGAAATAGACTGACCCTCAGCAAAAGCACTATCAATGTGGTCCATGGTCAAACTAGGCTAAATCTACTAAACTGGCTCTGATACCACTTGTTGGATCTGGATCCTAGCCTAGAGGGGGGGGTGAATAGGCTAATAAAAAAATTCTCGTGCAACCCACGAGAAATCACACGCAGTTAAAAGCACGACCAGAGTAATGAAAAGCAGACACAGAGTACACAGCGGATTTACCCTGGTTCGGTCGTCCCAACGACCTACTCCAGCCCCCAAAGCTAATACTAGATTGAATAGTGCAATAGGTACAAAGTCACAAGTTAGAGCACGCTCAGAGCACCCTCTACGTCCCTACACTCGCCAGACTCTCAGTACCCCACACACAGTGTTTCCTCTCACTATCAATCCTAGCAAAGCTTTCTACCAGCTAGTCCCAAACTAGCTGGGTCCCACTTGTCTAGTCCCAACTAGACAAGTCCCAAAATAGTTCACAAAAATAGGTAAAGTTTCCCCTATGAAGATCTATCACAATTGCTACACAAAATAGTAAAGTATAAAGTTTAGGAAGCTCAGATTGTGTAGCAGCGATGTCTTCGTCAATCAGCACGGGTCAGATCTCGTCTGACGTAGATGTCGTCGTCTCGTCGTAGACACCTCAAGTTGCGGCACTCCTCTTCTTGGATGATGCGGTCTTGGCACTTTCTTCTGAAGTTGCGGCACTTGATGTGAAGGGGTTGATGGCACACTTCAGCAAGGACAAGCAAAGAAAGTCCAATGGTGAGCAGGCAATGTCTTTGATATTGTTGACCCCTAATGCACAGATTGTTCCCTGCCAAAAATAAACAGAGCAAGAGTTAGCTTTTATCTTGGCAATATTTAACAAGGCTTCTCAAACAAATGCTGCTCCTCTCAAAGATATGTGCGTGAGTTGTTGAAAGGCAGGTTGCGGCTGCTACACACGAAATTTGTGCTCCCCTCTGTTTTCAGCCTGCACAAAAAGATTAGTAAAAAAAATAAAAATTCGGCTCTTGAATTGGTGGCTGGCCTTTGGAATTTTTTGCAAAAGAAATAACAAATGGCTCCTGTTCTTGGAACTCTCAAAGACTTGTGCAGCGTTTGACCTAGGACTCCTCTTTGATTCTTTTCCCACGAGATGATGGCCTTTGAGTTGATATGGCCGGCACCTCTCTTTTATCAAAGTGATTATTTGTACTCTCTGCAAACAACAAAGCACAAAAAAAGTATTAGATTTTAACTAATTAGATCAACAGAGCACTAACCTTCTTCATTTGATGCTTGGCTTTGTTCACCCGTCTTTTTCACAAGTAGCCCCAAAAAAAATTGCAGCACACAATTTTTGTTGGAGAGAAGCAACATGCGGCTCTCTCTGAAATTGGTTGAGGGCATTAATAAGATGAAGTGATCTCAGGGGAATTTTTGATATGAAGTGATATGAAGTAAAAGCACATTTCAAAAGATCGGCCTTGGAAATTTCAATATGAAGTAAATGCACATTTCAAAAGATCTGCACTTCAAATTTTGATATGAAGTGATCTCAGGGGAATAAAGATCGGCCTTGGAAATTTGCGCACTATTTTTTTTGGTGCTCTCTCAAAAAAAACTTCGGATTCCTCAAGAATAACCACGGCTGCCCTCTATTTTTTAATTGCCGCACAACCTTTCAACCCTAGAAGATGGGTATTTATAGGACAAGGGTAATAGGGTTGTGCCAACCGCTTAGGGATTTGACCCAATCAATATGGGATTTGATTTGTTGTTTGAATAGGAAATGGGTAGACACAAATCCATCTAATTGATTTGATCAAATATTAAATTGATTTGAATCAATCCAATCTCCTAAGTCAATTTGACTTGGTCCTCTTTTCTCTCCTTTGACCAAGTCAAACTTCTTTGTGCACACACAGACTCTTTCTCCCAATATGCTATACGAATAGCAATTCCTCCAAATAGTGCAAATATATTGTTTCGTCAATCCTGAAACACACTAAGGACACACGTCAGATATAACGACATGTTTGTCATCATCAAACCAAGATCCTAGATCGTTGCTTCCAACAATCTCCCCCTTTTGGTGATGACAAACCCATAAAAGATTTGAGCAATAAGTATGGGTGTGTGAAGTGTGTTGAAGGTGTAATGCAATATGATGTATGGATGAGTCATTCAAGCATTACAAAACATGCACAACAAATATAGCAAATATAAGCAAGCTAGCAAATATAAGCAAGCTCCCCCTTCTCTCAAGCTCCCCCTTCAATATTTATTCAAGTATTTTTCTCAAGCTCCACCTTCAACAAATAATATTTCTCAAGCTCCCCCTTCAACAAATAATACTGACAAATCTTTCTTTTCTTTCTCCCCCTTTGTAATCACCAAAAGTGGATTAATGAAGTCACAAAAATATTCCATGCAAAAATAAACCATTATTAAATGTAGCGTGCAATTTGCATGAGTTTTCCAAGGAATAGTCAATTCAAGCTCATGGAATTTCATAACAAGACTTCTCCACCTTTGTGTAAGTGTAATGATATAAACAATAAAGTACTAAGGGAGATTCATTTTTAGAACAATCAACCAAATCAATCCGCATTTTCCAATTTTTCATGAATATCATTAGGATTGATTTTTCCCACCTCATCAAAGATGAGTTCAAGTTACCGAACCCCGAAACATGGCCTAAAAGGACTTTTAAATGTGGGGTGGCATTGCTTGACGAGTTATATACACCAACGCTAATGATTACCCATTTAGCACAAGTTGGATACTCGTGGGTTGTTTATTAGCCATGAAGTGTATCCATTTTTCATACGGAGCAAATATCGTTTTTTTTTCAATTCTTTTGTGCTCAATTTTAATTCATGGCTAAACACTTCATATCCCTTAGAGAATTCAGAATTTAATCATTCCTACATTCACTTTCCACTATTCTTCAAAAGAATCTCCAAAAGCACTAAAAAGTCTATTATCGTGAAAGTGCAAATGTAGGTGTAGAAGTCAAATTCGAAATTTATGAGACATGTAATGGCTATTAAAAAGATAACAACATGTTCATGTAACTACAACAATAATGAATTAACTTCTACAAGGGATAGATTTAATCATTCATACAATGCCACTTAGGATAAAACATAAAGGGTATTCTTTTAAGCTCAAATTTTTTTTTGTTTTTTGTTTTTTTTTTCAATTTTTTTGTTTTTTTTTTCAGAAATAAAAACATTAAAAATCATGCAAGCAAGCACTCAAAACAAAATAAAACAAGCACACAAAAACTATCTATGAAGGTATGCAATGAATATGCAAAGAGGGATAAAAATTATACCTTCTCGTCGCCTTTTGACGAAGGAGCTATAAGAATGAGACATTGAATATATCGCTCCCCGTCAAAACTCCATCATACCTACATGAAAGGTGTTAAGTGTGACCTTGGAATCCAACAAGGTCCACTAGTGTTAGCCAATATTGTTTTAGGAACCCACACTTGTTTAAACTTGATATTAGTGTTCCTAAATTTGCAATAATATGAAGTGTGGCCTACACTATCACAAGTAAAGCACTTTGCATATTTGTTCTTTGCAATAGAGGGTACATTGTGGAATTTCATGAATTTTTGCTTTTCAACGTTTTTCAGACCAAAACCAAGTCCTCTTCTATTATTGCCATATAATTGATTCTCTAAAATAGTGTCCAACGATTGTTTTCCTATAGAGAATTTCTTAATGGCCAATTCAAGATGAGAGACTTTGATTTTTAATTGTTTATTCTCTTCCACAAGCATCGTGCATTTACTTATAAAAACCCTCTTGTTTTCCTCTTCCTTATTCTCGAATTCAATCATTTTTATTTTAAAGTCATTATCTAGCATGCAAAATTTATCCTTAAGCTCTCTTATTTCATATTCTTTTTCAGCTTCGAGCTTCATTAAATCTTGTTTAAGCATGCTATTTTGATTTAATAAAGAGGAACACGAAATACAAGGAGCATTTTCATCAAAGCTTTCTTTTTCCTTCTTCATGATTTCAATAGTAGACTTACATGCATTAAGTTCAATTTTAAGTTTTTCATTCTCCTTAAACACCTTATCATCTCTAACTTGCATGTCATAGTTTTGATTTTGGAGACATTCAATAGTGAACTCATGATCTACTATTTGATTTTGCATTTCTTCACAAATTTTAAGAAGTTCAGCTTTGCTACCTGACGGTGTTTCATCTTGGATGCCCATCAAAGCCATGCAAGAATGGGCTTCATGTTCCTCCTCGCTTTCAGCTTCGCTATCCATATCCCATGTTAATACCTTCGCTTTTCCTTTTCCTTTAGCGAGCTGAGCAGTTTCATTTGGGCAATCCTTCATCAGATGTCCTCTTCCCTTGCATTTAAAACATTGCATTCTATCAGTAGATTTCTGATCATTAAATTGCTTGGAAGAATTATTAAAGTTAGAACGATTAAACCTGGGTGCCATTTCGTTTCTCCCATGCTTGGTCTTGATGAACTTTCTGAAGTTTCTCACCATTAGCGCTATGTCTTCATCATCATCCTCTTCTTCGCTAGCTTGCAAAGCAAGGGGCTTTATGGCTTTCTCTTTCTTCTCAGGTTTCTCTCTTGCTTCATTATTTTGTAGTTCCAACTCATGGGACATCAAATTACCAATAAGGTCCTCCACCTTCAATTGAGCCAATACCTTTGCTTCCTGGATGGCGGTGACCTTTGGTCTGAAAGAGCTTGGCAGTGCTCTTAATATCTTTCTCACCTGTTCAATGCTAGAATATGGCTTACCGAGCGAGCTAGACTTGTAGACGATGTTGGTGAATCTCGCAAACATTTCTGATATGGTCTCTGATGGTAGCATGCAAAATCCCTCGTACTCTGTGCTCAGAAGTGCAAGTCTAGACTCCTTCACCTGTGACGTTCCCTCGTGCGTCACCTCCAAAGTATGCCATATTTCCTGTGCAGTTAGACAATGTGAGATACGATTGAATTCAGATTTATCTAATGCACAAATAAGAGCATTCATAGCTTTAGCATTTAAAGAATAAAGCTTCCAATCATTATCATCCCACTTATCATCAGGTTTAGGCATCTCAGTATTTTCAATTTTAATAACAGGTGATTTATAGCCTTTTTCAACAATTTGCCAAGCTTTATAATCAATAGAAATAAGGTAGATTTTCATACGATTTTTCCAGTAAGCATAATCTCCTCCATTAAATCTAGGTGGTCGGGAAATAGACTGACCCTCAGCAAAAGCACTATCAATGTGGTCCATGGTCAAACTAGGCTAGATCTACTAAACTGGCTCTGATACCACTTGTTGGATCTGGATCCTAGCCTAGAGGGGGGGTGAATAGGCTAATAAAAAAATTCTCGTGCAACCCACGAGAAATCACACGCAGTTAAAAGCACGACCAGAGTAATGAAAAGCAGACACAGAGTACACAGCGGATTTACCCTGGTTCGGTCGTCCGAACGACCTACTCCAGCCCCCAAAGCTAATACTAGATTGAATAGTGCAATAGGTACTGATCACTCCTTATTTTACACCCTTTTCCCGCATGTTTGCATGCCATTTTGATCGCCCAAATTATGTTTTTCACGATATATCGACGATATTGCGATGCTTTTCACGATTTGTTGTTTTTGTCGCATTTCAGGTGATTTGGCGCGATTAGGAGTGATCTCGAGATGCGTGTAATCTAGGCGGCCACCGACGACCTCCCCGAGGGGTATTTTGCTGTTGGAGAGGAGCGGAAGAAGAATGGACGTCGCCGGAGCGACGAGGAGGCCAAAACGACCAGTTTGGGCATTTTTTGTGTCCCACTCGGCCGAGTGGAGGAGCCACTCGGCCGACCAGCGAGACACTGCTCGGCCGACCAATTCAGACACGAGTTACCTGTGCACTCGGCCGAGCACAGAAGACCCACTCGGCCGAGTGACGAAACCACGTCCGCCCGAGTGGCGCCCAGACGAAGGCTCTCAAAAAGACCGAAGTTACTGTTTTTCGGCCTCTGAGCTTCAGAAGACCCACTCGGCCGAGTGGCAGATCCCGTCCGCCCGAGTGAAGTGAAGCCATCGGCCGAGTGACGACAACTCACTCGGCCGAGCCGCCCCCGAACTGAAGACCCCTGAAGCCCACGACTTACTGGAAATTGACAGGGTTTTCACTCGGCCGAGCGACTTTCGTCACTCGGCCGAGTGCGATGCGCTGCCTGTAGCGAAATTTGCGGAAAACAGGCTGTGCAGGGGCGTTTTGGTCAGGATTTTTAGACGATTTTTGGGGCTATTTAAGCTCTGTTTTTACCCTAGTTTTGGGAGCCTCCTCTCAGATTTTTTGCAGCTTTTTGAGTCTACTTTTTAGCTTTATTAATTGTGATTGGTGAAGAGAAAAACTTGGATTTTTGTTGGGTTGCTTGAAGATCTACATTGGTTTGCACTTCTCTTCCGCAAAAACTCTATTTTTTATTGTTTATATCATTGTTGTGATGAATTCCATTGTCTATTTCTTTGCCAATTATTGTGCTTTTGCTATGATTAGTGAGTAGTCTCCACGTCTTGGGGCGTGGGGATGAACCCTACAAGCCCAATTTCGTATTTGTGTCGAACCGGTAGAAATTGAGCTCGGATTGTTATTAGGGATTAGATCGGGATCGAATTACTACGGATGGCTAGGCATTCACATCAATTGGGATTTGCAAGAGATTGGATCCCAATTCGATAGGAAGCCCTAGAAATCCGAATTGGGTTGGAGTCGGATTTTCGAAGTATCGGTTTGCAAGAAATTGGACCGATGCTAGGATCTCCGGTTGCAATTCCGCGCCGATACCCGTTTGCAAGAGATTGGACGGGTAGGAACTATCCTAATCTAGATTGTGGACCGAGTTTGCAAGAGATTGGACTCGGTGCGCAATTGGACGATGATGTTGATCCCAATGCTAGCCTCCCTAGGCTAGGGTTTGCAAGAGATTGGACCCAAACCTAGGATAGCTATAGACCGGCAACAGCGCGAGAGCGTGAGCTTGGTTTCACATTTAGTTGCAACTAGTTCATCCAAATTCTCATCCTAGCGATTTCGATACCGGCGAATCACAATTGTGAAATACGGTGAGTAGTGGGGATTCCCCATTCCCTAGGCGTTCTCTATTTGATTTGATATTTCGCACTTTTGTCTGACGATTGTGACAGGATCGCCCAAGGCAATTATCCCTCTAAATAGCCAGGTTGATTAGGAGCAAGCACGGTCATTCGTCCTCCCTGTGTTCGATACCCGCTCGCCGCTATACCGTGCGCTTGCGGTAAAACTACAACCGTCGTCCCGGGACGTGTACGCCGGGGCGCGACCAAGTTTTTGGCGCCGTTGCCGGGGAGGCGATTGCGTTTGATTCTTTTTTCACCTAGCTATTTCTTTCTTTTATTTTCTTTTTATTTTATTTCTTTTACCATTATTATTTCCTTTGCTATTTCTACCTAACCCTTCCACGGTACTAATCATCTCTTTGAAACTCTGCTTTCACTGTGCATGTACACGAGATCTACGGCGGATCCCAAAGCCCTATTATTCGATCCCGAGATCGAACGTACCGCGCGGAGACTCAGAGCGGGAAGGAGGCAATATCCGGAAGGGGGGTTTATGACCAACCGGGAAACTCCTGAAGAATTGGCGGCGAGAATGGCGAGAATAATATCTATTCGCGATAGGCTTCGGCCTAAAACCTCTTCTACTACGTCATCCATCACCGTGCCGGAGTTGGCGGCCGACAAGAACTTCGAGCTAAAGACGGGGTTGGTGGTTTTGATGCAACAAGACCCCTTTCATGGGAACGCTCACGAGAACCCCCACTACCACATCCAATCTTTCTTGTCGAAGTGCGCCACTTTCCAAATGCCGGGGGTCCCGATTGATGCCATCAGACTGCGCCTCTTCCCCTTCACGCTAAAGGACAAAGCACTCTATTGGCTGAGGACGCAAGCTGACGGAGTTTTCACCTCTTGGGACGGGTTGGCGGATGCATTCATTGATAAATTCTATCCACCATCCAAGACGGTGAAGATCCGGAGCGCTCTCATGTCCTTCAAGCAAGGACCACACGAGACGCTCTATGAAGCTTGGGAGCGATTTAAGGATTTGCAGCACCAGTGCCCGCACCACAGTATAGAAGATTGGGAGTTAGTGCACAGCTTCTACAACGGTCTCCAACCGGGGACCAAACAAATTATTGATGCCGCGGCGAATGGTGCAATCTTGTCAAAGACTCCCGAGGAAGCTACGGCCCTAATAGAGGAGATGGCCTCTAATAACCAACAATGGGGCGATGAGCGAGGACACTCTACGTCCTCCTTAAAGCCGACTAGCATCTACGAGGCAAAGGCCGTAGCGGAGCTTACGAGCAAATTCGATTCTCTCCACAAGGTGGTGGAGAGATTGGAGAAATTCATCACGGAGCCTCAAGGAAGCCCTTCCACCTCCACGCCGGCAAGCCAAATGAGTGATTGGCAAGACCAATCTCAAGCCATGTATTCGGGAGGAGAGCAAGGAGAAGGATCCTTGGAGCAAGTGCAATATGTTGCGGGGAACCAAGGGTATTGGTCCAATCCGGCCGCAAGAAATCACCCGGGATTCTCCTACGCCAACAATGAAGGAGCTTTGAACCCGCCACAACAACCGCCTAATCAAGCTCGACCACCACCACCCCAACAACAATACTATCCGCCGAGGGGGCCTCCACAACAAAACTTCCAACCAAAGCAACAAGTCCCACCTTATAGGCCTCCCGGATACAACCAAGGGTGGAGGAATCAAAACCAAAACCCTCCACAAGCTCCACAAAGATCCGATTTCGAAACTAGAGTGGAGGCGTTCATGGTCGAGCAAAACAAGGTGAATGCTACTTTGAAGGCGGGACAAGATTCTCTCAATACCGTAGTGGCTCAAATTTCAGAACAATTAGCGGTGCTCAACCGAAACACTCAAAGATTGCCGGCGCAACCGGAGCAAAACCCACGGGGCAACACGGGCCACATCAACGCCGTAGTTGCCGTCACAACTAGAGGCGGGAAGGACACCACCCCCGCCATGATTCCTATTGAGGAGGCCGTGGAGGAAAACTTGGAGCCGGTTGAGCCGGTAGTTGAGGTCGATAAGGAGAAGGAGCCACAAGACAAGGAGAAATCTAGGGCGGAGCTATTAACTGAGGAGAGGCGCTTCATGCCGCCGGTCCCATTCCCCCAAAGACTAGCGAAAGCGAAAATGGAGAAAAGGCTAGCGAAATTCCTCGAGTATCTAAGAGGAGTTAGCCTAAATATTCCCTTCCTTGACGCCATTATCGAGATCCCCACATATGCCAAATTCTTGAAGGACTTGATTTCGGGGAGAAAGAGGAAGGAGAAGATCATGCTAGCCGAGGAGGGCTCTTGGTTCACCAAGAGAGAAAAGGAGCCGGCAAAATTCAAAGATCCGGGGAGTTTTCGGATTCCTTGCACTTTGGGCGGTGTGCCTCTTCAAAAGGCGTTGGTAGATCTTGGGGCTAGTGTGAGTCTCATGCCCCTCTCCATGTTCTTAAAGCTTAACACCGGGACAACGTTGAAACCCACCGACATGCGCATTCAATTAGCCGATGGACGGATAACAAGGCCGGTGGGGATCGCCGAAGACATCCCACTTCAAGTCCCGGGAGGAATATGCTTGCCATGTGACTTCGTCATCATGGACATTAAGGAGGAGGGAGACACCTCATTGATACTTGGGCGCCCATTCCTCGCCACCGCCGGAGTCATCGTCGACGTGCGTGAAGGTACCTTAACCTTAAACGTCGGAAACATCGAGGTGGAACTCCACATTCCCAAGGCAATGAAGCACATGCCTTACCATGAGGAGCTCGATTATATGGACCTCCTTGATGAGGTGATAGAGGAGGCGATTCCTCACTCAATTGGTGCCCTTTTTGATGAAGAATTGGATGAAAGCCCGGATTTAGGCCATGAGGACAATAATGATGATTCCCCAGACCTCTCCACTGATGAAGATGAAGGCGACGCTGATGTCGCAAGGATTCGAGAGCTTTGCAAGCTCTCGAAATCAAAGTCTCCAAAGAAAGCTCCGCCGGTACGGAAATCGGCATCGCCGGCTAAGCCGTTGACCGGGGCAAATGCTAGCTTGGGGGAGCCTCCCCCCAACACTATTCGAGATAGGAGACCTCCGAGGGAGACCGCTACGCCGTCACGTCCGAATCCAAGCGCGCTCCCCGGAAAGTTTGACGGGTGCATCTCATGTGCACCAAACATCCCGCATTGATTGAAAATTATAGGGGGTCGAGCTCACGACCTAAAACGAGCGCTTGTCGGGAGGCAACCCGACGGTTTTTGCTTTATTTTCGTTTTTTTTTCTTTATTTTCGTTTTAGAAATTTTTTTTAGTGTTTTGAGTCGATCGCCAAAAAAATTTTGTGATAACGGGTCCCATTTTTCTTGACAGGAAAGGAGATAGGTAGACCCATCATGAGGAAGATGAATGAGGCGACGAGGAGCGCCCCAAGAAGGCGTTCGACGCTTAGGAGGAGCATGAAATCGACTGGAGGAAGAAAGACGGAGTTTAGAGTCCAAACGAAGATAAACAGCAGAAATTAAGGCTCACTCGGCCGAGTATACTAGTCACTCGGCCGAGTCCAGAAGTTCGTCCGGCCGAGCCGCTCACGAACGAGGGAAGTCTGCTGTACCCAACTCTCTGTTTATTTTCTCGATTTCGATATAACTGCTACTCGGCCGAGTGTATTTATTCACTCGGCCGAGTAAAACGGATACCCTCCTAGGGCGAGTCTTGCCGAGTAGCTTGGGTCACTCGGTCGAATGGACTTACTCCACTCGGCCGAGGCTGGCAAAGCCACTCGGCCGAAGCGATATCGGGGAGAAAATTTCTATTGCCTCGCTCGGCCGAGTGACCACGTCACTCGGCCGAGTCGTAACTCTCTATTATATAAGTGACGAAGGGGCGCGGATTTCGAAATCTAAAATCCCAAATCCGCCCGCGCCCCTTCGCCTACCCTCGCCCGATCTCGCCTCGTCGCCCAGCGACTCGCCCGCGCCCGCCGCCGCTCGGCCTGCCGTCGCCGGCCGCCCATCGCCGGAGTCCGCCCGAGTCGCCGCCGGCCGCCCCGCCTCCGATCACCTCCGGTTCGCTTATTTTCTCCGTTTTCTCCTCTCCTCGTGTATATTTTGAGGATCCATGTGCTAAACGCCCCCCTAACCCAAATCAATTCCTATACCTATCTGTTATACCCCTATTGCTCCATACATTTTGATTATTACTCGCTGATATCGCTTTTCCATGCGCAGGTTGCTTTTTGGAGCTTAGGGGAGCTCAGGGGAGTTTCTACGGGCTGCTCAGGACTTCGTGGAGGCGCGGACTTCGCACGCTTCCACTACTTAGCACTCGCGGCGTGTTTGGGTAAACTCTTTCCACTCTTGTGCACACGCCGCACTTTTCACTTTTTCGGCGCGCGCTCGGGGCAGATATGCCGCCCCGGACACGGCCGCGGTCGAAGAGAGCTTCCGCCAAGCGGAAGCGGCCGGATGATGCCGGCCCCTCCCACGAGTTGGAGGACTCTCCTCCACCGTCCCCCGCACACCCCGCACCGCCTGCAGGCCCCGCACACCCCGCACAGCCTGCAGCGCACCCACAGCCCGCACAGCCTCTCCCCGCCGATCCACAGCCACCACCACCGGCTCCACTGGTCGGGCCGCTCGGGATTACGTTCCGAGACGACGCACACCGCGCCGTCTTCGAGCGTATCTCCCAGCGCTCGATCGTACCCTCCAGGTTCGCACACCTCGCTGACCTAGGACGCCTGGGGGTACTTGAGGGGATGCTCACGTTGTACGACAACGTGGGCTGGCGAGATTTTTTCCAGGTGTCGGCGGATACTTTTACCCGTCCGACACTTGAGGTTTTGAGTTCTATCGCCCGGACCGATGAGGGATGCTCATTCCGGTTCATGGATCGAGAGTGCCAGGTCACTCTCGACATGATGAGAGCATTTTTCTCATGGCCCGCAGTCCCCGGAGCCGATCGCGGTTATGGCCCCACACATATCCCTCCACCCTCTTTCGACGCCGGTGCCTTCTGGGCACGTATCACGGGTCTCCACGCCGCCTTTGACCCTAGTAGGGCCAAGGCCTCGGCCATCGTACATCCCTGCCTACGCATTGCCCAGCGCCTCATGGCGACTACCTTTTTGGCCAGATATGAGCCGGGCACGATGTCTACGCCAGAGCTTTACATGCTCTATGCGATGACACGTCCCAGAGCTCTATCTAGGGATGGAGACGAGCTTGTCCCCGCCGTCGTGATCGATATCGCGGCATGGTACTTAGACCGCATCATTGTATCGGTGGGCGCTCGCTCACCGATATGCTGCGGCGGCCTGATTACCCTGCTGGCTCTTATGATCGGCGAGGATTTCCCCGACGACCTGCGACGCGTTCCGGGCCCCACTTCCTTGTCGATAGACGTTATGGCCCGGATGAAGATGCTGCGTCCGCACGGCGAGCGTCACTGGGTCTGGTTGCACGGCCCCTATGGGGCCGATTACATGATTCTCCCGAGCCCTGCTCGGACTCTGATTGCACCAGCCCACGTTGACTGGCTTCCGGCGATGGATGTCCTCATCCCCGCCGCCTACGTGCTCGAGGCCGAGGAGGCCGAGCAGGGCCCCGCTGCCCACGCTGTCCAGGCTGCTCCCGCAGACCCTGCTGCGCACCCTGCCGAGCCTGCTGCCCACCCCGTCGACCCTGTGGCCTCTCAGCCTGTTCCTGACATTTCCACTGCTCTTCACACTTCTGTCCCTACCTCTGCCTGTGTCGAGAGTACTTTTGCTGAGCCCACTTCCACCACTGTCACCACTTCCGAGGCTGTCCCCACCACTCCCTCTGCCACCTCAGACCCTCTGTCCGTGGAGCCCCTTTGCTCCGCACTCCCCGAGCGCCCGCCGACCATAGTCGAGTGCGGAGAGCCCTCGTTCACTTCGGTCGTGGAGACCATGGTTAGCATGATCTCCGCTGGGGTTACACCTTTTGGACCGCACACTTCTGCCCCAGCGGGAGATTCCTCTGTCTCCACCGCCGCCTTATTCTCTGAGAGCGTCGTGGCGTCTGTCCACACGTCTGTGCCACGGACCTCTCTGGCCACCTCGTTACCTCTTTTGCACGCCTCCTTTGCTGCCGCTGCCTCCACTCCTCGCCAGCCGGCGTCCCGGCCTCACACCGAGGCCAGGCCCACTTTTCCAGGCGCGGCCCCTTTTGTCCCATTCCCTGCTGAGCCCGTTACATACTCCACACGCGTACGCCAGCCTCGCCCTGCACAGCCTAGACCGGTGCGTCCCTCTGCACCACCCCCACCCGACACCGTACTGCAGAGCATACATGCTCTTGAGGTGGCGGTGAGTGGTCTTAGAGGAGACCTTCGGAGCCTGTCCTCCACCGTCTCTACGCTGTCTGGACGCTTTGACCTGATCCCTCAGATCCACTACTGCCTGACGCAGATCTTAGAGCGTCTCCCGCGCGTACCCCCACCCACCCCGCAGGTTCCCACACACACACCCACACACGCTCGACCTGCTTCCACTCCCACGCCCACCCCAGCTCAGCAGCCTACACCACCACCACCACCACCTCCGCCTCAGGACGGAGACGGCGCGGCACCGCCTTCTTAGGCACTCTTGATGCCCTGATCCATTCATGTCGTTGTGCTGCCCGTCTCTGCTGGGTCCTGATGCCCTTTTGTCCACCCCCTCCCCTCACTTATTTTGGGTTTATATTTTGATCACATCTATATATATCTTTTTTGGGAGAGAGGGAGAGTTCTGGGTGCCGTATTTATTTTCGTATCACTCCTAGCTGTGCATGCATCATTTCCGCATCATATTTTCATTTCTTACTTTTTTTTTTATATTTTTTCTTCCCATCATGCATGCATCCTCACTTGCCCCTCACATTGCTTGTCTCTCTGTGTGCCACACTTTGCACATTGAGGACACTGTGCCATTTAGCTTGGGGGAGTGAGCTTTCACGTTCTTTTTTCCGATTTGCCACCTTTATTTTCAGTTTTTCACACCGCTTTTCACTTTTGCACTCATTTTTCGTTATTTTCCTTTTGTTTCGCCATGCATCACGTTTTCCTTACTTACCTGTGTGCCGCATTGCATAGTTCTATTTTCCTTTTATCTTTACTTCTTCCTTATTTTTCATCTCATGCTAGAGATGAATTTTCTGTGATGATGTCTGCGTGGAGTTAGCTTATTCTATATGCATGCTATATTTGTCGTGTCTTAGATTTCATTCCTGATATCATATGCTATGACTCGCTTGCATTTAGAAATAGGAGCCCACACTTTTTCCTCATGAAAATGGATGGAATTTTATTATTAGCTGAGCCTGAATATTCATATGTATGCTATCACAGAAAACACACCAAGATTCACGCATTGAATGCCTATACCTGGAGTACTGACTTCTTTTCCTTTATCACTTCTATATGCATGAATGGTACACTTCACTTCCGGATGATTGAATGATTGTTAGCTATGATATATCTGGATTAGTTAGCTTTTTTGCGACCGAAACTGAGTAGATTAGATCACCCTGCTGAAGTGTCGTGCATGTCTTATAGAGTGAGCCGAGAGTTATATTTATTTCTTTCTCCACAAATCTTGAACAACATTTCTCTACTTTTAAAATCATTGGTGAATCTCCCCTTAGTGATTCTATTTTATGGCATTTCCCCCGCTATTAATTCCTAGCTCCAAATCTCTTATTCCAAAAAAAAAAGAGGAAAAAAAACAGAAAAAAATATATATAATAAAAGAGAGAGGAACATTCTCGTATATCATTATCTCTCTTTGAATTGGGATCATTGTATATATGATATATAAGAAAAAAAAAGAGAAAAAAAAAAGAGAAAAAAAATCCTCAATAAAAGATCCCATCTCGCTTATTTTCTTTCTTTCTTCTTTCTCTTCTTTGCCTTTGGAGCTTTATAAAAATGGGGATGTAAATATTTTTGTGCCACCACGCTTATAGATAAGCTTGGGGGAGGAGATCCATTGATGTGTGAGAGAGCGACTACTTGACATAGCACGACAACCTAGGCTAAGTGATATTCTATACTCGGTGAGATTGTTTCTAGCTTTACGAAATCCAGAAATCTAAGCCTAGCATTCATTTCATGAAACCCATACTTTTCTATTCTCTCTATTCTATGATGTGATGCTCTTATACTCCAGATAGAAAGCGTTCAATTGAAAAGTGTGTGATCTGAGACTTGTATACCGCTTTAGATGATTCAGGCGATGTTAATTTTAAAATCATTCCGTTTCTCATGATTATACCGTTGTTCGTGGGTTTTCTATTTTCAACTTGCACTATTCTACTATGATATCAAAATGAGATTCTTTGACATGTATTTCTCACTCGGTGCATGCCATAAGAGTAAGTGAAACCCACGTCCTGAGAAAATGATCTAGCATCCTACCTCTTCTTCCTTTCTTCCTTTATTTTCGTTTGGTTTTCATTCTTCTTCGTTTTTTCATTTTCTTTCGTTTTTCGCCGTTTTCGTTTTCCGAATCCACCGGGTTCGCTTTTTACTTATCTTCCTCGAGGACGAGTAAGAGGCAAGCTTGGGGGATTTTGATCACTCCTTATTTTACACCCTTTTCCCGCATGTTTGCATGCCATTTTGATCGCCCAAATTATGTTTTTCACGATATATCGACGATATTGCGATGCTTTTCACGATTTGTTGTTTTTGTCGCATTTCAGGTGATTTGGCGCGATTAGGAGTGATCTCGAGATGCGTGTAATCTAGGCGGCCACCGACGACCTCCCCGAGGGGTATTTTGCTGTTGGAGAGGAGCGGAAGAAGAATGGACGTCGCCGGAGCGACGAGGAGGCCAAAACGACCAGTTTGGGCATTTTTTGTGTCCCACTCGGCCGAGTGGAGGAGCCACTCGGCCGACCAGCGAGACACTGCTCGGCCGACCAATTCAGACACGAGTTACCTGTGCACTCGGCCGAGCACAGAAGACCCACTCGGCCGAGTGACGAAACCACGTCCGCCCGAGTGGCGCCCAGACGAAGGCTCTCAAAAAGACCGAAGTTACTGTTTTTCGGCCTCTGAGCTTCAGAAGACCCACTCGGCCGAGTGGCAGATCCCGTCCGCCCGAGTGAAGTGAAGCCATCGGCCGAGTGACGACAACTCACTCGGCCGAGCCGCCCCCGAACTGAAGACCCCTGAAGCCCACGACTTACTGGAAATTGACAGGGTTTTCACTCGGCCGAGCGACTTTCGTCACTCGGCCGAGTGCGATGCGCTGCCTGTAGCGAAATTTGCGGAAAACAGGCTGTGCAGGGGCGTTTTGGTCAGGATTTTTAGACGATTTTTGGGGCTATTTAAGCTCTGTTTTTACCCTAGTTTTGGGAGCCTCCTCTCAGATTTTTTGCAGGTTTTTGAGTCTACTTTTTAGCTTTATTAATTGTGATTGGTGAAGAGAAAAACTTGGATTTTTGTTGGGTTGATTGAAGATCTACATTGGTTTGCACTTCTCTTCCGCAAAAACTCTATTTTTTATTGTTTATATCATTGTTGTGATGAATTCCATTGTCTATTTCTTTGCCAATTATTGTGCTTTTGCTATGATTAGTGAGTAGTCTCCACGTCTTGGGGCGTGGGGATGAACCCTACAAGCCCAATTTCGTATTTGTGTCGAACCGGTAGAAATTGAGCTCGGATTGTTATTAGGGATTAGATCGGGATCGAATTACTACGGATGGCTAGGCATTCACATCAATTGGGATTTGCAAGAGATTGGATCCCAATTCGATAGGAAGCCCTAGAAATCCGAATTGGGTTGGAGTCGGATTTTCGAAGTATCGGTTTGCAAGAAATTGGACCGATGCTAGGATCTCCGGTTGCAATTCCGCGCCGATACCCGTTTGCAAGAGATTGGACGGGTAGGACCTATCCTAATCTAGATTGTGGACCGAGTTTGCAAGAGATTGGACTCGGTGCGCAATTGGACGATGATGTTGATCCCAATGCTAGCCTCCCTAGGCTAGGGTTTGCAAGAGATTGGACCCAAACCTAGGATAGCTATAGACCGGCAACAGCGCGAGAGCGTGAGCTTGGTTTCACATTTAGTTGCAACTAGTTCATCCAAATTCTCATCCTAGCGATTTCGATACCGGCGAATCACAATTGTGAAATACGGTGAGTAGTGGGGATTCCCCATTCCCTAGGCGTTCTCTATTTGATTTGATATTTCGCACTTTTGTCTGACGATTGTGACAGGATCGCCCAAGGCAATTATCCCTCTAAATAGCCAGGTTGATTAGGAGCAAGCACGGTCATTCGTCCTCCCTGTGTTCGATACCCGCTCGCCGCTATACCGTGCGCTTGCGGTAAAACTACAACCGTCGTCCCGGGACGTGTACGCCGGGGCGCGACCAGGTACAAAGTCACAAGTTAGAGCACGCTCAGAGCACCCTCTACGTCCCTACACTCGCCAGACTCTCAGTACCCCACACACAGTGTTTCCTCTCACTATCAATCCTAGCAAAGCTTTCTACCAGCTAGTCCCAAACTAGCTGGGTCCCACTTGTCTAGTCCCAACTAGACAAGTCCCAAAATAGTTCACAAAAATAGGTAAAGTTTCCCCTATGAAGATCTATCACAATTGCTACACAAAATAGTAAAGTATAAAGTTTAGGAAGCTCAGATTGTGTAGCAGCGATGTCTTCGTCAATCAGCACGGGTCAGATCTCGTCTGACGTAG
This sequence comes from Scilla litardierei, assembly GCA_030789695.1. Classification (NCBI taxonomy): domain Eukaryota; kingdom Viridiplantae; phylum Streptophyta; class Magnoliopsida; order Asparagales; family Asparagaceae; genus Scilla; species Scilla litardierei. The sequence continues at coordinate 35,975,791 of CM061140.1, forward strand.
ATGTCGTCGTCTCGTCGTAGACACCTCAAGTTGCGGCACTCCTCTTCTTGGATGATGCGGTCTTGGCACTTTCTTCTGAAGTTGCGGCACTTGATGTGAAGGGGTTGATGGCACACTTCAGCAAGGACAAGCAAAGAAAGTCCAATGGTGAGCAGGCAATGTCTTTGATATTGTTGACCCCTAATGCACAGATTGTTCCCTGCCAAAAATAAACAGAGCAAGAGTTAGCTTTTATCTTGGCAATATTTAACAAGGCTTCTCAAACAAATGCTGCTCCTCTCAAAGATATGTGCGTGAGTTGTTGAAAGGCAGGTTGCGGCTGCTAAACACGAAATTTGTGCTCCCCTCTGTTTTCGGCCTGCACAAAAAGATTAGTAAAAAAGGAAAAATTCGGCTCTTGAATTGGTGGCCGGCCTGTGGAATTTTTTGCAAAAGAAATAACAAATGGCTCCTGTTCTTGGAACTCTCAAAGACTTGTGCAGCGTTTGACCTAGGACTCCTCTTTGATTCTTTTCCCACGTGATGATGGCCTTTGAGTTGATATGGCCGGCACCTCTCTTTTATCAAAGTGATTATTTGTACTCTCTGCAAACAACAAAGCACAAAAAAAAGAATTAGATTTTAACTAATTAGATCAACAGAGCACTAACCTTCTTCATTTGATGCTTGGCTTTGTTCACCCGTCTTTTTCACAAGTAGCCCCAAAAAAAATTGCAGCACACAATTTTTGTTGGAGAGAAGCAACATGCGGCTCTCTCTGAAATTGGTTGAGGGCATTAATAAGATGAAGTGATCTCAGGGGAATTTTTGATATGAATGATATGAAGTAAAAGCACATTTCAAAAGATCGGCCTTGGAAATTTCAATATGAAGTAAATGCACATTTCAAAAGATCTGCACTTCAAATTTTGATATGAAGTGATCTCAGGGGAATAAAGATCGGCCTTGGAAATTTGCGCACTATTTTTTTTGGTGCTCTCTCAAAAAAAACTTCGGATTCCTCAAGAATAACCACGGCTGCCCTCTATTTTTTAATTGCCGCACAACCTTTCAAACCTAGAAGATGGGTATTTATAGGACAAGGGTAATAGGGTTGTGCCAACCGCTTAGGGATTTGACCCAATCAATATGGGATTTGATTTGTTGTTTGAATAGGAAATGGGTAGACACAAATCCATCTAATTGATTTGATCAAATATTAAATTGATTTGAATCAATCCAATCTCCTAAGTCAATTTGACTTGGTCCTCTTTTCTCTCCTTTGACCAAGTCAAACTTCTTTGTGCACACACAGACTCTTTCTCCCAATATGCTATACGAATAGCAATTCTTCCAAATAGTGCAAATATATTGTTTCGTCAATCCTGAAACACACTAAGCACACACGTCAGATATAACGACATGTTTGTCATCATCAAACCAAGATCCTAGATCATTGCTTCCAACACGGCCGATAACACAAAAGTGTAATGATCAGGAAGATGCTAGAAATCCGAGATTTCTGATTATCGGGCCGTCTAAAGATTAGGGGAAACTCAACACTAAGACTTCCAAATGAACCAGAAAGTATTAAGGATCTCAGGGTAGAGTTCTAAGCGAGTCAAGATTACATTCTGCTGGCCCGAAGTTGATGGAGCTGGGTTAGCGCCTAAACTAGAAGAAGGACTCCAGAAATCTAATTTGGTCAGAGCTAGGGAGGGAGAGGCTACTAAGGTATCCTAAGACGGGTACGGCTAAAACTTAACCAAGGCGTCTAACTATCAAACTGGGACGTCTATCTAAGTCTTCCTACCATCTAAGACTGGGAAAACCTAATTTAGACATGTACATGGATATTAAATAACTGCGGTACTCATATTGTTCCGAACTTTTGCATGACTTGCATGGGCCACCACTAAAACCTGTCAAGCCTCGCTTCCCAAAATGGACGGAAGCGAAACGTGACGAGGCCCGCTTAGGCCAGAGCTTGAGAAGCTCAGACCCAATAAGCGTCTGTAGAGGTACCATTTTAAAAGATTTTCAGGTTCTTGCATTAATATAGTTCGAAACAACAGAAAGTACGGAAAGGAAGATGCATTCATTAAATTAGAAATATAATATCCAACAAGTACAAAGTCTAAAAAGAAGCCTAAGCGTGGCAACAAACTATCTAAAAGAAAACTGAAAGTAGTAACCTCTGAAAGTGGCGACTAAAAGACCTCAAGGTCTGATCCTCGTCAGGCACGAACTCTGGATCGACGTCCTCGGCTCCTCATACTCCAGTGAGTCTGCCTCGTCCGCGAACTCTGGCTGAGCACCTGACGTACAGCACCCAAGAGAAATGAACTGTACGTCAGGTAAAGTCTACAAGAAAGGTTATACTTTACTGCAAGTGTACCGAACTTTAAACAACGGTTTACTGGTTGATTAGCATGCTGGGGTTATAACTGAGTATCAAACAGAAGTAACGTAGCAGGAAAGTAAAGTGCAATAAGTAGTAGTCGTAGCGTGTGCTACCAACTACGGGACTAACCTACAGGTGTCAAGACAAGTCGGGACGTGACGGAAACAAGGCAAGACAAGACAAGTGAGACACGAAAGGGTTCACGCCTTACGGTTCGAGGGGATCAGACCCTCTTGCCGTGCGCACGCTCAACTCAACCCCAAACCCCAAGGAAGACAAGACAAGACAAGACACCAGTACAAGGGATCACTCGCTCTAGCTTGGTGAGTGCCCTATTGCCCGCAGGCTGAGAATCAGTACAAGGGATCACTCTCTCTAGCTTGGAGAGTGCCCTATTGCCCTCGGGCTGTGTATCAGTACAAGGGATCACTCTCTCTAACTTGGAGAGTGCCCTATTGCCCGCAGGCTGTGAATCCGTACAAGGGATCACTCGGAGAGTGCCCTATTGCCCAGCGGGCTGTGCAATATGGGACGTGACGTGACAAGACAGGAAGGGTTATTCTAGGGTGTCCACACACACGCACACACATGATAGCCCTACATCATCAAAAGTTGTTGTTGTCAGGCTCAGACTTCGTCGTCAAGTCTGAGCCGTCAGGAGTCGTCCCGGACGCTATCATTTCACGTCCGGTTCTATTTGTTCACAGTTAACAATTCTAACCAACTAGGGCCTAAGCGCGGCCAAAAGTGCAAGTGGATACACTTGCCTGCGATGGCGAGTGTGTCGTCCTCTCGAAGCGTCTCGTCCAAGCATCTCGTCCGTGGAAGTCCGTCTGAAACAGTGCCGTGGCGACGGTGTCAGGTCTCAATTTCATCAAATCTTATTAGGGTTCGTTTCTAGGTTTTTAGGACTATCCTATTCGTCAAAAGTCACTCTTTTTTTGATGTTTCAGCCTAATCGACGATCTATCCTATGTGCACAGTCAACAAAGTCCATTCGTCGATTTTCTAGATGTGTACAATGTTTTACTGGTGCTGGAAAATAAATTTTAGTTCAAGTTGACGATTTTTAGTTTAAGGTTCAGTCAGCTATTGTGGGGGTTTCTACGAGTTTCTGGGAACCAACCTGAACCGGAGTTTGTCGTAGATTGGAAATCGTGTCTGAACGGCGATGGATCTGCATCGTAGTTAACGATATCAATGTAAAGAATTTAAATAGCTATAATACCATTAAAATCTAACTTATACTAATAGAGTTATAAATAACTATTCTACATATATTTAAATATTGGTAGTATGTCTACGATACCCCAAAATAACACATATATTAATGTGGGTATATAACTTGCACAACTTCACTTATAATACATATATATAAACACTTACCATTTAATGGCCAGTTTGAGTGATTGCTCATATTATAATATTTATTATAAGCTCTACTATCATCCTATTATCCTACAGGTCATCATGATTCAATTTCATCATTGGGTAATGCTCCTTGTACCAACCCAACTTATAACCCAAATATCATTTTAATAAGAAATACGTTTTCTTTTCGTAAGCTCTCAGGGAAACTGTGACAAGGCATTTAGTGTGCTATAACTCAGCAATCATCATGCAAGCCTATATAACAATTTTCATCCTATAAACTTACGTTTGTTTTGCAAGGAAGCTAGGCGTTGGATGGCGACAAGGCGGTGGCACCGGAGTGACGGAGCTCGGGGCACTGCGGGTCAGGGGACGGCGGCGTGGTTGTAGGGCGAGGCGCTGGACCACGGTGGCATGGGGACGACACCAACGGTAGGGGCTGAAGGAGCAGAGAAGAGGGAACTGGGCAGTGAACGAGGCGGTGAGGCGCTGGAGGTGCGTGGTGGCGCCCGACCGGATGGGAAAATGGCCGGGGCGTCGTACAACGGGCGGCGACGAGGGGAACGGGCTAGCCGTGTCACTGTTTGTGGGGTGCGGGCAGAGCGAAGGCGGGTGATCGAGGAAGAAGATGAAGGAAGTGGCGGGATCTGTTCTCAAACAGAGGAGGGGTTTGTAGCGGGGGCGCTGGCTCGAAAAGGAGGTGTGCTTCGATGGGGAAGAGATACCTGGGCATGCGTCGGAGCTTAGGGTTGCCAAAAATTAGAGCGGAGAGAGAAAAAGAAACAGGCGCACGGGTTTGCTCGGAACAAGGGGACTCACGCGTGCTGGGTTGTGCGGCCAGGTATGGGGAGAGGAGAGGTCTGCGGTTTGTAGGGGAGAAGAAGGCTGCGGCCAACATGGTTTTTAAAAGTAGCGTAAGGTTTTAAAATTGGGGAGAGAAACACGTGAACGTGAAAGTTAGGGGGGCTTCACGTGGGGAGATAAAAGGGGGAGGGGTTGTTGCGATCCTAAGGGAAAAATATCACCCAACAGATTGATTTCTTGAAGAGTTTGTTCAAAGAAAAATATATGAAAAATATTTGATTCTCTTTTGAAACCGTACCAGTAAAACAAATCTGAAGTTGAATCTTAAAAGAAAACTTTTTTTTAATAAATTAACAAACGAATCCCACTATGAAGAAGAGAAACTTTGTTTCTTTTTTTTATAAAGGAAAGTGAGAGTATCCTATTTAGTTAGTGGGTTAAGCTTTGAAATAATTTGTTTAATATAAATAGTTTAAGATAATTAGAAAGTGACAGCATCCTAGATAATTAGTTTAAGATATTGTATAATTAATACTAACATGTTTCCTTTAAAACGTATTCCAGCTTTATAAATTCCAAAATTTAAATAAAAGTATAAATGATGAGTTATACCAGATTGGTCCCTCGACGCCCAAAAATTAAAAGAAGGTATAGGGACGATCGCGCCTCCGAGAGTGTCGTGAAAACGGGGTCCGATCACATGCTAGGCCTACCAAAAACAATAATAAAAAAACAATAAAGTATGAAAATACACATTCCGAGCAAAATACATACGAAATACGCGCGGTCGGAAAGCGACCGTTACATTCTACCCACCTTAGAAATGATTCCGCCCTCGGAATCACTTATACTAATAGTAATAATATCTATAGACACTATGCCTGCAACTCCCATATTCCACCTAATGATCGCTAATCCAATAACTTTTAATCAGTGCTCTATCGCAATTTATCAGTACTCGTCTTTTCACTGGATAATGCTACGACTAAACTCACATCCTAATACTTAACTATAGACCCATCACTGCCGTTCAAATTTCCAACTCCAAGCTCTCATAAAAATAATAATCTTCTTCTCATCCCATTCCACTCCACTATCATTGCTCAATAACATCCTTAAATTTCCCAATCTCTTCCCAATATTAATCAATCGCTAAAAAATGATGTTCTAATCAATCGCTAATCCAAAACAAAAACTGTCTATCTTATAACCCCTTCACAAATCAACGATTTGCCGTGTCCTCAATACGCTCTTCATCATATCTTCTCATAAACCTCTCCGCCAAATAATTGAACTATCAGAATCACATCTCATCCTACTCACTATAACTAATCCCAACCAATGTTAAGTCCGACTACCTAAACATCCATTTATCTCAACACGTCGTGTTATTCTCAAAGTCTTCTCACGTCAACTCATCAATCAAGTCTTGATGCTAATTAAAAAAAACTCTACTTAATCTCATAATCACCCTAACTCATACTATTCTCCGTAGTTACTCCTATCTACCACCCGTCTAAGCCTCAAGTCTGATAAGTTATCATCTCCTCGCATATAATTTCATCCGACCAGAATTTCCCATTGAGTCCGCCACACTTCAGTTTTTTTTAAATAAGTCTTGGTCAGTCCATTCTTTTCATCCAAAAGATATTCTAATCCATCATCCTTGTGTTCCCAGAATCAATTAATCATTGCCATTATAAAACTCATCTCACTCCAAGTCTACATGCAAACAAAATCCTATAACGATAATAACTAGTCCCAATTAATATAACAACCATAAACACGAAAATTTTGTTTAAAGGAGAAAGAAGAGAAGAGAAAGAGAGACTTAAGGCCAAAGAAATATTTTAAAACATTTGGAAAAACGTGTGGTGTTGCGGTAATGGATGAGGGAGGATAAGTGATTTGTGATCTTGTGAGCTAGTTTTAAAACTTTAAAGATTTGGTTTAAAGAAAACAAAGTTTTGATACAGTCACATACAACCAAGATAAACCATTCATTAAAACTAAAACTAAGTCTAAGGATCTGCCTGCGATGACGCCATTCATATAAGTATGAATACCGTCATTCAGACAACTTCCAACATACCATGGTTAACACTGAGTACACATTCAAGACACAAAAGGTAATCATCGGGATCCTAAAGAACACACATTCATACAGGTCTATGCACTCTACCTATGCTCAACCACCACGACGACATCACCTACCAAAGGACCTACTCCTAAACCAGAGACAACGTAGACAACTACAAGGACTAATGTCTACACAAGCTAAAGAAAACAGAAGCCAGGAGTGTAACGAAATGAATCAGAAGGAACGAGTTCAAATAAGGCGAGATAAGGATGTAGTTGGTTGGGTGTGACGAAAATATTTCTCAAAATAATTAGATAGATGGAAAGAGAATTATGTGTAAAATATGATATCATATACTTTTATAACTATAAAAATATGTAGGGAAGAGTGAGCAGATCATTATCATTTGGAAAAGAGTTAGATGAAGAAATAAAAGTAGGATGAGGTAGCGATTTTTTTTTTGCAAATGAAAAACAAATAAATAAATAATTAAGTTATACAAAGATTTTCTTTTGAAACGTGATCACGATGAACATAGAATTGATATTTATAAAAATTTGAAGTTCCCTTTAGTTTAGGAAAATATTTTAAAAGTATGTAAGGTAAGTGATTTAGAAATAAATTTTGTAGTCTAGAAAAATATATATATTGAATTATCAAAATGATAACAAGGTTTTAAAACTAAAATATATACCGGTTAGAAATAATTACTAGATAATAACTTGAAAATCTATTACTAAAGAAGTTTTATAATCCAAGAAGGAATTTTAACTGAAAAGCAAGAAATTTTAAATATATATAAAAAAAAGTTTTCAAAGAATTTAAACCGAGCGAAGAATTTAATAATGAATTTCGAAAACACTTTTAAAGGAAGCAGGATTTGCAATGGGAAAGATTCGAATGATCAACGATTATCATCAGGAAGCGATCACTTGAATCGGGGAAAGGAAAATGATCGGACGATGACTACGCCTAGGTGATGGTTCATGAAATCTACGATGGAACTCTACGGCCTGTTGGATCTGGATCCTAGCCTAGAGGGGGGGTGAATAGGCTAATAAAAAAATTCTCGTGCAACCCACGAGAAATCACACGCAGTTAAAAGCACGACCAGAGTAATGAAAAGCAGACACAGAGTACACAGCGGATTTACCCTGGTTCGGTCGTCCCAACGACCTACTCCAGCCCCCAAAGCTAATACTAGATTGAATAGTGCAATAGGTACAAAGTCACAAGTTAGAGCACGCTCAGAGCACCCTCTACGTCCCTACACTCGCCAGACTCTCAGTACCCCACACACAGTGTTTCCTCTCACTATCAATCCTAGCAAAGCTTTCTACCAGCTAGTCCCAAACTAGCTGGGTCCCACTTGTCTAGTCCCAACTAGACAAGTCCCAAAATAGTTCACAAAAATAGGTAAAGTTTCCTATGAAGATCTATCACAATTGCTACACAAAATAGTAAAGTATAAAGTTTAGGAAGCTCAGATTGTGTAGCAGCGATGTCTTCGTCAATCAGCACGGGTCAGATCTCGTCTGACGTAGATGTCGTCGTCTCGTCGTAGACACCTCAAGTTGCGGCACTCCTCTTCTTGGATGATGCGGTCTTGGCACTTTCTTCTGAAGTTGCGGCACTTGATGTGAAGGGGTTGATGGCACACTTCAGCAAGGACAAGCAAAGAAAGTCCAATGGTGAGCAGGCAATGTCTTTGATATTGTTGACCCCTAATGCACAGATTGTTCCCTGCCAAAAATAAACAGAGCAAGAGTTAGCTTTTATCTTGGCAATATTTAACAAGGCTTCTCAAACAAATGCTGCTCCTCTCAAAGATATGTGCGTGAGTTGTTGAAAGGCAGGTTGCGGCTGCTACACACGAAATTTGTGCTCCCCTCTGTTTTCAGCCTGCATAAAAAGATTAGTAAAAAAAAGAAAAATTCGGCTCTTGAATTGGTGGCCGGCCTTTGGAATTTTTTGCAAAAGAAATAACAAATGGCTCCTGTTCTTGGAACTCTCAAAGACTTGTGCAGCGTTTGACATAGGACTCCTCTTTGATTCTTTTCCCACGTGATGATGGCCTTTGAGTTGATATGGCCGGCACCTCTCTTTTATCAAAGTGATTATTTGTACTCTCTGCAAACAACAAAGCACAAAAAAAAAAGAATTAGATTTTAACTAATTAGATCAACAGAGCACTAACCTTCTTCATTTGATGCTTGGCTTTGTTCACCCGTCTTTTTCACAAGTAGCCCCAAAAAAAATTGCAGCACACAATTTTTGTTGGAGAGAAGCAACATGCGGCTCTCTCTGAAATTGGTTGAGGGCATTAATAAGATGAAGTGATCTCAGGGGAATTTTTGATATGAAGTGATATGAAGTAAAAGCACATTTCAAAAGATCGGCCTTGGAAATTTCAATATGAAGTAAATGCACATTTCAAAAGATCTGCACTTCAAATTTTGATATGAAGTGATCTCAGGGGAATAAAGATCGGCCTTGGAAATTTGCGCACTATTTTTTTGGTGCTCTCTCAAAAAAAACTTCGGATTCCTCAAGAATAACCACGGCTGCCCTCTATTTTTTAATTGCCGCACAACCTTTCAACCCTAGAAGATGGGTATTTATAGGACAAGGGTAATAGGGTTGTGCCAACCGCTTAGGGATTTGACCCAATCAATATGGGATTTGATTTGTTGTTTGAATAGGAAATGGGTAGACACAAATCCATCTAATTGATTTGATCAAATATTAAATTGATTTGAATCAATCCAATCTCCTAAGTCAATTTGACTTGGTCCTCTTTTCTCTCCTTTGACCAAGTCAAACTTCTTTGTGCACACACAGACTCTTTCTCCCAATATGCTATACGAATAGCAATTCCTCCAAATAGTGCAAATATATTGTTTCGTCAATCCTGAAACACACTAAGGACACACGTCAGATATAACGACATGTTTGTCATCATCAAACCAAGATCCTAGATCGTTGCTTCCAACAATCTCCCCCTTTTGGTGATGACAAACCCATAAAAGATTTGAGCAATAAGTATGGGTGTGTGAAGTGTGTTGAAGGTGTAATGCAATATGATGTATGGATGAGTCATTCAAGCATTACAAAACATGCACAACAAATATAGCAAATATAAGCAAGCTAGCAAATATAAGCAAGCTCCCCCTTCTCTCAAGCTCCCCCTTCAATATTTATTCAAGTATTTTTCTCAAGCTCCACCTTCAACAAATAATATTTCTCAAGCTCCCCCTTCAACAAATAATACTGACAAATCTTTCTTTTCTTTCTCCCCCTTTGTAATCACCAAAAGTGGATTAATGAAGTCACAAAAATATTCCATGCAAAAATAAACCATTATTAAATGTAGCGTGCAATTTGCATGAGTTTTCCAAGGAATAGTCAATTCAAGCTCATGGAATTTCATAACAAGACTTCTCCACCTTTGTGTAAGTGTAATGATATAAACAATAAAGTACTAAGGGAGATTCATTTTTAGAACAATCAACCAAATCAATCCGCATTTTCCAATTTTTCATGAATATCATTAGGATTGATTTTTCCCACCTCATCAAAGATGAGTTCAAGTTACCGAACCCCGAAACATGGCCTAAAAGGACTTTTAAATGTGGGGTGGCATTGCTTGACGAGTTATATACACCAACGCTAATGATTACCCATTTAGCACAAGTTGGATACTCGTGGGTTGTGTATTAGCCATGAAGTGTATCCATTTTTCATACGGAGCAAATATCGTTTTTTTTTTCAATTCTTTTGTGCTCAATTTTAATTCATGGCTAAACACTTCATATCCCTTAGAGAATTCAGAATTTAATCATTCCTACATTCACTTTCCACTATTCTTCAAAAGAATCTCCAAAAGCACTAAAAAGTCTATTATCGTGAAAGTGCAAATGTAGGTGTAGAAGTCAAATTCGAAATTTATGAGACATGTAATGGCTATTAAAAAGATAACAACATGTTCATGTAACTACAACAATAATGAATTAACTTCTACAAGGGATAGATTTAATCATTCATACAATGCCACTTAGGATAAAACATAAAGGGTATTCTTTTAAGCTCAAATTTTTTTTTGTTTTTTGTTTTTTTTTTCAATTTTTTTGTTTTTTTTTCAGAAATAAAAACATTAAAAATCATGCAAGCAAGCACTCAAAACAAAATAAAACAAGCACACAAAAACTATCTATGAAGGTATGCAATGAATATGCAAAGAGGGATAAAAATTATACCTTCTCGTCGCCTTTTGACGAAGGAGCTATAAGAATGAGACATTGAATATATCGCTCCCCGTCAAAACTCCATCATACCTACATGAAAGGTGTTAAGTGTGACCTTGGAATCCAACAAGGTCCACTAGTGTTAGCCAATATTGTTTTAGGAACCCACACTTGTTTAAACTTGATATTAGTGTTCCTAAATTTGCAATAATATGAAGTGTGGCCTACACTATCACAAGTAAAGCACTTTGCATATTTGTTCTTTGCAATAGAGGGTACATTGTGGAATTTCATGAATTTTTGCTTTTCAACGTTTTTCAGACCAAAACCAAGTCCTCTTCTATTATTGCCATATAATTGATTCTCTAAAATAGTGTCCAACGATTGTTTTCCTATAGAGAATTTCTTAATGGCCAATTCAAGATGAGAGACTTTGATTTTTAATTGTTTATTCTCTTCCACAAGCATCGTGCATTTACTTATAAAAACCCTCTTGTTTTCCTCTTCCTTATTCTCGAATTCAATCATTTTTCTTTTAAAGTCATTATCTAGCATGCAAAATTTATCCTTAAGCTCTCTTATTTCATATTCTTTTTCAGCTTCGAGCTTCATTAAATCTTGTTTAAGCATGTTATTTTGATTTAATAAAGAGGAACACGAAATACAAGGAGCATTTTCATCAAAGCTTTCTTTTTCCTTCTTCATGATTTCAATAGTAGACTTACATGCATTAAGTTCAATTTTAAGTTTTTCATTCTCCTTAAACACCTTATCATCTCTAACTTGCATGTCATAGTTTTGATTTTGGAGACATTCAATAGTGAACTCATGATCTACTATTTGATTTTGCATTTCTTCACAAATTTTAAGAAGTTCAGCTTTGCTACCTGACGGTGTCTCATCTTGGATGCCCATCAAAGCCATGCAAGAATGGGCTTCATGTTCCTCCTCGCTTTCAGCTTCGCTATCCATATCCCATGTTAATACCTTCGCTTTTCCTTTTCCTTTAGCGAGCTGAGCAGTTTCATTTGGGCAATCCTTCATCAGATGTCCTCTTCCCTTGCATTTAAAACATTGCATTCTATCAGTAGATTTCTGATCATTAAATTGCTTGGAAGAATTATTAAAGTTAGAACGATTAAACCTGGGTGCCATTTCGTTTCTCCCATGCTTGGTCTTGATGAACTTTCTGAAGTTTCTCATCATTAGCGCTATGTCTTCATCATCATCCTCTTCTTCGCTAGCTTGCAAAGCAAGGGGCTTTATGGCTTTCTCTTTCTTCTCAGGTTTCTCTCTTGCTTCAATATTTTGTAGTTCCAACTCATGGGACATCAAATTACCAATAAGGTCCTCCACCTTCAATTGAGCCAATACCTTTGCTTCCTGGATGGCGGTGACATTTGGTCTGAAAGAGCTTGGCAGTGCTCTTAATATCTTTCTCACCTGTTCAATGCTAGAATATGGCTTACCGAGCGAGCTAGACTTGTAGAAGATGTTGGTGAATCTCGCAAACATTTCTGATATGGTCTCTGATGGTAGCATGCGAAATCCCTCGTACTCTGTGCTCAGAAGTGCAAGTCTAGACTCCTTCACCTGTGACGTTCCCTCGTGCGTCACCTCCAAAGTATGCCATATTTCCTGCGCAGTTAGACAATGTGAGATACGATTGAATTCAGATTTATCTAATGCACAAATAAGAGCATTCATAGCTTTAGCATTTAAAGAATAAAGCTTCCAATCATTATCATCCCACTTATCATCAGGTTTAGGCATCTCAGTATTTTCAATTTTAATAACAGGTGATTTATAGCCTTTTTCAACAATTTGCCAAGCTTTATAATCAATAGAAATAAGGTAGATTTTCATACGATTTTTCCAGTAAGCATAATCTCCTCCATTAAATCTAGGTGGTCGGGAAATAGACTGACCCTCAGCAAAAGCACTATCAATGTGGTCCATGGTCAAACTAGGCTAGATCTACTAAACTGGCTCTGATACCACTTGTTGGATCTGGATCCTAGCCTAGAGGGGGGGGTGAATAGGCTAATAAAAAAATTCTCGTGCAACCCACGAGAAATCACACGCAGTTAAAAGCACGACCAGAGTAATGAAAAGCAGACATAGAGTACACAGCGGATTTACCCTGGTTCGGTCGTCCCAACGACCTACTCCAGCCCCCAAAGCTAATACTAGATTGAATAGTGCAATAGGTACAAAGTCACAAGTTAGAGCACGCTCAGAGCACCCTCTACGTCCCTACACTCGCCAGACTCTCAGTACCCCACACACAGTGTTTCCTCTCACTATCAATCCTAGCAAAGCTTTCTACCAGCTAGTCCCAAACTAGCTGGGTCCCACTTGTCTAGTCCCAACTAGACAAGTCCCAAAATAGTTCACAAAAATAGGTAAAGTTTCCCCTATGAAGATCTATCACAATTGCTACACAAAATAGTAAAGTATAAAGTTTAGGAAGCTCAGATTGTGTAGCAGCGATGTCTTCGTCAATCAGCACGGGTCAGATCTCGTCTGACGTAGATGTCGTCGTCTCGTCGTAGACACCTCAAGTTGCGGCACTCCTCTTCTTGGATGATGCGGTCTTGGCACTTTCTTCTGAAGTTGCGGCACTTGATGTGAAGGGGTTGATGGCACACTTCAGCAAGGACAAGCAAAGAAAGTCCAATGGTGAGCAGGCAATGTCTTTGATATTGTTGACCCCTAATGCACAGATTGTTCCCTGCCAAAAATAAACAGAGCAAGAGTTAGCTTTTATCTTGGCAATATTTAACAAGGCTTCTCAAACAAATGCTGCTCCTCTCAAAGATATGTGCGTGAGTTGTTGAAAGGCAGGTTGCGGCTGCTACACACGAAATTTGTGCTCCCCTCTGTTTTCAGCCTGCACAAAAAGATTAGTAAAAAAAATAAAAATTCGGCTCTTGAATTGGTGGCTGGCCTTTGGAATTTTTTGCAAAAGAAATAACAAATGGCTCCTGTTCTTGGAACTCTCAAAGACTTGTGCAGCGTTTGACCTAGGACTCCTCTTTGATTCTTTTCCCACGAGATGATGGCCTTTGAGTTGATATGGCCGGCACCTCTCTTTTATCAAAGTGATTATTTGTACTCTCTGCAAACAACAAAGCACAAAAAAAGTATTAGATTTTAACTAATTAGATCAACAGAGCACTAACCTTCTTCATTTGATGCTTGGCTTTGTTCACCCGTCTTTTTCACAAGTAGCCCCAAAAAAAATTGCAGCACACAATTTTTGTTGGAGAGAAGCAACATGCGGCTCTCTCTGAAATTGGTTGAGGGCATTAATAAGATGAAGTGATCTCAGGGGAATTTTTGATATGAAGTGATATGAAGTAAAAGCACATTTCAAAAGATCGGCCTTGGAAATTTCAATATGAAGTAAATGCACATTTCAAAAGATCTGCACTTCAAATTTTGATATGAAGTGATCTCAGGGGAATAAAGATCGGCCTTGGAAATTTGCGCACTATTTTTTTTGGTGCTCTCTCAAAAAAAACTTCGGATTCCTCAAGAATAACCACGGCTGCCCTCTATTTTTTAATTGCCGCACAACCTTTCAACCCTAGAAGATGGGTATTTATAGGACAAGGGTAATAGGGTTGTGCCAACCGCTTAGGGATTTGACCCAATCAATATGGGATTTGATTTGTTGTTTGAATAGGAAATGGGTAGACACAAATCCATCTAATTGATTTGATCAAATATTAAATTGATTTGAATCAATCCAATCTCCTAAGTCAATTTGACTTGGTCCTCTTTTCTCTCCTTTGACCAAGTCAAACTTCTTTGTGCACACACAGACTCTTTCTCCCAATATGCTATACGAATAGCAATTCCTCCAAATAGTGCAAATATATTGTTTCGTCAATCCTGAAACACACTAAGGACACACGTCAGATATAACGACATGTTTGTCATCATCAAACCAAGATCCTAGATCGTTGCTTCCAACAATCTCCCCCTTTTGGTGATGACAAACCCATAAAAGATTTGAGCAATAAGTATGGGTGTGTGAAGTGTGTTGAAGGTGTAATGCAATATGATGTATGGATGAGTCATTCAAGCATTACAAAACATGCACAACAAATATAGCAAATATAAGCAAGCTAGCAAATATAAGCAAGCTCCCCCTTCTCTCAAGCTCCCCCTTCAATATTTATTCAAGTATTTTTCTCAAGCTCCACCTTCAACAAATAATATTTCTCAAGCTCCCCCTTCAACAAATAATACTGACAAATCTTTCTTTTCTTTCTCCCCCTTTGTAATCACCAAAAGTGGATTAATGAAGTCACAAAAATATTCCATGCAAAAATAAACCATTATTAAATGTAGCGTGCAATTTGCATGAGTTTTCCAAGGAATAGTCAATTCAAGCTCATGGAATTTCATAACAAGACTTCTCCACCTTTGTGTAAGTGTAATGATATAAACAATAAAGTACTAAGGGAGATTCATTTTTAGAACAATCAACCAAATCAATCCGCATTTTCCAATTTTTCATGAATATCATTAGGATTGATTTTTCCCACCTCATCAAAGATGAGTTCAAGTTACCGAACCCCGAAACATGGCCTAAAAGGACTTTTAAATGTGGGGTGGCATTGCTTGACGAGTTATATACACCAACGCTAATGATTACCCATTTAGCACAAGTTGGATACTCGTGGGTTGTGTATTAGCCATGAAGTGTATCCATTTTTCATACGGAGCAAATATCGTTTTTTTTTCAATTCTTTTGTGCTCAATTTTAATTCATGGCTAAACACTTCATATCCCTTAGAGAATTCAGAATTTAATCATTCCTACATTCACTTTCCACTATTCTTCAAAAGAATCTCCAAAAGCACTAAAAAGTCTATTATCGTGAAAGTGCAAATGTAGGTGTAGAAGTCAAATTCGAAATTTATGAGACATGTAATGGCTATTAAAAAGATAACAACATGTTCATGTAACTACAACAATAATGAATTAACTTCTACAAGGGATAGATTTAATCATTCATACAATGCCACTTAGGATAAAACATAAAGGGTATTCTTTTAAGCTCAAATTTTTTTTTGTTTTTTGTTTTTTTTTCAATTTTTTTGTTTTTTTTTTCAGAAATAAAAACATTAAAAATCATGCAAGCAAGCACTCAAAACAAAATAAAACAAGCACACAAAAACTATCTATGAAGGTATGCAATGAATATGCAAAGAGGGATAAAAATTATACCTTCTCGTCGCCTTTTGACGAAGGAGCTATAAGAATGAGACATTGAATATATCGCTCCCCGTCAAAACTCCATCATACCTACATGAAAGGTGTTAAGTGTGACCTTGGAATCCAACAAGGTCCACTAGTGTTAGCCAATATTGTTTTAGGAACCCACACTTGTTTAAACTTGATATTAGTGTTCCTAAATTTGCAATAATATGAAGTGTGGCCTACACTATCACAAGTAAAGCACTTTGCATATTTGTTCTTTGCAATAGAGGGTACATTGTGGAATTTCATGAATTTTTGCTTTTCAACGTTTTTCAGACCAAAACCAAGTCCTCTTCTATTATTGCCATATAATTGATTCTCTAAAATAGTGTCCAACGATTGTTTTCCTATAGAGAATTTCTTAATGGCCAATTCAAGATGAGAGACTTTGATTTTTAATTGTTTATTCTCTTCCACAAGCATCGTGCATTTACTTATAAAAACCCTCTTGTTTTCCTCTTCCTTATTCTCGAATTCAATCATTTTTATTTTAAAGTCATTATCTAGCATGCAAAATTTATCCTTAAGCTCTCTTATTTCATATTCTTTTTCAGCTTCGAGCTTCATTAAATCTTGTTTAAGCATGCTATTTTGATTTAATAAAGAGGAACACGAAATACAAGGAGCATTTTCATCAAAGCTTTCTTTTTCCTTCTTCATGATTTCAATAGTAGACTTACATGCATTAAGTTCAATTTTAAGTTTTTCATTCTCCTTAAACACCTTATCATCTCTAACTTGCATGTCATAGTTTTGATTTTGGAGACATTCAATAGTGAACTCATGATCTACTATTTGATTTTGCATTTCTTCACAAATTTTAAGAAGTTCAGCTTTGCTACCTGACGGTGTTTCATCTTGGATGCCCATCAAAGCCATGCAAGAATGGGCTTCATGTTCCTCCTCGCTTTCAGCTTCGCTATCCATATCCCATGTTAATACCTTCGCTTTTCCTTTTCCTTTAGCGAGCTGAGCAGTTTCATTTGGGCAATCCTTCATCAGATGTCCTCTTCCCTTGCATTTAAAACATTGCATTCTATCAGTAGATTTCTGATCATTAAATTGCTTGGAAGAATTATTAAAGTTAGAACGATTAAACCTGGGTGCCATTTCGTTTCTCCCATGCTTGGTCTTGATGAACTTTCTGAAGTTTCTCACCATTAGCGCTATGTCTTCATCATCATCCTCTTCTTCGCTAGCTTGCAAAGCAAGGGGCTTTATGGCTTTCTCTTTCTTCTCAGGTTTCTCTCTTGCTTCATTATTTTGTAGTTCCAACTCATGGGACATCAAATTACCAATAAGGTCCTCCACCTTCAATTGAGCCAATACCTTTGCTTCCTGGATGGCGGTGACCTTTGGTCTGAAAGAGCTTGGCAGTGCTCTTAATATCTTTCTCACCTGTTCAATGCTAGAATATGGCTTACCGAGCGAGCTAGACTTGTAGACGATGTTGGTGAATCTCGCAAACATTTCTGATATGGTCTCTGATGGTAGCATGCAAAATCCCTCGTACTCTGTGCTCAGAAGTGCAAGTCTAGACTCCTTCACCTGTGACGTTCCCTCGTGCGTCACCTCCAAAGTATGCCATATTTCCTGTGCAGTTAGACAATGTGAGATACGATTGAATTCAGATTTATCTAATGCATAAATAAGAGCATTCATAGCTTTAGCATTTAAAGAATAAAGCTTCCAATCATTATCATCCCACTTATCATCAGGTTTAGGCATCTCAGTATTTTCAATTTTAATAACAGGTGATTTATAGCCTTTTTCAACAATTTGCCAAGCTTTATAATCAATAGAAATAAGGTAGATTTTCATACGATTTTTCCAGTAAGCATAATCTCCTCCATTAAATCTAGGTGGTCGGGAAATAGACTGACCCTCAGCAAAAGCACTATCAATGTGGTCCATGGTCAAACTAGGCTAGATCTACTAAACTGGCTCTGATACCACTTGTTGGATCTGGATCCTAGCCTAGAGGGGGGGTGAATAGGCTAATAAAAAAATTCTCGTGCAACCCACGAGAAATCACACGCAGTTAAAAGCACGACCAGAGTAATGAAAAGCAGACACAGAGTACACAGCGGATTTACCCTGGTTCGGTCGTCCGAACGACCTACTCCAGCCCCCAAAGCTAATACTAGATTGAATAGTGCAATAGGTACTGATCACTCCTTATTTTACACCCTTTTCCCGCATGTTTGCATGCCATTTTGATCGCCCAAATTATGTTTTTCACGATATATCGACGATATTGCGATGCTTTTCACGATTTGTTGTTTTTGTCGCATTTCAGGTGATTTGGCGCGATTAGGAGTGATCTCGAGATGCGTGTAATCTAGGCGGCCACCGACGACCTCCCCGAGGGGTATTTTGCTGTTGGAGAGGAGCGGAAGAAGAATGGACGTCGCCGGAGCGACGAGGAGGCCAAAACGACCAGTTTGGGCATTTTTTGTGTCCCACTCGGCCGAGTGGAGGAGCCACTCGGCCGACCAGCGAGACACTGCTCGGCCGACCAATTCAGACACGAGTTACCTGTGCACTCGGCCGAGCACAGAAGACCCACTCGGCCGAGTGACGAAACCACGTCCGCCCGAGTGGCGCCCAGACGAAGGCTCTCAAAAAGACCGAAGTTACTGTTTTTCGGCCTCTGAGCTTCAGAAGACCCACTCGGCCGAGTGGCAGATCCCGTCCGCCCGAGTGAAGTGAAGCCATCGGCCGAGTGACGACAACTCACTCGGCCGAGCCGCCCCCGAACTGAAGACCCCTGAAGCCCACGACTTACTGGAAATTGACAGGGTTTTCACTCGGCCGAGCGACTTTCGTCACTCGGCCGAGTGCGATGCGCTGCCTGTAGCGAAATTTGCGGAAAACAGGCTGTGCAGGGGCGTTTTGGTCAGGATTTTTAGACGATTTTTGGGGCTATTTAAGCTCTGTTTTTACCCTAGTTTTGGGAGCCTCCTCTCAGATTTTTTGCAGCTTTTTGAGTCTACTTTTTAGCTTTATTAATTGTGATTGGTGAAGAGAAAAACTTGGATTTTTGTTGGGTTGCTTGAAGATCTACATTGGTTTGCACTTCTCTTCCGCAAAAACTCTATTTTTTATTGTTTATATCATTGTTGTGATGAATTCCATTGTCTATTTCTTTGCCAATTATTGTGCTTTTGCTATGATTAGTGAGTAGTCTCCACGTCTTGGGGCGTGGGGATGAACCCTACAAGCCCAATTTCGTATTTGTGTCGAACCGGTAGAAATTGAGCTCGGATTGTTATTAGGGATTAGATCGGGATCGAATTACTACGGATGGCTAGGCATTCACATCAATTGGGATTTGCAAGAGATTGGATCCCAATTCGATAGGAAGCCCTAGAAATCCGAATTGGGTTGGAGTCGGATTTTCGAAGTATCGGTTTGCAAGAAATTGGACCGATGCTAGGATCTCCGGTTGCAATTCCGCGCCGATACCCGTTTGCAAGAGATTGGACGGGTAGGAACTATCCTAATCTAGATTGTGGACCGAGTTTGCAAGAGATTGGACTCGGTGCGCAATTGGACGATGATGTTGATCCCAATGCTAGCCTCCCTAGGCTAGGGTTTGCAAGAGATTGGACCCAAACCTAGGATAGCTATAGACCGGCAACAGCGCGAGAGCGTGAGCTTGGTTTCACATTTAGTTGCAAATAGTTCATCCAAATTCTCATCCTAGCGATTTCGATACCGGCGAATCACAATTGTGAAATACGGTGAGTAGTGGGGAGTCCCCATTCCCTAGGCGTTCTCTATTTGATTTGATATTTCGCACTTTTGTCTGACGATTGTGACAGGATCGCCCAAGGCAATTATCCCTCTAAATAGCCAGGTTGATTAGGAGCAAGCACGGTCATTCGTCCTCCCTGTGTTCGATACCCGCTCGCCGCTATACCGTGCGCTTGCGGTAAAACTACAACCGTCGTCCCGGGACGTGTACGCCGGGGCGCGACCAAGTTTTTGGCGCCGTTGCCGGGGAGGCGATTGCGTTTGATTCTTTTTTCACCTAGCTATTTCTTTCTTTTATTTTCTTTTTATTTTATTTCTTTTACCATTATTATTTCCTTTGCTATTTCTACCTAACCCTTCCACGGTACTAATCATCTCTTTGAAACTCTGCTTTCACTGTGCATGTACACGAGATCTACGGCGGATCCCAAAGCCCTATTATTCGATCCCGAGATCGAACGTACCGCGCGGAGACTCAGAGCGGGAAGGAGGCAATATCCGGAAGGGGGGTTTATGACCAACCGGGAAACTCCTGAAGAATTGGCGGCGAGAATGGCGAGAATAATATCTATTCGCGATAGGCTTCGGCCTAAAACCTCTTCTACTACGTCATCCATCGCCGTGCCGGAGTTGGCGGCCGACAAGAACTTCGAGCTAAAGACGGGGTTGGTGGTTTTGATGCAACAAGACCCCTTTCATGGGAACGCTCACGAGAACCCCCACTACCACATCCAATCTTTCTTGTCGAAGTGCGCCACTTTCCAAATGCCGGGGGTCCCGATTGATGCCATCAGACTGCGCCTCTTCCCCTTCACGCTAAAGGACAAAGCACTCTATTGGCTGAGGACGCAAGCTGACGGAGTTTTCACCTCTTGGGACGGGTTGGCGGATGCATTCATTGATAAATTCTATCCACCATCCAAGACGGTGAAGATCCGGAGCGCTCTCATGTCCTTCAAGCAAGGACCACACGAGACGCTCTATGAAGCTTGGGAGCGATTTAAGGATTTGCAGCACCAGTGCCCGCACCACAGTATAGAAGATTGGGAGTTAGTGCACAGCTTCTACAACGGTCTCCAACCGGGGACCAAACAAATTATTGATGCCGCGGCGAATGGTGCAATCTTGTCAAAGACTCCCGAGGAAGCTACGGCCCTAATAGAGGAGATGGCCTCTAATAACCAACAATGGGGCGATGAGCGAGGACACTCTACGTCCTCCTTAAAGCCGACTAGCATCTACGAGGCAAAGGCCGTAGCGGAGCTTACGAGCAAATTCGATTCTCTCCACAAGGTGGTGGAGAGATTGGAGAAATTCATCACGGAGCCTCAAGGAAGCCCTTCCACCTCCACGCCGGCAAGCCAAATGAGTGATTGGCAAGACCAATCTCAAGCCATGTATTCGGGAGGAGAGCAAGGAGAAGGATCCTTGGAGCAAGTGCAATATGTTGCGGGGAACCAAGGGTATTGGTCCAATCCGGCCGCAAGAAATCACCCGGGATTCTCCTACGCCAACAATGAAGGAGCTTTGAACCCGCCACAACAACCGCCTAATCAAGCTCGACCACCACCACCCCAACAACAATACTATCCGCCGAGGGGGCCTCCACAACAAAACTTCCAACCAAAGCAACAAGTCCCACCTTATAGGCCTCCCGGATACAACCAAGGGTGGAGGAATCAAAACCAAAACCCTCCACAAGCTCCACAAAGATCCGATTTCGAAACTAGAGTGGAGGCGTTCATGGTCGAGCAAAACAAGGTGAATGCTACTTTGAAGGCGGGACAAGATTCTCTCAATACCGTAGTGGCTCAAATTTCAGAACAATTAGCGGTGCTCAACCGAAACACTCAAAGATTGCCGGCGCAACCGGAGCAAAACCCACGGGGCAACACGGGCCACATCAACGCCGTAGTTGCCGTCACAACTAGAGGCGGGAAGGACACCACCCCCGCCATGATTCCTATTGAGGAGGCCGTGGAGGAAAACTTGGAGCCGGTTGAGCCGGTAGTTGAGGTCGATAAGGAGAAGGAGCCACAAGACAAGGAGAAATCTAGGGCGGAGCTATTAACTGAGGAGAGGCGCTTCATGCCACCGGTCCCATTCCCCCAAAGACTAGCGAAAGCGAAAATTGAGAAAAGGCTAGCGAAATTCCTCGAGTATCTAAGAGGAGTTAGCCTAAATATTCCCTTCCTTGACGCCATTATCGAGATCCCCACATATGCCAAATTCTTGAAGGACTTGATTTCGGGGAGAAAGAGGAAGGAGAAGATCATGCTAGCCGAGGAGGGCTCTTGGTTCACCAAGAGAGAAAAGGAGCCGGCAAAATTCAAAGATCCGGGGAGTTTTCGGATTCCTTGCACTTTGGGCGGTGTGCCTCTTCAAAAGGCGTTGGTAGATCTTGGGGCTAGTGTGAGTCTCATGCCCCTCTCCATGTTCTTAAAGCTTAACACCGGGACAACGTTGAAACCCACCGACATGCGCATTCAATTAGCCGATGGACGGATAACAAGGCCGGTGGGGATCGCCGAAGACATCCCACTTCAAGTCCCGGGAGGAATATGCTTGCCATGTGACTTCGTCATCATGGACATTAAGGAGGAGGGAGACACCTCATTGATACTTGGGCGCCCATTCCTCGCCACCGCCGGAGTCATCGTCGACGTGCGTGAAGGTACCTTAACCTTAAACGTCGGAAACATCGAGGTGGAACTCCACATTCCCAAGGCAATGAAGCACATGCCTTACCATGAGGAGCTCGATTATATGGACCTCCTTGATGAGGTGATAGAGGAGGCGATTCCTCACTCAATTGGTGCCCTTTTTGATGAAGAATTGGATGAAAGCCCGGATTTAGGCCATGAGGACAATAATGATGATTCCCCAGACCTCTCCACTGATGAAGATGAAGGCGACGCTGATGTCGCAAGGATTCGAGAGCTTTGCAAGCTCTCGAAATCAAAGTCTCCAAAGAAAGCTCCGCCGGTACGGAAATCGGCATCGCCGGCTAAGCCGTTGACCGGGGCAAATGCTAGCTTGGGGGAGCCTCCACCCAACACTATTCGAGATAGGAGACCTCCGAGGGAGACCGCTACGCCGTCACGTCCGAATCCAAGCGCGCTCCCCGGAAAGTTTGACGGGTGCATCTCATGTGCACCAAACATCCCGCATTGATTGAAAATTATAGGGGGTCGAGCTCACGACCTAAAACGAGCGCTTGTCGGGAGGCAACCCGACGGTTTTTGCTTTATTTTCGTTTTTTTTTCTTTATTTTCGTTTTAGAAATTTTTTTTAGTGTTTTGAGTCGATCGCCAAAAAAATTTTGTGATAACGGGTCCCATTTTTCTTGACAGGAAAGGAGATAGGTAGACCCATCATGAGGAAGATGAATGAGGCGACGAGGAGCGCCCCAAGAAGGCGTTCGACGCTTAGGAGGAGCATGAAATCGACTGGAGGAAGAAAGACGGAGTTTAGAGTCCAAACGAAGATAAACAGCAGAAATTAAGGCTCACTCGGCCGAGTATACTAGTCACTCGGCTGAGTCCAGAAGTTCGTCCGGCCGAGCCGCTCACGAACGAGGGAAGTCTGCTGTACCCAACTCTCTGTTTATTTTCTCGATTTCGATATAACTGCTACTCGGCCGAGTGTATTTATTCACTCGGCCGAGTAAAACGGATACCCTCCTAGGGCGAGTCTTGCCGAGTAGCTTGGGTCACTCGGTCGAATGGACTTACTCCACTCGGCCGAGGCTGGCAAAGCCACTCGGCCGAAGCGATATCGGGGAGAAAATTTCTATTGCCTCGCTCGGCCGAGTGACCACGTCACTCGGCCGAGTCGTAACTCTCTATTATATAAGTGACGAAGGGGCGCGGATTTCGAAATCTAAAATCCCAAATCCGCCCGCGCCCCTTCGCCTACCCTCGCCCGATCTCGCCTCGTCGCCCAGCGACTCGCCCGCGCCCGCCGCCGCTCGGCCTGCCGTCGCCGGCCGCCCATCGCCGGAGTCCGCCCGAGTCGCCGCCGGCCGCCCCGCCTCCGATCACCTCCGGTTCGCTTATTTTCTCCGTTTTCTCCTCTCCTCGTGTATATTTTGAGGATCCATGTGCTAAACGCCCCCCTAACCCAAATCAATTCCTATACCTATCTCTTATACCCCTATTGCTCCATACATTTTGATTATTACTCGCTGATATCGCTTTTCCATGCGCAGGTTGCTTTTTGGAGCTTAGGGGAGCTCAGGGGAGTTTCTACGGGCTGCTCAGGACTTCGTGGAGGCGCGGACTTCGCACGCTTCCACTACTTAGCACTCGCGGCGTGTTTGGGTAAACTCTTTCCACTCTTATGCACACGCCGCACTTTTCACTTTTTCGGCGCGCGCTCGGGGCAGATATGCCGCCCCGGACACGGCCGCGGTCGAAGAGAGCTTCCGCCAAGCGGAAGCGGCCGGATGATGCCGGCCCCTCCCATGAGTTGGAGGACTCTCCTCCACCGTCCCCCGCACACCCCGCACCGCCTGCAGGCCCCGCACACCCCGCACAGCCTGCAGCGCACCCACAGCCCGCACAGCCTCTCCCCGCCGATCCACAGCCACCACCACCGGCTCCACTGGTCGGGCCGCTCGGGATTACGTTCCGAGACGACGCACACCGCGCCGTCTTCGAGCGTATCTCCCAGCGCTCGATCGTACCCTCCAGGTTCGCACACCTCGCTGACCTAGGACGCCTGGGGGTACTTGAGGGGATGCTCACGTTGTACGACAACGTGGGCTGGCGAGATTTTTTCCAGGTGTCGGCGGATACTTTTACCCGTCCGACACTTGAGGTTTTGAGTTCTATCGCCCGGACCGATGAGGGATGCTCATTCCGGTTCATGGATCGAGAGTGCCAGGTCACTCTCGACATGATGAGAGCATTTTTCTCATGGCCCGCAGTCCCCGGAGCCGATCGCGGTTATGGCCCCACACATATCCCTCCACCCTCTTTCGACGCCGGTGCCTTCTGGGCACGTATCACGGGTCTCCACGCCGCCTTTGACCCTAGTAGGGCCAAGGCCTCGGCCATCGTACATCCCTGCCTACGCATTACCCAGCGCCTCATGGCGACTACCTTTTTGGCCAGATATGAGCCGGGCACGATGTCTACGCCAGAGCTTTACATGCTCTATGCGATGACACGTCCCAGAGCTCTATCTAGGGATGGAGACGAGCTTGTCCCCGCCGTCGTGATCGATATCGCGGCATGGTACTTAGACCGCATCATTGTATCGGTGGGCGCTCGCTCACCGATATGCTGCGGCGGCCTGATTACCCTGCTGGCTCTTATGATCGGCGAGGATTTCCCCGACGACCTGCGACGCGTTCCGGGGCCCCACTTCCTTGTCGATAGACGTTATGGCCCGGATGAAGATGCTGCGTCCGCACGGCGAGCGTCACT
This sequence comes from Scilla litardierei, assembly GCA_030789695.1. NCBI lineage: Eukaryota > Viridiplantae > Streptophyta > Magnoliopsida > Asparagales > Asparagaceae > Scilla > Scilla litardierei. Next base: position 36,001,141 of record CM061140.1, read on the forward strand.
GGGTCTGGTTGCACGGCCCCTATGGGGCCGATTACATGATTCTCCCGAGCCCTGCTCGGACTCTGATTGCACCAGCCCACGTTGACTGGCTTCCGGCGATGGATGTCCTCATCCCCGTCGCCTACGTGCTCGAGGCCGAGGAGGCCGAGCAGGGCCCCGCTGCCCACGCTGCCCAGGCTGCTCCCGCAGACCCTGCTGCGCACCCTGCCGAGCCTGCTGCCCACCCCGTCGACCCTGTGGCCTCTCAGCCTGTTCCTGACATTTCCACTGCTCTTCACACTTCTGTCCCTACCTCTGCCTGTGTCGAGAGTACTTTTGCTGAGCCCACTTCCACCACTGTCACCACTTCCGAGGCTGTCCCCACCACTCCCTCTGCCACCTCAGACCCTCTGTCCGTGGAGCCCCTTTGCTCCGCACTCCCCGAGCGCCCGCCGACCATAGTCGAGTGCGGAGAGCCCTCGTTCACTTCGGTCGTGGAGACCATGGTTAGCATGATCTCCGCTGGGGTTACACCTTTTGGACCGCACACTTCTGCCCCAGCGGGAGATTCCTCTGTCTCCACCGCCGCCTTATTCTCTGAGAGCGTCGTGGCGTCTGTCCACACGTCTGTGCCACGGACCTCTCTGGCCACCTCGTTACCTCTTTTGCACGCCTCCTTTGCTGCCGCTGCCTCCACTCCTCGCCAGCCGGCGTCCCGGCCTCACACCGAGGCCAGGCCCACTTTTCCAGGCGCGGCCCCTTTTGTCCCATTCCATGCTGAGCCCGTTACATACTCCACATGCGTACGCCAGCCTCGCCCTGCACAGCCTAGACCGGTGCGTCCCTCTGCACCACCCCCACCCGACACCGTACTGCAGAGCATACGTGCTCTTGAGGTGGCGGTGAGTGGTCTTAGAGGAGACCTTCGGAGCCTGTCCTCCACCGTCTCTACGCTGTCTGGACGCTTTGACCTGATCCCTCAGATCCACTACTGCCTGACGCAGATCTTAGAGCGTCTCCCGTGCGTACCCCCACCCACCCCGCAGGTTCCCACACACACACCCACACACGCTCGACCTGCTTCCACTCCCACGCCCACCCCAGCTCAGCAGCCTACACCACCACCACCACCACCTCCGCCTCAGGACGGAGACGGCGCGGCACCGCCTTCTTAGGCACTCTTGATGCCCTGATCCATTCCTGTCGTTGTGCTGCCCGTCTCTGCTGGGTCCTGATGCCCTTTTGTCCACCCCCTCCCCTCACTTATTTTGGGTTTATATTTTGATCACATCTATATATATCTTTTTTGGGAGAGAGGGAGAGTTCTGGGTGCCGTATTTATTTTCGTATCACTCCTAGCTGTGCATGCATCATTTCCGCATCATATTTTCATTTCTTACTTTTTTTTTATATTTTTTCTTCCCATCATGCATGCATCCTCACTTGCCCCTCACATTGCTTGTCTCTCTGTGTGCCACACTTTGCACATTGAGGACACTGTGCCATTTAGCTTGGGGGAGTGAGCTTTCACGTTCTTTTTTCCGATTTGCCACCTTTATTTTCAGTTTTTCACACCGCTTTTCACTTTTGCACTCATTTTTCGTTATTTTCCTTTTGTTTCGCCATGCATCACGTTTTCCTTACTTACCTGTGTGCCGCATTGCATAGTTCTATTTTCCTTTTATCTTTACTTCTTCCTTATTTTTCATCTCATGCTAGAGATGAATTTTCTGTGATGATGTCTGCGTGGAGTTAGCTTATTCTATATGCATGCTATATTTGTCGTGTCTTAGATTTCATTCCTGATATCATATGCTATGACTCGCTTGCATTTAGAAATAGGAGCCCACACTTTTTCCTCATGAAAATGGATGGAATTTTATTATTAGCTGAGCCTGAATATTCATATGTATGCTATCACAGAAAACACACCAAGATTCACGCATTGAATGCCTATACCTGGAGTACTGACTTCTTTTCCTTTATCACTTCTATATGCATGAATGGTACACTTCACTTCCGGATGATTGAATGATTGTTAGCTATGATATATCTGGATTAGTTAGCTTTTTTGCGACCGAAACTGAGTAGATTAGATCACCCTGCTGAAGTGTCGTGCATGTCTTATAGAGTGAGCCGAGAGTTATATTTATTTCTTTCTCCACAAATCTTGAACAACATTTCTCTACTTTTAAAATCATTGGTGAATCTCCCCTTAGTGATTCTATTTTATGGCATTTCCCCCGCTATTAATTCCTAGCTCCAAATCTCTTATTCCAAAAAAAAAAGAGGAAAAAAAAAGAAAAAAATATATATAATAAAAGAGAGAGGAACATTCTCGTATATCATTATCTCTCTTTGAATTGGGATCATTGTATATATGATATATAAGAAAAAAAAAAGAGAAAAAAAAAAGAGAAAAAAATCCTCAATAAAAGATCCCATCTCGCTTATTTTCTTTCTTTCTTCTTTCTCTTCTTTGCCTTTGGAGCTTTATAAAAATGGGGATGTAAATATTTTTGTGCCACCACGCTTATAGATAAGCTTGGGGGAGGAGATCCATTGATGTGTGAGAGAGCGACTACTTGACATAGCACGACAACCTAGGCTAAGTGATATTCTATACTCGGTGAGATTGTTTCTAGCTTTACGAAATCCAGAAATCTAAGCCTAGCATTCATTTCATGAAACCCATACTTTTCTATTCTCTCTATTCTATGATGTGATGCTCTTATACTCCAGATAGAAAGCGTTCAATTGAAAAGTGTGTGATCTGAGACTTGTATACCGCTTTAGATGATTCAGGCGATGTTAATTTTAAAATCATTCCGTTTCTCATGATTATACCGTTGTTCGTGGGTTTTCTATTTTCTACTTGCACTATTCTACTATGATATCAAAATGAGATTCTTTGACATGTATTTCTCACTCGGTGCATGCCATAAGAGTAAGTGAAACCCACGTCCTGAGAAAATGATCTAGCATCCTACCTCTTCTTCCTTTCTTCCTTTATTTTCGTTTGGTTTTCATTCTTCTTCGTTTTTTCATTTTCTTTCGTTTTTCGCCGTTTTCGTTTTCCGAATCCACCGGGTTCGCTTTTTACTTATCTTCCTCGAGGACGAGTAAGAGGCAAGCTTGGGGGATTTTGATCACTCCTTATTTTACACCCTTTTCCCGCATGTTTGCATGCCATTTTGATCGCCCAAATTATGTTTTTCACGATATATCGACGATATTGCGATGCTTTTCACGATTTGTTGTTTTTGTCGCATTTCAGGTGATTTGGCGCGATTAGGAGTGATCTCGAGATGCGTGTAATCTAGGCGGCCACCGACGACCTCCCCGAGGGGTATTTTGCTGTTGGAGAGGAGCGGAAGAAGAATGGACGTCGCCGGAGCGACGAGGAGGCCAAAACGACCAGTTTGGGCATTTTTTGTGTCCCACTCGGCCGAGTGGAGGAGCCACTCGGCCGACCAGCGAGACACTGCTCGGCCGACCAATTCAGACACGAGTTACCTGTGCACTCGGCCGAGCACAGAAGACCCACTCGGCCGAGTGACGAAACCACGTCCGCCCGAGTGGCGCCCAGACGAAGGCTCTCAAAAAGACCGAAGTTACTGTTTTTCGGCCTCTGAGCTTCAGAAGACCCACTCGGCCGAGTGGCAGATCCCGTCCGCCCGAGTGAAGTGAAGCCATCGGCCGAGTGACGACAACTCACTCGGCCGAGCCGCCCCCGAACTGAAGACCCCTGAAGCCCACGACTTACTGGAAATTGACAGGGTTTTCACTCGGCCGAGCGACTTTCGTCACTCGGCCGAGTGCGATGCGCTGCCTGTAGCGAAATTTGCGGAAAACAGGCTGTGCAGGGGCGTTTTGGTCAGGATTTTTAGACGATTTTTGGGGCTATTTAAGCTCTGTTTTTACCCTAGTTTTGGGAGCCTCCTCTCAGATTTTTTGCAGCTTTTTGAGTCTACTTTTTAGCTTTATTAATTGTGATTGGTGAAGAGAAAAACTTGGATTTTTGTTGGGTTGATTGAAGATCTACATTGGTTTGCACTTCTCTTCCGCAAAAACTCTATTTTTTATTGTTTATATCATTGTTGTGATGAATTCCATTGTCTATTTCTTTGCCAATTATTGTGCTTTTGCTATGATTAGTGAGTAGTCTCCACGTCTTGGGGCGTGGGGATGAACCCTACAAGCCCAATTTCGTATTTGTGTCGAACCGGTAGAAATTGAGCTCGGATTGTTATTAGGGATTAGATCGGGATCGAATTACTACGGATGGCTAGGCATTCACATCAATTGGGATTTGCAAGAGATTGGATCCCAATTCGATAGGAAGCCCTAGAAATCCGAATTGGGTTGGAGTCAGATTTTCGAAGTATCGGTTTGCAAGAAATTGGACCGATGCTAGGATCTCCGGTTGCAATTCCGCGCCGATACCCGTTTGCAAGAGATTGGACGGGTAGGAACTATCCTAATCTAGATTGTGGACCGAGTTTGCAAGAGATTGGACTCGGTGCGCAATTGGACGATGATGTTGATCCCAATGCTAGCCTCCCTAGGCTAGGGTTTGCAAGAGATTGGACCCAAACCTAGGATAGCTATAGACCGGCAACAGCGCGAGAGCGTGAGCTTGGTTTCACATTTAGTTGCAACTAGTTCATCCAAATTCTCATCCTAGCGATTTCGATACCGGCGAATCACAATTGTGAAATACGGTGAGTAGTGGGGATTCCCCATTCCCTAGGCGTTCTCTATTTGATTTGATATTTCTCACTTTTGTCTGACGATTGTGACAGGATCGCCCAAGGCAATTATCCCTCTAAATAGCCAGGTTGATTAGGAGCAAGCACGGTCATTCGTCCTCCCTGTGTTCGATACCCGCTCGCCGCTATACCGTGCGCTTGCGGTAAAACTACAACCGTCGTCCCGGGACGTGTACGCCGGGGCGCGACCAGGTACAAAGTCACAAGTTAGAGCACGCTCAGAGCACCCTCTACGTCCCTACACTCGCCAGACTCTCAGTACCCCACACACAGTGTTTCCTCTCACTATCAATCCTAGCAAAGCTTTCTACCAGCTAGTCCCAAACTAGCTGGGTCCCACTTGTCTAGTCCCAACTAGACAAGTCCCAAAATAGTTCACAAAAATAGGTAAAGTTTCCCCTATGAAGATCTATCACAATTGCTACACAAAATAGTAAAGTATAAAGTTTAGGAAGCTCAGATTGTGTAGCAGCGATGTCTTCGTCAATCAGCACGGGTCAGATCTCGTCTGACGTAGATGTCGTCGTCTCGTCGTAGACACCTCAAGTTGCGGCACTCCTCTTCTTGGATGATGCGGTCTTGGCACTTTCTTCTGAAGTTGCGGCACTTGATGTGAAGGGGTTGATGGCACACTTCAGCAAGGACAAGCAAAGAAAGTCCAATGGTGAGCAGGCAATGTCTTTGATATTGTTGACCCCTAATGCACAGATTGTTCCCTGCCAAAAATAAACAGAGCAAGAGTTAGCTTTTATCTTGGCAATATTTAACAAGGCTTCTCAAACAAATGCTGCTCCTCTCAAAGATATGTGCGTGAGTTGTTGAAAGGCAGGTTGCGGCTGCTACACACGAAATTTGTGCTCCCCTCTGTTTTCGGCCTGCACAAAAAGATTAGTAAAAAAGGAAAAATTCGGCTCTTGAATTGGTGGCCGGCCTGTGGAATTTTTTGCAAAAGAAATAACAAATGGCTCCTGTTCTTGGAACTCTCAAAGACTTGTGCAGCGTTTGACCTAGGACTCCTCTTTGATTCTTTTCCCACGTGATGATGGCCTTTGAGTTGATATGGCCGGCACCTCTCTTTTATCAAAGTGATTATTTGTACTCTCTGCAAACAACAAAGCACAAAAAAAAGAATTAGATTTTAACTAATTAGATCAACAGAGCACTAACCTTCTTCATTTGATGCTTGGCTTTGTTCACCCGTCTTTTTCACAAGTAGCCCCAAAAAAAATTGCAGCACACAATTTTTGTTGGAGAGAAGCAACATGCGGCTCTCTCTGAAATTGGTTGAGGGCATTAATAAGATGAAGTGATCTCAGGGGAATTTTTGATATGAATGATATGAAGTAAAAGCACATTTCAAAAGATCGGCCTTGGAAATTTCAATATGAAGTAAATGCACATTTCAAAAGATCTGCACTTCAAATTTTGATATGAAGTGATCTCAGGGGAATAAAGATCGGCCTTGGAAATTTGCGCACTATTTTTTTTGGTGCTCTCTCAAAAAAAACTTCGGATTCCTCAAGAATAACCACGGCTGCCCTCTATTTTTTAATTGCCGCACAACCTTTCAAACCTAGAAGATGGGTATTTATAGGACAAGGGTAATAGGGTTGTGCCAACCGCTTAGGGATTTGACCCAATCAATATGGGATTTGATTTGTTGTTTGAATAGGAAATGGGTAGACACAAATCCATCTAATTGATTTGATCAAATATTAAATTGATTTGAATCAATCCAATCTCCTAAGTCAATTTGACTTGGTCCTCTTTTCTCTCCTTTGACCAAGTCAAACTTCTTTGTGCACACACAGACTCTTTCTCCCAATATGCTATACGAATAGCAATTCCTCCAAATAGTGCAAATATATTGTTTCGTCAATCCTGAAACACACTAAGCACACACGTCAGATATAACGACATGTTTGTCATCATCAAACCAAGATCCTAGATCATTGCTTCCAACACGGCCGATAACACAAAAGTGTAATGATCAGGAAGATGCTAGAAATCCGAGATTTCTGATTATCGGGCCGTCTAAAGATTAGGGGAAACTCAACACTAAGACTTCCAAATGAACCAGAAAGTATTAAGGATCTCAGGGTAGAGTTCTAAGCGAGTCAAGATTACATTCTGCTGGCCCGAAGTTGATGGAGCTGGGTTAGCGCCTAAACTAGAAGAAGGACTCCAGAAATCTAATTTGGTCAGAGCTAGGGAGGGAGAGGCTACTAAGGTATCCTAAGACGGGTACGGCTAAAACTTAACCAAGGCGTCTAACTATCAAACTGGGACGTCTATCTAAGTCTTCCTACCATCTAAGACTGGGAAAACCTAATTTAGACATGTACATGGATATTAAATAACTGCGGTACTCATATTGTTCCGAACTTTTGCATGACTTGCATGGGCCACCACTAAAACCTGTCAAGCCTCGCTTCCCAAAATGGACGGAAGCGAAACGTGACGAGGCCCGCTTAGGCCAGAGCTTGAGAAGCTCAGACCCAATAAGCGTCTGTAGAGGTACCATTTTAAAAGATTTTCAGGTTCTTGCATTAATATAGTTCGAAACAACAGAAAGTACGGAAAGGAAGATGCATTCATTAAATTAGAAATATAATATCCAACAAGTACAAAGTCTAAAAAGAAGCCTAAGCGTGGCAACAAACTATCTAAAAGAAAACTGAAAGTAGTAACCTCTGAAAGTGGCGACTAAAAGACCTCAAGGTCTGATCCTTGCCAGGCACGAACTCTGGATCAACGTCCTCAGCTCCTCGTACTCCAGTGAGTCTGCCTCGTCCGTGAACTCTGACTGAGCACCTGACGTACATCACCCAAGAGAAAGGAACTGTACGTCAGGTAAAGTCTACAAGAAAGGTTAGACTTTACTGCAAGTGTACCGAACTTTAAACAACGGTTTACTGGTTGATTAGCATGCTGGGGTTATAACTGAGTAACAAACAGAAGTAACGTAGCAGGAAAGTAAAGCGCAACAAGTAGTAGTCGTAGTGTGTGCTACCAACTACGGGACTAACCTACAGGTGTCAAGACAAGTCGGGACGTGACGGAAACAAGGCAATACAAGACAAGTGAGACACGAAAGGGTTCACGCCTTACGGTTCGAGGGGGATCAGACCCTCTTACCGTGCGCACGCTCAACCCAACCCCAAACCCCAAGGAAGACAAAACAAGACAAGACACCAGTACAAGGGATCACTCGCTCTAGCTTGGCGAGTGCCCTATTGCCCGCAGGCTGAGAATCAGTACAAGGGATCACTCTCTCTAGCTTGGAGAGTGCACTATTGCCCTCGGGCTGTGTATCAGTACAAGGGATCACTCTCTCTAACTTGGAGAGTGCCCTATTGCCTGCAGGCTGTGAATCAGTACAAGGGATCACTCGGAGAGTGCCCTATTGCCCAGCGGGCTGTGCAAGACGGGACGGGATGTGACAAGACATGAAGGGTTATTCTAGGGTGTCCACACACACGCACACACATGATAGCCCTACATCATCAAAAGTTGTTGTTGTGAGGCTCAGACTTCGTCGTCAAGTCTAAGCCGTCCGGAGTCGTCCCGGACGCTATCATTTCACGTACGGTTCTATTTGTTCACAGTTAACAATTCTAACCAACTAGGGCCTAAGCACGGCCAAAAGTGCAAGTGGATACACTTGCCTGCGATGGCAAGTGTGTCGTCCTCTCGAAGCGTCTCGTCCAAGCATCTCGTCCGTGGAAGTCCTTCTGAAACAGTGCCGTGGCGACGGTGTCAGGTCTCAATTTCATCAAATCCTATTAGGGTTCGTTTCTAGGTTTTCAGGACTATCCTATTCGTCAAAAGTCACTTTTTTTTTGATGTTTCAGCCTAATCGACGATCTATCCAATGTGCATAGTCAACAAAGTCCATTCGTCGATTTTCTAGATGTGTACAATGTTTTACTGGTGCTGGAAAATAAATTTTAGTTCAAGTTGACGATTTTTAGTTTAGGGTTCAGTCAGCTATTGTGGGGGTTTCTACGAGTTTCGGGGAACCAACCTGAACCGGAGTTTGTCGTAGATTGGAAATCGTGTCTGAACGGCGATGGATCTGCATCGTAGTTAACGATATCAATGTAAAGAATTTAAATAGCTATAATACCATTAAAATCTAACTTATACTAATAGAGTTATAAATAACTATTCTACATATATTTAAATATTGGTAGTATGTCTACGATACCCCAAAATAACACATATATTAATGTGGGTATATAACTTGTACAACTTCACTTATAATACATATATATAAACACTTACCATTTAATGGCCAGTTTGAGTGATTGCTCATTTTATAATATTTATTATAAGCTCTACTATCATCCTATTATCATACAGGTCATCATGATTCAATTTCATCATTGGGTAATGCTCCTTGTACCAACCCAACTTATAACCCAAATATCATTTTAATAAGAAATACGTTTTCTTTTCGTAAGCTCTCAGGGAAACTGTGACAAGGCATTTAGTGTGCTATAACTCAGCAATCATCATGCAAGCCTATATAACAATTTTCATCCTATAAACTTACGTTTGTTTTGCAAGGAAGCTAGGCGTTGGATGGCGACAAGGCGGTGGCACCGGAGTGACGGAGCTCGGGGCACTGCGGGTCAGGGGACGGCGGCGTGGTTGTAGGGCGAGGCGCTGGACCACGGTGGCATGGGGATGACACCAACGGTAGGGGGCTGAAGGAGCAGAGAAGAGGGAACTGGGCAGCGAACGAGGCGGTGAGGCGCTGGAGGTGCGTGGTGGCGCCCGACCGGAGGGGAAAATGGTCGGGGCGTCGTACAACGGGCGGCGACGAGGGGAACGGGCTAGCCGTGTCACTGTTTGTGGGGTGTGGTTGGAGAGAAGGCGGGTGATCGAGGAAGAAGATGAAGGAATTGGCGGGATCTATTCTCAAACAGAGGAGGGGTTTGTAGCGGGGGCACTGGCTCGAAAAGGAGGTGTGCTTCGATGGGGAAGAGATACCTGGGCATGCGTCGGAGCTTAGGGTTGCCAAAAATTAGAGCGGAGAGAGAAAAAGAAACAGGCGCACGGGTTTGCTCGGAGCAAGGGGACTCACGCGTGCTGGGTTGTGCGGCCAGGTATGGGGAGAGGAGAGGTCTGCGGTTTGTAGGGGAGAAGAAGGCTGCGGCCAACATGGTTTTTAAAAGTAGCGTAAGGTTTTAAAATTGGGGATAGAAACACGTGAACGTGAAAGTTAGGGGGGCTTCACGTGGGGAGATAAAAGGGGGAGGGGTTGTTGCGATCCTAAGGGAAAAAGATCACCCAACAGATTGATTTCTTGAAGAGTTTGTTCAAAGAAAAATATATGAAAAATATTTGATTCTCTTTTGAAACCGTACCAGTAAAACAAATCTGAAGTTGAATCTTAAAAGAAAACTTTTTTTTAATAAATTAACAAACGAATCCCACTATGAAGAAGAGAAACTTTGTTTCTTTTTTTATAAAGGAAAGTGAGAGTATCCTATTTAGTTAGTGGGTTAAGCTTTGAAATAATTTGTTTAAGATAAATAGTTTAAGATAATTAGAAAGTGACAGCATCCTAGATAATTAGTTTAAGATATTGTATAATTAATACTAACATGTTTCCTTTAAAACGTATTCCAGCTTTATAAATTCCAAAATTTAAATAAAAGTATAAATGATGAGTTATACCAGATTGGTCCCTCGACGCCCAAAAATTAAAAGAAGGTATAGGGACGATCGCGCCTCCGAGAGTGTCGTGAAAACGGGGTCCGATCACATGCTAGGCCTACCAAAAACAATAATAAAAAAACAATAAAGTATGAAAATACACATTCCGAGCAAAATACATACGAAATACGCGCGGTCGGAAAGCGACCGTTACATTCTACCCACCTTAGAAATGATTCCGCCCTCGGAATCACTTATACTAATAGTAATAATATCTATAGACACTATGCCTGCAACTCCCATATTCCACCTAATGATCGCTAATCCAATAACTTTTAATCAGTGCTCTATCGCAATTTATCAGTACTCGTCTTTTCACTGGATAATGCTACGACTAAACTCACATCCTAATACTTAACTATAGACCCATCACTGCCGTTCAAATTTCCAACTCCAAGCTCTCATAAAAATAATAATCTTCTTCTCATCCCATTCCACTCCACTATCATTGCTCAATAACATCCTTAAATTTCCCAATCTCTTCCCAATATTAATCAATCGCTAAAAAATGATGTTCTAATCAATCGCTAATCCAAAACAAAAACTGTCTATCTTATAACCCCTTCACAAATCAACGATTTGCCGTGTCCTCAATACGCTCTTCATCATATCTTCTCATAAACCTCTCCGCCAAATAATTGAACTATCAGAATCACATCTCATCCTACTCACTATAACTAATCCCAACCAATGTTAAGTCCGACTACCTAAACATCCATTTATCTCAACACGTCGTGTTATTCTCAAAGTCTTCTCACGTCAACTCATCAATCAAGTCTTGATGCTAATTAAAAAAAACTCTACTTAATCTCATAATCACCCTAACTCATACTATTCTCCGTAGTTACTCCTATCTACCACCCGTCTAAGCCTCAAGTCTGATAAGTTATCATCTCCTCGCATATAATTTCATCCGACCAGAATTTCCCATTGAGTCCGCCACACTTCAGTTTTTTTTAAATAAGTCTTGGTCAGTCCATTCTTTTCATCCAAAAGATATTCTAATCCATCATCCTTGTGTTCCCAGAATCAATTAATCATTGCCATTATAAAACTCATCTCACTCCAAGTCTACATGCAAACAAAATCCTATAACGATAATAACTAGTCCCAATTAATATAACAACCATAAACACGAAAATTTTGTTTAAAGGAGAAAGAAGAGAAGAGAAAGAGAGACTTAAGGCCAAAGAAATATTTTAAAACATTTGGAAAAACGTGTGGTGTTGCGGTAATGGATGAGGGAGGATAAGTGATTTGTGATCTTGTGAGCTAGTTTTAAAACTTTAAAGATTTGGTTTAAAGAAAACAAAGTTTTGATACAGTCACATACAACCAAGATAAACCATTCATTAAAACTAAAACTAAGTCTAAGGATCTGCCTGCGATGACGCCATTCATATAAGTATGAATACCGTCATTCAGACAACTTCCAACATACCATGGTTAACACTGAGTACACATTCAAGACACAAAAGGTAATCATCGGGATCCTAAAGAACACACATTCATACAGGTCTATGCACTCTACCTATGCTCAACCACCACGACGACATCACCTACCAAAGGACCTACTCCTAAACCAGAGACAACGTAGACAACTACAAGGACTAATGTCTACACAAGCTAAAGAAAACAGAAGCCAGGAGTGTAACGAAATGAATCAGAAGGAACGAGTTCAAATAAGGCGAGATAAGGATGTAGTTGGTTGGGTGTGACGAAAATATTTCTCAAAATAATTAGATAGATGGAAAGAGAATTATGTGTAAAATATGATATCATATACTTTTATAACTATAAAAATATGTAGGGAAGAGTGAGCAGATCATTATCATTTGGAAAAGAGTTAGATGAAGAAATAAAAGTAGGATGAGGTAGCGATTTTTTTTTTTTGCAAATGAAAAACAAATAAATAAATAATTAAGTTATACAAAGATTTTCTTTTGAAACGTGATCACGATGAACATAGAATTGATATTTATAAAAATTTGAAGTTCCCTTTAGTTTAGGAAAATATTTTAAAAGTATGTAAGGTAAGTGATTTAGAAATAAATTTTGTAGTCTAGAAAAATATATATATTGAATTATCAAAATGATAACAAGGTTTTAAAACTAAAATATATACCGGTTAGAAATAATTACTAGATAATAACTTGAAAATCTATTACTAAAGAAGTTTTATAATCCAAGAAGGAATTTTAACTGAAAAGCAAGAAATTTTAAATATATATAAAAAAAAGTTTTCAAAGAATTTAAACCGAGCGAAGAATTTAATAATGAATTTCGAAAACACTTTTAAAGGAAGCAGGATTTGCAATGGGAAAGATTCGAATGATCAACGATTATCATCAGGAAGCGATCACTTGAATCGGGGAAAGGAAAATGATCGGACGATGACTACGCCTAGGTGATGGTTCATGAAATCTACGATGGAACTCTACGGCCTGTTGGATCTGGATCCTAGCCTAGAGGGGGGGTGAATAGGCTAATAAAAAAATTCTCGTGCAACCCACGAGAAATCACACGCAGTTAAAAGCACGACCAGAGTAATGAAAAGCAGACACAGAGTACACAGCGGATTTACCCTGGTTCGGTCGTCCCAACGACCTACTCCAGCCCCCAAAGCTAATACTAGATTGAATAGTGCAATAGGTACAAAGTCACAAGTTAGAGCACGCTCAGAGCACCCTCTACGTCCCTACACTCGCCAGACTCTCAGTACCCCACACACAGTGTTTCCTCTCACTATCAATCCTAGCAAAGCTTTCTACCAGCTAGTCCCAAACTAGCTGGGTCCCACTTGTCTAGTCCCAACTAGACAAGTCCCAAAATAGTTCACAAAAATAGGTAAAGTTTCCTATGAAGATCTATCACAATTGCTACACAAAATAGTAAAGTATAAAGTTTAGGAAGCTCAGATTGTGTAGCAGCGATGTCTTCGTCAATCAGCACGGGTCAGATCTCGTCTGACGTAGATGTCGTCGTCTCGTCGTAGACACCTCAAGTTGCGGCACTCCTCTTCTTGGATGATGCGGTCTTGGCACTTTCTTCTGAAGTTGCGGCACTTGATGTGAAGGGGTTGATGGCACACTTCAGCAAGGACAAGCAAAGAAAGTCCAATGGTGAGCAGGCAATGTCTTTGATATTGTTGACCCCTAATGCACAGATTGTTCCCTGCCAAAAATAAACAGAGCAAGAGTTAGCTTTTATCTTGGCAATATTTAACAAGGCTTCTCAAACAAATGCTGCTCCTCTCAAAGATATGTGCGTGAGTTGTTGAAAGGCAGGTTGCGGCTGCTACACACGAAATTTGTGCTCCCCTCTGTTTTCAGCCTGCATAAAAAGATTAGTAAAAAAAAGAAAAATTCGGCTCTTGAATTGGTGGCCGGCCTTTGGAATTTTTTGCAAAAGAAATAACAAATGGCTCCTGTTCTTGGAACTCTCAAAGACTTGTGCAGCGTTTCACATAGGACTCCTCTTTGATTCTTTTCCCACGTGATGATGGCCTTTGAGTTGATATGGCCGGCACCTCTCTTTTATCAAAGTGATTATTTGTACTCTCTGCAAACAACAAAGCACAAAAAAAAAGAATTAGATTTTAACTAATTAGATCAACAGAGCACTAACCTTCTTCATTTGATGCTTGGCTTTGTTCACCCGTCTTTTTCACAAGTAGCCCCAAAAAAAATTGCAGCACACAATTTTTGTTGGAGAGAAGCAACATGCGGCTCTCTCTGAAATTGGTTGAGGGCATTAATAAGATGAAGTGATCTCAGTGGAATTTTTGATATGAAGTGATATGAAGTAAAAGCACATTTCAAAAGATCGGCCTTGGAAATTTCAATATGAAGTAAATGCACATTTCAAAAGATCTGCACTTCAAATTTTGATATGAAGTGATCTCAGGGGAATAAAGATCGGCCTTGGAAATTTGCGCACTATTTTTTTTGGTGCTCTCTCAAAAAAAACTTCGGATTCCTCAAGAATAACCACGGCTGCCCTCTATTTTTTAATTGCCGCACAACCTTTCAACCCTAGAAGATGGGTATTTATAGGACAAGGGTAATAGGGTTGTGCCAACCGCTTAGGGATTTGACCCAATCAATATGGGATTTGATTTGTTGTTTGAATAGGAAATGGGTAGACACAAATCCATCTAATTGATTTGATCAAATATTAAATTGATTTGAATCAATCCAATCTCCTAAGTCAATTTGACTTGGTCCTCTTTTCTCTCCTTTGACCAAGTCAAACTTCTTTGTGCACACACAGACTCTTTCTCCCAATATGCTATACGAATAGCAATTCCTCCAAATAGTGCAAATATATTGTTTCGTCAATCCTGAAACACACTAAGGACACACGTCAGATATAACGACATGTTTGTCATCATCAAACCAAGATCCTAGATCGTTGCTTCCAACAATCTCCCCCTTTTGGTGATGACAAACCCATAAAAGATTTGAGCAATAAGTATGGGTGTGTGAAGTGTGTTGAAGGTGTAATGCAATATGATGTATGGATGAGTCATTCAAGCATTACAAAACATGCACAACAAATATAGCAAATATAAGCAAGCTAGCAAATATAAGCAAGCTCCCCCTTCTCTCAAGCTCCCCCTTCAATATTTATTCAAGTATTTTTCTCAAGCTCCACCTTCAACAAATAATATTTCTCAAGCTCCCCCTTCAACAAATAATACTGACAAATCTTTCTTTTCTTTCTCCCCCTTTGTAATCACCAAAAGTGGATTAATGAAGTCACAAAAATATTCCATGCAAAAATAAACCATTATTAAATGTAGCGTGCAATTTGCATGAGTTTTCCAAGGAATAGTCAATTCAAGCTCATGGAATTTCATAACAAGACTTCTCCACCTTTGTGTAAGTGTAATGATATAAACAATAAAGTACTAAGGGAGATTCATTTTTAGAACAATCAACCAAATCAATCCGCATTTTCCAATTTTTCATGAATATCATTAGGATTGATTTTTCCCACCTCATCAAAGATGAGTTCAAGTTACCGAACCCCGAAACATGGCCTAAAAGGACTTTTAAATGTGGGGTGGCATTGCTTGACGAGTTATATACACCAACGCTAATGATTACCCATTTAGCACAAGTTGGATACTCGTGGGTTGTGTATTAGCCATGAAGTGTATCCATTTTTCATACGGAGCAAATATCGTTTTTTTTTTCAATTCTTTTGTGCTCAATTTTAATTCATGGCTAAACACTTCATATCCCTTAGAGAATTCAGAATTTAATCATTCCTACATTCACTTTCCACTATTCTTCAAAAGAATCTCCAAAAGCACTAAAAAGTCTATTATCGTGAAAGTGCAAATGTAGGTGTAGAAGTCAAATTCGAAATTTATGAGACATGTAATGGCTATTAAAAAGATAACAACATGTTCATGTAACTACAACAATAATGAATTAACTTCTACAAGGGATAGATTTAATCATTCATACAATGCCACTTAGGATAAAACATAAAGGGTATTCTTTTAAGCTCAAATTTTTTTTTGTTTTTTGTTTTTTTTTTCAATTTTTTTGTTTTTTTTTCAGAAATAAAAACATTAAAAATCATGCAAGCAAGCACTCAAAACAAAATAAAACAAGCACACAAAAACTATCTATGAAGGTATGCAATGAATATGCAAAGAGGGATAAAAATTATACCTTCTCGTCGCCTTTTGACGAAGGAGCTATAAGAATGAGACATTGAATATATCGCTCCCCGTCAAAACTCCATCATACCTACATGAAAGGTGTTAAGTGTGACCTTGGAATCCAACAAGGTCCACTAGTGTTAGCCAATATTGTTTTAGGAACCCACACTTGTTTAAACTTGATATTAGTGTTCCTAAATTTGCAATAATATGAAGTGTGGCCTACACTATCACAAGTAAAGCACTTTGCATATTTGTTCTTTGCAATAGAGGGTACATTGTGGAATTTCATGAATTTTTGCTTTTCAACGTTTTTCAGACCAAAACCAAGTCCTCTTCTATTATTGCCATATAATTGATTCTCTAAAATAGTGTCCAACGATTGTTTTCCTATAGAGAATTTCTTAATGGCCAATTCAAGATGAGAGACTTTGATTTTTAATTGTTTATTCTCTTCCACAAGCATCGTGCATTTACTTATAAAAACCCTCTTGTTTTCCTCTTCCTTATTCTCGAATTCAATCATTTTTCTTTTAAAGTCATTATCTAGCATGCAAAATTTATCCTTAAGCTCTCTTATTTCATATTCTTTTTCAGCTTCGAGCTTCATTAAATCTTGTTTAAGCATGTTATTTTGATTTAATAAAGAGGAACACGAAATACAAGGAGCATTTTCATCAAAGCTTTCTTTTTCCTTCTTCATGATTTCAATAGTAGACTTACATGCATTAAGTTCAATTTTAAGTTTTTCATTCTCCTTAAACACCTTATCATCTCTAACTTGCATGTCATAGTTTTGATTTTGGAGACATTCAATAGTGAACTCATGATCTACTATTTGATTTTGCATTTCTTCACAAATTTTAAGAAGTTCAGCTTTGCTACCTGACGGTGTCTCATCTTGGATGCCCATCAAAGCCATGCAAGAATGGGCTTCATGTTCCTCCTCGCTTTCAGCTTCGCTATCCATATCCCATGTTAATACCTTCGCTTTTCCTTTTCCTTTAGCGAGCTGAGCAGTTTCATTTGGGCAATCCTTCATCAGATGTCCTCTTCCCTTGCATTTAAAACATTGCATTCTATCAGTAGATTTCTGATCATTAAATTGCTTGGAAGAATTATTAAAGTTAGAACGATTAAACCTGGGTGCCATTTCGTTTCTCCCATGCTTGGTCTTGATGAACTTTCTGAAGTTTCTCACCATTAGCGCTATGTCTTCATCATCATCCTCTTCTTCGCTAGCTTGCAAAGCAAGGGGCTTTATGGCTTTCTCTTTCTTCTCAGGTTTCTCTCTTGCTTCAATATTTTGTAGTTCCAACTCATGGGACATCAAATTACCAATAAGGTCCTCCACCTTCAATTGAGCCAATACCTTTGCTTCCTGGATGGCGGTGACCTTTGGTCTGAAAGAGCTTGGCAGTGCTCTTAATATCTTTCTCACCTGTTCAATGCTAGAATATGGCTTACCGAGCGAGCTAGACTTGTAGAAGATGTTGGTGAATCTCGCAAACATTTCTGATATGGTCTCTGATGGTAGCATGCGAAATCCCTCGTACTCTGTGCTCAGAAGTGCAAGTCTAGACTCCTTCACCTGTGACGTTCCCTCGTGCGTCACCTCCAAAGTATGCCATATTTCCTGCGCAGTTAGACAATGTGAGATACGATTGAATTCAGATTTATCTAATGCACAAATAAGAGCATTCATAGCTTTAGCATTTAAAGAATAAAGCTTCCAATCATTATCATCCCACTTATCATCAGGTTTAGGCATCTCAGTATTTTCAATTTTAATAACAGGTGATTTATAGCCTTTTTCAACAATTTGCCAAGCTTTATAATCAATAGAAATAAGGTAGATTTTCATACGATTTTTCCAGTAAGCATAATCTCCTCCATTAAATCTAGGTGGTCGGGAAATAGACTGACCCTCAGCAAAAGCACTATCAATGTGGTCCATGGTCAAACTAGGCTAGATCTACTAAACTGGCTCTGATACCACTTGTTGGATCTGGATCCTAGCCTAGAGGGGGGGGGTGAATAGGCTAATAAAAAAATTCTCGTGCAACCCACGAGAAATCACACGCAGTTAAAAGCACGACCAGAGTAATGAAAAGCAGACATAGAGTACACAGCGGATTTACCCTGGTTCGGTCGTCCCAACGACCTACTCCAGCCCCCAAAGCTAATACTAGATTGAATAGTGCAATAGGTACAAAGTCACAAGTTAGAGCACGCTCAGAGCACCCTCTACGTCCCTACACTCGCCAGACTCTCAGTACCCCACACACAGTGTTTCCTCTCACTATCAATCCTAGCAAAGCTTTCTACCAGCTAGTCCCAAACTAGCTGGGTCCCACTTGTCTAGTCCCAACTAGACAAGTCCCAAAATAGTTCACAAAAATAGGTAAAGTTTCCCCTATGAAGATCTATCACAATTGCTACACAAAATAGTAAAGTATAAAGTTTAGGAAGCTCAGATTGTGTAGCAGCGATGTCTTCGTCAATCAGCACGGGTCAGATCTCGTCTGACGTAGATGTCGTCGTCTCGTCGTAGACACCTCAAGTTGCGGCACTCCTCTTCTTGGATGATGCGGTCTTGGCACTTTCTTCTGAAGTTGCGGCACTTGATGTGAAGGGGTTGATGGCACACTTCAGCAAGGACAAGCAAAGAAAGTCCAATGGTGAGCAGGCAATGTCTTTGATATTGTTGACCCCTAATGCACAGATTGTTCCCTGCCAAAAATAAACAGAGCAAGAGTTAGCTTTTATCTTGGCAATATTTAACAAGGCTTCTCAAACAAATGCTGCTCCTCTCAAAGATATGTGCGTGAGTTGTTGAAAGGCAGGTTGCGGCTGCTACACACGAAATTTGTGCTCCCCTCTGTTTTCAGCCTGCACAAAAAGATTAGTAAAAAAAATAAAAATTCGGCTCTTGAATTGGTGGCTGGCCTTTGGAATTTTTTGCAAAAGAAATAACAAATGGCTCCTGTTCTTGGAACTCTCAAAGACTTGTGCAGCGTTTGACCTAGGACTCCTCTTTGATTCTTTTCCCACGAGATGATGGCCTTTGAGTTGATATGGCCGGTACCTCTCTTTTATCAAAGTGATTATTTGTACTCTCTGCAAACAACAAAGCACAAAAAAAGTATTAGATTTTAACTAATTAGATCAACAGAGCACTAACCTTCATCATTTGATGCTTGGCTTTGTTCACCCGTCTTTTTCACAAGTAGCCCCAAAAAAAATTGCAGCACACAATTTTTGTTGGAGAGAAGCAACATGCGGCTCTCTCTGAAATTGGTTGAGGGCATTAATAAGATGAAGTGATCTCAGGGGAATTTTTGATATGAAGTGATATGAAGTAAAAGCACATTTCAAAAGATCGGCCTTGGAAATTTCAATATGAAGTAAATGCACATTTCAAAAGATCTGCACTTCAAATTTTGATATGAAGTGATCTCAGGGGAATAAAGATCGGCCTTGGAAATTTGCGCACTATTTTTTTTGGTGCTCTCTCAAAAAAAACTTCGGATTCCTCAAGAATAACCACGGCTGCCCTCTATTTTTTAATTGCCGCACAACCTTTCAACCCTAGAAGATGGGTATTTATAGGACAAGGGTAATAGGGTTGTGCCAACCGCTTAGGGATTTGACCCAATCAATATGGGATTTGATTTGTTGTTTGAATAGGAAATGGGTAGACACAAATCCATCTAATTGATTTGATCAAATATTAAATTGATTTGAATCAATCCAATCTCCTAAGTCAATTTGACTTGGTCCTCTTTTCTCTCCTTTGACCAAGTCAAACTTCTTTGTGCACACACAGACTCTTTCTCCCAATATGCTATACGAATAGCAATTCCTCCAAATAGTGCAAATATATTGTTTCGTCAATCCTGAAACACACTAAGGACACACGTCAGATATAACGACATGTTTGTCATCATCAAACCAAGATCCTAGATCGTTGCTTCCAACAATCTCCCCCTTTTGGTGATGACAAACCCATAAAAGATTTGAGCAATAAGTATGGGTGTGTGAAGTGTGTTGAAGGTGTAATGCAATATGATGTATGGATGAGTCATTCAAGCATTACAAAACATGCACAACAAATATAGCAAATATAAGCAAGCTAGCAAATATAAGCAAGCTCCCCCTTCTCTCAAGCTCCCCCTTCAATATTTATTCAAGTATTTTTCTCAAGCTCCACCTTCAACAAATAATATTTCTCAAGCTCCCCCTTCAACAAATAATACTGACAAATCTTTCTTTTCTTTCTCCCCCTTTGTAATCACCAAAAGTGGATTAATGAAGTCACAAAAATATTCCATGCAAAAATAAACCATTATTAAATGTAGCGTGCAATTTGCATGAGTTTTCCAAGGAATAGTCAATTCAAGCTCATGGAATTTCATAACAAGACTTCTCCACCTTTGTGTAAGTGTAATGATATAAACAATAAAGTACTAAGGGAGATTCATTTTTAGAACAATCAACCAAATCAATCCGCATTTTCCAATTTTTCATGAATATCATTAGGATTGATTTTTCCCACCTCATCAAAGATGAGTTCAAGTTACCGAACCCCGAAACATGGCCTAAAAGGACTTTTAAATGTGGGGTGGCATTGCTTGACGAGTTATATACACCAACGCTAATGATTACCCATTTAGCACAAGTTGGATACTCGTGGGTTGTGTATTAGCCATGAAGTGTATCCATTTTTCATACGGAGCAAATATCGTTTTTTTTTCAATTCTTTTGTGCTCAATTTTAATTCATGGCTAAACACTTCATATCCCTTAGAGAATTCAGAATTTAATCATTCCTACATTCACTTTCCACTATTCTTCAAAAGAATCTCCAAAAGCACTAAAAAGTCTATTATCGTGAAAGTGCAAATGTAGGTGTAGAAGTCAAATTCGAAATTTATGAGACATGTAATGGCTATTAAAAAGATAACAACATGTTCATGTAACTACAACAATAATGAATTAACTTCTACAAGGGATAGATTTAATCATTCATACAATGCCACTTAGGATAAAACATAAAGGGTATTCTTTTAAGCTCAAATTTTTTTTTGTTTTTTGTTTTTTTTTTCAATTTTTTTGTTTTTTTTTTCAGAAATAAAAACATTAAAAATCATGCAAGCAAGCACTCAAAACAAAATAAAACAAGCACACAAAAACTATCTATGAAGGTATGCAATGAATATGCAAAGAGGGATAAAAATTATACCTTCTCGTCGCCTTTTGACGAAGGAGCTATAAGAATGAGACATTGAATATATCGCTCCCCGTCAAAACTCCATCATACCTACATGAAAGGTGTTAAGTGTGACCTTGGAATCCAACAAGGTCCACTAGTGTTAGCCAATATTGTTTTAGGAACCCACACTTGTTTAAACTTGATATTAGTGTTCCTAAATTTGCAATAATATGAAGTGTGGCCTACACTATCACAAGTAAAGCACTTTGCATATTTGTTCTTTGCAATAGAGGGTACATTGTGGAATTTCATGAATTTTTGCTTTTCAACGTTTTTCAGACCAAAACCAAGTCCTCTTCTATTATTGCCATATAATTGATTCTCTAAAATAGTGTCCAACGATTGTTTTCCTATAGAGAATTTCTTAATGGCCAATTCAAGATGAGAGACTTTGATTTTTAATTGTTTATTCTCTTCCACAAGCATCGTGCATTTACTTATAAAAACCCTCTTGTTTTCCTCTTCCTTATTCTCGAATTCAATCATTTTTATTTTAAAGTCATTATCTAGCATGCAAAATTTATCCTTAAGCTCTCTTATTTCATATTCTTTTTCAGCTTCGAGCTTCATTAAATCTTGTTTAAGCATGCTATTTTGATTTAATAAAGAGGAACACGAAATACAAGGAGCATTTTCATCAAAGCTTTCTTTTTCCTTCTTCATGATTTCAATAGTAGACTTACATGCATTAAGTTCAATTTTAAGTTTTTCATTCTCCTTAAACACCTTATCATCTCTAACTTGCATGTCATAGTTTTGATTTTGGAGACATTCAATAGTGAACTCATGATCTACTATTTGATTTTGCATTTCTTCACAAATTTTAAGAAGTTCAGCTTTGCTACCTGACGGTGTTTCATCTTGGATGCCCATCAAAGCCATGCAAGAATGGGCTTCATGTTCCTCCTCGCTTTCAGCTTCGCTATCCATATCCCATGTTAATACCTTCGCTTTTCCTTTTCCTTTAGCGAGCTGAGCAGTTTCATTTGGGCAATCCTTCATCAGATGTCCTCTTCCCTTGCATTTAAAACATTGCATTCTATCAGTAGATTTCTGATCATTAAATTGCTTGGAAGAATTATTAAAGTTAGAACGATTAAACCTGGGTGCCATTTCGTTTCTCCCATGCTTGGTCTTGATGAACTTTCTGAAGTTTCTCACCATTAGCGCTATGTCTTCATCATCATCCTCTTCTTCGCTAGCTTGCAAAGCAAGGGGCTTTATGGCTTTCTCTTTCTTCTCAGGTTTCTCTCTTGCTTCATTATTTTGTAGTTCCAACTCATGGGACATCAAATTACCAATAAGGTCCTCCACCTTCAATTGAGCCAATACCTTTGCTTCCTGGATGGCGGTGACCTTTGGTCTGAAAGAGCTTGGCAGTGCTCTTAATATCTTTCTCACCTGTTCAATGCTAGAATATGGCTTACCGAGCGAGCTAGACTTGTAGACGATGTTGGTGAATCTCGCAAACATTTCTGATATGGTCTCTGATGGTAGCATGCAAAATCCCTCGTACTCTGTGCTCAGAAGTGCAAGTCTAGACTCCTTCACCTGTGACGTTCCCTCGTGCGTCACCTCCAAAGTATGCCATATTTCCTGTGCAGTTAGACAATGTGAGATACGATTGAATTCAGATTTATCTAATGCACAAATAAGAGCATTCATAGCTTTAGCATTTAAAGAATAAAGCTTCCAATCATTATCATCCCACTTATCATCAGGTTTAGGCATCTCAGTATTTTCAATTTTAATAACAGGTGATTTATAGCCTTTTTCAACAATTTGCCAAGCTTTATAATCAATAGAAATAAGGTAGATTTTCATACGATTTTTCCAGTAAGCATAATCTCCTCCATTAAATCTAGGTGGTCGGGAAATAGACTGACCCTCAGCAAAAGCACTATCAATGTGGTCCATGGTCAAACTAGGCTAGATCTACTAAACTGGCTCTGATACCACTTGTTGGATCTGGATCCTAGCCTAGAGGGGGGGTGAATAGGCTAATAAAAAAATTCTCGTGCAACCCACGAGAAATCACACGCAGTTAAAAGCACGACCAGAGTAATGAAAAGCAGACACAGAGTACACAGCGGATTTACCCTGGTTCGGTCGTCCGAACGACCTACTCCAGCCCCCAAAGCTAATACTAGATTGAATAGTGCAATAGGTACTGATCACTCCTTATTTTACACCCTTTTCCCGCATGTTTGCATGCCATTTTGATCGCCCAAATTATGTTTTTCACGATATATCGACGATATTGCGATGCTTTTCACGATTTGTTGTTTTTGTCGCATTTCAGGTGATTTGGCGCGATTAGGAGTGATCTCGAGATGCGTGTAATCTAGGCGGCCACCGACGACCTCCCCGAGGGGTATTTTGCTGTTGGAGAGGAGCGGAAGAAGAATGGACGTCGCCGGAGCGACGAGGAGGCCAAAACGACCAGTTTGGGCATTTTTTGTGTCCCACTCGGCCGAGTGGAGGAGCCACTCGGCCGACCAGCGAGACACTGCTCGGCCGACCAATTCAGACACGAGTTACCTGTGCACTCGGCCGAGCACAGAAGACCCACTCGGCCGAGTGACGAAACCACGTCCGCCCGAGTGGCGCCCAGACGAAGGCTCTCAAAAAGACCGAAGTTACTGTTTTTCGGCCTCTGAGCTTCAGAAGACCCACTCGGCCGAGTGGCAGATCCCGTCCGCCCGAGTGAAGTGAAGCCATCGGCCGAGTGACGACAACTCACTCGGCCGAGCCGCCCCCGAACTGAAGACCCCTGAAGCCCACGACTTACTGGAAATTGACAGGGTTTTCACTCGGCCGAGCGACTTTCGTCACTCGGCCGAGTGCGATGCGCTGCCTGTAGCGAAATTTGCGGAAAACAGGCTGTGCAGGGGCGTTTTGGTCAGGATTTTTAGACGATTTTTGGGGCTATTTAAGCTCTGTTTTTACCCTAGTTTTGGGAGCCTCCTCTCAGATTTTTTGCAGCTTTTTGAGTCTACTTTTTAGCTTTATTAATTGTGATTGGTGAAGAGAAAAACTTGGATTTTTGTTGGGTTGCTTGAAGATCTACATTGGTTTGCACTTCTCTTCCGCAAAAACTCTATTTTTTATTGTTTATATCATTGTTGTGATGAATTCCATTGTCTATTTCTTTGCCAATTATTGTGCTTTTGCTATGATTAGTGAGTAGTCTCCACGTCTTGGGGCGTGGGGATGAACCCTACAAGCCCAATTTCGTATTTGTGTCGAACCGGTAGAAATTGAGCTCGGATTGTTATTAGGGATTAGATCGGGATCGAATTACTACGGATGGCTAGGCATTCACATCAATTGGGATTTGCAAGAGATTGGATCCCAATTCGATAGGAAGCCCTAGAAATCCGAATTGGGTTGGAGTCGGATTTTCGAAGTATCGGTTTGCAAGAAATTGGACCGATGCTAGGATCTCCGGTTGCAATTCCGCGCCGATACCCGTTTGCAAGAGATTGGACGGGTAGGAACTATCCTAATCTAGATTGTGGACCGAGTTTGCAAGAGATTGGACTCGGTGCGCAATTGGACGATGATGTTGATCCCAATGCTAGCCTCCCTAGGCTAGGGTTTGCAAGAGATTGGACCCAAACCTAGGATAGCTATAGACCGGCAACAGCGCGAGAGCGTGAGCTTGGTTTCACATTTAGTTGCAACTAGTTCATCCAAATTCTCATCCTAGCGATTTTGATACCGGCGAATCACAATTGTGAAATACGGTGAGTAGTGGGGATTCCCCATTCCCTAGGCGTTCTCTATTTGATTTGATATTTCGCACTTTTGTCTGACGATTGTGACAGGATCGCCCAAGGCAATTATCCCTCTAAATAGCCAGGTTGATTAGGAGCAAGCACGGTCATTCGTCCTCCCTGTGTTCGATACCCGCTCGCCGCTATACCGTGCGCTTGCGGTAAAACTACAACCGTCGTCCCGGGACGTGTACGCCGGGGCGCGACCAAGTTTTTGGCGCCGTTGCCGGGGAGGCGATTGCGTTTGATTCTTTTTTCACCTAGCTATTTCTTTCTTTTATTTTCTTTTTATTTTATTTCTTTTACCATTATTATTTCCTTTGCTATTTCTACCTAACCCTTCCACGGTACTAATCATCTCTTTGAAACTCTGCTTTCACTGTGCATGTACACGAGATCTACGGCGGATCCCAAAGCCCTATTATTCGATCCCGAGATCGAACGTACCGCGCGGAGACTCAGAGCGGGAAGGAGGCAATATCCGGAAGGGGGGTTTATGACCAACCGGGAAACTCCTGAAGAATTGGCGGCGAGAATGGCGAGAATAATATCTATTCGCGATAGGCTTCGGCCTAAAACCTCTTCTACTACGTCATCCATCGCCGTGCCGGAGTTGGCGGCCGACAAGAACTTCGAGCTAAAGACGGGGTTGGTGGTTTTGATGCAACAAGACCCCTTTCATGGGAACGCTCACGAGAACCCCCACTACCACATCCAATCTTTCTTGTCGAAGTGCGCCACTTTCCAAATGCCGGGGGTCCCGATTGATGCCATCAGACTGCGCCTCTTCCCCTTCACGCTAAAGGACAAAGCACTCTATTGGCTGAGGACGCAAGCTGACGGAGTTTTCACCTCTTGGGACGGGTTGGCGGATGCATTCATTGATAAATTCTATCCACCATCCAAGACGGTGAAGATCCGGAGCGCTCTCATGTCCTTCAAGCAAGGACCACACGAGACGCTCTATGAAGCTTGGGAGCGATTTAAGGATTTGCAGCACCAGTGCCCGCACCACAGTATAGAAGATTGGGAGTTAGTGCACAGCTTCTACAACGGTCTCCAACCGGGGACCAAACAAATTATTGATGCCGCGGCGAATGGTGCAATCTTGTCAAAGACTCCCGAGGAAGCTACGGCCCTAATAGAGGAGATGGCCTCTAATAACCAACAATGGGGCGATGAGCGAGGACACTCTACGTCCTCCTTAAAGCCGACTAGCATCTACGAGGCAAAGGCCGTAGCGGAGCTTACGAGCAAATTCGATTCTCTCCACAAGGTGGTGGAGAGATTGGAGAAATTCATCACGGAGCCTCAAGGAAGCCCTTCCACCTCCACGCCGGCAAGCCAAATGAGTGATTGGCAAGACCAATCTCAAGCCATGTATTCGGGAGGAGAGCAAGGAGAAGGATCCTTGGAGCAAGTGCAATATGTTGCGGGGAACCAAGGGTATTGGTCCAATCCGGCCGCAAGAAATCACCCGGGATTCTCCTACGCCAACAATGAAGGAGCTTTGAACCCGCCACAACAACCGCCTAATCAAGCTCGACCACCACCACCCCAACAACAATACTATCCGCCGAGGGGGCCTCCACAACAAAACTTCCAACCAAAGCAACAAGTCCCACCTTATAGGCCTCCCGGATACAACCAAGGGTGGAGGAATCAAAACCAAAACCCTCCACAAGCTCCACAAAGATCCGATTTCGAAACTAGAGTGGAGGCGTTCATGGTCGAGCAAAACAAGGTGAATGCTACTTTGAAGGCGGGACAAGATTCTCTCAATACCGTAGTGGCTCAAATTTCAGAACAATTAGCGGTGCTCAACCGAAACACTCAAAGATTGCCGGCGCAACCGGAGCAAAACCCACGGGGCAACACGGGCCACATCAACGCCGTAGTTGCCGTCACAACTAGAGGCGGGAAGGACACCACCCCCGCCATGATTCCTATTGAGGAGGCCGTGGAGGAAAACTTGGAGCCGGTTGAGCCGGTAGTTGAGGTCGATAAGGAGAAGGAGCCACAAGACAAGGAGAAATCTAGGGCGGAGCTATTAACTGAGGAGAGGCGCTTCATGCCACCGGTCCCATTCCCCCAAAGACTAGCGAAAGCGAAAATGGAGAAAAGGCTAGCGAAATTCCTCGAGTATCTAAGAGGAGTTAGCCTAAATATTCCCTTCCTTGACGCCATTATCGAGATCCCCACATATGCCAAATTCTTGAAGGACTTGATTTCGGGGAGAAAGAGGAAGGAGAAGATCATGCTAGCCGAGGAGGGCTCTTGGTTCACCAAGAGAGAAAAGGAGCCGGCAAAATTCAAAGATCCGGGGAGTTTTCGGATTCCTTGCACTTTGGGCGGTGTGCCTCTTCAAAAGGCGTTGGTAGATCTTGGGGCTAGTGTGAGTCTCATGCCCCTCTCCATGTTCTTAAAGCTTAACACCGGGACAACGTTGAAACCCACCGACATGCGCATTCAATTAGCCGATGGACGGATAACAAGGCCGGTGGGGATCGCCGAAGACATCCCACTTCAAGTCCCGGGAGGAATATGCTTGCCATGTGACTTCGTCATCATGGACATTAAGGAGGAGGGAGACACCTCATTGATACTTGGGCGCCCATTCCTCGCCACCGCCGGAGTCATCGTCGACGTGCGTGAAGGTACCTTAACCTTAAACGTCGGAAACATCGAGGTGGAACTCCACATTCCCAAGGCAATGAAGCACATGCCTTACCATGAGGAGCTCGATTATATGGACCTCCTTGATGAGGTGATAGAGGAGGCGATTCCTCACTCAATTGGTGCCCTTTTTGATGAAGAATTGGATGAAAGCCCGGATTTAGGCCATGAGGACAATAATGATGATTCCCCAGACCTCTCCACTGATGAAGATGAAGGCGACGCTGATGTCGCAAGGATTCGAGAGCTTTGCAAGCTCTCGAAATCAAAGTCTCCAAAGAAAGCTCCGCCGGTACGGAAATCGGCATCGCCGGCTAAGCCGTTGACCGGGGCAAATGCTAGCTTGGGGGAGCCTCCCCCCAACACTATTCGAGATAGGAGACCTCCGAGGGAGACCGCTACGCCGTCACGTCCGAATCCAAGCGCGCTCCCCGGAAAGTTTGACGGGTGCATCTCATGTGCACCAAACATCCCGCATTGATTGAAAATTATAGGGGGTCGAGCTCACGACCTAAAACGAGCGCTTGTCGGGAGGCAACCCGACGGTTTTTGCTTTATTTTCGTTTTTTTTTCTTTATTTTCGTTTTAGAAATTTTTTTTAGTGTTTTGAGTCGATCGCCAAAAAAATTTTGTGATAACGGGTCCCATTTTTCTTGACAGGAAAGGAGATAGGTAGACCCATCATGAGGAAGATGAATGAGGCGACGAGGAGCGCCCCAAGAAGGCGTTCGACGCTTAGGAGGAGCATGAAATCGACTGGAGGAAGAAAGACGGAGTTTAGAGTCCAAACGAAGATAAACAGCAGAAATTAAGGCTCACTCGGCCGAGTATACTAGTCACTCGGCCGAGTCCAGAAGTTCGTCCGGCCGAGCCGCTCACGAACGAGGGAAGTCTGCTGTACCCAACTCTCTGTTTATTTTCTCGATTTCGATATAACTGCTACTCGGCCGAGTGTATTTATTCACTCGGCCGAGTAAAACGGATACCCTCCTAGGGCGAGTCTTGCCGAGTAGCTTGGGTCACTCGGTCGAATGGACTTACTCCACTCGGCCGAGGCTGGCAAAGCCACTCGGCCGAAGCGATATCGGGGAGAAAATTTCTATTGCCTCGCTCGGCCGAGTGACCACGTCACTCGGCCGAGTCGTAACTCTCTATTATATAAGTGACGAAGGGGCGCGGATTTCGAAATCTAAAATCCCAAATCCGCCCGCGCCCCTTCGCCTACCCTCGCCCGATCTCGCCTCGTCGCCCAGCGACTCGCCCGCGCCCGCCGCCGCTCGGCCTGCCGTCGCCGGCCGCCCATCGCCGGAGTCCGCCCGAGTCGCCGCCGGCCGCCCCGCCTCCGATCACCTCCGGTTCGCTTATTTTCTCCGTTTTCTCCTCTCCTCGTGTATATTTTGAGGATCCATGTGCTAAACGCCCCCCTAACCCAAATCAATTCCTATACCTATCTCTTATACCCCTATTGCTCCATACATTTTGATTATTACTCGCTGATATCGCTTTTCCATGCGCAGGTTGCTTTTTGGAGCTTAGGGGAGCTCAGGGGAGTTTCTACGGGCTGCTCAGGACTTCGTGGAGGCGCGGACTTCGCACGCTTCCACTACTTAGCACTCGCGGCGTGTTTGGGTAAACTCTTTCCACTCTTGTGCACACGCCGCACTTTTCACTTTTTCGGCGCGCGCTCGGGGCAGATATGCCGCCCCGGACACGGCCGCGGTCGAAGAGAGCTTCCGCCAAGCGGAAGCGGCCGGATGATGCCGGCCCCTCCCACGAGTTGGAGGACTCTCCTCCACCGTCCCCCGCACACCCCGCACCGCCTGCAGGCCCCGCACACCCCGCACAGCCTGCAGCGCACCCACAGCCCGCACAGCCTCTCCCCGCCGATCCACAGCCACCACCACCGGCTCCACTGGTCGGGCCGCTCGGGATTACGTTCCGAGACGACGCACACCGCTCCGTCTTCGAGCGTATCTCCCAGCGCTCGATCGTACCCTCCAGGTTCGCACACCTCGCTGACCTAGGACGCCTGGGGGTACTTGAGGGGATGCTCACGTTGTACGACAACGTGGGCTGGCGAGATTTTTTCCAGGTGTCGGCGGATACTTTTACCCGTCCGACACTTGAGGTTTTGAGTTCTATCGCCCGGACCGATGAGGGATGCTCATTCCGGTTCATGGATCGAGAGTGCCAGGTCACTCTCGACATGATGAGAGCATTTTTCTCATGGCCCGCAGTCCCCGGAGCCGATCGCGGTTATGGCCCCACACATATCCCTCCACCCTCTTTCGACGCCGGTGCCTTCTGGGCACGTATCACGGGTCTCCACGCCGCCTTTGACCCTAGTAGGGCCAAGGCCTCGGCCATCGTACATCCCTGCCTACGCATTGCCCAGCGCCTCATGGCGACTACCTTTTTGGCCAGATATGAGCCGGGCACGATGTCTACGCCAGAGCTTTACATGCTCTATGCGATGACACGTCCCAGAGCTCTATCTAGGGATGGAGACGAGCTTGTCCCCGCCGTCGTGATCGATATCGCGGCATGGTACTTAGACCGCATCATTGTATCGGTGGGCGCTCGCTCACCGATATGCTGCGGCGGCCTGATTACCCTGCTGGCTCTTATGATCGGCGAGGATTTCCCCGACGACCTGCGACGCGTTCCGGGCCCCACTTCCTTGTCGATAGACGTTATGGCCCGGATGAAGATGCTGCGTCCGCACGGCGAGCGTCACTGGGTCTGGTTGCACGGCCCCTATGGGGCCGATTACATGATTCTCCCGAGCCCTGCTCGGACTCTGATTGCACCAGCCCACGTTGACTGGCTTCCGGCGATGGATGTCCTCATCCCCGCCGCCTACGTGCTCGAGGCCGAGGAGGCCGAGCAGGGCCCCGCTGCCCACGCTGCCCAGGCTGCTCCCGCAGACCCTGCTGCGCACCCTGCCGAGCCTGCTGCCCACCCCGTCGACCCTGTGGCCTCTCAGCCTGTTCCTGACATTTCCACTGCTCTTCACACTTCTGTCCCTACCTCTGCCTGTGTCGAGAGTACTTTTGCTGAGCCCACTTCCACCACTGTCACCACTTCCGAGGCTGTCCCCACCACTCCCTCTGCCACCTCAGACCCTCTGTCCGTGGAGCCCCTTTGCTCCGCACTCCCCGAGCACCCGCCGACCATAGTCGAGTGCGGAGAGCCCTCGTTCACTTCGGTCGTGGAGACCATGGTTAGCATGATCTCCGCTGGGGTTACACCTTTTGGACCGCACACTTCTGCCCCAGCGGGAGATTCCTCTGTCTCCACCGCCGCCTTATTCTCTGAGAGCGTCGTGGCGTCTGTCCACACGTCTGTGCCACGGACCTCTCTGGCCACCTCGTTACCTCTTTTGCACGCCTCCTTTGCTGCCGCTGCCTCCACTCCTCGCCAGCCGGCGTCCCGGCCTCACACCGAGGCCAGGCCCACTTTTCCAGGCGCGGCCCCTTTTGTCCCATTCCATGCTGAGCCCGTTACATACTCCACACGCGTACGCCAGCCTCGCCCTGCACAGCCTAGACCGGTGCGTCCCTCTGCACCACCCCCACCCGACACCGTACTACAGAGCATACGTGCTCTTGAGGTGGCGGTGAGTGGTCTTAGAGGAGACCTTCGGAGCCTGTCCTCCACCGTCTCTACGATGTCTGGACGCTTTGACCTGATCCCTCAGATCCACTACTGCCTGACGCAGATCTTAGAGCGTCTCCCGCGCGTACCCCCACCCACCCCGCAGGTTCCCACACACACACCCACACACGCTCGACCTGCTTCCACTCCCACGCCCACCCCAGCTCAGCAGCCTACACCACCACCACCACCACCTCCGCCTCAGGACGGAGACGGCGCGGCACCGCCTTCTTAGGCACTCTTGATGCCCTGATCCATTCCTGTCGTTGTGCTGCCCGTCTCTGCTGGGTCCTGATGCCCTTTTGTCCACCCCCTCCCCTCACTTATTTTGGGTTTATATTTTGATCACATCTATATATATCTTTTTTGGGAGAGAGGGAGAGTTCTGGGTGCCGTATTTATTTTCGTATCACTCCTAGCTGTGCATGCATCATTTCCGCATCATATTTTCATTTCTTACTTTTTTTTTTATATTTTTTCTTCCCATCATGCATGCATCCTCACTTGCCCCTCACATTGCTTGTCTCTCTGTGTGCCACACTTTGCACATTGAGGACACTGTGCCATTTAGCTTGGGGGAGTGAGCTTTCACGTTCTTTTTTCCGATTTGCCACCTTTATTTTCAGTTTTTGACACCGCTTTTCACTTTTGCACTCATTTTTCGTTATTTTCCTTTTGTTTCGCCATGCATCACGTTTTCCTTACTTACCTGTGTGCCGCATTGCATAGTTCTATTTTCCTTTTATCTTTACTTCTTCCTTATTTTTCATCTCATGCTAGAGATGAATTTTCTGTGATGATGTCTGCGTGGAGTTAGCTTATTCTATATGCATGCTATATTTGTCGTGTCTTAGATTTCATTCCTGATATCATATGCTATGACTCGCTTGCATTTAGAAATAGGAGCCCACACTTTTTCCTCATGAAAATGGATGGAATTTTATTATTAGCTGAGCCTGAATATTCATATGTATGCTATCACAGAAAACACACCAAGATTCACGCATTGAATGCCTATACCTGGAGTACTGACTTCTTTTCCTTTATCACTTCTATATGCATGAATGGTACACTTCACTTCCGGATGATTGAATGATTGTTAGCTATGATATATCTGGATTAGTTAGCTTTTTTGCGACCGAAACTGAGTAGATTAGATCACCCTGCTGAAGTGTCGTGCATGTCTTATAGAGTGAGCCGAGAGTTATATTTATTTCTTTCTCCACAAATCTTGAACAACATTTCTCTACTTTTAAAATCATTGGTGAATCTCCCCTTAGTGATTCTATTTTATGGCATTTCCCCCGCTATTAATTCCTAGCTCCAAATCTCTTATTCCAAAAAAAAAAGAGGAAAAAAAAAGAAAAAAATATATATAATAAAAGAGAGAGGAACATTCTCGTATATCATTATCTCTCTTTGAATTGGGATCATTGTATATATGATATATAAGAAAAAAAAAGAGAAAAAAAAAGAGAAAAAAATCCTCAATAAAAGATCCCATCTCGCTTATTTTCTTTCTTTCTTCTTTCTCTTCTTTGCCTTTGGAGCTTTATAAAAATGGGGATGTAAATATTTTTGTGCCACCACGCTTATAGATAAGCTTGGGGGAGGAGATCCATTGATGTGTGAGAGAGCGACTACTTGACATAGCACGACAACCTAGGCTAAGTGATATTCTATACTCGGTGAGATTGTTTCTAGCTTTACGAAATCCAGAAATCTAAGCCTAGCATTCATTTCATGAAACCCATACTTTTCTATTCTCTCTATTCTATGATGTGATGCTCTTATACTCCAGATAGAAAGCGTTCAATTGAAAAGTGTGTGATCTGAGACTTGTATACCGCTTTAGATGATTCAGGCGATGTTAATTTTAAAATCATTCCGTTTCTCATGATTATACCGTTGTTCGTGGGTTTTCTATTTTCTACTTGCACTATTCTACTATGATATCAAAATGAGATTCTTTGACATGTATTTCTCACTCGGTGCATGCCATAAGAGTAAGTGAAACCCACGTCCTGAGAAAATGATCTAGCATCCTACCTCTTCTTCCTTTCTTCCTTTATTTTCGTTTGGTTTTCATTCTTCTTCGTTTTTTCATTTTCTTTCGTTTTTCGCCGTTTTCGTTTTCCGAATCCACCGGGTTCGCTTTTTACTTATCTTCCTCGAGGACGAGTAAGAGGCAAGCTTGGGGGATTTTGATCACTCCTTATTTTACACCCTTTTCCCGCATGTTTGCATGCCATTTTGATCGCCCAAATTATGTTTTTCACGATATATCGACGATATTGCGATGCTTTTCACGATTTGTTGTTTTTGTCGCATTTCAGGTGATTTGGCGCGATTAGGAGTGATCTCGAGATGCGTGTAATCTAGGCGGCCACCGACGACCTCCCCGAGGGGTATTTTGCTGTTGGAGAGGAGCGGAAGAAGAATGGACGTCGCCGGAGCGACGAGGAGGCCAAAACGACCAGTTTGGGCATTTTTTGTGTCCCACTCGGCCGAGTGGAGGAGCCACTCGGCCGACCAGCGAGACACTGCTCGGCCGACCAATTCAGACACGAGTTACCTGTGCACTCGGCCGAGCACAGAAGACCCACTCGGCCGAGTGACGAAACCACGTCCGCCCGAGTGGCGCCCAGACGAAGGCTCTCAAAAAGACCGAAGTTACTGTTTTTCGGCCTCTGAGCTTCAGAAGACCCACTCGGCCGAGTGGCAGATCCCGTCCGCCCGAGTGAAGTGAAGCCATCGGCCGAGTGACGACAACTCACTCGGCCGAGCCGCCCCCGAACTGAAGACCCCTGAAGCCCACGACTTACTGGAAATTGACAGGGTTTTCACTCGGCCGAGTGACTTTCGTCACTCGGCCGAGTGCGATGCGCTGCCTGTAGCGAAATTTGCGGAAAACAGGCTGTGCAGGGGCGTTTTGGTCAGGATTTTTAGACGATTTTTGGGGCTATTTAAGCTCTGTTTTTACCCTAGTTTTGGGAGCCTCCTCTCAGATTTTTTGCAGCTTTTTGAGTCTACTTTTTAGCTTTATTAATTGTGATTGGTGAAGAGAAAAACTTGGATTTTTGTTGGGTTGATTGAAGATCTACATTGGTTTGCACTTCTCTTCCGCAAAAACTCTATTTTTTATTGTTTATATCATTGTTGTGATGAATTCCATTGTCTATTTCTTTGCCAATTATTGTGCTTTTGCTATGATTAGTGAGTAGTCTCCACGTCTTGGGGCGTGGGGATGAACCCTACAAGCCCAATTTCGTATTTGTGTCGAACCGGTAGAAATTGAGCTCGGATTGTTATTAGGGATTAGATCGGGATCGAATTACTACGGATGGCTAGGCATTCACATCAATTGGGATTTGCAAGAGATTGGATCCCAATTCGATAGGAAGCCCTAGAAATCCGAATTGGGTTGGAGTCGGATTTTCGAAGTATCGGTTTGCAAGAAATTCGACCGATGCTAGGATCTCCGGTTGCAATTCCGCGCCGATACCCGTTTGCAAGAGATTGGACGGGTAGGAACTATCCTAATCTAGATTGTGGACCGAGTTTGCAAGAGATTGGACTCGGTGCGCAATTGGACGATGATGTTGATCCCAATGCTAGCCTCCCTAGGCTAGGGTTTGCAAGAGATTGGACCCAAACCTAGGATAGCTATAGACCGGCAACAGCGCGAGAGCGTGAGCTTGGTTTCACATTTAGTTGCAACTAGTTCATCCAAATTCTCATCCTAGCGATTTCGATACCGGCGAATCACAATTGTGAAATACGGTGAGTAGTGGGGATTCCCCATTCCCTAGGCGTTCTCTATTTGATTTGATATTTCGCACTTTTGTCTGACGATTGTGACAGGATCGCCCAAGGCAATTATCCCTCTAAATAGCCAGGTTGATTAGGAGCAAGCACGGTCATTCGTCCTCCCTGTGTTCGATACCCGCTCGCCGCTATACCGTGCGCTTGCGGTAAAACTACAACCGTCGTCCCGGGACGTGTACGCCGGGGCGCGACCAGGTACAAAGTCACAAGTTAGAGCACGCTCAGAGCACCCTCTACGTCCCTACACTCGCCAGACTCTCAGTACCCCACACACAGTGTTTCCTCTCACTATCAATCCTAGCAAAGCTTTCTACCAGCTAGTCCCAAACTAGCTGGGTCCCACTTGTCTAGTCCCAACTAGACAAGTCCCAAAATAGTTCACAAAAATAGGTAAAGTTTCCCCTATGAAGATCTATCACAATTGCTACACAAAATAGTAAAGTATAAAGTTTAGGAAGCTCAGATTGTGTAGCAGCGATGTCTTCGTCAATCAGCACGGGTCAGATCTCGTCTGACGTAGATGTCGTCGTCTCGTCGTAGACACCTCAAGTTGCGGCACTCCTCTTCTTGGATGATGCGGTCTTGGCACTTTCTTCTGAAGTTGCGGCACTTGATGTGAAGGGGTTGATGGCACACTTCAGCAAGGACAAGCAAAGAAAGTCCAATGGTGAGCAGGCAATGTCTTTGATATTGTTGACCCCTAATGCACAGATTGTTCCCTGCCAAAAATAAACAGAGCAAGAGTTAGCTTTTATCTTGGCAATATTTAACAAGGCTTCTCAAACAAATGCTGCTCCTCTCAAAGATATGTGCGTGAGTTGTTGAAAGGCAGGTTGCGGCTGCTACACACGAAATTTGTGCTCCCCTCTGTTTTCGGCCTGCACAAAAAGATTAGTAAAAAAGGAAAAATTCGGCTCTTGAATTGGTGGCCGGCCTGTGGAATTTTTTGCAAAAGAAATAACAAATGGCTCCTGTTCTTGGAACTCTCAAAGACTTGTGCAGCGTTTGACCTAGGACTCCTCTTTGATTCTTTTCCCACGTGATGATGGCCTTTGAGTTGATATGGCCGGCACCTCTCTTTTATCAAAGTGATTATTTGTACTCTCTGCAAACAACAAAGCACAAAAAAAAGAATTAGATTTTAACTAATTAGATCAACAGAGCACTAACCTTCTTCATTTGATGCTTGGCTTTGTTCACCCGTCTTTTTCACAAGTAGCCCCAAAAAAAATTGCAGCACACAATTTTTGTTGGAGAGAAGCAACATGCGGCTCTCTCTGAAATTGGTTGAGGGCATTAATAAGATGAAGTGATCTCAGGGGAATTTTTGATATGAATGATATGAAGTAAAAGCACATTTCAAAAGATCGGCCTTGGAAATTTCAATATGAAGTAAATGCACATTTCAAAAGATCTGCACTTCAAATTTTGATATGAAGTGATCTCAGGGGAATAAAGATCGGCCTTGGAAATTTGCGCACTATTTTTTTTGGTGCTCTCTCAAAAAAAACTTCGGATTCCTCAAGAATAACCACGGCTGCCCTCTATTTTTTAATTGCCGCACAACCTTTCAAACCTAGAAGATGGGTATTTATAGGACAAGGGTAATAGGGTTGTGCCAACCGCTTAGGGATTTGACCCAATCAATATGGGATTTGATTTGTTGTTTGAATAGGAAATGGGTAGACACAAATCCATCTAATTGATTTGATCAAATATTAAATTGATTTGAATCAATCCAATCTCCTAAGTCAATTTGACTTGGTCCTCTTTTCTCTCCTTTGACCAAGTCAAACTTCTTTGTGCACACACAGACTCTTTCTCCCAATATGCTATACGAATAGCAATTCCTCCAAATAGTGCAAATATATTGTTTCGTCAATCCTGAAACACACTAAGCACACACGTCAGATATAACGACATGTTTGTCATCATCAAACCAAGATCCTAGATCATTGCTTCCAACACGGCCGATAACACAAAAGTGTAATGATCAGGAAGATGCTAGAAATCCGAGATTTCTGATTATCGGGCCGTCTAAAGATTAGGGGAAACTCAACACTAAGACTTCCAAATGAACCAGAAAGTATTAAGGATCTCAGGGTAGAGTTCTAAGCGAGTCAAGATTACATTCTGCTGGCCCGAAGTTGATGGAGCTGGGTTAGCGCCTAAACTAGAAGAAGGACTCCAGAAATCTAATTTGGTCAGAGCTAGGGAGGGAGAGGCTACTAAGGTATCCTAAGACGGGTACGGCTAAAACTTAACCAAGGCATCTAACTATCAAACTGGGACGTCTATCTAAGTCTTCCTACCATCTAAGACTGGGAAAACCTAATTTAGACATGTACATGGATATTAAATAACTGCGGTACTCATATTGTTCCGAACTTTTGCATGACTTGCATGGGCCACCACTAAAACCTGTCAAGCCTCGCTTCCCAAAATGGACGGAAGCGAAACGTGACGAGGCCCGCTTAGGCCAGAGCTTGAGAAGCTCAGACCCAATAAGCGTCTGTAGAGGTACCATTTTAAAAGATTTTCAGGTTCTTGCATTAATATAGTTCGAAACAACAGAAAGTACGGAAAGGAAGATGCATTCATTAAATTAGAAATATAATATCCAACAAGTACAAAGTCTAAAAAGAAGCCTAAGCGTGGCAACAAACTATCTAAAAGAAAACTGAAAGTAGTAACCTCTGAAAGTGGCGACTAAAAGACCTCAAGGTCTGATCCTTGCCAGGCACGAACTCTGGATCAACGTCCTCAGCTCCTCGTACTCCAGTGAGTCTGCCTCGTCCGTGAACTCTGACTGAGCACCTGACGTACATCACCCAAGAGAAAGGAACTGTACGTCAGGTAAAGTCTACAAGAAAGGTTAGACTTTACTGCAAGTGTACCGAACTTTAAACAACGGTTTACTGGTTGATTAGCATGCAGGGGTTATAACTGAGTAACAAACAGAAGTAACGTAGCAGGAAAGTAAAGCGCAACAAGTAGTAGTCGTAGTGTGTGCTACCAACTACGGGACTAACCTACAGGTGTCAAGACAAGTCGGGACGTGACGGAAACAAGGCAATACAAGACAAGTGAGACACGAAAGGGTTCACGCCTTACGGTTCGAGGGGGATCAGACCCTCTTACCGTGCGCACGCTCAACCCAACCCCAAACCCCAAGGAAGACAAAACAAGACAAGACACCAGTACAAGGGATCACTCGCTCTAGCTTGGCGAGTGCCCTATTGCCCGCAGGCTGAGAATCAGTACAAGGGATCACTCTCTCTAGCTTGGAGAGTGCACTATTGCCCTCGGGCTGTGTATCAGTACAAGGGATCACTCTCTCTAACTTGGAGAGTGCCCTATTGCCTGCAGGCTGTGAATCAGTACAAGGGATCACTCGGAGAGTGCCCTATTGCCCAGCGGGCTGTGCAAGACGGGACGGGATGTGACAAGACATGAAGGGTTATTCTAGGGTGTCCACACACACGCACACACATGATAGCCCTACATCATCAAAAGTTGTTGTTGTCAGGCTCAGACTTCGTCGTCAAGTCTAAGCCGTCCGGAGTCGTCCCGGACGCTATCATTTCACGTACGGTTCTATTTGTTCACAGTTAACAATTCTAACCAACTAGGGCCTAAGCACGGCCAAAAGTGCAAGTGGATACACTTGCCTGCGATGGCAAGTGTGTCGTCCTCTCGAAGCGTCTCGTCCAAGCATCTCGTCCGTGGAAGTCCTTCTGAAACAGTGCCGTGGCGACGGTGTCAGGTCTCAATTTCATCAAATCCTATTAGGGTTCGTTTCTAGGTTTTCAGGACTATCCTATTCGTCAAAAGTCACTTTTTTTTTGATGTTTCAGCCTAATCGACGATCTATCCAATGTGCATAGTCAACAAAGTCCATTCGTCGATTTTCTAGATGTGTACAATGTTTTACTGGTGCTGGAAAATAAATTTTAGTTCAAGTTGACGATTTTTAGTTTAGGGTTCAGTCAGCTATTGTGGGGGTTTCTACGAGTTTCGGGGAACCAACCTGAACCGGAGTTTGTCGTAGATTGGAAATCGTGTCTGAACGGCGATGGATCTGCATCGTAGTTAACGATATCAATGTAAAGAATTTAAATAGCTATAATACCATTAAAATCTAACTTATACTAATAGAGTTATAAATAACTATTCTACATATATTTAAATATTGGTAGTATGTCTACGATACCCCAAAATAACACATATATTAATGTGGGTATATAACTTGTACAACTTCACTTATAATACATATATATAAACACTTACCATTTAATGGCCAGTTTGAGTGATTGCTCATTTTATAATATTTATTATAAGCTCTACTATCATCCTATTATCATACAGGTCATCATGATTCAATTTCATCATTGGGTAATGCTCCTTGTACCAACCCAACTTATAACCCAAATATCATTTTAATAAGAAATACGTTTTCTTTTCGTAAGCTCTCAGGGAAACTGTGACAAGGCATTTAGTGTGCTATAACTCAGCAATCATCATGCAAGCCTATATAACAATTTTCATCCTATAAACTTACGTTTGTTTTGCAAGGAAGCTAGGCGTTGGATGGCGACAAGGCGGTGGCACCGGAGTGACGGAGCTCGGGGCACTGCGGGTCAGGGGACGGCGGCGTGGTTGTAGGGCGAGGCGCTGGACCACGGTGGCATGGGGATGACACCAACGGTAGGGGGCTGAAGGAGCAGAGAAGAGGGAACTGGGCAGCGAACGAGGCGGTGAGGCGCTGGAGGTGCGTGGTGGCGCCCGACCGGAGGGGAAAATGGTCGGGGCGTCGTACAACGGGCGGCGACGAGGGGAACGGGCTAGCCGTGTCACTGTTTGTGGGGTGTGGTTGGAGAGAAGGCGGGTGATCGAGGAAGAAGATGAAGGAATTGGCGGGATCTATTCTCAAACAGAGGAGGGGTTTGTAGCGGGGGCACTGGCTCGAAAAGGAGGTGTGCTTCGATGGGGAAGAGATACCTGGGCATGCGTCGGAGCTTAGGGTTGCCAAAAATTAGAGCGGAGAGAGAAAAAGAAACAGGCGCACGGGTTTGCTCGGAGCAAGGGGACTCACGCGTGCTGGGTTGTGCGGCCAGGTATGGGGAGAGGAGAGGTCTGCGGTTTGTAGGGGAGAAGAAGGCTGCGGCCAACATGGTTTTTAAAAGTAGCGTAAGGTTTTAAAATTGGGGAGAGAAACACGTGAACGTGAAAGTTAGGGGGGCTTCACGTGGGGAGATAAAAGGGGGAGGGGTTGTTGCGATCCTAAGGGAAAAAGATCACCCAACAGATTGATTTCTTGAAGAGTTTGTTCAAAGAAAAATATATGAAAAATATTTGATTCTCTTTTGAAACCGTACCAGTAAAACAAATCTGAAGTTGAATCTTAAAAGAAAACTTTTTTTTAATAAATTAACAAACGAATCCCACTATGAAGAAGAGAAACTTTGTTTCTTTTTTTATAAAGGAAAGTGAGAGTATCCTATTTAGTTAGTGGGTTAAGCTTTGAAATAATTTGTTTAAGATAAATAGTTTAAGATAATTAGAAAGTGACAGCATCCTAGATAATTAGTTTAAGATATTGTATAATTAATACTAACATGTTTCCTTTAAAACGTATTCCAGCTTTATAAATTCCAAAATTTAAATAAAAGTATAAATGATGAGTTATACCAGATTGTCCCTCGATGCCCAAAAATTAAAAGAAGGTATAGGGACGATCACGCCTCCGAGAGTGTCGTGAAAACGGGGTCCGATCACATGCTAGGCCTACCAAAAACAATAATAAAAAAAACAATAAAGTATGAAAATACACATTCCGAGCAAAATACATACGAAATACGCGTGGTCGGAAAGCGACCGTTACAGATTGTGGCTATGCAGATGGAGCTAGAGAGGCCAGCTGTGGTGCGAGATTTTGATGACGTCTTCCCCGAGGAGATGTCTGGATTGCCACCTGATCGAGCTTTAGAATTTTCTATTGATCTTGTTCCGGGAGCGCAACCGATTTCGAAGGCGCCTTATTGTATGGCACCCACTGAGTTGGAGGAGTTGCGGAAGCAGCTGGATGAGCTTTTGCAGAAGGGTTATGTCAATACTAGTGTGTCTCCGTAGGGTGCACCGGTCTTGCTGGTGAAGAAGAAGGATGGTTCGCGTCGCTTGTATGTGGACTATCGGGAGTTAAATGCGGTGACCATCAAGAATAAATACATGTTGCCTCGCATCGATGATATTTTTGACCAGCTTGGAGGTTCGAGGGTGTTTTCGAAGTTGGATCTGAGGAGTGGTTATCATCAGTTGAAGGTGAAGATGGGAGATGTTCCGAAGACAGCGTTCAGGACGAAGTATGGACACTACGAGTTTGTGGTTATGCCTTTCGGTGTAACCAATGCACCCGCAGTTTTCATGAATCTGATGAACCTGATTTTCTACGAATTTTTGGATAAGTTTGTCGTTATATTTATTGACGACATTCTGATCTATTCTAAGTCGGAGGAGGAGCATGCATCGCACTTGAGGACGTTGTTGGAGATTTTGAGGAAGCATCGGTTGTATGCTAAGTTTTCGAAGTGCGAGTTTTGGTTGGACAGAGTTGCTTTTCTCGGGCATGTGGTGACTGGAGATGGTATTTTAGTGGATCCCGAGAAGATCAGGGCCATCAGGGAGTGGCCTGTTCCGCAGTCAGCGTCTGAGATTTGGAGTTTCCTTGGACTTGCTGGTTACTATTGGCGCTTCATTAAGGACTTTTCTCGTATTGCTGAGCCGATGACCAGATTGACGCGGAAGGATGTACCTTTTGTTTGGTCGGGTGATTGTGAGAATGCTTTTGGTGTTCTGAGGGAGAGATTGACGACTGCCCCTATTCTTGTTGTGCCTGATCGCAGCGGTGGATTTGAGATCTTTTGCGATGCTTCTGGTAATGGTCTCGGTTGTGTGTTGCATCAGCACGGGCATGTTGTGGCGTATGCATCTCGTCAGCTCAAGGTTCATGAGAAGAATTACCCGACACATGATTTGGAGTTGGCTGTTGTCGTGTTTGCGCTCAAGATTTGGAGGCACTTCCTGTTGAGTGAGAAAGTGAAGATTTTCACCGATCACAAAAGCTTGAAGTATATTTTCACTCAGAAGGAGCTCAACATGCGACATCGTCGATGGTTGGAGCTCATGGCGGATTATGAGATCGATTTGCAGTATCACCCTGGCAAAGTGAATGTGGTCCCTGATGCGCTGAGTAGGCTTCCGGCGGTGATGATTTTGACCTCGCAGTGGAGATTGCAGTAGGATTTTTGCGAGTCTGGTGTGGAGATTGTCCTTCATGGGGAGGCTTCTTCGTTGATGTGTATGCAGATACAGTCGACGATTGTGGATCAGATCAAGGCTGGCCAGGCTGAGGATCCGAAGCTGGTGAAGATTCGGGAGCAGGTGGAAGCCGGTCTGTGGACTGACTTTTTGATTCATGATGATGGCTCGCTGAGGTTTGGAGCCAGGTTGTGTGTGCCAGCTGGGGATATTAGAGAGGAGTTGATGGTGGAGGCACACAGTTCGCCGTATTCTGTGCATCCTGGTGGCACCAAGATGTACCAGGATCTTCGTCTGAACTATTGGTGACATGGCATGAAGAGGAGCGTGGCTCGGAGTGTGGCCAAGTGCTTAGTTTGTCAGCAAGTGAACGCGGAGCATCAGCGTATGGCAGGGTTGCTACAACCGCTTCCGATTCCAGAGTGGAAATGGCAACACATCACTTTGGATTTCGTGACTGGACTACCTCGGAGTCCGAAGCAGAATGACGTAATTTGGGTGATCGTAGATCGATTGACCAAATCCACGCACTTTATTCTGTTCCGAGTGGGACAGTCCACTGAGGCGCTAGCGAGGAGATATATGGAGGTAAATTATTTTACTCTCTGTTTTTATTTCCTTTTCCTAGTTTAGATAGTGATGTGACGTGAATCGTGCAGGAGGTCGTACGACTTCACGGAGTCCCCGTGAGTATCGTGTCGGACAGAAACACGAGGTTCACATCTCAGTTCTGGTAGAGTTTGCAGAAGAGTTTGGGTACGCGTCTGAGTTTCAGCACGGCGTACCATCCGCATACGGATGGCCAGTCCGAGAGGACGATTCAGATCTTGGAGAACATGCTGAGGGCGTGCACGTTGGATTTCAAGGGTTTGTGGGAGGACCATCTACATCTGGTAGAGTTCTCTTACAATAACAGCTTCCAGGCGAGTATTGGCATGGCGCCTTTCGCCGCATTGTATGGGAGGAAATGTCGATCGCCATTGAGTTGGGATGACGTTGGTGATCACGAGCTGTTGGGACCTGAGATGATCGTGGAGGCTGTGGATGTTGTCAGGAACATTCGGGAGAGGTTGAGGATTGCTCAGGACCGTTTTAAGCATTGGGCGGATGCTAAACGCCGTCCTTTGGAGTTTCAGCCGGGCGACCATGTGTTTCTGAGGATTTCCCGGAATCGTAGTGTGATTCGCTTTGGGAAGCGAGGGAAGTTGAGCCCACGATACATTGGACCGTTTGACATTCTGGAGAAAGTTGGCGAGGTAGCCTACCGCTTAGCCTTGCCGCCATCTTTGGAAGGAGTTCACAATGTTTTCCATGTGTCGCAGCTTCGTTGATACATTAGCGATCCATCTCATGCTGTGGATTTCTCGGAGATTACCATTCGCCCTGATATGACGTATGACCAGCAGCCAGTACAGATTCTGGACAGGCGTCAGAAGTCACTTCGGAACAAGGTTGTCAATCTTGTGAGGGTGATGTGGCGACACGGCTCGCCTGGAGAGTCTACTTAGGAGAACGAGGATGAGATGGGAGAGCGTTTCCCACTTTTGTTCCCGGACACGTGAGTGTTGGGAAATTCCGAGGACGTAATTTTTCTTAAGTTGGGGAGGATGTAACGACTGGTTTTCATGTATCTGGATTTATTATATTATATTATATGTTTTGGTGGATTTTCTCCTCATGTGTGGTTTTCGTCTCCGTAACTTTCACTTTCGATCGTTTCATCGTGATTT
The DNA here is from genome assembly GCA_030789695.1 of Scilla litardierei. Lineage (NCBI taxonomy): Eukaryota > Viridiplantae > Streptophyta > Magnoliopsida > Asparagales > Asparagaceae > Scilla > Scilla litardierei. Next base: position 36,045,557 of record CM061140.1, read on the forward strand.
TCTAGCTTCTTCCTTAGAATCGTCGATTTCGGAGTAAGTCATTCGTGACGGGCTTCATATCGGTCATATCTTATTGTTAGATCAAGCCTAGGAGTCTTAGGAATCGATCCCGGAGCTTCGCGCTCCATTTCGGAACTTTTTGTGCACGTTAGCCGGTACAAGAAGGGGAACCGACCGACTAGATGACGATTTAGTCGGTCGGCAAACCTTCATGGACCGACTAGTTGGCTTTGTTAATTTCTCAGGAGTTACTGTTTATTTTTAGTCGGTCTAAGAACAACGACCGACCGACTAGATGTGAAACTAGTCGGTCAGAACTTGCTCTAAGACCGACTAGTTTCTGTCAGTAGATTTCACCTAAGTTAATGTTTATCGTTAGTCGGTCCATGAACACTCAACGACCGACTAGGTTGCAAACTAGTCGGTCGACGGGCCTTCACAGACCGACTAATTTATTACCCAGATTTTTCCCTACTTTCGCTGTTTGGTGTTAGTCGGTCACAGTTAATCGACCGACCGACTAGTTGCTAAACTAGTCGGTCAGCCACTCTTCTTTGACCGACTAATGACCCAAAAAACCCTAATTTTTGGGCAGCCGCCGGCTATGCCTATTTAAACCCCCTCAAATGTTTTCTTTTCTTCTTTCATTTCTCCTGAGCCTCCTTCTTCCCCAAATTATTCTCCAACATTTCCCCAAGACATTCCTTCCTCCCTTGGAGTTTCCCTCTCCATTTTGGTCTACCACCATGCCCTAGGCCATCTCCAACCCCCAAAAATCCCCAAAACCCCATTTCTCCAGATTTTCCCCATCCATTCCAGATCTGAACCCTAGGTTCCCCGGATCGTTTCTTCCGTTGCAGTGCTTGCTCGGCATCGTTCTTCCGCTTCTGATACGGTAATAACTCGATCTCTTAATATCCTCATAACCCATTTGTGTTTTTGTGAAACCCTAATAAAACTAGGTTGGATGTTATTCTAATATTGTTTTGCCATGGCAGCGATCTCATCTCCGTAGTTAGCATTTGTGTGACGGCCTTGTTGATCGTCATCCTCGGTGCTAGGCAAGTGAAACTTGCCACTTAGGGTTTTAGGCCCTGTCTTAGGCCATTTGCTTGTTGTAGGCGTAAAAGAGACTAGGCGACGAAATGATACTCGCCTAGGCGCAATTTCAGGAACTAGCTTGACAACGAAGCTAGATCCGACATTTATCATGTTGCACATCTACCATTTCATGTTTAATTTCCATTAACGGTACACGAATTAATTGTCATGTCATTGCATTCTTTAAGTGTTCACGTGATTGCGTAGCTCCGCTACACCTTGTGAAATGATTGAGGCTAGGTTCACCCCTATGCCAAATGAAATACTCTCCTGGTTGGTGATCCAGGAAACGAGCTCTTGTGCGTGGCAACCCTGGCTCATTTACTGAGCTCATGTACATGAACCTTGGCTCGTTCACACGTGGGTATTGGGGTAAGAGTTAAGCGGCCATTCAACTGGGAGTCTGCCCGATCAGCAACTGCAGTTATAAGGGTAAACTCTGGGTTCAGGGGTAGTGTTAAGCGGCCAATCAGTGTGAATGTCAACCGTTCAGCTGTAAGGCGTAAACATCTACAAATAACTTGAAACGTGACTAGTGAAAAGATTGAGATTGTTAGTAGCTTGGCTACTCTTGACATGCCCTGATAATTGTTCTCTTGCACTTATTGTTTCACCATGTCTTACTTATGCACTCATACCATAACTGCCATGTCATGCATACTATAACTGCTAGGTTGTTAGTTTACCTTACTTTCAGTTTCCTTGCCCAAGTCTTTTAGACTTACTGACATGTGCCTCTTTACTCTTTTGGGTGACACATGTTAGATCCTGAGCCTGAGTTCATTGTTGAGGACGAGGTGTTTACAGACGTCGAGCCCGAGCCTGTGTTTGGCGAGGAGTACGTGGACACTGGGGACCAGTCCTAGTGTCTTCGTTGAGCTCTGCCCTTTTTATTTTAGACTGATGTAGTTGTCGGTGCGCATCACCTATACTTTGTTTTGTTTGTCCTTGTTGGCCTTGTTCTGGGCCTTTAGACTCTTTCTTTTAGCCTGGTGGCTTTTCTGGACGTTGAACTTAAATTTTAATGTTGGACAAATTCTGAGGTTTGAGATTTTATTTCTGTCTCTCCTTGTGTTATTATTGTTGTTCCGTTTGTGGTTACAGGGACCTGCTTATGTTTTATTGACGCTTATCGGGTTTGGGTCTTCACAGCTCCACTCTCGTGCGGACCTTTTCACGTCTCGCCTCCATTTTAGGGAAGCGGGGCGTGACATAAGTGCATTCTCCAAAAGGGGGAGAACGATGCGCGGGTAAGTGGCAAAATTGTGTACTCTCCCAAGTGGAAGAACAGTACACGACGAGGGGATTTGTACCAAGTAAAACAAAAAAGAATTCGAATTCTAAACACTTGGGCAAAAGGAATTTTTTTGCGGATCAGAGGATAATCAAAATGGGTTATCCTAGTCCTATTGGTAGAGTCCTGACACATGCGAATTGAAGCGTAAATATATAGATGATCCATGCATAAAGGAGTAGACAGTAGAGGCAATATACCGCACATTCGAAATTGAAGCATGATAGTCTAGGGGTCATCCAAGGAGGTGAATAGTGGACAAATGATGATGGTGTGGACGATGGAGAGGGAGTGCCGACAGGAGAAGTAGGGGCAACGAGCTGGATCATAAGTTGATCGAAATCGATCGGTGTATCGTGGTGGATTATGATGGTACCAGGTGAACTGGCATACGGGTGCCAATCGGATGGATCCAAGGGTGGAAGATGTACTAGTGTAGAATACCAAGGATCTGGATAGAATTCCCACAGTAAATGAGAAGTGCGAATGGGGATTCGCTCAAGAGATGATGGTGTGAGGACGACAAAAGGAGTATTGTCAGGACCATAAAGGTAGACTACATGTTTGCGACCAAAATGAGTGATCATACCAATATCGAATAAGTAGTCGCGATCGATGCGGGTTCATCCCGGTAAAATTTGGAGGTCAGACGGTAGCCTCAAAACATGGCTGACAATAAGAGTGATAATCCCCCACAATAAATTGGTCCGGAGGATGCACGGCTAACATGTAAAATCTCATGGATGATCCAATGGGCGGTGTTAATGGGCAATGGGTCATGTCCACGGATCATGTCATGAGACATGTCATACAGAAAGAAAAGTTTGTACCTAGACACCATGGAAACATCCACGCGAGAAAAGATGGTGTTGGCAAGAGGCAGTGGGCGTAGCGGTAACACGTGTGTATAATATAGGAGGCAAGTGCCCCCGATGGAAAGGCGGGATACTCGGTGAATCGTTGCCACACGACATCATCACGAAAGTAAGAATAGATATCAGATCGATTATGTGTTGAACATTCAACATAATGATCAGGGTGAGGGAAATTCAGCGAATTGTTAAGCTCGGCAAACGTCATAGTAAAGTCGACATTGAAAGTGCAGAAAGAGAATCCCCAATTATACACTTCGAGAGAAGAAAGGAACTTGAGTGTGAGATTTTCGATGTGTGTGGGCATAAGCACGCAGTAGAAAATCGTACCCAATGCATTTGAAAAGTTTGGCGATGCCCCTCAAAAGTCCGAGAGATTTGAGCGTGGGGCGATCAGCAAAAAGGGTAGGTCGCATGGGGCGATGAAGAAGGGCGTGCAAACGTGCAGATTATTCTTCAGATGAAGGATTAATGCCAAGAAAAGAAGGGGGAAAAGGCCATGTGGTAGTGTCTGCGTGATGATGATGCTGGCTATTTCCTCTTCCTAGACATGGCAATGACGTATGAGAAGAACAATAACGTGGGGGATGGTGTCTACGATGATGATAAAGCAGATGTTGGAGGCAGACACAAAATCAATACATTGCACACAAGAAAAGAAACATAAAGCTTGGAAAGAGGTTACCCAGCGATGGTGCGACTCCAAGCTAGATGCTCCCATCTAGATCCCCTAGCGAAATGTAGAGAGTTGTTGCTTCATTTCTTAGTTGTAATGGTTGGGTTTTTTTTATTTTTTTCTGGGGTTTGGGAAAACATGGGTTGGTACGGTTAGGGTTTTGAGGGGATCTTGATATATGACTGAATAGGAGGAGATGGGGGAAATGGTGTAGATGGTGTTAGGTAATGGATCTGGGTTGACTTGATGCGAAGAAATTTTTGGTGGGAGGCGAATTTGGTGTTTGGGCATCGTGTTCCCTCTTTTTCTACGAATTGGGTCGTGTGGGGAAGATGGTGGATTTATTGGGATGCAGCGAACCCGTCGGGTGGAGTCCAACCGATCGGGTGGCTGCATCGGGTGAGTTTCAAAAGAGGAATGAAGCTATAGGTCACCCGATCGGTTGGGATGTCACCCGATCGGGTGACCAACTCTCAGTCAGATCCCAGGTTACTGGAAAATAAATCCAATCATCCACCTGCTCGGTTGGTCGTGTCACCCGGTCGGGTGATCCAAATGCCTGCAAATCAGATACTGGAGTAGTATCAACCGGGTGTCCACCCGATCGGTTCAGTAACACCCGGTTGGATGATTCTTCCAAAGAACCAAAGTTGTCCCTACACAATCTTGCACAAAATTTCAAAATTTGCTAAGTTCCGAGATCGGGAACCCCCCCAATATCTATCAATCAATTTTATACTAATATCTATCAATCGATTTTATTGAAAGCGAGTAAAGGGTTAGAACATGGGTTGCCTCCCATGAAGCGCTTGGTTATAGTCGGTAGCTCGACTCCCCAGTTCGTGATCAATTCGGATCCGGAGGATTTGCAGCGGAGTTGTTGATTGTTGAGCTTCCAACTAGAGAGATTGCGGGCTTGCTGATTGCATAATGTTTTAAACACTGCCCATTGACCTTAAAGGACTCTTCTCTTCCCATGATTTCAATGGCTCCATGGGGGAAGACCTTGGTGACATGGAAGGGTCCCGACCACCTAGACTTGAGCTTTCTGGGAAAAAGCCTCAATCTTGAATTGAATATGAGAACTAAGTCTACTTCTTTGAATTCTTTCTTTAAGATGCGTTTGTCGTGCCACCGCTTCAACTTCTCCTTGTAGATACTGGCGTTTTCGTATGCGTCGAGCCGAATCTCTTTAAGTTCACCTAGCTGGAATTGTCGATGGCTCCCTACCTCTCTGGCGTTGAAGTTCAGATTCTTAAGAGCCTAAAATGCCTTATGCTCCAATTCTACGGGTAGATGACATGCCTTCCCGTAGACAAGTCGATAAGGGGTCGTGCCGATCGGAGTCTTATATGCAGTTCTGCGGCCCAGCGCACATCTGAAAGTTTCGATGACCAATCCTTCCTAGAGCTAGCCACAGTCTTCTCCAGGATGCTCTTTTTATCTCCCTGTTTGAGACTTTAACATGGCCGCTAGTTTTCGGGTGATATGCAAGCCCGATTCGGTGCTGCACTCCGTACTTCTTCAAAAAGGATTCAAATTTCTTCTCTATGAAATGGTTCCCTCCATCGCTAATTAGGACCCGAGGCTCACCGAATCTCGAGAAGATGTTGTTTTTCAAGAATTTGGCTACCACCCAGGAATCATTTGTGGGGCTAGCTATCGCCTCCACCCATAGTCCACGGCCACCAAGATCTACTGGTTACCAGAGGAAGAGGGAAACGGCCCCATGAAGTCGATTCCCCAAACATCGAAGATCTCGACTTCCAAGATGTAATGCTGCGGTATTTCGTTTCTCTTTGATATGTTTCCCGTCCTTTGGCACTTGTCGCAGGCCTATACATAAGCATAAGTGTCCTTAAAAAGAGTCGGCCAGTAGAATCCACTCTGGAGAATCTTTGCCGTAGGTTTATAAGCACTCGCCTGGCCCCCGCATTATTGATCATGGCAATGAGAAATTATGGAGGTCGCCTCTGTTTCAGAAATGCAACTCCGTTTCACCCCATCATTGCAAGTCTTATACAGATAAGGGTCATCCTAATAAAATTTTCGGACCTCGTAAAAGAATTTCTTCTTTTGCTGGTAACTCACATTGTGGGGGACAATGGTGCACGTGAGATAGTTGGCGATGTCGGCATACCATGGAGTCCAAACAGAAGAGATAGAGAAAAGATGCTTGTCAGGGAGTGAGTCATCAATAGGAGTGGCTTCCGGGTTGAAAGTGGAAAATCTAGATAGATGGTCGGCGACGACATTCTCCGCCCCTTTCTTATTCTTGATCTCCAAGTCGAATTCCTAGAGGAGGAACTTATGAGGCGCGACTTGGCCTCCTTCTTGCTCAAAAGGTATTTAAGGGCAGCGTGATCAGTATACATGATAACCTTAGCACCCACAAGATACGATCGGAACTTGTCCATGGCATGGATGACGGCTAGCATTTCCTTTTCTGTCGTCGTTTAGTTCCTTTGAGCTTCGTCGAGGGTCTTGCTTGTATAGTAAATGACATGCAGATTTTTGTCCTTCCTTTGCCCCAATTCGAATGGTAGATTCTAGTCGGACGGTTGAATCACAGGTGCGGAAATAAGGGCTAGCTTCACGAAGCGGAAAGCTTCCATACACTTGTCATCGAAGACGAAAGGTGTATCCTTCACGATGAGCTGAGTCAAGGGCCTAGAAATTTTAGAGAAATACTTTATAAACCGGCGGAAGAATCCCGCATGCCCTAAGAAACCACGGACTCCCCGAAGGTTAAATGGAGGCGGAAGCTTTTCGATCACACTCAATCTCTCTTGAAGAGATAATGTGCCCTAATACGACTCCCTCTTGTACCATAAAGTGGCATTTCTCCCAATTTAGAACCAGCCCTTTATCTTGACATCTTTTTAGGAATTTAGCCAGGTTGTGGAGACACAAATCGAATTCCGTTCCATTGATAGAAAAATCATCCATGAAGACCTCCATTATGTCCTGGGAGAAATTGGAGAAAATTGCGGAGCGTTGCAAAGCCCAAATGGCATCCTCCTATAAGCATACGTCCCAAACGGACATGTAAAAGTGGTCTTTTCTTGGTCATCATTGTGGATGTGAATTTGTAGGAAGCGAGAGTATCCATCCATGAAGCTGAAATAGTTGTGCTTGGCCAATCTTTCGAGCATTTGATCAATAAAAGGGAGAGGATAATGATCTTTCCTTGTGGCTTTGTTTAATTTTTGGTAATCGATGCACATCCGATATCCGGTGACTGTCCTTGTTGGTATAAGCTGGTTCTTCTTGTTACATGACTGTCATTACTCCATTCTTGGGCACAACATGTGCCAGGCTAACCCAACGACTATCGGAACTAGGGTAGATAATCCCGGCTCGGAGAAGTCTAACAATCTCCTTCTTAACTACTTCCATCATAATGGGGTTCAATCTTCGTTGTGGCTTAATGGAAGTGGCTTGCTCATCTTCAAGCAATATCCTATGCGAGCAAAGCCCCAAGCTTACTCCCTTCAAGTCCTCAATTGCATACCCGAAAACATTCTTAAATCTTTTCAGAACATCAAGTAGTTTGTTCATTTGGTCTTCGGATAGGGAGGAGTTCACGATGACCGGCTACGTCGAATCCTCCCCCAAATATTCATACCTCAATCCCGGAGGTAACTCCTTCTTCTCTACTTCATGTGGCCCCGTTACATATTTTTCAAACTGTGCATCCTCCAATGAAAGGGCCTCTTTCTGGGTCTCCGGGATGTAAACATCTGGATCCTCAATTTCAACCATGGGTTCATGGGGCGAAGACTTGCAAGGTTGTGAGAAGACTGACCGGCGCCCCGCTTGCGTCGCGACGGCGCGGTGTCGTTTACCGCAAGTTTCACGGTTAGTGTAGGGTGCGGGAATATCGAACTCAGGGAGGCGAGGTTGTGCTTGGGTCAGGTAGGACCTAAATCACCCCGAGGGGGCGAGCTAGCCCGAATTGGTGAATGGTTGTCACGAAAGGAAATAAAAGGGTATGAACAACAAGAAAGAAAACCCGGGACTTTGGTTTCCAACCCGACGAGAGACTCTCGCCGATACGGCCTACGGGTATGGATAGCGATCGGGATTAGGGTCTAATGGTGAGACGTTTCCTCTGAAAGTGGTATCGGCGTCCCATGGGCCCGATATTCCGGTCGGTGCCCAGGATGATACACCGGACTTCCCGGATTCGATCAGTGGGCACTCCTGTGTCCATTAACACTGATCGATCCCGGGAGCACTAAGCCCGCAACGATATCTCCCAACGTCTCATCCTGCCGCTCCCGCGTGCTAGGATTCGGCGTCTACGCTAAGGGCGTGAGCTATGGCTAGGGAGCCAACCGCCAAGTTTATTCCCCCTTGGCCCAACGGTCAAAGGCGGTCTTTTTCCCGCCGATGACAATGAAACACCCCGCGTAACCGTTAGATTCCTACTCCCTATCGATTTCCTAACCCTATGGACGCATCGGGAAGAGCCCCCGAAGGGGTTTCCACCAAAATCCCAGATTTGGGAACTACTCACAAAAATTCATGAAAAAGCGATCTAAATGAAATTTAATCGTTGAAATCATAATCGGACAATTGCAATGCGGAAGTAATGGAGTAATAAAGACAATACTAAAATTTTAGAAAGATCTGAAAACTTACAAAAGAGTAACAATTACAGCCGTCACAAGGAAATAAAACAGTAGAAAAAACAACAGCTCCCGTTTCTGGAACCCTAGGGGTTCTATTTATAGACCTTCGCATCAACCGATCGGTTGACAAGTCAACCGATCGGTTGATCTGTTACAAATTAATAACAGAAAACGACGAGCTTTCACCTGATCACATGAACCGGTCGGGTGAGTTCTTGAGTGACCGGTTGGATCTTGGAGCAGTCGGGTGAATCAATCGGTTCGACGTCTGTGTCTTCAGCTCTTCTTCTTCAGCTACAGATGAACCGATCAGGTGAGAGTCACCCGATCGGTTGGCATTTTGCTTCAAGAAGATAGAGAACAGCCCCCGCTGAACCGGTCTGCGAACCGGTCGGGTGACTTCTTTGTGAGCTGCGGCAGAGACCGGGTGGTGCACGCGTGCATCACCCGATCGGTTGGAGATGACCAACCGACCGGGTGAGGGGCTGAAAGATGAATTCTTTGGCGTTTGACCCCCTGGATCACGCGTGACTTCTCCCGTTGCTCCGGGGACTTGGGATATCATCGTTAAACGTCCCCTACGTGGTCGATCCCCTGCAATCATGGATAAACAAAGAAAAGTGAAAGAAAACGGGAAAATATACGAAAACGAATAAGAGACGGCGGAAAAACACGGAGAAACACAAAAGAAAACATGCGTGAATATATGAAATATAAACGCACGTCAAAATCCCCCAAGCTGAACTCTTCCTCGTCCTCGAGGAAGACGAGTGAGAGTAGGAGCTCGGAAGGGGAAAATAGAGAGGAAGAAAGAAAAAGAAAACTCTAAACCCTAGATCATCCATCAGAGCCACCAAAATCAAAAACGACACACCAAGCAAGCAAACGCCAAATCACACCACTAAACCTAGGAAAGCGAGTCCAAATAAGTGTCGTGGGTCCACGCAGTGAAGCGCGAGTGAGCGTGGTCGTGTGCTAGCAAATGGTGATGCTTTCTACGATGTGCTATGAGGCTCGATATACACAAATCCAAGATATGACCCAAAATATCGATCCGAATTGAATTAAGCGGCGAATATAAGTTCAAGCATGTATGAGAAGAGTTAGAATAGAAGCGTATCATGCATCGGGGACTCCACAACTAGGGTTAAGGAAATCACGCCACTATAGCCTAGATACTAGCTAAAAAGTTCGTAAGCCAAGTGTTTTCTATAAAGACGGGGGTTGAGATGATGTGGAGAAGAACACTCGGTGCAAATTCTCGCCTTCCCTTTATTCTTGGCAAGTATGAAAAAATATTCACACGGAATTTTTTTTGGGTTTTGAGCATTTGTATTTTTCTGGATTTTTGGGCTATACACAATTTTTCTTTTCTTATCTTTTTGGGTTTTTCTTTTCTTTTCTCATTTTTTTTTGGATTTTTGGCTATACACATGTGTACTCTCCCAAGTGGGAGAACGGTACACGACGAGGGGATTTGCACCAAGTAAAACAAAAAAGAAGTCGAAATCTAAACACTCGGGCAAAGGAAACTATTCTCGCTAAATAGAGCATAGGCTAAATGGGTTATCCTAGTCCTTAGTTGTGGAATCCCGACGCATGCGAATTGAAGTATACGATACAAATATAGCATGCATATAGTGGAAACAAATACCGCATATTCAAATCGGAGCATGATAATCTAGGGGTCATTCCTGGACAGGTATATAACGTAAAATCACAAGGCATAAGCACACCAAATGCTAGTCATGACACACGACTCACAAAAAGCTAAGTGGACCCGCGATGCGTGAAATGCAAGAGGACTCGAAATCCTAGGGTTAGTGAGTGTGATTATCGATGCAATGCTAGGTGTGTGTGACTTTGTGGCGATTCATCATAGGATTCATCTCTAGGAGAAAGAGCTAAAAAAAAGAAGAAAAGAAAAAATAAAAACACGATGAAAACGACACAAAAAACGAAAAAGAAGGACTCAAACAACGCACACAGTGTGACTCCCCCAAGCTGAAGTTTGCATTGCCCTCAATGCAATATGAGTGAGTACGGGAGGGCAATGAAAATGGGGGGAATACGCACTGACACAAAAAGAAATGAAAACGAGGAAAACACAGATAAAACTGAAAAAGAAAGAAAGATCAAAATCAAAATCAAACAATACGAAAATAAAAATAAAACCACACGACACGACACTCAAAATATGAAAAACAAGCACACACAAAAAAAATGAGAAAAACAAACAAAACACGACAGCACACCAAAATAGACGTCCCCCAAGCTAGACCAGAAAGTGCTAGCGAAATGATGTGATCAATGAAATGCAGAGATGTGCAATGGGGAGTCAATAACAAAAGAGGTGAAATCAAAAAGCGACACGCGAATGCCCCCCCCCCCCCCCTCCGACAGAGACAAAGCAGGGCCCCCAAAAGACAGATAGGCACAAATATGGGGGGGTGCAAAAAGGGGGAAAGAAAGATCAAGCAGGGGCACCACCCTCCGGAGGTGGTGACGGGGGCCTGCGCTGTGGACCAGGGGTCGTGGGGGGTGGAATGTGGAGCTCGGAGACGTCGGGTGGGTCTTCACGGATGTGGCGAATGAAGCTTTGAAGAAAGGGGAGGTCTCGGTCGACGGACTCCTCGGTTATCCGACCACCCTGCCCAGCTAGGAGGATAATGGCCATGAATCGATCGGCTTGGTCTTGATCGGGGGCAGATGGGTTGGAGGTGGTGGGCTGAGCGGGGGGCTGTGCGCGACGAGTGCGACGGTTGGGCCTAGGGTTCGAAGAGCTGGCGTCGGTGGGTTTAACACGGCGGGGAGGCATTATGCGGGTGTCTTGTGTGTGCTTGAGTATGTAAAAGTACAATGAATCAACACAAACTTGAAATACGGCCAACGAGCAAATGGAATATCTGGGGTAAAAAATAAAATTAAGCAAATGAGCGAGTTTACCCAAATGAGATGAAGATAGTTGCTCGTAGACGCCCCGATGCTACTCGATTGGAGCACGCTGTGAAGCCGCAGCGATCTCTTCAACAAGTTTCGATGTTTGGGGAGGATGGGTGAAATTTAGGGTTTTGTGTGTAGGGAGATGGCGGGGGAATGGAGGGGAATCGATGGTTGACGGGTAGGGAGATGGCGGGGGAAGACGATCGAGGTTGATCTTGGGGAAGAAAGTAGGAAGGCGCACGAGAGGAGTCGAAACGGCGGCGGTTTGGGCGATCGGGCGAGGATGGAAATGAACGGATGTCGGGGGGGTTTATATAGGGTTTTAAGTCGAACCGATCGGGTGACTTGTCACCCGATCGGTTGACGGTTAGGTCGAAATTCTTGCCGAAGAAATGCTACAGGCGAACCGGTCGGTTGACTTTTCAACCGATCGGTTGGCCGCTCCATTCATTTTCCCGAGAACTTAGGGATGCTCACCCGGTCGCGTCAACCGATCGTGCTCGAACTCAACCGATCGGTTGACATTCCCCAAAAATTTCCGAGAGTTCTCCCCAGCTCACCCGGTCTGCCACCTGGTCTCTTCATTACTCAACCGATCGGGTCATATGGTGGCAGATCTCGGTATGTATCTGATACATCCCAACCGATCGGGTGAGTTGTCATCCGATCGGTTGGGGCTTGTTTCGTGCAAAAACCAATAGATTTGTTTAAGTCCCCGAACAGATGTTCTCGCGGCTGATTTTATTTATAAAAATGGACAAAATAAAGTCAAAAATAACGCTGAAAAGTGGGGAAAAATTTTAGAGCATGGGTTGCATCCCATGAAGCGCACTTGTTTAGCGTCGTTGGCTCGACGCCCGCAAGAGATGTTCACGGTGGTTGATACGGGTGATGCCCGAAGTTCGGCATCTCTTCTTCATTGGAGCTGAAGGCACTTGAAGTAGTCAGCGGCTGGAAAAATACTTGCTCGACTACCCTCCCCTTGTTCTTGGGATCCGGGGGCTTTTCCTTGGTCTTGGCGCTTCCCGCCATCTTCTTCAGGATCCAGACCTCGTCTTTAGTGAGGTCCATGGGCTCTTTCCCCGCTCTCCTCGCAGGAGGAGCCTTGGGGAACCTGGGAGGGGTCGTTCTTGCTGCACTCGGTTCTCCAGCAGCTTCTTTGTTCTCGGGGCCGTCTCCATCTTCTGAATCCCCCAAGTCATCGGGGGGGGTTTCTCAGGAGAATCTCCCAGGAGCTCTCCTCTGCAGCTTTTTCTTCTTCAATCTCAAGCAAATTGCACCGAGGGTCATCAGGGGGATCGGGGTATTTCATGGATAACCCCAGATCAAATTCGACTTTTTCTCCGCTGACGTTTAGGGAAAGTTTTCCGTTCTTCACATCTATTAGAACGCCAGCAGTGGCCATGAAAGGCCGTCCCAGGATAATGGGGGTGTGTGCGTCTTCAGGCATGTCCATGACTACAAAGTCCACGGGCACATGCACCCCTCTCACATTCACGGGGAGGTCATCCACAATTCCCACCGGATATTTGACCGACCGGTCAGCTAGTTGTAGGGTCATGCCGGTGGGCTCCAAATCACCCATTCCTATCCTTTTGTACATCGACAAGGGCATCAAACTTACACTCGCTCCGAGATCGACGAGTGCACGATGAATCTTCACCGCCCCGATCGTGCAAGGAATAGAGAAGCTCCCCGGGTCTTGGTGTGGCTCTCTCGTCACACCACCGCTCATTGTTGGATGCCATATTTTCCAGAATATGCCCGGCATCCTCCTCGCTTCTAGACATGAAGGAACCCCCAGCCGCGGCGTCCATAGAAGATTTCAGGTCATCCCTCAACCCATTGTAGAACAGATTAATAATCTGCCACTTCGGAAGCTCATGGTGAGGGCATCTTCTTTGCATCTCTTTATATCTCATCCAAGATTCATGCAAGGACTCGTGGCTGGCCTGGGAGAAGGAGGAGATCTCACTCCTCAACTTCATGGTCTTCCCCGGAGGAAAGAACTTCGTCAGAAAAGCGTTGGAGAGCTTCTCCCAGGTGTTGAAAGTGTTGGGGTCCTTCCCCCTTAGCCATTGCTTGGCTTTGTCTCGCAAAGAGAAGGGGAACAGCTTCAGACGGATAGCCTCTGTCGTGACACCATTAATCCGGAAGGTGTCACACTTCTCCAAGAAGGAGTCCAGGTGCTCGATCGGGCTCTCCATGGGTGCACCCGCAAACTGGTCCTGCGGGATCCATATCACTAGAGACGGCTTCAGCTCAAAGCTTTGGGCCGCAATAGCTGGAGATCGGATGGCGGAAGTAGACTCGATGGATTTCATCGAGTACTCCAGCAGAGACTTGTGAGGTGGGGTGTTCTCCTCCATGGATTCAGGATCTTCTCTTCTTCGCTTCTCGGTGGCCAAACGCCTAAGGGTGGCGTTAATCTCTGGATCGAGGGGAATCAAGTCGTCAAGACTCCTTGAACTCCTGCGCATGAAAAACAACAAACACCCGTGAAGCGACAAGTGGGAAAGAAACAGATAAAATAAGAAATAAAAATAAGGAAAAACAAAAAAAAATAAAAAGGAGAATGCGAAAATTATCGCGAGGTAGGGATGTGAGCTAGACACGAGGGTTCAAGAGATCCTAAAATAACAAGCACGTTGCCTCCCCGGCAACGGCACCATAAACTTGACCGGCGCCCCGCTTGCGGCGCGGCGGCGCGGTGTCGTTTACCACAAGTTTCACGGTTAGTGTAGGGTTCGAGAATATCGAACTCAGGGAGGCGAGGTTGTGCTTGGGTCAGGTAGGACCTAAATCACCCCGAGGGGGCGAGCTAGCCCGAATCGGTGAATGGTTGTCACGAAAGGAAATAAAAGGGTATGAACAACAAGAAAGAAAACCCGGGACTTTGGTTTCCAACCCGACGAGAGACTCTCGCCGATACGGCCTACGGGTATGGATAGCGATCGGGATTAGGGTCTAATGGTGAGACGTTGCCTCTGAAAGTGGTACCGGCGTCCCATGGGCCCGATATTCTGGTCGGTGCCCAGGATGATACAGCGGACTTCCCGGATTCGATCAGTGGGCACTCCCGTGTCCATTAACACTGATCGATCCAGGGAGCACTAAGCCCGCAACGATATCTCCCAACGTCTCATCCTGCCGCTCCCGCGTGCTAGGATTCGGCGTCTACGCTAAGGGCGTGAGCTATGGCTAGGGAGTTAACCGCCAAGTTTATTCCCCCTTGGCCCAACGGTCAAAGGCGGTCTTTTTCCCGCCGATGACAATGAAACACCCCGCGTAACCGTTAGATTCCTACTCCCTATCGATTTCCTAACCCTATGGACGCATCGGGAAGAGCCCCCGAAGGGGTTTCCACCAAAATCCCAGATTTGGGAACTACTCACAAAAATTCATGAAAAAGCGATCTAAATGAAATTTAATCGTTGAAATCATAATCGGACAATTGCAATGCGGAAGTAATGGAGTAATAAAGACAATACTAAAATTTTAGAAAGATCTGAAAACTTACAAAAGAGTAACAATTACAGCCGTCACAAGGAAATAAAACAGTAGAAAAAACAACAGCTCCCGTTTCTGGAACCCTAGGGGTTCTATTTATAGACCTTCGCATCAACCGATCGGTTGACAAGTCAACCGATCGGTTGATCCGTTACAAATTAATAACAGAAAACGGTGAGCTTTCAGCCGATCACATGAACCGGTCGGGTGAGTTCTTGAGTGACCGGTTGGATCTTGGAGCAGTCGGGTGAATCAATCGGTTCGACGTCCGTGTCTTCAGCTCTTCTTCTTCAGCTACAGATGAACCGATCAGGTGAGAGTCACCCGATCGGTTGGCATTTTGCTTCGAGAAGACAGAGAACAGCCCCCGCTGAACCGGTCTGCGAACCGGTCGGGTGACTTCTTTGTGAGCTGCGGCAGAGACCGGGTGGTGCACGCGTGCATCACCCGATCGGTTGGAGATGACCAACCGACCGGGTGAGGGGCTGAAAGATGAATTCTTTGGCGTTTGACCCCCTGGATCACGCGTGACTTCTCCCGTTGCTCCGAGGACTTGGGATATCATCGTTAAACGTCCCCTACGTGGTCGATCCCCTGCAATCATGGATAAACAAAGAAAAGTGAACGAAAACGGGAAAATATACGAAAACGAATAAGAGACGGTGGAAAAACACGGAGAAACACAAAAGAAAACGTGCGTGAATATATGAAATATAAACGCACGTCAAAGACCATGGAGGAAGACTCTGGTTCCATCTCAAGTATATGATAACTATTCAGTAAAAAAGCTTCAACATGAAAAAAAGTCTCAATAGTAGTTAGCTCTCTACCACTACCTCTAATTCCATCATGGTCCCAAATTCCAGGGTGCTCTGTAGAGGACTGCAATGAAAGGATAGATTCCTTATCACCGTACTCAACAAGTCCGACCAGATGATCCATCGGATAAATCTCCTGATAAATGTGTAGATCATCCTTATTGAAGTCGGTATTTGTTGTGTCAATAAGCACCGCTTCATCGGAAGGGAAAAAGAATGTCGTGTAGAGATGTTGCGAATATCATGATTCCTCTTTTGATTTTCTACTGCAGCTGACAGAAAGGATAGGATGCTCGAGGTTCTTAGAGATTCTGCTATACTCTGGACCAAATAGCTGGCGTGGGGTGCATGTGCCCAAATATCACCTGAAACAACACATGACATTCTTGCTGTAGAGTAGAAAACCTGTAAGAAAAGGAGAGAAAGTGGACTACAAGGATAGAGAACACGTTAATATCACAAGTTGTAGGAATGGAGAGATAAGAAATGACGACGACGGCATGTAGACATAGTCTACCAACCCTCTCAACGAATATGTACAATATGTCCATGTAAAATTAAAAAGGATGAAGAATGTGAAAATTATCACGGGATAAGGATGTGAACTAGTCTCGATGGTTAACAGTGTCCTAAATGTAACAAGCACATTGCCTCCCCGGCAACTGCGCCATAAAGCTTGACCTCTCGTCAGTTTGCACAATAAAAAACTGGACAGGGATACCAGGATTAAATATTTGTAAACCGCAAGCGCACGGTGTCAAAGTGTGGCTTGGGGGTCGAACACGGGGAGGCGTGTGTTGTGCTTGTTAACAATCAGGAACCGGATCAATCGGTGTGTGAGCTAGACCTATCTCTTGGTGGTTGTCACGATATTAAACTATGGAAAGGTGTAAGAAATAAAAAGGTAACCTAGGACTTTGGCTTCCGCCCTATCATGAGTTCTCACTATTACGACAGACGGATAGGAATGTGATCAGATTCTAGGGTTTAGCAGTGAGACGTTGCATCTAATAGTGATACCCAGTGTTCCATGGGCCCGATATTCCGGTCGATGCCCAGGATGATATGCTATGTCTACCCGGGTTCTGACGATGGGCATTCCCATGTCCAACACCGACCGACTCCAGGAGCACTAAGCTCACAACGATTGCTTCCGACATTTCATACAAGTCGTTCCTACGCGCGAGGAATCAATGTCTACGCTAGGGGTGTGAGCTGTGGCTAGAGGATCAAACTCCCGTTTTATTTCCCCTTGGCCCGACGGTCAAAGGCGGTCTTTCTCCTACCAGTGATAATAAAACACCCCCGCGTAACCTAAATCCCTATATCATATCGAATCCCTATTCCTATTGTCGTTCTAGGGAGAACACACGAAGGGGCTTCCACCAATGTCCCCGATTAGAAAACTACTCACTAATCATAGCTTGAAGAGTAGCAAAACAAATTATAGCCATCAAAATGATAATCAAGCAATATATTACTGCAGCAAACGATAGTATAAACGCAATATTAAAGTATCAAAGCGATCAAGAAACTTACAAGTAAAAATAAATTCTCAGCCGCCAAAAATCCCTAAAAAGCTTAAGAAAATGGGATTGCATTTTCTGGGAAACCTAACCCTATTTCTACATTTTGGCAAGATGCCAGGGAATATTCCCACTAAAAGAAAAAAATAAACGTCCACCCGATCGGTTGAAACTTCAACCGATTGGGTGAGACAATCGTTGGACTTGGTCTACGGCTCTGATAATCTTCATCCGATCGTTGAACCGATCGGGTGAGTCCTTGAACTCTCGAGCTGGGGATGCTGCTGCTACAGGTGACCCGATCGGATCGGGTGACCTGTAGCTCAGAAAACAGAGGGCACTGTCACACCCAACCGATCACTGAACCAATATTGGGGCTTGCTTTGTCCTTTCTCCTCCTTGGGTCTGATACGGGTGCATGAACCGATCGGGTGGATCTGTCCACCCGATCGGTTGAGGGCTGATACATGATCTAAATTGACGTTTGGCCCTCACGTTCTCGTGTGGCACCTTCGTTTCTCTGGGGACTCATGATGTGGGCTATTTATGTCCACTGCGCCAGCAATATCATGCAAAAGCACACAAACACAACGAAAGTAAAAAGGAACTAAAAATCACAAAAAGACGGGCTCAAAACAACGAAAAACGACGGGAAATCACGGAGAAGAAGTGCGTGAATATCTAAAATATAAACGCACGTCAGGGAGCAGCTGGCCCTGGGGGGTGTTTGCGACGGTGCACGGCTGTTGGGGTTCGACGCTCGGAGGTGGCCGACGTCGGTAGCGTCGGCGGGTGGGTGACAACAGGGAGAGAAGAGTGAGAGAGCGGGGGTGAGCGAGTTTAGAGAGAGGGAGATCGAGGGATTCGAACAGGGAAGAGAGAAACGGGTGCGGGCTGAGGCGTTTCGAACTGGAGAAAACGTGAGAGAGAGAGAGAGAGAGAATAAGCTGTGCATTGTTTTGATAGCCTGGGGGTTTGGTTATTTATAGGGATTAGAAATTGATAAAATTAACACCCTAGTTAATATTGTAGACACAAAAATTTAATGGGATGGGTGAGATCCAAAATTTTTGGATCTCACCAGCTAAGGGAGGTGGTATAAGTGGGTGGTTGGGGATTAGGGTAGAAGTAATTTAGTAAAAAGTTAGTTAGTAATAGTGAAAAGGTCATTGGTGATTAGTGATTGTAATTAGTGAAAACGGAGGAATACAACCCCGTTTTTGCGTACGACTCCAAAAAATTACAAAAACATACCCACGGGATCATATCATCGCGAGAATCACGAATACGATATCCTATTTGGGGTTTGAGCTACGGAGATACAAGTTTTAGGCCAAAACGTTTAAAAAGCGGGTTTGCGGGTTCTAGGTTGATTTGATATCAGAAAATTACAAAATTAAAATGGGGAGCCCTAAATGATCATATGATGATACTGTAGAAGTTTGAAAGTGTTTTGATGATGTTTGTATAGTAAATTAATTCATTAAGTCAAAACAGTAATAATTGAAAATGAATTTTTATCAAAATTATTTAAAGGTATTTGATGGAACTCGAACTTAATGAAATACACTATAATTAGTTTACTGCTTCAAGATATTTTTATAAGAAATTTTTGAAGTCATTTTTGATATATAACTCCTGACTAACCATTATAAAGTAAATTTTAAAGTGTTGAAAATATGTTAAATACGTAACTAGATGTGTTGAAAAATACGAGTCGTTACACCGCCACATGCACTTCCACCACATCCACGGCACCTCCACACACTTCCACCACACCCACCACTATCACCCTACCATCCCCACCCCCACCCCTCCACCACAAGCTCCCAAGAAGAGGATGTACTCGTAGAGGGCCCCTCATGCTAGGTCACGCACCGCCATACGTGTTCCCACCGCATCCTCACCATCATTTCCTTCACCCCTACATTGCATGAAGAAACACCAAGCTGCTAGCTCCTCAGCGGGGATACGAGCCCCCTCGAGTCATCCCATACACACATCACCACCCCCTACAGCCCGAGACGTCCCCTCTAGTGACCTACGGCATCACTTTTATAGAAGACGCTCATCGTCGTACTTTACCGATCTCTCTAGGCGCCGGGTCGTTTCGACCAAATTCGCCGATCTATGAGCCTTAGAGCAGCTATCCATTTTGCCTATGGTTAGGCAGATGTACACAAACCTAGGTTACGAGCATTTTCTAGGGCTTCAGGTGAAGACTTACATTCGCTTGACCCTAGAGGCCCTCATCTCACTTCGTCATACCAACACGGGGATTACATTCTCCATACTAGATGTGGAGATGCAGTTTACTTACGATGGACTCCGGACCCTATTCCAGTGCCTTGCAATCCTCGACGTCGAGACCGCCTATACTCCCAACTCGGATACGCCCCCCCCCCCCCCCCCCCCCCCCGCTATTTACACTACACGCTTTTGGGAGAGGATTTCCGGTATGTCTTCCTTCAGCACTAGCCGCTCAAATGCCTCCTCGATCATCCACCCCTGCCTTAGGTTAGCTCGCACCATATTGCCACCAACAAGCTATGTATGAACGAGCCCGTGACTATGTCCTCTATCTTTCTCTTCCTTTTGTGGGGGCATAACCCTCCCTCGTGAGGCTTTACCAGATGGCATCTCTTGCCCTTCCTACCCTATTGATCACGCCCAGATCTTCTATGAACGTTTATGTTAGGTTGCTACTTTGTGGAGGGGCCCCATCTGTTGTGGCGGCTTTTTCACCATCGTCACCCTTAGGGAAAACCTAGACCTCCACGAGAATATTCTTGAGGCGACGGGGCCTACCACCCTATCCTTTCGTGTGCTTATGCCCAAGCAAATTATTAGGGCCCATGGTGACTGACACTGAGTATATCTTCATGGGCATCCTAACACCAATTATATGGTGCTCTCGAGCCCAGAGTAGACCACCGTGGCCCTTAAGCAGATTAAGTGGATTCTTGCCTTGCAGGAGCGCCTACCCCCATTTACGAGCTAGAGCCTAATGATGGACAGGTTGCCCAGCAGCAGCCTACTCAGCAGCCGGGTGCTGCTCCACTACACGTTGAGGAGCCACCATACACACTGCCCCAGTCTGAGCCTGCAATGGCCCCTTCTGTCTCCACATCTGTTGAGGACCATGCCACATCAGTTGCACCACCTATTCTGGATTTTGCAGTCGATCTGCCTGTCTCCACATTTACCGAGGACCCAGCCGTAACAAACGAGGTCCTTATTTCTGATCTGCTAGCTGATCCTCCTGACCTCACCTCCTCACTACCACCTTAGACCACACTGGTGCCTGTATCCCTGACAGTATCCATTCCCAGCACCATCTCGGTGATTCTTACGGAGAGTGCGGTGGTTTCTGTCTCCACATCAGCTTCCACCACCTCTGCTGTGTCTGCACCTATCGTATACTCACCTGCACACACATTAGCCTCGACCTCTTCTCCTATCTCCACTACAGCTTTCACCACTACCCCACTATCTGCACAGCCTACCCTCCTGACACATCTCTTTTTTACCACACGTGGCACATCTTCTAAGGGAGCATCCATCAGCTTCTGCCTCCGACATTACAGGTCGATTATATGGGGTGGAGCAGACTGTACTTGAGCTCCGTAGATCCGTTCGAACACTAACTAATCTAGGACAGTGGAACCGCGATAAGCAGGACCGTATTCTTCACCTTCTTCAGCCACCACCACCACCCCCACCGGGTGGTGGTGCTGCCTGATTTATAGCTTCTCGTTGTTCCAGAGTCTCCCTATCATTTTTGTGCCCTTATGTCATTTCGGGGCCCAGCTTAGTCCAGCTTGGGGGAATCACACTTTGGCGTCCATTTTGTTGTCCTTAATGTCCATTTTGTACATATTGCATATCATCAGTATCATCATCATCATCCGTAACATCATCATCATCATTCTTAAAAACGTGTTCGACATATCATCATCATCATCATCATTCGTATCTATAGGGAGGCAGTTGTCACACTACATATCGATCCTAGGCTAGGTTAGGCTTCGATGTTTTATTTGGTGGAGATGGATTATGTAATGTTGTAATCGTGGTTGATGTGGAATGCGAGGGTGTCACTGTCTGCAAGGCACATCAAAACACAAAAGGAAAAAATAAAACAAAGAGAAAACGAATGAGGGTGAATATCACTAGGGTGTCAAGAATACCCACTAGGGCTTTCGGGTTTGCATAACAGGTGAATGATCCCTTCGTTAAACAACGAATGCATGTAGGAGTGTCACATCCAGAGATGGGAACGAGCACTTGACTTTTGTCGTCACACTTGTCTAATGCCTGCCCATGCACAGCCATGTTTTTGCAGTCGACTTTGCACGGGACGCATGCAGTGCACTCAACACTTGGTTCTCGTATCGCAAATCTGTATTCACTCTTATGATCTACGGACTGAGGTACCACTCGACGGTTGGTTCAGGCAGTCTGGCTACTCTCGTAGTCACCAACTAGCGGGTTGGGGATTAGTGGTCACCCCGACTCTCGGGTCACTCTCGTGAACACGAGGCCCAGACACGGCCACTAAGCCCAAATCGGATTCGTGAAGATTCTCCCTAAGATACGGAGTTGCTTTCGCGATCCTTATTCGCCCCCTCTTGGATGATTATGTACCGGATCTTCATTAGTTAAGTATATTATCCATTGTAAATCTCTTTTATTGTCTCTTATATGTTTTCATTGTTGAATCGTTTATTTCTTTCATTTTACTTGCTTGTTATGTTGATTCCTATTGTTTCTATCTCATGTGTAATGATTGAGTAGATCTATTGCTAGGATTAGCAAAGAACCCTAAGATTCTAGGGGTTGGATGATGGGTTAACCTTAGTTGGATGAATCTTGGGTTACTCTACAGTAGTTTGGATAAGGGGTTTTAGGGGATTAGCCCTAGGATTATAGGATCACGAAAGCAACTCCGTATCTTAGGGAGAATCTCCACGAATCCGATTTAGGCTTAGTGGCCGTTTTCGGGCCTCGCGTTCACGAGAGTGACCCGAGAGCTAGGGGTGACCACTAATCACCAATCTGCTAGTCGGTGACTATGAGAGTAGCCCGACTGCCTGAACCAACCGTAGAGTGGTACCTCAGTCCATAGATCATGAGACTGAACACGGATTTGCGATACATGAACCAACTGTCGAGTGTAATGCATGCTTCCCCAAGAAAAGCTGACTGGGAAAGCATGGTTGTGCATATGGAGGCGTTAGACGAGCGTGACGACAAAAGTCAAGTGCTCGTTCCCATCTCCAGATGTGATACTCCTACCCACATTCGTCGTTTGACGAAGGGATCCTTCACCCGTTATCCAAACCTAAAAGCCCTTGTGGGTATTCCCGACACCCTAGTGATATTTCCCCTCATTCATTTTCTCTTTGTTTTATTTGTTCTCTTTTGTGTTTTGATGTGCCTTGTTGACAGTGACACCCTCGCATTCCACATCCACCACCATTACGAAATTCCATAATCCATATTCACCAAATAAAACATCAAAGCCTAACTAAGCCTATGATCGATAGGTAGTGTGACAACCGTCTCCCTGTGGATACGATATCTGCTTGCCACTGTTTACACCGTGCGCTTGCGGTAAACCGACATTCGACCACCATCCCGATTGCGAGAGCAAAGGGACGGCCAAACAAGTTTTTTGGTGTCGTTGTCGGGGAGGCGTTCCGCCGTACTATCTATTTATCACAATTAGGTTGCTAGACTTCAAATAAAAGAAAAATTTATAAAGAGAAACAAAGAGAAATATTTTTCCCCACCATCGCTTTATTACTATCTCCTTTTCTTGTGCCACTGATATCTTTTCCAGGTTGTTTGTTTTTTACTGTTGAGGTACAATGGAACAATTTTGGGATTATTCTGGCAAAGATTATTCGGCACAGTATGAGGCTCCAATGAAAGAATACAGATATTGTAACGACTGCTTTTCATGAATCTGGATTTTATATAATATAATATATGTTTTGGTGGATTTTCTCCTCATGTGTGGTTTTCGTCTCCATAAGTTTCATTTTCGATCGATTCGTCGTATTTTCTCGCTTCTTCCTTAGGATTGTCGATTTCGAAGTAAGTCACTCGTGACGGACTTCATAACGGTCGTATCTAACTGTTAGATCAAGCCTAGGAGTCTTAGGAATCGATCCCGGGGCCCCGCGCTCCGTATAGGTACTTTTCTGTGCTCATTAGCCGGTGTAAGAAGGGCCACCGACCGACTAGATGACGATCCAGTCGGTCGGCAATCCTTCTTGGACCGACTAGTTAGTTTTCTAAATTTCTCAGGAGTTACTGTTTATCGTTAGTCGGTCTAAGAACGTTGGTTGACCGACTAGGTTGCAAACTAGTCGGTCAGCAATGCTTCTTGAACCGACTAACTCATCAAATTATTTTTGTATCAGTTACTGTTTACTCTTAGTCGGTCTAAGAACGTTCATCGACCGACTAGATGCCAAACTAGTCGGTCAGTACTTGTTCATGGACCGACTAACTCTAGAATCCTATTTTCGTTCAGGAGTTACTGTTTGCACTTAGTCGGTCAGCGTTGGTCGACCGACCGACTAGTTGCCAAACTAGTCGGTCAGTGGTTGCTCTTTGACCGACTAACCAGTGTTAAAACCCTAATTTCTGGGCAGCCGCCAGCCTAGCCTATTTAAACCCAACCCATTCGACTTCTTCTTCTCCAACACGACCCAAAACCCTAAAAACTTCCCCCTTCAGCCCCCATCTTCCTCCAAGCTTCATCCCTCCATTCTAAGCCCTAAATCCATCATCCAATCCATCCATTCACTTATTCCACCTCCCATCTTCCCCAAATCTCCATCGAAACCCATCAAAACCCCCAAATCCCCCAAAACCCTAGTTTCCCCAAACTTCTCCATTTGCTTCCAGATCTGATCCTAGGGTTCCCCGGAGTGTTTCTTCCGCCTTCTCTTGGTAAGAAATCGATCTACCGTTGTTTTCTCAACCTATTTATATTTTTATGAAAACCCTAATTAATTTCATGTGTTTGGTGTTTGTTTCCCCCAAAACAGCGATTTCCCGGTAGATAGCATCCGTGTGACGAAGTGATCATCAACCCCTGGTGCTAGGCAAGTGAAACTTGCCACTTAGGGTTTAGGCCATGTTTTAGGCCATTTGCATGTTGTAGGCGTAAAAGAGGCTAGGCGACGAAATGATACTCGCCTAGGCGCAAATTGGGGAACTAGCTTGACAACGAAGCTAGTTCCAACACATATAGCATGTTGCACAACTCCCATGTCATGTTTACTTTCAATTAACAGTACGCGAATATGTTCATGTCATTGCATTTCGCCTGTCACGTTTAATTCAATTAACTGTACGCAAATAAATTGTCATGATCTCGCATTCCTTAGGTATTGCTGTGATTGCGTAGCTTCGCTACAATGTTGTGTTCCTGGCTCGTGTTCCAGAAGCGGGCCATGTGTTGGTTGATAGCCAATGCCCGAATTGCGTGTTCCGGCTAGGTGTTCCCTACGCCATACTAGTGTTCCTGGCTCGTGACCAGAAGCGAGCATAATGAGTTGGAAACCCCAACGCTCGATGTATTGAATTGTGAACTAAGAATGCGAGCTCAATGTGCGGGGCAACCTCAGGCTCACTAGCTAAGCTCAATGTGCGGGGACCCCAGGCTCCATATCGTGTGGGTACTGAGTAGTGTTTAGTGCCGATCGGTCTGAAATGCTATGCCATTCAGCGAATGGCGTAAACACCTACAAAATGTGAATGTATTGAATTGATAGTAGCTTGGCTACTCTTGTCTTGTCCCGATGATTGTTCTCTTGTACAAATTGTCTTGCCATGTTTTAAATTGTGCACTCATGTTATAACTGCCATGTCATGCATACTAAACTGCTAGGTTGCTAGATGCCTCACTTTCAGTTTCCTTGCCCAAGTCTTTTTAGACTTGCTGACATGTGCCCCTTTACTCTTTTGGGTGACACATGTTAGATCCTGAGCCCGAGTACCTTGTTGAGGACGAGGTGTTTGCTGACGCCGAGCCGAGCTTGTATTCGACGGGGAGTACGTGGACACTGGGGACCAGTCCTAGTGTCTCCGTTGTGTTTTACTTTTATTAGACAATTGTTTTGTTATCGGTGCGTAGCACCCATACTTTGTTGTTGTCGTTTCTTTTGTTGGCCTTGTTCTGGGCCTTTAGACTCTTTTCTTTTAGCCTCGTGGCTTTTCTGGATGTTGGACTTATTTTCTTGTTGGACAATGTTTGAGATGTGGAATTTTATTTCAGTTTCTCCTTTTATTATTATTGTTATTCTGTTGTGGTTACAGAGACCTGTTTATGTATTGTGGACGCTTATCGGGTTTGGGGCTTCACAGCTCCACTCTCGTGCGGACCTTTTCACGTCTCGCCTCCATTTTAGGGAAGCGGGTCGTGACAGGTTTTAGTGGTGGCCCATGCAGGTCCCCTTCTGTAACTGCGATTTTTGGAATATCGATAATAATATTAGAATGTCCAGTAAATTAAGTTCGACGTCCGAGTCATAAGCTATGAGTCTAATCTGATTTGTTCTCCGTGTCACTAGATGGCAGGAAGGCGTTTCACCCGTGGTGGGGGCAGTGGTGCGCTCCCTCATGATGAGGAGCCTGAGCGGGAACCCACCAGCGGTGAGATGATGCGGATGATGTTGCAGATGATGCAAGTGCAGCAGGGCGTGCTTTTGCAAGTCCAGAATGCTCCACCTGCTCGAGCTGCCCGGGCTCTTCCGGATGCCCCTCGCTCTGAGCCAGGAGCGAAGCAATTTCGGGAGCTGGGTCCCGCATATTTTGATGGTTCTGAGGGTCCTCTGGCTGCCGATGAATGGATTCGGAACGTCGAGGACAATCTGAAGATGGCCAAGATCACCCCGGCTGGATGGGTTGATTTGGCGAAGAGGCAGCTCAAGGATAACGCCAGGAATTGGTGGGATGCGGAAGAGAAGTTATTGGTGGAGCCGATAGCTTGGGCTACCTTCAAAGCCAGATTTGAGGGTGAGTTCTTCCCGAAGGCTGCCAAGGAGGAGATGCTGCAGCGTTTTATCGATCTGAAGCAGGGGAACTCGTCGGTGGACTTGTACCACCAAGAGTTCATGAGGCTGAGTCGGTTTGCACCAAAGATGGTGCAGGACGCTGAGGAGAGAGCTCAGAGGTTCCTGCAGGGGCTTGCTTCAGAGCTCCAGAGTTTTGTGACCTCCTCTGACCGGGAGTCTTATCAGAAGGTTCTGGTCGCTGCAAAGAGGCATGAGCTGCTCGTGAACCAGAGGAAGGGATCTGTTGTTGGTGCTGGGAAGAGGCCTGTGGAACAGGCGAGAGCTGTGGTTAGACCTGGATTCAGGCCTAACCAGTCTGCTCAGTTTAAGAGGCCAGGAGGGCCTATTCCGAAGTTTTGCCATTTCTGTGGCAAGCCTGGTCACGTCAAGGATCAGTGTCGGAAGTTTCTAGGCCAGTGTCTGGTTTGCGGTGATGCTTCTCATGTCGCGAAGGATTGTCGGCATGCGGATCCGCTGCGGAGAGCGCGGCTGTGGATGAGGTTATCGTAGGTAATCCTCACTCTAGCTGTTACTTTCCTAGCTGGCTTTGATTGTTAGATTGTGTTGTTTGCTTGAACATGTTTGTTTACTAGATTAGGGTTTGATTGTTAATTGCTTGATTAGGTGTGATTTTGGTTTGCACATTTCCTGCACGAGTCCTCTTTGACTCGGGTGCATCAATGTGCATTATTTCTCGGAGCTTCGTGGAGAGGCATTCCTTGTCGACGTCCACTCTCCCCAAGAGTTGGAATATCGTTACAGGGAATGGTGTGGTCTCGGTGCATCGTGGTTACAATTCTTGCTCGTTGGTGGTCTGTGGACATGAGCTTTTCGCTGATTTCATTGTCCACGACATCATCAACTATGATGCAGTTCTTGGGATGGATTGGCTTGCGAGCTTCTATGCTACGATCGACTGTCGGAGAAAGAAGGTGGTGTTCGAGATTCCCGGACATCCAGTATTTGAGTTCAGTCGTGGTAGCAGTTCGCTTGGTCCTGTTAGATTTCGGGCCAGGCCGGTGGAGGCTGTGGCTATGCAGATGGAGCTGGAGTGGCCAGCTGTGGTGCGTGATTTTGGCGACGTCTTCCCCAA
The DNA here is from genome assembly GCA_030789695.1 of Scilla litardierei. NCBI lineage: Eukaryota > Viridiplantae > Streptophyta > Magnoliopsida > Asparagales > Asparagaceae > Scilla > Scilla litardierei. The sequence continues at coordinate 36,073,101 of CM061140.1, forward strand.
GGAGATGTCTGGTTTGCCGCCTGATCGAGCTTTGGAATTTTCTATCGATCTTGTTCCAGGTGCGCAGCCGATTTCGAAGGCGCCGTATCGTATGGCACCTGCTGAGTTGGAAGAGTTGCGGAAGCAGTTGGATGAGCTTTTGCTGAAGGGTTATATTAATCCTAGCGTGTCTCCGTGGGGAGCACCGGTGTTGTTGGTTAAGAAGAAGGATGGTTCGCGTCGCATGTGCGTGGACTATCGGGAGTTGAATGCGGTGACCATTAAGAATAAATACCCATTGCCTCGCATCGATGATATTTTCGATCAGCTTGGAGGTTCGAGGGTGTTTTCAAAATTGGATTTGAGGAGTGGTTACCATCAGTTGAAGGTGAAGAAGGGAGATGTTCCGAAGACAGCGTTCAGGACGAAGTATGGACACTATGAGTTCGTGGTTATGCCTTTCGGCGTAACTAACGCGCCCGCAGTTTTCATGAATCTGATGAACCTGATTTTCTACGACTTTTTGGATAAGTTTGTCGTTATCTTTATTGACGACATTCTGATCTATTCGAAGTCGGAGGAAGAGCATGCCTCGCACTTAAGGACGGTATTGGAGATTTTGAGGAAGCATCGGTTGTATGCTAAGTTTTCGAAGTGCGAGTTTTGGCTGGATCGAGTTGCTTTTCTCGGGCATGTGGTGACTGGAGATGGTATTTCAGTGGATCCCGAGAAGATTCGGGCCATCAGGGAGTGGCCTGTTCCGTCGTCTGCATCTGAGATTCGGAGTTTTCTTGGACTTGCTGGTTATTATCGGCGATTCATCAAGTACTTTTCTCGTATTGCTGAGCCGATGACCAGGTTGACGCGGAAGGATGTTGCTTTTGTTTGGTCGGGTGATTGTGAGAGTGCTTTTGGTGTTCTGAAGGAGAGGTTGACGACTGCCCCTATTCTTGTTGTGCCTGATCGCAGCGGTGGATTTGAGATCTTTTGCGATGCTTCTAGCAAGGGTCTCGGTTGTGTGTTGCATCAGCACGGGCATGTTGTGGCGTATGCGTCTCGTCAGCTTAAGGTTCATGAGAAGAATTATCCGACGCATGATTTGGAGTTGGCTGCCGTTGTGTTTGCTCTTAAGATTTGGAGGCACATCTTGCTGAGTGAGAAAGTGAAGATTTTCACCGATCACAAAAGCTTGAAGTATATTTTCACTCAGAAGGAGCTCAACATGCGACAGCGTCGATGGTTGGAGCTTATGGCGGATTATGATATTGATTTGCAGTTTCACCCTGGCAAGGTGAATGTGGTTCCTGATGCTTTGAGTAGGCTTCCAGCAGTGATGATTTTGACCTCGCAGTGGAGATTGCAGCAGGATTTTTGCGAGTCTGGCGTGGAGATTGTTCTTCCTGGGGAGGCTTCTTCGTTGATGTACATGCAGGTACAGTCGACGATCGTGGATCGGATTAAGGCTGGCCAGGCGGAGGATCCGAAGCTGGTGAAGATTCGGGAGCAGGTGGAAGCCGGTCTGCGGACTGACTTTTTGATTCATGAAGATGGCTCGCTGAGGTTTGGAGCCAGGTTGTGTGTGCCCGCTGGGGATATCAGAGAGGAGCTGATGGTGGAGGCACACAGTTCGCCGTATTCTGTGCATCCTGGTGGCACCAAGATGTACCAGGATCTTCGTCTGAATTATTGGTGGCATGGCATGAAGAGGAGCGTGGCTCGGAGTGTAGCCAAGTGCTTGGTTTGCCAGCAAGTGAAGGCGGAGCATCAGCGTTCGGCCGGGTTGCTACAACCGCTTCCGATTCCGGAGTGGAAATGGCAGCACATCACTATGGATTTCGTGACTGGACTACCTCGGAGTCCGAAGCAGAATGACGCGATTTGGGTGATCGTAGATCGATTGACCAAATCTGCGCACTTTATTCCGTTCCGAGTAGGACAGTCCACTGAGGCGCTAGCGAGGAGATATATGGAGGTAAATTCTTTTACTCTCCGTTTTATTTCCTTTTCCTAGTTTGGATAGTGATGTAACGTGAATCGTGCAGGAGGTTGTGCGACTTCATGGAGTCCCCGTGAGTATCGTGTCTGACAGAGACACGAGGTTCACATCTCAGTTCTGGCAGAGTTTGCAGAAGAGCTTGGGTACGCGTCTGAGTTTCAGCACGGCGTACCATCCACAGACGGATGGCCAGTCCGAGAGGACGATTCAGATTTTGGAAGACATGCTGAGGGCGTGCATGTTGGATTTCAAGGGTTCGTGGGAGGACCATCTACATCTGGTAGAGTTTTCCTACAACAACAGCTTCCAGGCGAGTATTGGCATGGCGCCCTTCGCCGCTCTTTATGGGAGGAAATGTCGATCGCCATTGAGTTGGGATGACGTTGGTGATCGGGAGTTGTTGGGGCCTGAGATGATCGTGGAGGCCGTGGATGTCGTCAGGAATATTCGGGAGAGGTTGAGGATTGCTCAGGACCGTTTTAAGCATTGGGCGGATGCTAAACGTCGTCCTTTGGAGTTTCAACCGGGCGACCATGTGTTCTTGAAGATTTCCCCGAATCGTGGTGTGATTCGTTTCGGGAAGCGTGGGAAGTTGAGCCCGCGATATATTGGACCATTTGATTTTTTGGAGAGGGTTGGCGAGGTAGCTTATCGCTTGGCCTTGCCGCCATCTTTGGAAGGAGTTCACAATGTTTTCCATGTGTCGCAGCTTCGTCGATACATTAGCGATCCGTCTCATGCGGTGGATTTTTCGGAGATTACCGTTCGTCCCGATATGACGTATGACCAGTATCCAGTGCAGATTCTGGACAGGCGTCAGAAATCGCTTCGGAACAAGATTGTCAATCTTGTGAGGGTGATGTGGCGACACGGTTCACCTGGAGAGTCTACTTGGGAGAATGAGGATGAGATGCGAGAGCGTTTCCCACTTTTGTTTCCGGACTCGTGAGTTTTTGGAAATTCCGAGGGCGGAATTTTTCTTAAGTTGGGGAGGATGTAACGACTGCTTTTCATGAATCTGGATTTTATATAATATAATATATGTTTTGGTGGATTTTCTCCTCATGTGTGGTTTTCGTCTCCATAGGTTTCATTTTCGATCGATTCGTCGTATTTTCTCGCTTCTTCCTTAGGATTGTCGATTTCGAAGTAAGTCACTCGTGACGGACTTCATAACGGTCGTATCTAACTGTTAGATCAAGCCAAGGAGTCTTAGGAATCGATCCCGGGGCCCCGCGCTCCGTATCGGTACTTTTCTGTGCTCATTAGCCGGTGTAAGAAGGGCCACCGACCGACTAGATGACGATCCAGTCGGTCGGCAATCCTTCTTGGACCGACTAGTTAGCTTTCTAAATTTCTCAGGAGTTACTGTTTATCGTTAGTCGGTCTAAGAACGTTGGTTGACCGACTAGGTTGCAAACTAGTCGGTCAGCAATGCTTCTTGAACCGACTAACTCATCAAATTATTTTTGTATCAGTTACTGTTTACTCTTAGTCGGTCTAAGAACGTTCATCGACCGACTAGATGCCAAACTAGTCGGTCAGTACTTGTTCATGGACCGACTAACTCTAGAATCCTATTTTCGTTCAGGAGTTACTGTTTGCACTTAGTCGGTCAGCGTTGGTCGACCGACCGACTAGTTGCCAAACTAGTCGGTCAGTGGTTGCTCTTTGACCGACTAACCAGTGTTAAAACCCTAATTTCTGGGCAGCCGCCAGCCTAGCCTATTTAAACCCAACCCATTCGACTTCTTCTTCTCCAACACGACCCAAAACCCTAAAAACTTCCCCCTTCAGCCCCCATCTTCCTCCAAGCTTCATCCCTCCATTCTAAGCCCTAAATCCATCATCCAATCCATCCATTCACTCATTCCACCTCCCATCTTCCCCAAATCTCCATCGAAACCCATCAAAACCCACAAACCCCCCAAAACCCTAGTTTCCCCAAACTTCTCCATTTGCTTCCAGATCTGATCCTAGGGTTCCCCGGAGTGTTTCTTCCGCCTTCTCTTGGTAAGAAATCGATCTACCGTTGTTTTCTCAACCTATTTATATTTTTATGAAAACCCTAATTAATTTCATGTGTCTGGTGTTTGTTTCCCCCAAAACAGTGATTTCCCCGTAGATAGCATCCGTGTGACGAAGTGATCATCAACCCCTGGTGTTAGGCAAGTGAAACTTGCCACTTAGGGTTTAGGCCATGTTTTAGGCCATTTGCATGTTGTAGGCGTAAAAGAGGCTAGGCGACGAAATGATACTCGCCTAGGCGCAAATTGGGGAACTAGCTTGACAACGAAGCTAGTTCCAACACATATAGCATGTTGCACAACTCCCATGTCATGTTTACTTTCAATTAACGGTACGCGAATATGTTCATGTCATTACATTTCGCCTGTCACGTTTAATTCAATTAACTGTACGCAAATAAATTGTCATGATCTCGCATTCCTTAGGTATTGCTGTGATTGCGTAGCTTCGCTACAATGTTGTGTTCCTGGCTCGTGTTCCAGAAGCGGGCCATGTGTTGGTTGATAGCAAATGCCTGAATTGCGTGTTCCGGCTAGGTGTTCCCTACGCCATACTAGTGTTCCTGGCTCGTGACCAGAAGTGAGCATAATGAGTTGGAAACCCCAACGCTCGATGTATTGAATTGTGAACTAAGAATGCGAGCTCAATGTGCGGGGCAACCTCAGGCTCACTAGCTGAGCTCAATGTGTGGGGACCCCAGGCTCCATATCGTGTGGGTACCGAGTAGTGTTTAGTGCCGATCGGTCTGAAATGCTATGCCATTCAGCGAATGGCGTAAACACCTACAAAATGTGAATGCATTGAATTGATAGTAGCTTGGCTACTCTTGTCTTATCCCGATGATTGTTCTCTTGTACACATTGTTTTGCCATGTTTTAAATTGTGCACTCATGTTATAACTGCCATGTCATGCATACTAAACTGCTAGGTTGCTAGATGCCTCACTTTCAGTTTCCTTGCCCAAGTCTTTTTAGACTTGCTGACATGTGTCCCTTTACTCTTTTGGGTGACACATGTTAGATCCTGAGCCCGAGTACCTTGTTGAGGACGAGGTGTTTGCTGACGCCGAGCCGAGCTTGTATTCGACGGGGAGTACGTGGACACTGGGGACCAGTCCTAGTGTCTCCGTTGTGTTTTACTTTTATTAGACAGTTGTTTTATTATCGGTGCGTAGCACCCATACTTTGTTGTTGTCGTTTCTTTTGTTGGCCTTGTTCTGGGCCTTTAGACTCTTTTCTTTTAGCCTGGTGGCTTTTCTGGATGTTGGACTTATTTTCTTGTTGGACAATGTTTGAGATGTGGAATTTTATTTCAGTTTCTCCTTTTACTATTATTGTTATTCTGTTGTGGTTACAGGGACCTGTTTATGTATTGTGGACGCTTATCGGGTTTGGGGCTTCACAGCTCCACTCTCGTGCGGACCTTTTCACGTCTCGCCTCCATTTTAGGGAAGCGGGTCGTGACAGATATTATCCACAAGACAGATACTATCAGATGGATGGATATGACCACTACCCAGAGTGTTATGCCTACTGTGAGTCTTGTGATGTGGAGGGACACACGCCCTACGAAAGCCGCATTTGTCTCTTGAGTCCATCCCGTCCCATCAATTGGCACTCGCACAGATGGAGGAGAGCAGAGCAACTCTTCTATTTCAACATGAAGAAACATGTGCCAAGCTGAATAAGACCCTTGGTCAACTGCAACATGTGGTCGATGATACCAGCATGACTATTCCATCTCATGAGCCAGAGGGAAAGAAAGAGGACACATTCTTGAGCATAATGAGTAGCACTGTGGACGAAGTTTGGTCCACCGGTCCAATGACCCTAGTTGCAGGTGATCCTTCTGAGCGTAAATTTCATAATGTTATTACTCATCGCATCTCTTCTGCATGTCTCATTAATGATGGAGTCTACGCTCGAGTTGAGGGAGACAAGATATATTTTTATACCGTAGAAGAAATGCCTGAGCCCATAGTGTCACCTGCACCTGCCGTTGAGTTCCAGGATGGAAACAAAGATACAGGTGTAAAAGGAGAGGATGAAATTTACTTTGCCTTCCATACTTGAGGAGCCCGAGGAGGAGGCCGAAGTAGTGCATGCCGAGGAGGCCATGCTAGCAGAGCCAAAGAAGACCAATGATGGGGACACTATTCGAGACGAAGATACAGATATTCACATAGATCCCGGGTATTGCACACCTTCAAATGAGCTCCCGCAGCCGCCTCCACCATGTACCACGGCAGAGGACTGCCTGCCAGAGCTTACTGCTCCCACTTAGGAATATATTTTTACCTATTCCATATCTGAATCTTGTATTCCATTTAATATTTATTTTGATTCAGATGTCTTTGACACGTCGCACCTTTTGCAGGACACATACAATTAAGGATCGGATGTATGTTTGGACGTGTCACTGCTTGAGGAATCTGCCAAGGAGCACAATGAGGAGTCGCCTTATAAGACTCACGCTTATATGCTGGAATTGCCTGAAAAGCCGGAAACGATCGACGAGGATTTGCCCGTCGTGGTGCATGAGATCAGAGATACAATCTCTGGGAAGTATCATCTTCCAGATTCAATTTCCATTATTTTTGTCGATGATTTCCTTTGGGATTCTTATAGCATGGGGAAAATTTTTCAGAGACGAACTAATGTAGCTTGTCTCCTATAGGGTATAGGTGAAATCCTTGGGGAGATGCTACGAGCTGCATTGTTGGAGTTCGTCGGTATAAGTGGCTACACACAGCTGGCAGAGCCACGAAAGGTGCAGATAGAGCAGTTGCCTGCACTGGCAAAGATATTGGATCCGACTTTTACTACAGGTGGTAACAATCCAGTATTGTAGATATAATGTAGATTTTTATGCTTTGAATAATCACGAATCATCTCGATAGCGAGAGGACCATATAAGACTTTTATGCTTTCCTAGTTTAAGTTTATTAAATTCACCCAATATGAAGGTTGCTGAATCATCCTTTGCACCTCATGTGATCATATTTTACATGTTTTTATTGCATCATTTCATGTCATATTCGCCTCCAAACTCCATATTTTTATATATTATCGCGCTTCTAATGCCATATTCATATTCAGGTTTTGAATAGCTTTTTAAATTTTCAGGATTTTTTGAGCTATTTTGGGACATGGACACATCTGGCACGTCGAGACGTCATTGGCAAGCCTCCATTAGAGTTTGCCGAGGTATGGAAGAAGATTGGAGGAGATGAGGAGAAGAGAACGATAAATGGCTAAGTTGAGTTCAGTTTCCCAGGGGACTCGACCGAGTAACATCAGCTACTCGGCCGAGCTGACATGCAGAAATCGTATAGGAAATAGCCCAGACCTACTCGACCGAGCAGATAGCCAACTTGACTCAAGTCGCACCAAACAGATGAAGATTTCGAGCTTTTCTCCCAGGCACTCCAGCTCGACCGAGCAGTAAAGCAACTCGACCGAGCAGCTCACCTGCTCGACCCGAGTCGTAAAGAAACAGAGCAGTGTTTTGGAGGAAGTTTTGATCTACTGTAGCTCGACCGAGTAGGGCAGTTACTCGACCGGAAAGCCCGTATCAGCCAGACACAGAAGCAGCAGCAAGCATATCTTGTAGCTCACTGATCTACTCGGTCGAGTAGCGCGACGTGACCAGCCTAGTTTGTCGGCCCAAGTGCCCAGATTTTTTGAGATTTTTTGGGATTTTCCTCCTATGTATTTAAGCACGTTTTTAGCTTTATTTTCAGGAGGAATTTTAGAGAAACTCTTTGTTTAGTTTTAATTAGGTTTTTGAGAGTTCGTGCCGTCGCTATTTTGTATGAAGCAAAGCTTGGATTTTTATTATTATTTCGCCCAAGGAATCTTATTTTCTTAATTCTCTTTGGATTGCTATAGCTCTACGACGTGTTGGTAACAATTTTCTACACTTTCTATTGTTTTTGATGTTTTCCATTGCCATGATGAATTCTATTGCATCCATTGAATCTCTTGTTGTTATTTCTATGACGCGTGAGTAGTTCTATCTAGGGCTAATGGATTAGCCCATGGATTTTAGGATTGAGATGCAAAGTTAGGATTTTTAGGTTGTGTTGGTATAAAGATAAAGTATTTTGGTTGATCTTGCAAAGTTTGTTGGAGAACTCGTACTAAGATCAAGCCTACGGTCAGTGGGATCAATTGGCTTAATAAGTATCCTATAGGCTTAATTAGTGAGTTAGTGGATTCAATTGGGACTCGTGACCATGCCTGTCTTCATGGGATCCACCGAAGAACTATATTACTAATTGACGACTACCACCATTGTGTCAGTAAGAGCCACCAAAATACATCGAAGCTCTAACCCACAAGAGTGGTGTGAGCTGAGATTATTCCGTCTACGAGAGTGGCATGAATATTGTCGATTCTTAATGCACGTGTCGTGTGCGCCTGCGGGTTAATGCGATACTTTAGATTCATGGTGCGTAGAACTATGAATTCCACATCTTGGATGCGACAATCCCTATAAATCCAATGCAACATAAGAGTCTTACCAAGCATCGATGTCCAACGATCCTAGTGGTGAGTCCCAAAGCCCTAGCCTTTATTAATTATTCACAATCCTAATAAACAATCTTTCGAAACAGACTGCTACTTAAATTCTGAGATTTAAAAATAGCCCAAGACAATAACATCTCTACCTTCCATATGGGATATATATCTTTTATACTATTACTTGACACCGTACGCTTGCGTAAAGTGCCGGGTATTCGCATTTGGGATACATTTAGCACTTGGTGTTCATGCCATTGCTAGGTGAGTTCTAGGTGTTAGTTTGCGGGCGTTCAGCACCCCACCCAATTCCATGATTTACCTGCCCGCCCTTATATTATAATGCTTACTTTGCCTCTCTCCCCATTTTTTATGCCCATCTGTCCACACCGGGCACCGTCTGATATATCTTGGGGTAGAGAGATTATTTTGTTATGTAGCCCCCCTATTTTTTCATTGTCATCTACTCATATCATACACACATTGAGGACAATGTGACGTTTAAGCTTGGGGGAGTGCACAGTGCACACACTTTGCTTCTTCGTGAAACACACTTTAAAATTATCAGATGAACCATGTTTATCTCTCTATTTATGTCTCATATGCTTCATTTTTTATGTAATATTGTGGATTTATTTTTTAATGAACTCTGGTATCCGTTAGATTAGATTTCAATTCCTTGATTAGAGTATCATTGTTAATATGCTTTTTCATAGCAGAATCCATAGTTTCACAACCATATTCTCGAAACAGTTAAGCAAAAAATGAATGAATCAAATCTGAAAATTATTTGACTCTTGCATGATTTGATTGATAATTCTACTGCTTAATGGATGCTTAATAATTCAAAAGAGATAGGATAACCCCACGACAACCAAAGTAATGATGATTAGAATTCCTGAAACCGAGCCATATCTAGAATCTATGCTTTTTATTTTTCTTTTGTGAATAGCCAATAAATGATCTTTGATCATGTTTTTCATTCCATCGCATTTACGTAAGTTTGGAAAAATCCTAATAATACAAAAATCAAACAAATATCCTGAGTAAATGGCCCGAGGGTTCCTCGTAACCCGATGCCCTAAGACCATCTGGTCTGGGATGCATATGCCTCCTCTTGTATATATAGGTTATCTTGTGTATATAAAGAAATAAAAATATGTATATAAGAAAATTGTATAGCCAAAAAATTGTAAAAAGAAAAAAAATCCATGTCATTACCCCGCTTTCTATATAGAATAGAGATTTGGCAAAGTTGATGGGTTCTAGGAGTCATGAAACAGGCGTAGTGTGGTGACACCTTACCTTAATTGAATTTACTTACTCATTCCGTGAAGCTTAAAAAAACACCATGCATGCTTGAAACTATTTGATCATGACATATTTATACTGCTTAAAGAATGAGTTGTGGGCATTGGATTCATTTCTGTGAACTTAGTATATTTCGTGATAAACTATGATAAGGTGTAGCTCTATTCTCATTTCATTATTTATCGAGTTCATTACATTTATTGAAATCCACTATATGTCCATTTGAGCGAGACTCAAGTATTATGCTCGAATGTGTGTTCTGATTATATATTGGTGTGTGTTCATGTATTTTTGCAACCATGCGTTCATATAATTGCTGAGTTTAAAAATGAGCCCTATGTCTCCATCACGCTTTACCACATCACCTCTCCATTGCATTCTTCCCCCGGGTTCGCTTCTTACTAGTCTTCCTTTGAGGACGAGTAAGAGTTAAGCTTGGGGGATTTTGATGTGTTGTAATATTACACTTATATCTATTTGTTTACACGTCAAAATGATCGATTTAATCCCGATTTTATAAGCATTTTCGCTAATAACTGGAACTATTTGACTTTAAGAGCGTTTGTTGGTATTTCAGGGAATATCGAGTTGTAACGACCAGTTCTCTTCGTTACGTTATATCCGTATTTCTCTCGTGTATTACTTTCTTTTCCGTATTTGTAGTTAGGCGTATCTGTCCCCGTACCGTATCCACTTCTAGCTTTTGCATGTTAACTATTATTATCATTATTTTAAACTACTAGAATGAATCTTTTATATAAATTATTTTGAAAATATCTTTTTAATAATTAGTTTAAAGTTTCAAATTCAAATGCAGCTTACACATCTTTTTAAACATTTAAAATTCAAATTAAGCTTTCCTTTTTAGACCCCTTTAAAACCAGATTGATTAGCCCTTATTTCCCCTAATTAAAACTATTAAATTCCATTATTAATATTTCAAAAACTTTTCCTTATTTAAACCCTTCTAATATAACGCTATCCTAATTTACCCCAGCCGCACCCTATTTTTAGACACACACGCACCAAAAAAATTGACACACAAAAGGAAAAACTTTAAAATTTAAGGCATTCCACGTGCTGCTCTTTTTCACAACCAAACCGCACATTTTTTTACACTGCTAATATTTCTTTAAATAGTAATTTAGTAACCAGGTCATTTCTTGCCCCTCACCATATTTCGTTTAATAATATAAACCCTTGTTTCTCCCTACCCTCACAGCTGGCCTACCCCCTGCCATTCTTCACGGCTTCACCCCCTCGCCCACGCAGGCTGCGTAACCCCGCCGTCGCCTCCTTCTTCTTCTTCTTCGCGCCCCCGTCGCCCCCTCCCTCCGGCGTTCGAACCACCCCGCCATCGACAGCTCGAGGCCGCCCCGAGTCCTCCCTTTCGCTAGCAACGCCGCAGCGAGGTCAACGCCCAAGCAACCCAACGTCGCACGCCGCTCAATCTCCACCACCGTGAGCCAGTCGCCGCCCGCTGAAGCCGTCCGCTACCTCCCGCCTTCCGCACAGCTCGCCCAGTCCACGTACAGATCACCGTCAAGTACAGCCGCGGCCTCCTCCATCTCGGTGCCGTCCACCCCGTGCCCAGATCCCCCTCCGGCGACTTCAACCCTCCCTCGCGACATCGCCATCTGGCCCAGCACAACCGCACACCGCCATCGCCTCCGGCGTCTCCTCCCCATTCTCCGACAGCCTTCGCTCCCCCTGTTCCGCCCCCTTACTCTGTTCGGAACAGAGGATCCCCGCTAGCCTCCGTCGCCGAGCGCCACCTCCTCCCGTCGGAGCCCTCAACCCCCTTCTGACCAGCGACGACAACGGCAGCCTCCCGACGCCCAGCTACACGCCGTGCGTACCGCCTCCGACCCACCCCGATCTCCCTGTCGCATCGCCTACCTCTGACGACGACGGTGCCACGGCTCGCCTCCAGCCCTCTCCGAACCCGCCGCCTCCAGTCCGCCACCTCCCGACGTCACAGCACCTCGCCTCGCAGCCCCAGTTGCCGCTCCACTGCCCGTCGCCCCCGCCTCTTCGCCTCACCTGCAAGAGCAGCGACGTGAAATGAACATGTAAGTTGTTAAGATACTTTTAACTTCAAGAGCATTAATAAACTCAAACGACAAGAAGCCTACAACTGAAGGATCTCACTTTTGAGAAACAACCTTGCATCGAAATACAGCAGAGAACCCCTCCCTCGGAACCCAACAACCCCTCGCCAAGCCGCACGTCTAGCCCCCAGACGCCCCCGACCTCGCCGCGCCGCCTCAGAACTCGCCGCACCGCCGTTCGATAACACCGTCCACGTCACCGTACATGTCCGCAAGCCCACACGAATGAGAGGAATCCTTAACTGTGAGTACATGCACAGCATTTCTAATTAGTATCTAACATTTTTTTTATTACTTTGATAATTATTTAGTGTTATACCAAGTTGTTGGTACTTTAATAATTTTTAACAGTAAGTTACTAATAGCTTAGTTTATCCTATCATATTATGCTGTTCTTTCTTGGCTAATAAGATGATACATATTTTAATTAGTATATTATATAAGCAGCAGTGTTATGTTCCTGCAGCAGTTCATGATGTAAGTATAGGTTTGAGTAATTATTTTAGTGAGTGCGTGAGTTTTAGGACCGTATGCTAATTCCTACAGTGGTGGCAATATTTAGTAACGAGTATTAGAGTGCATTACGTACTTAAATAAATGAAGTGTATATGGGCAGTGTCCGTATAAAAGTGGAGTTAGTAGCAGTAAATTCATATAAGATATAACTTGTACCATGCTAATATTACATAATCTTACAGTGAATATTTGTACGTATATCCGTTGGCTTGATGATAAACCAGTGACACAGAGTATTATCGTGCCTCTCACCGTGATCGTCGGGCATCAGAAATACTCCTTTCAGGCAAGTATTTATCACCCACAAGTATATTACTTTCTACAAACCTTTTCACAGGCGCAAGTACTTACCCCTTGCAAGTATATTATGTTCTACAAATTTTCAATAGTGCAAGTATTTTATCGCGAACGAACTTTTAAGATACCACGTGCATCGCTAATATGTCAAACAACCATTTTTATGAGTTTATTGTTTAATGACCCTCGAAACTATGTAATTTTTTTGTTATTGGCTTGGTTTGTTCTTACTATCAAATGTTGACACCAATTTTAATGATGCACGTAAAAGTTCTACTTCCTTGTTTTACCATTGTTGTGAAATGAACGCCCTAACTAACGACAAGTGATACTGGGCCCTTTGGGCAAATCTACAGACTATTGTGCCTTTGGGCAAATTACAGATTATTGGGCCTTCAGGCAATTACGGATATTGGGCCGCGGGCCATTTACAGAATGTTTGCCTTGCGGCAAACATTGAACTACGGATTGGCTTATGGACACTTGTGTGGGGTAGTCTAGTGTAGTAGAGGCTGGAAAGCTGGATTACACTCTAGTGGTGAACTTGACCGACACCTGACTGGGTCGGTGAGTATAGAGTCACGGGTAGCTCCCGTTGACTTGGGTGTGATGCTGGTCACCTCCCCCTCAGACACTGGGCTTGTCACTAGATTTAGTACAGGTTGGCACTCTTGTTTATTGCTGCTAATATCGTGGATGTATACGTTGTCAACTAAGCTCAGATCGTGTTTTACTTTGTACATCGCAAATGTCGTGCTTTACTTTGTGCATTACGAAAACCATGTATGACACTTGTTACCTTATGCACTACACTTGTCACTACTTTTGCTGTACACACTACACTTGTCACTACTTTTGATGTACACACTACACTTGTCATTACTTTTGTTGTGCACACTACACTTGCCGTGCTAGTTACTTTATACACTACACCTTGCTGTGTTTGCTACTTGCACACTACACTTCGCCTGCTCACTACTTTGCACATTACACAGTGTTTATGCTCACATGTGTCATATATTATTATGTTTCCTCTTGTTGAAATCATATTGTGCACCTCATCTCATAAAGCTTTGTAACGTTTTTAAATCTTGCCGAGGGTCATTTTACTACTAACGTTTTTAAAACTTGTCGAGCGACCCTCGCTGACGTATATTTCCTTGTCTGTGAAATATACGTTAGGTTTTGAGCAGAGTTCACAGAGGAGATTACTTGGAGATTGAAGAAAGCGACCAAGAGAACCAAGAGCACGAGATCTACTGCGGAAGACGGCGGACACTGCGCAGCTTGCTAAAAAGTTTACTATTTGTTGTTGTATTTCTTACATGTGTACTTTAAATTCTTTGTAACTGTTGTAATGGCCATGCTAGGCCTTTAATTTTTGTGTACATGTAAATCTGGATGTTGAGTGTAATAATGGCATTATTTGTTGTTCCGATCGTTCGCAAGCAAGAACCTGACAAGTAGTCATACACAGACGCTTATTGGGTTGGGGCTTCACCGCTCCAGCCCAAGCGGGCCCGCTCACGTCCTCGCTCCCAAGTATAATGGGAAGCGGGGCGTGACACGAGTGATTTGGAATATATTTGAGAAGCGAGCACGGACATCGACACCGGAGCTTCAGCAGTGCTGCATTCGATGAATCAAAGCTGCTGGGAAGCAAGGGAAGAGCAAGAAAGAAGAAGCAAAGGAGCCAAGAAAAGGAGGAAGGAAAGAGTGCGAGGAAAAAAGAAGAGAAGAGTGAGCTTCCAGGTCGCTCGTTCGAGCACTCCATGCGCTCGCCCGAGCTGTGACATTATGAAGGAGGAGCAAGGCCGCAAGGGGTCACTCGGCCGAGCGACACAATATGCTCGCCCGAGCGGCCCCCAACGCTCGCCCGAGACAGTCGTCAGTGAGCTCCTATTTTGCCTTGCAGCTCTTGGAAAAGTTTACGTCTTATTCACTCGATCGAGCGGCCAATCACTCGAATGAGCAATATCAATTCCAACCAAGTGAGATCAAGTCCTCTAAGAGGGCGCTCTGTGGAGCGGCTTCATCGCTCGACAGAGCGACCCCTCCTCCGTGCGGCCAGCTAGAAGCGCCAAGATGGCGCTCAACTGAGCGCTACGGCACGCTCGACCGAGTGCTATGTCAGGAAACGGATTTTAGGGCATTTTTAGGGTTTTTCTTGGGGGGCTATATATTGGAGTGTTGAGCCACCATTTGGGGAGGCTGTTTTTAGACCCTTTCACTTATTTTCTGTCTTTGGGGATGATTTTTAGAGGTTAGGCTATGCCATGGGCCCCCTCTTAGATGATTATGTACCGAATCTTCATTTGTTAAGTATATTCTCCATTGTAAATCTCTTTTATTGTCTCTCTTATATGTTTTCAATGTTGAGTCATTTATTGCTTTCATTTTACTTGCTTGTGATGTTGATTCATGTTGTTTCCATCTCCTTTGTAATAATTAAGTAGATCTATTGCTAGGATTAAGGAAGAACCATAGGATTCTAGGGGTTGGATGATGGGTTAACCTTAGTTGGATGAATCTGGGGTTACTTTACGATAGTTTGGATAAGGGGTTTTGGGGGATTAGCCCTAAGATTGGAGGATCGCAAAAGCAACTCAGTATCATAGGGAGAATCTCCACAAATCCGATTTGGGCTTAGTGGCCGTTTTCGAGCCTCGCGTTCACGAGAGTGACCCGAGAGTCGGGGGTGACCACTAATGTAACGACTGCTTTTCGTGTATCTGGATTTATTATAATATAATATATGTTTTGGTGGATTTTCCTCCTCATGTGTGGTTTTCGTCTCCGTAGCTTTCATTTTCGATCGATTCGTCGTATTTTCTCGTTTCTTCCTTAGGATCGTCGATTTCGAAGTATGTCATTCGTGACGGGCTTCATAACGGTCGTATTTAACTATTAGATCAAGCCTAGGAGTCTTAGGAATCGATCCCGGGGCCCCGCGCTCCGTATCGAAACTTTTTGTGCTCATTAGCCGGTATAAGAAGGGGCACCGACCGACTAGATGACGATCCAGTCGGTCGGCAATCCTTCTTGGACCGACTAGTTGGCTTTCTAAATTTCTCAGGAGTTACTGTTTATCGTTAGTCGGTCTAAGAACGTTGGTTGACCGACTAGGTTGCAAACTAGTCGGTCGGCAATGCTTCTTTAACCGACTAACACATCATCTAATTTTGACACTAGTTACTGTTTACTCTTAGTCGGTCTAAGAACGTTTATCGACCGACTAGATGCTAAACTAGTCGGTCAGTATTTGTTCATGGACCGACTAACTCTAAATCCTATTTTCGTTCAGAAGTTACTGTTTGCACTTAGTCGGTCTGCGTTGGTCGACCGACCGACTAGTTGCCAAACTAGTCGGTCAGTGGTTGCTCTTTGACCGACTAACCTGTGTTAAAACCCTAATTTCTGGGCAGCCGCCATCCCATCCTATTTATACCCCTCCCAAACGATTTCATCTTCCTCCACTCGACCCAAAATCCTAAAATCGCCCCCATTGAGCCCCCATCTTCATCCAAGCTTCATTTCTTCATCACAAGCCCTAGATTCATCATCTAAACCCTCCATCAACTCATTCTACCTCTCATCTTCCCCAAATCACCATCAAATCCCCAAAATCCCCCAAAAACCCTAACTCTCCAAATTTCTCCATTTGTTTCCAGATCTGGTCCTAGGGTTATCCGGAGTGTTTCTTCCGCCTCCTCTCGGTAAGAAATCCATTCCTTGGTGTTTTTATAACCTAGTTGTATTTTTATGAAGCCCTAATAAATTTCATGTTGTTGATGTTTGTTTCCCCCATAACAGCGATTTCCCCATAGATTAGCATCCGTGAGACGAAGTGGTCGTCATCCCCGGTGCTAGGCAAGTGAAACTTGCCACTTAGTGTTTAGGCCATGTTTTAGGCCATTTGTTTGTTGTAGGCGTAAAAGAGGCTAGGCGACGAAATGATACTCGCCTAGGCGCAAATTGGGGAACTAGCTTGACAACGAAGCTAGTTCCGACATATATCATGTTGCATAATTACCATGTCATGTTTACTTTCCATTAACGGTACGCGAATTAAATTGTCATGTCATTGCATTCTTTAAGTGTTGTTGTGATTGTGTAGCTTCGGTACAATATTTGTGTTCCTGGCTCGTGTTCCAGAAGCGAGCCCTGTAGTTGGAAACCCCAACGCTCGACATTGAATTGTGAACTAAGAAACAAGCTCCCGTGCGGGGCAACCCTGGCTCACTTGCTGGGCTCATGTTCAGGGACCCTGGCTTGTTTACGTGTGGGATGGGGTAAGGGTTAAGCGGCCAGTCAACTGGGGGTCTGCCTGATCAGCAACTACAGTTGTAAGACGTAAACTCTGGGGTGGGGTAGTGTTTAGTGCCGATCGGTGTGAATGATGTACCATTCAGCTGAAGGGCGTAAACATCTACAAAACAACGTGAAACGTGAATTGTGTTTAGTGCCGATCGGTGTGAATGATGTACCATTCAGCTGAAGGGCGTAAACACCTACGAAACAATGTGAATTGATTGAGAATGTTAGTAGCTTGGCTACTCTTGTCTTGTCCCGATAATTGTTCCCTTGTACAAAATTGTCTTGCAATGTCTTAAATTGTGCACTCATGTTATAACTGCCATGTCATGCATACTATAACTGCTAGGTTGCTAGTTGCCTTACTTTCAGTTTCCTTGCCCAAGTCTTTTAGACTTGCTGACATGTGCCCCTTTACTCTTTTGGGTGACACATGTTAGATCCTGAGCCTGAGTACCTTGTTGAGGACGAGGTGTTTGCTGACGCCGAGCCCGAGCTTGTGTTTGACGGGGAGTACGTGGACACTAGGGACCAGTCCTAGTGTCTTCGTTGTGTTTTACTTTTGTTTAGACGGTTGTTTTGTTATCGGTGCGTAGCACCTATACTTTGTTATGTCGTTGCTTTTGTTGGCCTTGTTCTGGGCCTTTAGACTCTTTCTTTTAGCCTGGTGGCTTTTCTGGATGTTGGACTTATTTTCATGTTGGACAATTTATGAGATGCGAGATTTTATTTCAGTCTCTCCTTGTGTTATTATTGTTGTTCCGTTGTGGTTACAGGGACCTGCTTATGTTTTATTGACGCTTATCGGGTTTGGGGCTTCACAGCTCCACTCTCGTGCGGACCTTTTCACGTCTCGCCTCCATTTTAGGGAAGCGGGTCGTGACAGGTTTTGTTGGTGGCCCATGCAGGTCCTTCTGTAACTGCGATTTTTGGAATAGCGATAATAATATTTGAATGTCCAATAAACTAAGTTCGACGTCCGAGTCATAAGCTATGAGTCTAATCTGATTCGTTTTCTGTGTCACTAGATGGCAGGAAGACGTTTCACCCGTGGTGGGGGTAGTGGCACGATCCCTCATGATGAGGAGCCTGAGCGGGAACCCACCAATGGTGAGATGATGCGGATGATGCTCCAGATGATGCAAGTGCAGCAGGGCGTGCTTCTGCAAGTCCAGAA
The DNA here is from genome assembly GCA_030789695.1 of Scilla litardierei. NCBI lineage: Eukaryota > Viridiplantae > Streptophyta > Magnoliopsida > Asparagales > Asparagaceae > Scilla > Scilla litardierei. Next base: position 36,091,353 of record CM061140.1, read on the forward strand.
TGCTCCACTTGCTCGAGCTGCCCGGGCTCTTCCGGATGCCCCTCGCTCTGAGCCAGGAGCGAAGCAATTTCGGGAGCTGGGTCCCACGTATTTTGATGGGTCTGAGGGTCCTTTGGCTGCCGATGTGTGGATTCGGAACATCGAGGACAATCTGAAGATGGCCAAGATCAAAGATGGCCAAGATCACCCCGGCTGGATGGGTTGATTTGGCGAAGCGGCAACTCAAGGATAATGCTCGGAATTGGTGGGATGCAGAAGAGAAGATGTTGGTGGAGCTGATAGCTTGGGCTACCTTCAAGGCCAGATTTGAGGGTGAGTTCTTCCCGAAAGCTGCCAGGGAGGAGATGCTGCAGCGTTTTATCGATTTGAAGCAAGGGAACTCGTCGGTGGACCTATATCACCAAGAGTTCATAAGGCTGAGTCGGTTTGCACCAAAGATGGTGCAGGACGTTGAGGAGAAGGCTCAGAGGTTCCTGCAGGGGCTTGCTTCGGAGCTCCAGAGTTTTGTGACCTCCTCTGACCGGGAGTCTTATCAGAAGGTTCTAGTAGCAGCTAAGAGGCAGGAGCTGCTCGTGAACCAGAGGAGGGGGTCTGTTGTTGGTGCTGGGAAGAGGCCTATGGAGCAGGCGAGAGCTGTGGTTAGACCTGGATTCAGGCCTAATCAGTCTACTCAGTTTAAGAGGCCAGTATGGCTTATTCTGAAGACTTGCCATTTCTGCGGCAAGCCTGGCCATATCAAGGATCATTGTCTGGTTTGTGGTGATGCTTCCCAGTCGCGAAGGATTGTCGGCATGCGGGTCCGCTGCGGAGGGCACCTGTTGCAGCTCAGCCGTTGCAGCAGCGAGCGTCTGTTCCTGCTGGTCGTGGAGCAGCTCTTGTTCCGCAGGGGTAGGCTTTTCGGCAGGCTGTTCCGCCGAGGAGGCAGGCTTTTCTGATGACCGCTGCGGAGAGCGAAGCTGTGGATGAGGTTATCGCATGTAATCCTCAATCTAGCTGTTACTTTCCTAGCTGGTTTTGATTGTTAGACTATGTTGTTTGCTTGAACATGGTTGTTTGCTAGACTAGGGTTTGATTGTTAATTGTTTGTTAGGTGTGGTTTTGGTTTGCACATTTCCTGCACGGGTCCTCTTTGACTCTGGTGCATCGATGTGCATTATTTCTCGGAGCTTCGTGGAGAGGCATACCTTGTCGACGTCCCCTCTTCCCAAGAGTAGGAATATCGTTACAGGGAATGGCGTGGTCTCGGTGCATCGTGGTTGCAATTCTTGCTCTTTGGTGGTCTGTGGACATGAGCTTTTCGCTGATTTCATTGTCCACGACATCATCAACTATGATGCAGTTCTTGGGATGGACTGGCTTGCGATCTTCTATGCTACGATCGACTGTCGGAGAAAGAAGGTGGTGTTCGAGATTCCCGGACATCCACTATTTGAGTTCAGTCGTGGTAGCAGTTCGCTTGGTCCTGTCAGATTTCGGGCCAGGCCGGTGGAGGTTGTGGTAATGCAGATGGAGCTGGAGTGGCCAGCGGTGGTGCGTGATTTTGGCGACGTCTTCCCCGAGGAGATGTCTGGTTTGCCGCCTGATCGGGCTTTGGAATTTTCTATCGATCTTGTTCCAGGTGCGCAGCCGATTTCGAAGGCGCCGTATCGTATGACACCTGCAGAGTTGGAAGAGTTGCGGAAGCAGTTGGATGAGCTTTTGCAGAAGGGTTATATTAATCCTAGCGTGTCTCCGTGGGGAGCACCGGTGTTGCTGGTGAAGAAGAAGGATGGTTCGCGTCGCATGTGCGTGGACTATCGGGAGTTGAATGCGGTTACCATTAAGAATAAATACCCGTTACCTCGCATCGATGATATTTTTGATCAGCTTGGAGGTTCGAGGGTGTTTTCTAAATTGGATTTGAGGAGTGGTTACCATCAGTTGAAGGTTAAGAAGGATGATGTTCCGAAGACAGCGTTCAGGACGAAGTATGGACACTATGAGTTCGTGGTTATGCCTTTCGGCGTAACTAACGCACCCGCAGTTTTCATGAATCTGATGAACCTGATTTTCTACGACTTTTTAGATAAGTTTGTCGTTATCTTTATTGACGACATTCTGATCTATTCGAAGTCGGAGGAGGAGCATGCCTCGCACTTAAGGACGGTGTTGGAGATCTTAAGGAAGTATCGGTTGTATGCTAAGTTTTCGAAGTGCGAGTTTTGGCTGGATAGAGTTGCTTTTCTCGGGCATGTGGTGACTGGAGATGGTATTTCAGTGGATCCCGAGAAGATTAGGGCCATCAGGGAGTGGCCTGTTCCGTCGTCTGCGTCTGAGATTCGGAGTTTCCTTGGACTTCCTGGTTACTATCGGCGATTCATTAAGGACTTTTCTCGTATTGCTGAGCCAATGACCAGGTTGACGCGGAAGGATGTTGCTTTTGTTTGGTCGGGTGATTGTGAGGGTGCTTTTGGTGTTCTGAAGGAGAGGTTGACGACTGCCCCTATTCTTGTCGTGCCTGATCGCAGCAGTGGATTTGAGATCTTTTGCGATGCTTCTGGCAAGGGTCTCGGTTGTGTGTTGCATCAGCATGGGCACGTTGTGGCGTATGCGTCTCGTCAGCTTAAGGTTCATGAGAAGAATTATCCGACACATGATTTAGAGTTGGCTACCGTTGTGTTTGCTCTTAAGATTTGGAGGCACTTCCTGCTGAGTGAGAAAGTGAAGATTTTCACCGATCACAAAAGCTTGAAGTACATTTTTACTCAGAAGGAGCTCAACATGCGACAGTGTCGATGGTTGGAGCTTATGGCGGATTATGATATTGATTTGCAGTTTCACCCTGGCAAGGTGAATGTGGTTCCGGATGCTTTGAGTAGGCTTCCAGCAGTGATGATTTTGACCTCGCAGTGGAGATTGCAGCAGGATTTTTGCGAGTCTGGTGTGGAGATTGTTCTTCCTGGGGAGGCTTCTTTGTTGATGTACATGCATGTACAGTCGACGATCGTGGATCGGATTAAGGCTGGCCAGGCCGAGGATCCGAAGCTGGTGAAGATTCGGGAGCAGGTGGAAGCCGGTCTGCGGACTGACTTTTTGATTCATGAGGATGGCTCGCTGAGGTTCGGAGCCAGGTTGTGTGTGCCGGCTGGAGATATCAGAGAGGAATTGATGGTGGAGGCACACAGTTCGCCGTATTCTGTGCATCCTGGTGGCACCAAGATGTACCAGGATCTTCGTCTGAATTATTGGTGGCATGGCATGAAGAGGAGTGTGGCTCGGAGTGTAGCCAAGTGCTTGGTTTGCCATCAAGTGAAGGCGGAGCATCAGTGTACGGCCGGGTTCCTACAACCGCTTCCGATTCCGGAGTGGAAATGGCAACACATCACTATGGATTTCGTGACTGGACTACCTCGGAGTCCGAAGCAGAATGACGCGATTTGGGTGATCGTAGATCGATTGACCAAATCTGCGCACTTTATTCCGTTGCGAGTGGGACAGTCCACTGAGGCGCTAGCGAGGAGATATATGGAGGTAAAATTCTTTTTACTCTCCGTTTTATTTCCTTTTCCTAGTTTGGATAGTGATGTAACGTGAATCGTGCAGGAGGTTGTGCGACTTCATGGAGTCCCCGTGAGTATCGTGTCTGACAAAGACACGAGGTTCACATCTCAGTTCTGGCAGAGTTTGCAGAAGAGCTTGAGTACGCGTCTGAGTTTCAGCACGGCGTACCATCCGCAGACGGATGGCCAGTCTGAGAGGACGATTCAGATTTTGGAAGACATGCTGAGGGCGTGCATGTTGGATTTCAAGGGTTCGTGGGAGGACCATCTGCATATGGTGGAGTTCTCTTACAACAACAGCTTCCAGGCGAGTATTGGCATGGCGCCTTTCGCCGCTCTTTATGGGAGGAAATGTCGATCGCCATTGAGTTGGGATGACGTTGGTGATCGGGAGTTGTTGGGACCTGAGATGATCGTGGAGGCCGTGGATATCGTCAGGAATATTCGGGAGAGGTTGAGGATTGCTCAGGACCGTTTTAAGCATTGGGCGGATGCTAAACGTCGTCCTTTGGAGTTTCAGCTGGGCGACCATGTGTTCTTGAAGATTTCCCCGAATCACGGTGTGATTCGTTTCGGGAAGCGAGGGAAGTTGAGCCCGCGATACATCGGACCGTTTGACATTTTGGAGAGGGTTGGCGAGGTAGCTTATCGCTTGGCCTTGCCGCCATCTTTGGAAGGAGTTCACAATGTTTTCCATGTGTCGCAGCTTCGTCGATACATTAGCGATCCGTCTCATGCGGTAGATTTTTCGGAGATTACCGTTCGCCCCGATATGACGTATGACCAGTATCCAGTGCAGATTCTGGACAGGCGTCAGAAATCGCTTCAGAACAAGATTCTCAATCTTGTGAGGGTGATGTGGCGACACAGCTCACCTGGAGAGTCTACTTGGGAGAATGAGGATGAGATGCGAGAGCGTTTCCCACTTTTGTTTCCGGACTCGTGATGTATTCGGAAATTCCGAGGACGGAATTTTTCTTAAGTTGGGGAGGATGTAACGACTGCTTTTCATGTATCTGGATTTATTATAATATAATATATGTTTTGGTGGATTTTCCTCCTCATGTGTGGTTTTCGTCTACGTAGCTTTCATTTTCGATCGATTCGTCGTATTTTCTCGTTTCTTCCTTAGGATTGTCGATTTCGAAGTATGTCATTCATGACGGGCTTCATAACGGTCGTATCTAACTATTAGATCAAGCCTAGGAGTCTTAAAAATCGATCCCGGGGCCCTGCGCTCGTATCGAAACTTTTTGTGCTCATTAGCCGGTATAAGAAGGGGCACCGACCGACTAGATGACGATCCAGTCGGTCGGTAATCCTTCTTGGACCGACTAGTTGGCTTTCTAAATTTCTCAGGAGTTACTGTTTATCGTTAGTCGGTCTAATAACGTTGGTTGACCGACTAGGTTGCAAACTAGTCGGTCGGCAATGCTTCTTTAACCGACTAACACATCATCTAATTTTGACACTAGTTATTGTTTACTCTTAGTCGGTCTAAGAACGTTTATCGACCGACTAGATGCTAAACTAGTCGGTCAGTATTTGTTCATGGACCGACTAACTCTAAATCCTATTTTCGTTCAGAAGTTACTGTTTGCACTTAGTCGGTCTGCGTTGGTCGACCGACCGACTAGTTGCCAAACTAGTCGGTCAGTGGTTGCTCTTTGACCGACTAACCTGTGTTAAAACCCTAATTTCTGGGCAGCCGCCAGCCCATCCTATTTATACCCCTCCCAAACGATTTCATCTTCCTCCACTCGACCCAAAACCCTAAAATCGCCCCCATTGAGCCCCCATCTTCCTCCAAGCTTCATTTCTTCATCCCAAGCCCTAGATTCATCATCTAAACCCTCCATCAACTCATTCTACCTCTCATCTTCCCCAAATTACCATCAAATCCCCAAAATCCCCCAAAAACCCTAACTCTCCAAACTTCTCCATTTGTTTCCAGATCTGGTCCTAGGGTTCTCCGGAGTGTTTCTTCCGCCTCCTCTCGGTAAGAAATCGATTCCTTGGTGTTTTTATAACCTAGTTGTATTTTTATGAAGCCCTAATAAATTTCATGTTGTTGATGTTTGTTTCCCACATAACAGCGATTTCCCCGTAGATTAGCATCCGTGAGACGAAGTGGTCGTCATCCCCGGTGCTAGGAAAGTGAAACTTGCCACTTAGGGTTTAGGCCATGTTTTAGGCCATTTGCTTGTTGTAGGCGTAAAAGAGGCTAGGCGACGAAATGATACTCGCCTAGGCGCAAATTGGGGAACTAGCTTGACAACGAAGCTAGTTCCGACATATATCATGTTGCACAATTACCATGTCATGTTTACTTTCCATTAACGGTACGCGAATTAAATTGTCATGTCATTGCATTCTTTAAGTGTTGTTGTGATTGTGTAGCTTCGCTACAATATTTGTGTTCCTGGCTCGTGTTCCAGAAGCGAGCCCTGTAGTTGGAAACCCCAACGCTCGACATTGAATTGTGAACTAAGAAACAAGCTCCCATGCGGGGCAACCCTGGCTCACTTGCTGGGCTCATGTTCAGGGACCCTGGCTTGTTTACGTGTGGGATGGGGTAAGGGTTAAGCGGCCAGTCAACTGGGGGTCTGCCTGATCAGCAACTGCAGTTGTAAGGCGTAAACTCTGGGGTGGGGTAGTGTTTAGTGCCGATCGGTGTGAATGATGTACCATTCAGCTGAAGGGCGTAAACATCTACAAAACAACGTGAAACGTGAATTGTGTTTAGTGCCGATCGGTGTGAATGATGTACCATTCAGCTGAAGGGCGTAAACACCTACGAAACAATGTGAATTGATTGATAATGTTAGTAGCTTGGCTACTCTTTTCTTGTCCCGATAATTGTTCCCTTGTACAAAATTGTCTTGCCATGTCTTAAATTGTGCACTCATGTTATAACTGCCATGTCATGCATACTATAGCTGCTAGGTTGCTAGTTGCCTTACTTTCAGTTTCCTTGCCCAAGTCTTTTAGACTTGCTGACATGTGCCCCTTTACTCTTTTGGGTGACACATGTTAGATCCTGAGCCTGAGTACCTTGTTGAGGACGAGGTGTTTACTGACGCCGAGCCCAAGCTTGTGTTTGACGGGGAGTACGTGGACACTGGGGACCAGTCCTAGTGTCTTCGTTGTGTTTTACTTTTGTTTAGACGGTTGTTTTGTTATTGGTGTGTAGCACCTATACTTTGTTATGTCGTTGCTTTTGTTGGCCTTGTTCTGGGCCTTTAGACTCTTTCTTTTAGCCTGGTGGCTTTTCTGGATGTTGGACTTATTTTCATGTTGGACAATTTATGAGATGCGAGATTTTATTTCAGTCTCTCCTTGTGTTATTATTGTTGTTCCGTTGTGGTTACAGGGACATGCTTATGTTTTATTGACGCTTATCGGGTTTGGGGCTTCATAGCTCCACTCTCGTGCGGACCTTTTCACGTCTCGCCTCTATTTTTGGGAAGCGGGTCGTGACAACTAATCCCTAATCAGCTAGTCGGCGACTACAAGAATAACCCGACTGCCTGAACCAACCGCAGAGCGGTACCTTAGTCCGTAGATCATGAGAGTGAGCACAGATTTGCGGTACTGAACCAAGTGTCGAGTGTAATGCATGCGTCCTCGTGCAAAGACGACTGCGAAAGCATGGCTGCGCATATGGAGGCGTTAGACGAGCATGACGACGAAAGTCAAATGCTCGTTCCCATCTCCGAATGTGACACTCATACCCACTTTCATCGTTCGACGAAGGGATCATTCACCCGTTATCTAAACCCGAAAGCCCTAGTGGGGATTCCTAACAACCTATTGATATTCCCCCTCATTCGTTTTCTCTTTGTTTTATTTGTTCTCTTTTGTGTTTTGATATGCCTTGCTGATAGTGACACCCTCGTATTCCACATCCACCACCATTACGACATTCTATAATCCATCTCTACCAAATAAAAAATCGAAGCCTAACCCAGCCTAGGATCGATATGTAGTGTGACAACCGCCTCCTTATGGATACGATACCCGCTCGCCACTGGTTACACCATGCGCTTGCGGTAAGACGACATTCGACCACCGTCCCGATTACGAGAGCAAAGGGACGGCCGAACAAATAGACACAACAAACGTGTAAACAAACTCCTGCACCATTACCACCCGTAGCGGCCTATCGACAACGGACCCGAAGCCGCCGGTGATGATTCGCATGACTGCATCACCCAAGGAGGTGATAAGTGAGCTCCCACCGGTTATTGATAATGGAGATAGTGAGGCTGAGGAGCAGCCTACCATCATTGAGAGAGATATCCCTCCCATAGTGGATGAAGTGATCAAGGAAATGTCAAGGCCCATGGATAATCCCAAGGATCGCCCCGCTCCAGTTCCAATCCCGAGTAGATTGGCTAAAGCCAAAATGGCAGAGAAGTATGCCAAGTTCATAGAGCTTCTGAAGGGAGTGGAGTTGAATATTCCATTCATGGACACCCTCACAGAGATACACTCGAACGCAAAGTTCCTTAAGGAACTAATCTCGGGGAAGAGGAAGACGGAGCAAGTTTTATTGGCGGAGCAACCGTCATCATTTCTCAGAAGCAACAAGCTGTCGAAGAAGCCCTCGGATCCGGTGAGCTTCACTGTCCCTTTCTCCATAGGTGGCGTCCCCATCAAGAGGGCCTTGATAGATTTGGGGGCAAGCATCTGCCTTATGCCTTTGTCCATCTTCCGTCGCCTCAACATCGGGACGAAGTTAGAGCCAACGGCCATGACCATCCAGCTCGCAGTAAGATTGGTGACACACCCAGTCAAATTGGCTAGGGTCGTCATCCTACAGATTCCCTACAGGGTGAGCATGCCAGTGGATTTTGTTATTATGGACATGGAAGAAGATGGGGGATCATAGCTGATTTTGGGTCGTCCGTTTATGGCGACGGCTAGAGTGCTGATAGACGTGCGATAAGGCATGCTCTTCATCAATGATTGAAACATTGAAGCTGAGTTTCTGCTACCTAAGCCGATGAGGGAGAGGAAGCCTACTGAAGACGTCTAGTATCTTGATTTGGTGGAGGATGAGCTCGTGGAAGAATTCATAGCTGAAGAAGTATTTTTGGAGCCCTTGCTATGGAGCGAGGACCATGGTTTGGACCCTTGGCATGACAAAGCCATGGAGGCATATCTGCAGCTCCTGGATGAGGACCCCGATGATGGATTGATGACACGCGAGCATGCCATGCTCGCCTTGGAGGATCACGACCTAGACGTCGTGAAAATCAGGAACCTACTAGCAGCAGTGTTCATGGGGTGTCCCAAAGAGAGGCAAGCATCAAAGAGGAAAGAGGATGGATGGACCGCTAAGGGTCTGAAGGAGGCATTCGACCAACCGGCCCCACAAGGGTTAGTCGGGAAGAACGATGGGTGCATCTCGCATGCGCCCTACATATCGCCTCACTGAGCCGCAGGGGTCAAGCTAATGACCTTAAACAAGCTCTTGGAGGGAGGCAACCCAGCCTATTTACTCGCATTTCGGTTTTAATTAGATATTTTGAGATTTTTATTATAGAAATTTAAAAATCCATAAATAACTGAAGTTTGTTAATTTTGACAGTTACTTGGTGGTCATGATGCCAAAAGAAAGAGAAAGGCATGGGCGTGGAGTTGAGATTCAAAGCGACGAGAAATATGAGAAGAAGCAAGGGGCTGATTGTGCTGATTTTCCAGATTGATCAGTCGAGCGCACAAAGCGCTTGGCCGAGTGACCAACCTAGAGCGAAGGGGAGGCCAAGTCGAGTCAGGTTCGCCCAAACGAGAGCGCTCACCTGAGCGAGAGCGCTCGCCCGAGCGCTCGACCGCCTGGGTGCCCCTATATCATTACTTAACCCGCGCTCCTATATTATTTCCCAGAGTTCGAGTGAGCGCTGCCCTAACCTCGACTCCCCAACCACGAGTGAGCCCCCCTCGATCTCCCTTGCCCCAAGCACCACCCCCTTCTTCGGTTCCTTCCTCCTCCGACCCCGACCCCCTCCTCTCATCGACCCTCTCCTCCCCTCTGATCTCCCCCTCCTCCCTCTTCCCCCGTGCCTACACCAAACCATAAACCCCCCCTTTTGACTCCCCTCCACCCAATCGCCACCCTCCCAACCCCCGAGCGCCACCACTCCTCCCACCCTATCTCAACCCGAGCGCAACCCACCTCTACCACCCTAAACACAACCCCCTCCTCCCTTCACCACCTCATCCCCGATCACCCCCAATTTCCCCCAAACCACCCAATTTCAAATTTTAGGTTGGCAAAAAAGCTTGGTGGGACTCATCACCACTTGGGCATCATTCTGGAGCTCGAGGAATTGCTCTCGCATCGATAAGGGTCCACTCTTCCCCACTCTTAATTTTTATTATATATATTATATTGCACACGTGCATGACTACGATGCCCTGCATGGTTCTCATCCGCTCCTCATCATCCTCACCATCTCCGCCACGTTCCACAGCACCTCCACTCACTTCCACCACTACCACATCCACAGCACCTCCATGCACATCCGCTGCACATTCACCATTCATTACACACATATCCACCATCGACACCCCACCCCCTACACATCATCCACCCACACACACATCAACCACCGTCTCCAGACCATCCCTAACTCAATCCTAACCACAACACTCACTCCAAAAGGTGTTGGCCCACAAGCCGACCTCCTCTAGGCATCGCATCACCACTACCACATCCACTTCCACACCCACAGCACCACCATGCATGACGTGCATTTATATTTTATATATTCACGCACGTCTTCTCCGTAATTTCCCGTCTTTTTTTGTTGTTTCAAATCCGTTCCTTTGTGTTTTTAGTTCCTTTTTACCTTCGTTGTGTTTGTATGCTTTTATAGGATATTGCTAGAGCAGGGGACATTCAAGGCCAACATCATGAGTCCCCAGAGCAATGGGAGGCGTCGTACGAGACCCTGAGAGCCAATCGTCCAGATAAACCATGTATAAGCTCTCAACCGATTGGGTAGACAGATCCACCCGATCGGTTCATGCGACCGTATCATTCCCGAGGAAGAGGCAACTCCACCCGATCGGTTCAGTGATCGGGTGGATGTGACACAGAATGCTGTTTCGAGAGCCAAATTTCACCCGATCGGTTAACTTGTCAACCGATCAGGTCACCTATAGCTGATGCTTCCCATGCTCAAGAATTCAAGACCTCACCCGATCGGTTTAGTGATCAGGTGAGATTTATCAGAAGCTGAAGACCAAATTTCCCGTCGTTTCACCCGATTGGGTGAAGTCTCATCCGATCGGGTGAACGTCTATTTTTGTCATTTAGTGGGAATATTCCCTGTCATCTTGCCAAATTGTATAAATAGAGCTAGGTTTTCCCAGAAACGTAATCCCCATTTTTAGATGTTTTAAGGGATTTTTGGCTGCTCTGAATTAAACTCTATTTGTAAGTTCTTTGATCGGTCTTATATTTTAATATTGCATATATACTTCTATTTGCTAGGGTAATCTATTGCTTGAGTTACATTCTTATGGATATAATCTGTTTTAGTGCATTCCATGCCATGAATAGTGAGTAGTTCTTCAATCTGGGACATTGGTGGAAGACCCTTCATGGGTTCTCCCTAGAACGGCTATAGGATTAGGGATCCGATTGGATATATGGATTTTGACGGTTATGCAGGGGCTTTTCATTGTCATCGGCGGAAGAAAGACCGTCTTTGACCGTCGGGTCAAGGTGAAATAAAATGGGAGTTTGATTCTCTAGCCACATCTCAACCCTCTAGCGTAGACATTCATTCCTTGCGCGTGGGAACGGCTTGGATGTAATGTCGGGAGTAATCGTTGCGAGCTTATTGCTCTCGGAGTCGGGCAATGATGGGCATGGGAATGCCCACCGTCCAAACCCAGGTATACCCAGCGTATCATCCTGAGCATCGATAGTAATATCGGGACTATGGGATGCTAAGTATCACTATTAGAGACAACGTCTCACCGCTAAATCCTAGAATCTGATCACATTCCTATCCTTCTGCCGTAATAGTTAGAACTCATGATAGGACGGAAGCCAAAGTCCTAGTTGACCTTTTTACCTCTTACACCTTTTCCATTAGTTTACTATCGCGACAACCAACAAGAGAATAGGCTAGCTCATCCACCAGGTGATCCAGTTCCTGAATGTTAATGAGTACAATACATGCCTCCCCGTGATCGACCCCTAAGCCACACTTCGACACCGTGCGCTTGCGATTTACAAATCTAATCCTAGTATCCCTGTCCTGATTTGAGTGCCAAACGGACCGGAGGTCAAGCTTTATGGCGTCGTTCCTGGAGAGGCAACGTGCTTGTTACACTTATGACCTTGTTATGCTCGAGACTAGCTCACATCCTTGCCCCGTGATAATTTTCACATTCTACACTTTTGCTTTTATTTTTGTTTTTATTTCGCATCATACCATACGTGCCTCACGGTGTATCTTAATTTTTCATGCACAGGAACTCAAGGAGTCTCGACGACTTAATTCCTTTGGATCCCGAGATTAACACCACTCTGAGGCGTTTGAACGTAGAAAGAAGAAGAAGAGAAAAATTTGTCGCCATGGCAGGAAATGTCACACCTCCAAAGTCTTTGCTCGAATATTTGATGCCGTCTATTGGGTCTACATCCAGCAGTCAACCTCCGGCCATTACGACCGGAAACTTTGAATTGAAGCCATCACTTGTGGCTTGGATCCAACAAGACCAATTTTCTGGAGCTCCCATGGAGAATCTCATTGAGCACTTAGACTCATTTTTGGAGAAGTGTGAGACATTTAAGATCAATAGTCTATCGACCGAGGCTATCCGGTTAAGATTATTCTCGTTCTCTCTACTGGATAAAGCGAAACAATGGCTGAGGGGGAAGGACCCCAACACATTCACAACCTGGGAGCAGCTTTTAAACGCATTCCTCAATAATTTCTTTCCTCCGAGGAAGATGATGAAGCTAAAAAGCGAAATCTCCTCTTTCTCCCAGGCTAGCCATGAGTCGCTACATGAAGCGTGGGTTAGGTACAAAGAAATGCAAAGGAAGTGTCTTCACCATGAGCTCCCTCGCTGGAAGATCATCAACCTATTTTATAATGGACTGAGGGATGATTTGAAGTGATCTATGGATGTCGCAGCGGGTGGATCTTTCATGTCAAGAAACATAGTGGATGCCGAAATTATCTTGGAGAACATGGCATCCAACAACGTGACGTGGAGTGATGAGCGTGCTACACCAAAATCTAGTGGAATGCATCTGGTTGAGGAAGTGGACAAGATGTCAAGCAAATTCGATTTGCTTTCCACTCAAATATCAGCGTTTATTGTTGGAGCCGGTGCCACTAACCCACAACAAGTAGCGACCATGGAAACTGAAGTGATGGGAGACTTTGATGTTGGAGATATTTTGGCGCCCGTGGATCAAGCAAGTGCCCAATTTTATAATCCTACGGGAAATGCACCCTATCCGTCGAGAACAAGTACTAATCCTGGATATTCTCTCAACAATCGAATCATCCAAATTTTAGCAACAAGGCACCCAACCAACAATTTTAGCAGCCTCCTCAGCAATAACAATACCAGGCTCATCCGCCTCAACAAATGTATCAACAGTTTCCTCCTTGACATCAGCAACCTCCGCCCCAACAACAACAGTACAATCAACAACAATGAGTGGTCTCTCCGATTGAGAACCTCCTGGCATAGTACATTTCGAATTAGGAGAAGATCACTCAACAACTACAGCTTGGGCAGAAATCCTGGGCGGACCAAGTGACCCAGTTGGGGTTACAAGTAGCCAACCTCCAAAAGACGCAAGGACAACTATCGGGTCAACCGGAGTTGAACCCTAGGGGACCAAGCCAAACCTTAGCCTTGACACATGGTCAAGCGATTGTCTCTGCCATTGTTCCGAGGAGCGGAAAGAAGATTCCGGCCCAAGAGGCCGAGAGAGATAACGAAGCACCCATTGTCAATGTGCAACCGAATACGGAGATTAACGACAACGGAGCTTCAACATCGAGTCCCGTGACTCCGAAGGGAGATTCTAAGAAGAAGAAGAAGAATGTGGGCGACGACTTGAGGGTTTTCAAGACTTCAGTACCATTTCCGGAGGGAGATTCTGAGAAGACGAAGAAGAAGAAGAATGAGGCTTGCCAAGGCCAAAATTGATGAAAAGTATGGCAGGTTCTTTGAGATGGTGAAGGATCTAAGTTTTCAGATCCTATTCCTAGAAGCAATTGAGACTATTCCCTCGTATGCGAAATTTCTTAAGGACCTAGTGACGAAGGGGTCTAGACAAGAGAAGGTGGTCATTACAGCAGAATGTGACCGGCGCCCCGCTTGCGTCGCGGCGGCGCGGTGTCGTTTACCGCAAGTTTCACGGTTAGTGTAGGGTGCGGGAATATCGAACTCAGGGAGGCGAGGTTGTGCTTGGGTCAGGTTGGACCTAAATCACCCCGAGGGGCGAGCTAGCCCGAATCGGTGGATGGTTGTCACGAAAGGAAATAAAATCGTAAGAGCGAACAGAAAGTAAACCCGGGACTTTGGTTTCCAACCCGACGAGAGACTCTCGCCAACGCGGCCTACGGGTATGGATAGGGATCGGGATTAGGGTCTAATGGTGGGACGTTGCCTCTAAAGTGGTACCGGCGTCCCATGGGCCCGATATTCCGGTCGGTGCCCAGGATGATACACCGGACTTCCCGGATTCGATCAGTGGGCACTCCCGTGTCCATAAACACTGATCGATCCCGGGAGCACTAAGCCCGCAACGATAAATCCCAACGTCTCATCCTGCCGCTCCCGCGTGCTAGGATTCGACGTCTACGCTAAGGGTGTGAGCTATGGCTAGGGAGTCAACCGCCAAGTTTATTCCCCCTTGGCCCGACGGTCAAAGGCGGTCTTTTTCCCGCCGATGACAATGAAACACCCCGTGTAACCGTTAGATTCCTACTCCCTATCGATTTCCTAACCCTATGGACGCATCGGGAAGAGCCCCCGAAGGGGTTTCCACCAAAATCCCAGATTTGGGAACTACTCACAAAAATTCATGAAAAAGCAATCTAAATGAAATTTAACCGTTAGAATCATAATCAGACAATTGCAATGCGGAAGTAAAGGAGTAATAAAGACAATACTAAAATTTTAGAAAGATCTGAAAACTTACTTAAGAGTAACAATTACAGCCGTCACATGGAAATAAAACAGTAAAAAAATACAACTCTCCTGTTTCTGGAACCCTAGGGGTCCTATATATAGATTTTCGGATCAACCGATCGGGTGACAAGTCAACCGATCGGTTGATCCGTTACAGATAAATTACAGAAAACGGCGAGTTTTCACCCGATCTCGCGAACCGATCGGGTGAGTTCTTGAGCGACCGGTTGGATCTTGGAGCAGTCGGGTGAACCGGTCGGTTCGACGCCCGTGTCTTCAGCTCTTTTTCTCAGCTACAGATGAACCGATCGGGTGAGAGTCACCCGATTGGTTGGAATTCTGCTCGAAAAGACAGAGAACAGCCACCCGCAGAACCGGTCTGTGAACCGGTCGGGTGACTTCTTTGTGAGCTGCGGTAGCGACCGGTTGGTGCACGCGTGCATCACCCGATCGGTTGGAGATGACCAACCGACCGGGTGAGGGGCTGAAAGATGAATACTTCACCGTTTGACCCCCTGGATCACGCGTGACTTCTCCCGTTGCTCCGGGGACTTGGGATATCATCGTAAAAGGTCCCCTACGTGGTCGAACTCCTGCAATCATGGACAAACAAAGAAAAGTGAAAGAAAACGGGAAAACATACGAAAACGAATAAGAGACAGCGGAAAACACGGAGAAACACAAAAGAAAACGTGCGTGAATTTATGAAATATAGACGCACGTCAAAATCCCCCAAGCTGAACTCTTCCTCGTCCTCGAGGAAGACGAGTGAGAGTAGGAGCTCGGAAGGGAAAAATAGAGAGGAAGAAGGAAAAAGAAAACTCTAAGCCCTAGATCGTCCATCAGAGCCATCAAAATCAAAAACGACACACCTAGCAAGCGAACGCCAAATCACACCACTAAACCTAGGAAAGCGAGTCCAAATAAGTGTCGTGGGTCCGCGCAGTGAAGCACGAGTGAGCGTGGCCGTGTGCTAGCAAATGGTGAAGCTTTCTACGATGTGCAATGAGGCTCGATATACACAAATCCAAGATATGACCCAAATATCGAATCGAATTGAATTAAGCGGCGAATATAAGTTCAAGCATGCATGAGAATAGAGAGAATAGAAGCGTATCATGCATCGGGGACTCCACAACTAGGGTTAAGGAAATCATGCCACTACAGCCTAGATACTTGCTAAAAGGTTCCCAAGCCAAGTGTTTTCGATAACGACGGGGGTTGAGATAATGTGGAGAAGAACACTCGGTGCAAATTCTCGCCTTCCCTTTATTCTTGGCAATTATGAAAATATTCACACGAGAATTTTTTTTGGGTTTTGGGTATTTGCATATTTTTTTGGCTTTTTGGCTATACTATCTTTTTCTTTTTTTTTCTTTTCTCCCATTTTTTTTGGATTTTTGGGTTTTTGGCTATACACATGTGTACTCTCCCAAGTGGGAGAACGGTACACGGCGAGGGGATTTGCACCAAGTAAAACAAAAAAGAAGTCGAAATCTAAACACTCGGGCAAAGGAGACTATTCTTGCTAAATAGAGCTTAGGCTAAATGGGTTATCCTAGTCCTTAGTTGTGGAATCCCGACGCATGCGAAATGAAGTATACGATATATATATAGCATGCATTAGAAGCAAATACCGCGTATTCAATATCGAAGCAAGATAATCTAGGGGTCATTCCTGGACAGGTATATAAAGTAAAATCACAAAGCAGAAGCGCACCAAATGCTAGTCACGACACACGACTCACAAAAAGCTAAGTGGACCCACGATGCGTGGAATGCAAGAGGACTCGAAATCCTAGGGTTAGTGAGTGTGATTATCGATGCAATGCTAGGTGTGTGTGACTTCGTGGCGATTCATCATAGGATTCATTTATAGGAGAAAGAGCTAAAGAAAGAAGGAAAAAGAAAAAAAAGAAAAACACGATGGAAAATGACTCAAATAACGTAGAAAGACAACACAAATGACGCACGAAGTGCGACTCCCCCAAGCTGAAACTTGCATTGCCCTCAATGCAATATGAGTGAGTACGGGAGGGCAAGGAAAATGGGGGGAAATACGCACAGACACGAAAAGAAATGAAAACGAGGAAAACACATAGATAAAACTGAAAAAGAAAGAAAAAACAAGATCAAATTCAGACAATACGAAAATAAAAATAAAATAAAATAACACGACACGACACTCAAAAAGTGAAAAACAAACACACACACAAAAATGAGAAAAACAAACAAAACACCACAGCACACCAAAGTAGACTTCCCCCAAGCTAGACCAGAAAGAGCTAGCGAAACGATATGATCAATGAAATCCAGATATGTGCAAGGGGGAGTCAAAAACAAAAGGGGGTGAAGCTAGAAAATAACACGCAAATAGTCCCCTCCCTCCGACAGAGACAAAGCGGGGCCCCGAAAAGACAGATGGGCACAAAAATGGGGGAGGGGTCAAAAGCGGGAGAGAAAAATCAAGCAGGGGCACCACCCTCTGGGGGTGGTGACGGGGGCCTGCGCTGGGGACCAGGAGTCGTGGGGGGTGGAATGTGGAGCTCGGAGACGTCGGGTGGGTCTTCGCGGATGTGGCGAACGAAGTTTTGAAGGAAGGGGAGGTCACGGTCGACGGATTCCTGGGTTATCCGACCACCCTGACCAGCAAGGAGGACCATGGCCGTGAATCGGTCGGCATGGTCATCGGATTGGAATTGCATCCCATATTCGGGATCGTAACCGGGAGGTGGGGAAGTGGTGCGTGGTTTTGTGGATGGGTTAGAGGTGGTGGGCTGTGTGCGACGGGTACGACGGGTGGGCCTAGGGTTCGAAGAGCTAGCGTCGGTGGGTTTAATACGGCGGGGAGGCATTGTGTAGGTGTGTTTGTGCGCGTAGGTGTGTGAAAGTACAACGAATTCAACACAAACACAAAATACGACCAACAAGCAAACAGTATATTTGGGAAAAGATTAAAATTAAGCAAAGGAGCGAGGTTACCCAAAATGAGATGAAGATAGTTGCTCGTGGATGCCCCGATGCTGCTCGATTGGAGTACGATGTGAAGCCGCAGCGATCTCTTCAACAAGTTCCGAAGCGGGGGGGGAATTGGGGGAAATCTAGGGTTTGTGTGTAGGGAGATGACGGGGGAATGGAGAGAAATGATGGTGGATGGGTAGGGAAATGGTTGGAGAAGAAGATCGAGGCTGATCTTGGGGAAGAAAGCAGGAAGGCGCACGACGGGAGACGAAACGGCAGAGGGTCGGGCGATCGGGCGAGGGAGAAAACGAGCGGGTGTCGGCGGGTATTTATAGGGTTTTAAGTCGAACCGATCGGGTGACTTGTCACCCGATCGGTTGACGGTTGGGTCGAAAATCTTGCCGAAGAGATGCTACAGGCGAACCGATCGGTTGACTT
Source organism: Scilla litardierei (assembly GCA_030789695.1). Taxonomy (NCBI): domain Eukaryota; kingdom Viridiplantae; phylum Streptophyta; class Magnoliopsida; order Asparagales; family Asparagaceae; genus Scilla; species Scilla litardierei. Next base: position 36,109,475 of record CM061140.1, read on the forward strand.
TTCAACCGACCGGTTGGCCGCTCCACACAATTTTCCCGAGAACTTAGGGCCGCTCACCCGGTCAGGTCAACCGATCGCGCTCGAACTCAACCGATCGGTTGATATTCCCCAAAATTTCCTGAGAGTTCTCCCCAGCTCACCCGGTCTGCCACCCAGTCTCTTCATTACTCAACCGATCGGTTCATTCGGGGACAGATCTCGGCATGTATCTGATACATCCCAACCGAACGGGTGAGTTGTCACCCGATCGGTTGGGGCTTGTTTCCTGCAAAAACGAAGAAATTTGCTTAAGTCCCCGAACGGATGTTCTTGTGGCTGATTTTATTTATAAAAATAGATAAAATAAAGTGAAAAATAACGCTAAAAAGTGGGAAAAAGTTTAGAACATGGGTTGCCTCCCATGAAGCGCACTTGTTTAACATCGTTGGCTCGACGCCCGCAAGAGATGCTCATGGTGGCTGATACGGGTGATGCCCAAATTTCGGCATCTCTTTCTCGTTGGAGCTGGAGGCACTTGGATTAGTCAGTGGCTGGAAAAATACTTGCTCACTACCCTCCCTTTGTTCTTGAGATCCGGGGGCTCTTCCGTGGTGTTGGCGCTTCCCGCCATCTTCTTCAGGATTCGGACCTCGTCTTTAGTGAGGTCCGTGAGCTCTTTCCCCGTTCTCCTCACAGGGGGAAACTTGGGGAACCCGGGAGGGGTCGTTCTCGCTGCACTTGGTTTTCCAGCAGCTTCTTTGTCTTCGGGGCCTTCTTCATCTTCAGAATTCCCCAATTCATCGGGGGGGTTTCTCAGGAGAATCTCCCAGGAGCTCTCCTCCACAGCCTTTTCTTCTTCTATCTATAGCAAATTACACCGGAGGTCATCAGGAGGGTCGGGGTGCTTCATGGATAGTCCCAGGTCAAACTCAACTTTCTCTCCGCTGACGTTCAAGGAGAGTTTTCCGTTCTTCACATCTATAAGAACGCCAGCAGTGGCCATGAAAGGCCGTCCCAGGATAATGGGGGTGTGTGCGTCTTCGAGCATGTCCATGACTACAAAGTCCACAGGCACATGCACCCCTCTCACATTCACGGGGAGATCATCAACAATTCCCACCGGATATTTGACCGACCGGTCAGCTAGTTGTAGGGTCATCCCGGTGGGCTCCAAATCACCCATTCCTATCCTTCTGTACATCGACAAGGGCATCAAGCTAACACTCGCTCCTAGATCGACGAGTGCACGATTAATCTTCACAGCCCCGATCGTGCAAGGGATAGAGAAGCTCCCCGGGTCCTTGAGCTTTGGCGGGTTATCCCTCTGGATAAGAGCGCTACACTCCGCCGTCAACACTACTTTCTCCTTTCTGGACCCTCTAGTCACAAAATCTTTCAAGAATTTTGCATAGGAGGGGATTGTCTCGATTGCCTCCAAGAAGGGGATTTGCAGGCTTAGGTCCTTGACCATAGCGAAGAACTTCCCATATTTCTCATCAATTTTCGCCTGAGCCAACCGTTGTGGAAATGGCACAACGGGTTTATACACTCTTGGGCTCTCTTCCTTCTTCTTCTTCTCTTCTTCAGACACTCCCTTCGGAGTCATGGGATTTGATGACGAAGCACCGGTGTCGTTTAATTTTTCAGTCGGTCTCTCAATGACCAATGGTGCTTCCGGGTTGCTAGGGGGCACTCTAGTAGGAATTTGTGTCCCGCTTCTCAGAACGATAGCGGACACATTCGCGTGCTCGTGCACGAGTGCCAAAGTCTGGGGTGCTCCCCTCGGGTTCACCTCCGGTTGTGGCGGTAATTGGTTTTGTGACCTTGCAAGGTTCGCCACTTGTAACCCCAGCTGGGTTACTTGGTCCGTGAGGGTCCGCTGACCCATTTCCAGCTTCTGGTTGATCCTCTCCTGGTTGGTAATATATTGAGTCAAGAGAGACTCAACCGGAGAGACGGCCCTCTGTTGGCCATACTGCTGCTGCTGCTGGAACGGCTGCTGATTCCTGGGGACGTAGGATTGTTGCTGAGATGGTTGCTGCTGAAACTGACTCTGCTGTGGCCTAGCCGGCTGATATGCTTGTTGCTGCGGCTGCTGAGGCGGTGAGGACTGAAATGGTGGCCGGTAGCTGAAATTCGGGTGGTTCCGGTTGTTGGGAGAGTAGGCCGGGTTGGAATTTGTCCTTGGTGGATATGGCGCATTCCCCGTGGGGTTGTAAAATAGTGCGCTCGTCTGATCCAACGGTGGTGAGATGTCACCACCGTCGAATTCCCCAAGGAATTCGGACTCTACCGCAGAAACTTACTGTGTACCGGCCCCACCGGCTCCTACCATCAGTACGGAGATCTGGGTCGAAAGCAAATCGAACTTGCTTGAAAGTTTGTCGACGTCCTCGACTCTGTGTATACCCCCAGTTCTTGGTGTGGCTCTCTCGTCACACCACCGCTCATTGTTGGATGCCATATTTTTGAGAATATTCCCGGCATCTTCCTCGCTTCGAGACATGAAGGAACCCCCAGCCGCAGCGTCCATAGAAGATTTAAGGTCATCCCTCAACCCATTGTAGAACAGATTGATAATCTGCCACTTCAGAAGCTCATGGTGAGGGCATCTTCTTTGCATCTCTTTATATCTCGTCCAAGCTTCATGCAAGGACTCGTGGCTGGCCTAGGAGAAGGAGGAGATCTCACTCCTCAACTTCATGGTCTTCCCCGGAGGAAAGAACTTTGTCAGAAAAGCATTGGAGAGCTTCTCCCAGGTGTTGAAAGTGTTGGGGTCCTTCCCCCTTAACCATTGCTTGGCTTTGTCCCGCAAAGAGAAGGGGAACAGCTTCAGACGGATAGCCTCTGTCGTGACACCATTGATTCGGAAGGTGTCACACTTCTCCAAGAAGGAGTCCAGGTGCTCTATCGGGCTCTCCATGGGCGCACCCGCAAACTGGTCCTGCTGGATCCATGTCACTAGAGACGGCTTCAGCTCAAAGCTTTGGGCCGCAATAGCTGGAGATCGGATGGCGGAAGTTGACTCGATGGAGGGCATCGAGTACTCCAGCAGAGACTTGTGAGGTGGGGTGTTCTTCTCCATGGATTCGGGATCTTCCCTTCTTCGCTTCTCGGCGGCCAAACGCCTAAGGGTGGCGTTAATCTCTGGATCGAGGGGAATCAAGTCGTCAAGACTCCTTGAACTCCTGCGCATGAAAAACAACAAACACCCGTGAAGCGACAAGTGGGAAAGAAACATATAAAATAAGAAATAAAAATAAGAAAAACAAATAAGAAAAAGAAAAAAGAGAATGCGAAAATTATCGCGAGGTAGGGATGTGAGCTAGACACGAGGGTTCAAGAGATCCTAAAATATCAAGCACGTTGCCTCCCCGGCAACGGCGCCATAAACTTGACCGGCGCCCCGCTTGCGTCGCGGCGGCGCGGTGTCGTTTACCGCAAGTTTCACGGTTAGTGTAGGGTGCGGGAATATCGAACTCAGGGAGGCGAGGTTGTGCTTGGGTCAGGTAGGACCTAAATCACCCCGAGGGGCGAGCTAGCCCGAATCGGTGGATGGTTGTCACGAAAGGAAATAAAATCGTAAGAGCGAACAGAAAGTAAACCCGGGACTTTGGTTTCCAACCCGACGAGAGACTCTCGCCGACGCGGCCTACGGGTATGGATAGCGATCGGGATTAGGGTCTAATGGTGGGACGTTGCCTCTAAAGTGGTACCGGCGTCCCATGGGCCCGATATTCCGGTCGGTGCCCAGGATGATACACCGGACTTCCCGGATTCGATCAGTGGGCACTCCCGTGTCCATAAACACTGATCGATCCCGGGAGCACTAAGCCTGCAACGATAACTCCCAACGTCTCATCCTGCCGCTCCCGCGTGCTAGGATTCGACGTCTACGCTAAGGGTGTGAGCTATGGCTAGGGAGTCAACCGCCAAGTTTATTCCCCCTTGGCCCGACGGTCAAAGGCGGTCTTTTTCCCGCCGATGACAATGAAACACCCCGCGTAACCGTTAGATTCCTACTCCCTATCGATTTCCTAACCCTATGGACGCATCGGGAAGAGCCCCGAAGGGGTTTCCACCAAAATCCCAGATTTGGGAACTACTCACAAAAATTCATGAAAAAGCAATCTAAATGAAATTTAACCGTTAGAATCATAATCAGACAATTGCAATGCGGAAGTAAAGGAGTAATAAAGACAATACTAAAATTTTAGAAAGATCTGAAAACTTACTTAAGAGTAACAATTACAGCCGTCACAAGGAAATAAAACAGTAAAAAATACAACTCTCCTGTTTCTGGAACCCTAGGGGTCCTATATATAGATTTTCGAATCAACCGATCGGGTGACAAGTCAACCAATCGGTTGATCCGTTACAAATAAATTACAGAAAACGGCGAGTTTTCACCCGATCTCGCGAACCGATCGGGTGAGTTCTTGAGCGACCGGTTGGATCTTGGAGCAGTCGGGTGAACCAGTCGGTTCGACGCCCGTGTCTTCAGCTCTTTTTCTCAGCTACAGATGAACCGATCGGGTGAGAGTCACCCGATCGGTTGGAATTCTGCTCGAAAAGACAGAGAACAGCCGCCCGCAGAACCGGTCTGTGAACCGGTCGGGTGACTTCTTTGTGAGCTGCGGTAGCGACTGGTTGGTGCACGCGTGCATCACCCGATCGGTTGGAGATGACCAACCGACCGGGTGAGGGGCTGAAAGATGAATACTTCGCCGTTTGACCCCTTGGATCACGCGTGACTTCTCCCGTTGCTCCGGGGACTTGGGATATCATCGTAAAAGGTCCCCTACGTGGTCGAACTCCTGCAATCATGGACAAACAAAGAAAAGTGAAAGAAAACGGGAAAACATACGAAAACGAATAAGAGACGGTGGAAAACACGGAGAAACACAAAAGAAAACGTGCGTGAATATATGAAATATAGACGCACGTCAGAATGTAGCACCTTGATTCAACGAGCAAATCTGCCGAAGCTTAAAGACCCCGGAAGTTTTTCGATCACGTGCTCTATAGGGGAAGTATATATAAATAGAGCGCTTGTTGATTTGGGAGCAAGTGTAAGTTTGATGCCACTCTCTCTATCTACAGAAGGATCAATATGGGTGAACTGGAACTTACGGGGATGACCCTGCAGCTAGCGGATAGATCCGTCAAGAACCCCATGGCGGTCGACGACGACCAACCAGTTAATGTCCACGGTGTATGTGTGCCGGTGGATTTTGTAGCAATGGATGTGCCTGAGGATAATCACACTCTGATTATTCTCGGAAGACCTTTTATGGCAACCGCCGGTGTGTTCATCGACGTAAAGAAGGAAAAATTGTCTTTAAACGTCGGTGATCTAATGGTGGAATTTGACTTAGCGCTGTCCATGAAGCTACCACCCGAGGAATCCAATTGCGACCTTCTAGAGATTGAAGAAGAGAGAGTTAATGAGGCAGGAGCATTGGAAGTTCTTTCTAGGAACCCCCCTGAAGATTTGGATGGAATTAAGGAGAACTCTGGGCTAGACGGAGAGGAAATTATTGAGCCAGTTGTGTCTTCCTGTCAATTTCCCCTGGACTTGGAAAGAGTGCTCGGATGAAGAGCAAGGGGAAAGAGCCTTTGATGCTCACCGCTGACGAAGTTCAAATTTTGAAGAGAGTGGCGAGCATCTCCAGCACAAAGGAGAAGCCCCTGGATATCACCAGTGGGGGAGTTATTGTCGCCGCTGTCAACAACCAGAATTTCTGGCCCAACCGCTGAGAGGACACCAACTGTTGAGCATCACCCGTTCATGCCACCCTAAATATCATATCGGGTTCGAGCAAACGACTATAAAAAATAGCTTTATGGGAGGGAACCCATGTCCTAAACTTCAGTTGGTTTTTAATAAGATTAGTTTATCGATTTTTGTGAATAAGTACTGATGTGGGGATTTTTGTTGGGACACTTAGAGGATTTAAACTTTTTGTGCAGGAATTGCCCCACCCGATCGAGTCAAAAATCAACCAATCAGGTGGATCATTTCAGTAAGTGGCCAGCTTCAGTCGAAGAGTGAACAGATCAGGTGATAAAGTCGACAATCGGGTCGGTGATCTGGTGATGAAAACAGAAGCTTGGAAAGTTTTTCGGAGAGCGGTCAACCGATCGGGTGAGATCTCACCCGATCGGGTGACTTGCAGCTGCTGATCCAACGGATTTTTTGAAAATTGATCCAACCGATCGGGTTATTTTCACCCGATCGGTTCACCAAACACTATATATATATCAACCCCCACCCGACTTCCATTTCACCCGACCTCCAAAAGTCCATTCGAGCGGTTTGTTTCGACTTCTTCCAAAACGTTCTTTCCCATCACTCCTACTACTCCTAATCGTACTCTCCCACTCCCTCCACTACTTTGCCACCATCAATCCCCTCCGTCGACCACGTTCAAACCGCAAACCCCTCAAACCCTAGCCCCAATCTCCCCAATTTTCAAAATTTCTGTTTTCTTTGGTTTAGCATGTGGCGGCTCCCCAGATCACTCCCTCATGCATTGTGGGACATTTTGGGAGCTAGGAGTCGCATCATTGCTGGGTAAACTCACTCAATAACTTGATTATTATATTGCTTGTCACTTTGTCATTTGTTGCGTGCATCCACATATCATTTTGCATATCACACCAAATCACTACTACATCATGGCAAAAGACAATGATAAGGGTAATCGACCCATGGTGGATGAGGAGCCGTCTCACAAGAGACAATGACCCACACGTCTTACATGTGGACGCGCTCCTCAACCACCACCCCAACCTGTCGTACATGTGGTAGACCCACTACTTTGACCGCAGGGAGTTCGTTTTATGAGACAAGCCCACAAGGATTTCTTTTCTCGACTCATCCAACGTTCATACCTAGCCACCAAGTTCGCACACGATCAAACCCTATTCGATCTCGGATTTTTCTCTGAAGTCGAATTCTTATTCGCGAACTTAGGTTGGCTTAGTTTCCTGCACGCCCATGCCCAATCCTACCCCGTGCTCACACTAGAATTTCTCTCCACTATCAAGATCGAGCCAGGGTCAAATATCTTTTTTCGCCTTCGGAACCGAAATTTCCATACTCCTTTTACCACCATCAACGATATTTTCGGTTTCCCCAACCTTGAAGGCAACTCCCTCCCCAATGAATTGCATGTCGATTTTGATGTCGACTTTTTTTGGGGACGCGTCACATTACACGATCATTATCCTAGGGGCAAGGCCAAGGCCTTTTCCATTATCCACCAGGTCTTCCATCTCGTCCATCGCATTATCTCAAGCACTTTCTTTCCACGGGATGAGTCTGGCACCGTGACCATCCCAGATCTTTTCATCCTATGAGCGATGAATTTTCCATTCATTCCCGGTGTTGACGGGATTACTTTCGCGGCTCTGCGCGTTCGCATAAATGCTGCTGCGTGGCTAATTCAAAAGCTTGTTGATATTAGATGCGCAAACAAAGGAACATATTGCTACGATGGCCATATCACTATCATTGCCCTACACCCTCCCTTCAACATCTAGTTTCCCCCCGATTTGCCCGTGCCCCAGGATCTACCTATCTTGACATCGATGTCCTGAGGCACACTCATATGATCAGGCTGCTAGGCGGCGGTCGGTTTGCTTTCCACTACGGGCATCCCCCTGCACCTTATACCATTCTGCCGAACCCTGACTGCGTCACCATTGAGATTCTGGCAGATTGGTCATTTCCCCTAGATCCTGAATTGGTGGGGGGCTACACCTTCAGTTTGTTCTTCCTGACGCTCCTAGATCACCTTCCCATGCCGTCCACTTGGGCGAGCAGGATATTCTTGAGTTCAGCGGAGACCCCGAGGCTGGACCCAGTGTCACCACCCCGGCTGATGTAGCTGTTTCTTCCGAGACTCTGACTACGGCCCTTCTTGGCCTAGCCTTTGGTGCCGGTACTACCACTACCATCGACACCACTTTTGTTGTACGTCGTGCCACCTCTGCTCGCCTCGCTCTCGAGGCCGAGATGGCTGCTTTGCTCACTGGCGCATCCTCCTCCACCTTCTAGGATCCTTCTACTTCTTTCCTATCCCATCCACGTTTCCTCGCTCTCGAGCAAAACGTCGTCGCCATTCTCCGTCTTCTTATCCATATCCACGGTGCTCCACCACCATCTCCACCCCCTTCACCTCCTCCGTCACCCCCTAGACGGTCATCCCCTCTCACCACCACTGTTTCCCTTCCTACCACTTCCTTCCTTCCCCCCCCCACCGTTGACCCGCCTCTTCCACCACCTTTCACCACTATCACCACCGCCTACTCGCGTCGTAGAAAACATGTCGTTGTGCGAGCGAGATCATTACTCCCATCCTCTTCATCTGTCATCGTATCCCTACACATCCTCCGTCACCACTGACACCCCACCCATCGTTCACATCCCTACTGAGCCCATCCGTCCACCATCTCCACCTCCTTCTCTAGTTTTTCGCACGCCCGTCACCACTCCTGAACACACCCCTCCACTCTCTTCCGAGGAGGACAAGGAGCCTTCCGCTCCTACACCTTGATTTCCCTTTTTCTGATTTTTCCCCTAGCCAGTTCTTCTGATTCACCATGATCATTTATTTTTTCGGGCATTGTTGAGATCAGCTTGGGGGAGATCAATATTTTGGGATTTTCGTCGTGTCACTTGTTTGATGTATGCTTGTTTCGTGTGTTTGTGTGTATGTCTTTTGTATAGTTTGTTTCGGTATTTATTTTCTTTATTTTTCTACGTCTCGTTTTGTGTGTTTTTCATGTTTTTCCCGTTTCTTTGTTGGTGCGTACTTCCCTGCCATCTTTCTTTGCCCTCCCGCATTTAATCCTATTGCATAGAGGGCAATGTGAAATGCCCTGCTAAGCTACTGCACAAGTACAAGAGGGGGGTGAATAGTACTTTAAAATAATTAAGAGGATAATTCCTAATTATCTTGCAAACTCTACCAATTAATGCGGAAATACGAAAATGTAAATAATAGACAACAAAGAAACAATCGCAAACACCCGATATTACTGGGTTCGGATCCACCCAAGTCTCACCGACTTGTTCCCGGTGATCCTACGTCCCAACCACCCGGATCCCCTCCGGATACTTGAGTTAGAAACCCTAACTCAAGATTTGCACTATGAAATTCTTGTAGAAAACCTCTACAAGATCAAATCATACACAAATCAAAATGTGACTCCCATAACCCGGGATCACAAACAAACTCTCACAACCGAGAGTAAAACACTTACAATATGAAAGTAAATGAAATACGAAATTGCTTACCGACAAAATCCTATGCCTTGAGTATAACTTACGATTTAGGGCAAAATAGATTTTGGGGAAGATGAAGAGGCACCAAACCCTAGCTCCAAGTAGATGACCAGTAATGGAGTCCTAGGTGGATGTTGGTGACCTGGAATCAAGCACTAGGCTTGGAAGGCTCACAATCAATGAATCTCTCTTTTGAAATAAGAGTGAGAGAGAGATTCTTGAATGGAAATGAATGAGCTTTGAATGAGATTGAATGCTTTCTCTTTGATCTCTAAACTTCTCTTAAAATCAGCCTTGAGTTCAATGAATGCAGCACTCCAAGTATTTATAGGATAGAGGAAAGAGAGAGCAAAAATCGTGGCATTAAATGCTCCAACGGCTCTATTCTGAACCAAACTAGTCGGTCAAAGAACAACCACTGACCGACTAGTTCATCAACTAGTCGGTCGGTCAAACAACATGAACCGACTAAGAGGTGAACAGTGAATAGATGAAGTTTCAGACTTAAAGAACTAGTCGGTCCAAGAAGACTTGCCAACCGACGAGTTTCACAACTAGTCGGTCGGTGAGTGAACTTAGACCGACTAAGAGATAAAACAAATAGTCTGAGAACAAATTGATTTAGTCGGTCCAAGAACAAATGTTGACCGACTAGTTCATCAACTAGTCGGTCGTCAAATGTACATAGACCGACTAACGATAAACAGTAACTTGGCATGTACAGGGAAAGCTCAACTAGTCGGTATAAGAAGTATCACTGACCGACTAGTTCACCAACTAGTTGGTCGGTGAGTCAACGTAGACCGACTAACTATAAACAGTAAAGAGCTTAGAATTGAAGGAGGCAAACTAGTCGGTCCAAGAAGCTTTGCCGACCGACTAGATCACCATCTAGTCGATTGGTTTTTCTTCTTGAACCAACTAACATGCACTAGAAGTCGCGAATCGAAGCGCGAAGCTTCGGGAAAGTTCGTATGGACTTCTACTAAGATCCTAGCTCTAAGATAGGAGCTTTATGAAGATTAAAACGTAAGACCTACTCAAGGCTTAACATTCTACAGAACGAAGCTAAAAGACTATAAATAATACTTGACGAACCGTCTTCGAAAGCTTCAATCCGAATCTTCATGACTTCTAAAATGGTCCATAAGCTTCAACGAAGCTTTAGGCATACGATCACGTGCTTTGAGAAGTCTTGAGACGTAGCTTTGAATGTTCATATGAATTTGGCGACGATCTCCATAACTGCGCTCACAAAGAGTTAGTTCACGATATATTTATGTTTGTTCATCATCCAAAACCAATTCCGGAGAGTCCAATATCCAACATTCTCCTCCTTTTTGGTGATGACAAACCAACATAAATAATAATAAAAAATAATGATTCAAATGTAATTTACTTACTCCCCATGCATTGATGACACGTTAATTCCAAAATGAATAATAATAATACGCATCAAGCAGACGAGTAAAGTAAAGATTGAGAATCCAATTATTGAAATTTAGGATTAGAAATCCATTTTTATATCTTAACTCCCCCTGAATCTAACAAATCAAATTAGATTCTGGGAAAAATGCTTTAAATTATCATTTAGCTCATCGTCATTATTATATCTCTCCCCCTTTGGCATTAGCAAAAAGAGTGGGAGGAGATCAACGACAACAACAATGGCATCAAATAAAAGCACGGGAGTCGTAGAATACGACCATGGTCCAATTGACACCAAAGGAACATACGAATAAAATCAAAGCGTGTCAATGAGACCAAAGTCGAAAATCGATAAATAAAATCATCAAAACTCAAATCAATTGTACGAATTGAGTTATGGAATATACTCTCCAATATCAACATTCTTGGTTAATTTAGTGCATGGAAAAAAATTCTATGTTCTCATAGAAATAATTTCTATTTAACCAAGTTATTGTCGTCGAGCGACAAAATCAAACATCAGAGACATAAAAAGAATATAATGTGCACAAGAGAATAAATGTCAACATCGATGTATATATATATATATATATATATATATATATATATATATATATATATATATATATATATATATATATATATATATATATATATATATATATATATATATGAACCATGAGTACATCAAAAACATACATTGCCAATATACATAAGAGCGATCCTCAGATCGATGCACAAAATACATCATCATATCACAACATATAACATATGTCACCACGGACACCAGAGTATCATATACATACACCACTATCAAAACATCATCAGAGATACATCAAAATACATCAAAATGATCCAAAAATCATAACCACCCACACTATCCTACCCAACTCTCTCAAACTAGATCTATCATCCAAAGTGCACTAAGAGAGTCCTCAGAGAAGCTCAGGAGGCAGTGGGAGGATCTGCAGCAGCAGCAGGCTCTGCAGGAGTGGAGGTGGTCACCGGATCAGCAGAAGTGTCCACGGGAGTGACGGGAGTGGCCTCGGGAGCACCAGTCGGAGTATCCACCACAGGAATGGTGGCAACAGGCGTGCTCTCAGGGTCACCGGCAGACGAAGCAGCAACACCAGAAGTGCCCTCAGAAGCACGAGCAGCAACACGAACAAGCTCATGGATATCCTCCTCATCCAACTCCTCCTCGTCAGAAACTAATGGAGGGATCTCAATGCCCAAACGAGAAGCGATACGAGCAAGTATCTCCTCAGTACGAGCATAATGAGACTCCATACGTTTCACCGAACGTGTGAGCTCATCAAGAGTAGTAGAGGGAGCAGGAGCAGCAGAGGCTGAAGCAGAGGCTGAAGCAGACGGGGTCGTCCTCTGAACGTGACGAAGCGCCGCAAGAGACTTCTTGATGGTCGTCGCATTCAGAGGGGGACCGAGGGGACGCTCATCATCAGGTGGTAGAGGGACACGAAAGTGGCGGAAAACAAGTGTCAAAAGGCACTGATATGGGATATGAGCAGACTTTTTGAGTTCTCTCCTAATCGCACTTGGACGAAACATAGTAATAATCTCACTAATCATTATACTACCCCATTAAACATCGAAAATCTTAAATTTGATGTTTATGAATAAATCGAGCGAAAATTCCGAAAATTCAACGAAAAATCCAGAAAATTCTAATAAATCAAGCATGTGCAAATATAATGAAATTGAATAGCAAGCAAGATTATTGAATAAAAATGAATCCTAAATCTCGGATTCACCCATAATCCCCAATTCTCGACGTAAGCGCACAAAGGAGTCTTCCTTTAGGGGTTTCGTGAAAATATCGGCGATTTGCTTCTCAGTTTCAACGTACACTAATATGATGTCCTTTTTAGCAACATGATCATCTAAGAAATGGTGACGGACATCTATGTGTTTAGAACGGGAATGGTGTACCGGATTCTTAGAGAGACATATTGCACTTTGGCTGTCCACCATGATAGGGCAAGTATCACAGTTTATACCAAAGTCTTTAAGTGTGTGTCTCATCCAAAGAACTGTAATGCCCTACCAGCTACTGCACAAGTACTAGAGGGGGGGTGAATAGTACTTTAAAATAATAAGGCGTATTATTCCAAATTAAATTGCACACAACTACCAAGTCAATTTGCGGAAGCTTAAATTGAATGACAACAATGAAATTAACAATGCTAACAAATGAAGTTAATGGGTTCGGATCCACCCAAGTCTCCCCGACTTGTTCCCGGTGATCCTACGTCCCAACCACCCGGATCCCTTCCGGATACTTGAGTTAGAAACCCTAACTCAAGATTTCCACTATGAATATCTTGTGAAAAACCTTCACAAGATCAAATCATACATGCAATGGCAAAGTGAATCCCACAACCCGGGATCACAAACTTCTCTCACAACCGAGAGAGCCAATAAGCAATATAAAAGAGTTTAATATGAAATAAATACTCTTACCACAAAATCCTATACCTTGAGTTTTTCTTACCCAAAAGGTGGAATGAAGGATTTGAGGAAGATGAAGTTACCAAACCCTAGCACCAAGGAAATGAGCAGCAATGGGTGCCTAGGGAAGATTTGGAAACTTGAATCAAGCAATAGCTTGAAGAGCTCACCAAGAACAAGCTTCTCTCTAGATCTAGAAATGAGAGAGAATGGGTTTCTTGTGAGGAAGAGAGCTTTAGATTTGAGGGAGAATAGCTATCTCTTTAGAACTCAATCAATCTCTTAATGACAGCTCTATTGAAGATAGAAATGACCTAGGTTCGTATTTATAGGGTCCCATAAAAACAAGTTAGGTCAATCTCCAACGGAAAGAAATCTGTGAGATCTAGTCGGTCAAAGAACACACACTGACCGACTAGTTCATCAACTAGTCGGTCAGTCACAAAGCATGGACCGACTAAGAGCAGATCTGAGAAGAGATAGAATTTCAGACCTAGAAAACTAGTCGGTCCAAGAACACTGTCTGACCGACTAGTTTCACAACTAGTCGGTCATCCAATGAACGTAGACCGACTAAGAGGCAAAACAACATAGTCTGAAGGCAAGTTGACTTAGTCGGTCCAAGAACAAAAGTTGACCGACTAGATTGTCAACTAGTCGGTCATCAAACGTTCTTAGACCGACTAACGGTAAACAGTAAAGAGCTAAGAATTAACTGACAGAAACTAGTCGGTCCAAGAACAGTGGCCGACCGACTAGATCACCATCTAGTCGGTCAGTACTTGTTCTTGTACCAACTAACATGCACAACAAAGTCTGAATCGAAGCGCGACGCTTCGAGGAAGTTAGAGTGAACTTGTGCAAGAATCCTAGAGCTACGAAATGAGCGTAATGAAGATAAAAACGTAAGATATACTCAAGGCTTAACATTCTATCAATCGAAACTAAAAGACTATAAATAAAACCTTAATAAACGGTCTTTGAGAGCTTCGATTGAATCTTCATTACTTCCAAAGCGTCGCAAGAGCTTCAACGAAGCTTTAGGCATGAAACTGAGCTTTGGAAAGTGTTGAGATGTCGCTTTGAATGTTCACGTGAAATTGGCGACGATCTCCAATACTGCGCTCACAAATTGTTAGATCATGAATTATTTATGTTTGCTCATCATCCAAAACCAAATCCGGGGAGTCCAATATTCAACATTCTCCCCCTTTTTGGTGATGACAAACAAACATAAATAATAATCAAAGATAATAATTCAAATGTAAAATACTTACTCCCCCTGCATTGATGACACGTCAATTCCAAAATGAATATAAATGAATTGCATCAAGCAGACTAGTAAGATAAATAAAGTGAATTGATTTTTGAAATATCGGATTTTGAAAATCCTTATATGTATCTTAACTCCCCCTGAATCTAGCATATCAAACTAGATTCTTGGAAATTGAGTTAAATTTTCATTTGCGCTATTTATTATCATTATCTCTCCCCCTTTGGCATTATCCCAAAAATGGGGGGCATACAACGACAACAATTAGGAAATGTAAAATCCAACATCGGGAGTCGTAGACAAAGGCAATGGACCAACTTGACACCAAGGGAAAAATTGTGGAAATCAAAACAAGGTGTGCCAAATTTTCCATTATCAAAAAAATTCAAAATCATCAAAAACACCAAATCATTATTCATTTCTTGAATAAAGAAACATACTCTTCAATATTCAATATTCTTGGTTAATTTTGTGCACGGAGAACAATTCTATAAAATTACAGAATTTAAATCCATTTAACCAACTTTTTATGCGTCGATTCGATATCACATTTCAAATATATTCAACGAATATTAAAACTTGCACGACGAATAAAAGATAAAGTGAACGATGATGAACATATATATATATAGAGACAACATGAGTACATCCAAAAAATATCACATCGAATATATGAGATACATCATATCAAGCGCTACATATCATCAAAAAGAAATACATCATCATCATCATAAAATCCAACACCGACTACCAGAAAGCACAAAAAAAAAATACATCAAAGCATCTCTCAACCCCATCCTAACCCAAGACACTCTCACTAGAATATATCATCCAAAACGTATATGGAGAGTCCTCGGAACAACGATCACGAGGAGGAGGCAGGATCTGCAGCGTCCGTGGGTCCAGTCGACGGAGTGGACTCAGGCTCTGCAGGGAGAAGAGGTGTCTCAACAGATGGAATCGTCGGGGCAGGAGTCGAGATCTCAGCAACAGGCTCAACAGCAGCATGAGTCTCGACAGAAGCAGCAGCAGCAGATACATGAGCAGGCTCGGAAACTGGGTCAGCAGCAGGCTCAGAAGGCTGAAGAGCTGCAGCAGATGGCTCTGGAACACCGGAAGAGGTGGCAACTCCAGGAGCAGAAGAGGAAGTACCAGCAGCAGCAGTACCAGCAGAAGTGCCCTCGGGGGCACGAGTCGAAGCACGACAGAGCTCCTCAATGTCCTCCTCAGCCATCTCATCAAACTCCTCATCCTCAAACACGGAAGGAGGAAGCTCAACACCCATCTGACGAGCCATACGGCAGACTACCTCCTCGGTACGAGCCAAGCGGGACTCGTGACGACGAAGTATCCGTAGGACATCATCAAGGGTGGCAACGGGAGTAGCAGAGGCACTGGCAGAGGCAGGGACAGACACAGAAGGTGTCGTCCTCTGAACGTGACGAAGCGCCGCAAGAGATTTCTTGACGGCCGTCGCATTCTGGGGAGGACCAAGGGGACGCTCATCGTCACGAGGCAATGTGACACGAAAATGACGAAACACGAGGGTCAACATGCAAGGAAATGGGATATGAGCCGATTTATTGGACTTTCGAATACACTCAAAAGAGTCAATCTTATCGAGTATAATTCGAGCCCAATTAATCGAGCTCCCCATGAAGATCGCATAGATAAGCTTCAAAAATGTCTGGGATGGTAAAGAAGAGGAGCCGTACTTGGGAAGCAAGCACGACTTCAGAATCAGATTTAGGACCCACGCATTTGGCTTGAAAGACTTAGATGGCACGCCAATCATGGCAGGAGGAATCAGATGGAAAATCTCTGAAAGGATGGTCTGATCAAGAGAAGAAATATCATCTACCGAGATATCAGAAGGAAGAAGGCCAGACGAAGAGATACCCAAAATCTCTCCTAAGATTTCCGCAGTGAGGACTATAGGAGTCCCCAAAACGGTCGTCTCAACAGAGTGGGTCTGATCGTACTGACCCCGGATCCTATTAGCATAGAAAAGCTTCACTAATCTAGGGTAGGGGTGAGGATTCGCCTTCGGGTCATATCGAAGGTAATCGAGAAGACCCGACGACGACAGAAGATCAGCTAACCCTATGAAGTCGCTAAACTGGACGTAATGCTCCAGAAGCAGCGGGTAATGTTCGATACGGTTATATGCCGCGAGACACAAAGGGTCATCGCGACATAAGGAAATATCGACACCGCCCACCGGCATCGGACCCTTTCCCTTAGGCTTACGGGTAGACGTACGAGGGTGGGTGCTAGACTCGGGATGAATAGGAGGAGTGGGTTCCCTATAAGTCTCGGTCTCGGGGTTATACTCCGTATCGGAATCGGTAGGAGTATGGAACGAAGATTGAGAAGCAAGAATTTTGGCCTTGGGCTTAGGCTTGGGTTTGGGTTTCGGTTGACCTCTAGGTTGAGCGGTCGTCGCCCTCTTCTTCTTGAGAGGAGGCGAAGACGACGAAGGAAGGGTGGTCTTGGCTCTACGCTTCGGAAGGGTTGGATGCTCGGGATCCGAAGAGATTGGATCAACGGTCATCGGAGAGGGGCTAGAGGGAGTGATCGGGATACGTGTTCGAGCCATAATCTCGGCACAACACGACACACGAGATAGGAAAGAAGAGATCCTAGCCAAAATTAGAAAACCCTAATCGAAACCCTAGGAGATGAAATCAACTAGAAAACCTAACCCTAGAGCTGAAACCGAACCCTAGATAGGAGAGGGAGGAAGAGAGGATACCATAGGTCGGAGATCGGCGGACGGCGACGGCTGGAATGGTCGGAAAGAGGCCGGAAGACGAAGGGTCTCGAGGGAGGTCGGGGTTTTGAGCGGAGAGAGAAGAGATTTCGATCGATTAGAATGAAAATCGATCGACTAAACTGAGTTTAAGTCGGTCGATTTCGCAAAAGACCAAACAGCCCCTGGCACAACTAGTCGGTCACAGTTCAAGCACTGACCGACTAGATCACGATCTAGTCGGTCGGTCAATGAGCTTGAACCGACTAGTTGCAAACAGTGGCTGAATCCAAGATTTACTGACAAGATTTAGTCGGTCTGCGTTCATTTACTGACCGACTAGTTTCACAACTAGTCGGTCGGTCACTGAACATGAACCGACTAAAGAGTTTAAGATGGAAAGGAAACTCAATAAGCTTGAGTTAGTCGGTGTAAGTTCTTCTACTAACCGACTAGATGAACATCTAGTCGGTTGGTGGTTGAACTGATACCGACTAACAAAGTCCAAAAAGGTGATAATCAAGTTCTCTCCACAAAACACTTGGACGATAGATCGCAAAACTCTCAATACTCATCTAAACTACCCCATTAAACGTCGAAATCTTAAATATGACATTGAAATACGATTTCGATCATAAATTCAAATAAATCACATAAAATTCCCAATAATTCAATTAATCTAGCATGAATGAAATATCGCGAAATATATTAGCATGCAAGATGATTGAATTTAAATATGAAACCTATATCTCGGATTCACCCATAATCCCCAATTCTCGACGCAACCGCACAAAGGAGTCCTCCTTTAGGGGTTTCGTGAAAATATCGGCGATTTGCTTTTGGGTTTCAACGTACACTAAAATGATGTCCTTTTTAGCAACATGATCATCTAAGAAATGGTGTCGGACATCTATGTGTTTCGATCGGGAATGGTGCACCGGATTCTTCGAAAGACAAATAGCACTTTGGTTATCCACCATGATAGGGCTAGTATCACAATGAATACCAAAATCCTTCAATGTGTGTCTCATCCAAAGAACCTGGGCACAAGCGGCACCGGCGGCAATATATTCCGCCTCGGTGGTTGAAAGTGATACGGAATTTTGCTTCTTGGAAAACCAAGAGACAAGAGAATTTCCTAGAAAATGGCAAGTGCCACTAGTACTTTTCCTGTCGGATTTGCATCCCGCATAATCAGCGTCACTATATGAGACTAACTCATATGTGCTAGATCTCGGATAAAGTAATCCAAAATCTAATGTGTAACTTAGATAGTGAAAAATACGCTTTACCACTACTAAGTGAGACTCCTTAGGTTGAGACTGATAACGAGCACATATACATACGGCAAACATAATATCGGGCCTACTTGCGGTAAGATAAAGCAAACTACCTATCATACCTCGATATAGACGAATGTCTACATCCTTACCGCCCGTATCCTTGTCAAGATGCATAGTCGTGCTCATTGGAGTCTTTTTCCCGGAGGCATTCTCCATTCCAAATCGCTTTAGCAACTCCACCGTGTACTTCGTTTGGTGGATGAAGATTGCATCGTTCATTTGGCGAATTTGGAGACCTAAGAAATATTTGAGTTCGCCCATGTGGCTCATCTCAAATTGTTCCTTCATCACATTAGAAAACTCTTCGCAAAGAGCGAAGTTAGTAGCACCGAAAATGATATCATCAACATAAATTTGAACTAATAAAATATCATTATTTGCATGCTTAATAAAAAGTGTTGAATCGGCTTCGCCCATTTTAAAATTCAAATCCAAAAGAAAATTCTTTAGGCGATCATACCAAGCTCGAGGAGCTTGTCTCAAACCATAAAGAGCTTTCTTTAGTTTAAAAACGTGATTTGGAAATTTTTCATTTACGAAGCCCGGAGGTTGAGAAACGTAAACTTCCTCAACGACATCTCCGTTTAAAAATGCACTTTTAACATCCATTTGAAATAATTTAAAATTCTTATGGCATGCAAAAGACAAAAGTAATCTAATTGATTCTAATCTAGCTACCGGAGCGAAAGATTCTTCGAAATCGATACCTTCCTCTTGACGATAGCCTTGAGCTACTAACCGAGCTTTGTTCCGGACGACGACTTGGTTTTCGTCGGTTTTGTTCTTGAAGATCCACTTTGTCCCTATGACGGTGTGGTTCTTCGATGGCAATGGAACAAGCTCCCAAACTTCATTCCTCTCGAATTGAATGAGCTCCTCCTCTATGGCTAAGATCCAAGCGCTATCTTCGCATGCTTCATTAATATTCTTTGGCTCTATCGATGAGGCAAAGGCACAATTTGCGAAGCGGTGAACTTGGGATCTCGTCTTGACACTATCATAGATATTGCCAATGACTTGCTCATGGGGATGGTCACGAACCGAATGAAGCCGTTTGGGAATACCTTGATCACTTGGAACATTCTCAACAACTTCATTAGTTGGGTTAGTCTCAATAGAATCAATAGAATCATTAGACTTAGAATTTTCAAACGAATCACATAAAACATCCATAGAATCATTATCATTTGAAATTCTAGTTGGAACAAATCCTTCATTAAATGAGACATGAAGCGATTCCTCGATCGTTGAGGTTCGTTTGTTGAATATCCGGTAGGCTTTGCTACGCGTAGAATATCCAACAAAAATCCCCTCATCGGATCTCGGATCGAATTTGTCCAAACTACCATATGTGTTCTTAATAAAACATTTCGAACCAAAAACACGAAAATGTTTAACTTGAGGCAACCTACCAAACAACAATTCATAACAAGTTTGTTTAGTGCCGGGCCTCAAAAGTATTCTATTAAACACATAGCAAGCGGTGTGTACCGCTTCCGCCCAAAATTGATGGCCAAGTTGGCTATCATCAAGCATAGTGCGAGCACACTCCACTAGCGTCCTATTCTTTCTCTCAACTACACCATTTTGAGGAGGTGCACGAGGGAAAGAGAAGGTGTGAGTAATACCAACTTCATCACAAAATGTCTCAAAAGACTCATTCTCAAATTCACCTCCATGATCACTACGAATAGTGACAATGGTGGTTCCTAAGAGATTTTGTACTTTCTTAACAAAAATTGTGAAGTTTTCAAAAGCTTCATTTTTATTACACAATGAAAATACCCAAGTAAATCTTGAATAGTCATCTACGATGACAAGTCCGTACCTTGCATTTCCTAAGGAAGCTACTCTAGTTGGCCCAAATAAATCTAGATGTAATAGCTCTAGTGGCCGTTTAGTAGAGATGCTTTTCTTAGGTTTAAATGAAGATTTAGGAAGCTTGCCGCGTTAACAACAATCACAAAAACTTTTCTTTTCAAAAACAAGCTTCGGAAAACCTTTAATAGAATTCAATTTTGAAAGCTTATATAGTGTTCCAAAGTTCACATGTCCAAAGCGTCGATGCCATAAGTGTTGTTCACTTGTGTTGGCAACGAGACATTGTTCATATGACTTCGGAAGATCCAAAATATAGATGTCTTTACGACGAGTTCCGGAAAATAATAATTTTTCATTATCCTTTCTTAAAATGTGACACAATCCTTTCGCAAAGCTAACTTTGTAACCTTTGTCACAAAGTTGACTTATTGAAATAAGATTATGATTTAAACCACTAACAAGATAAACGTCACTAATTAATGGTTTAGAAGGGTTACCGACTTTACCAACACCTATGATGGTTCCGCTCTCGTTGCCTCCAAATACGACGCGGTTTCCATTCGCAATGGGAACCACTCCGGAGAGCAAACGAGCGTCACCCATCATGTGTTTGGAGCACCCGCTATCGAGTATCCAATTCCCTTTGGAGCTAAATTTAAATTTGATGCTCCTTTTCTTTTTCTTTTCCTTGAGTACCTAAAGATAGACACTTTCATATCATGGTACCCAAGGTCATTGGGTCCAAGGGATTAGACCTTTGGAAGCCAAGTCCAAGTGGACTTAGACTTCCCCACATAATTCTTACTATGCACAACATCCGAAAAATAAGCATTCATGTACATTTGTTTTTCGTCCATGCTTGTGTCCTTTGGGCTTCAAATAGTGAAAATTTTGGGAGCCATCATCCTATTGGGTGCATGCATGCTACGTTGATTTCTACGTGATGCATGTTGTGGATAGGCATACGGGACATGATGGAATGGTGCACGAAAAGAATTATTCATATGATGAGGTGGGTGTACATATGCATGTGTGGAAACACGTGCGTGAGGGTGTCTCACTTGGTGTGCACGTGCCCGGGAATGTGTTGCATAAAAATCATCATACGTGTGAGACGGTGGAGTAGGACGTGTGTTCCTACGTGGAATGTTATTAGTGTACATGTAGGCATGCCCCTTCTTTGGAGGTCCACCCAAAGTGGGTTTCTTTCCGAAAGAGGGTGTGGACGAGGTGGAAGCACCATTGGTAGATAAACTACCAATAGAGTGTTTGCTCCCACTCGTTGAGGCTTCAGAAGTTGGCCTAACAAAAGTAGTGACCGACTTGGATGAATTTCCCATCATATACCCCAAGCCAATGTGGTGTTTGGCCGGAAGTAAATCTTTTAGGATATTATCCAAATGGCCCTTACCCTTGTTGAATTTGTTGATTCGCCCCAATGTGTCCTCATATTTCTCTTTGAGAGAACGCAAAGAAGTATCCAAAGCGGATATTTGCGATGTGAGCACATAAACACGAGATTTAAGATTCTCGTTCTCAATACTCAAAGTCGAGTTTTGAGAAGTTAAATCCGCTATCTCATGTTCTTCCGCATCCTCAATGCTAACATGTTCAAGTTTAGATTTGAGATTCACAATCTCATTTCTTAACTCTTCAACAACGGTGTCGTTGTTGGTGATGATATTCTTAGGCGATGTTTGAATGCTAGCTAGGTCATCTTTTACCTTAGTATATCTATTTACTAACTTAGTGTATTTTGACCAAAGTTGAGAGTTAGCATTTCTAAGATCATCCATCGTTACCTCATCGCTTTCGTCATTACTATCATCGGAAGAGGAGGATCCTTGATCGTTCTCCTCTCTTGCCATGAAGCACATATGTGCTTGCTCCACTTTCTCATCATCCGACTCTCCGCTTGAGGAATCCTCGGAGTCGGTGAATGTTGCTCCGATAAGTCCTTTCTTGTACCCCTTCTTGTATTTCTTGGACTTATCGAATTTTGGCGCCTTCCACTTCTCCTTTTGTTTGTTGAGAGGACACTCCGCTTTCATGTGTCCTGGCTTATTGCACTTGAAACACAAAGGAGAGGAAGAGGCGTTAGAAGAACCAAATTTACCTTTGGTCTTGAAGTTACCTTTCCGGAAGAAACGGTTGAACTTCTTGGCCATGAGTGCCATGGACTCCAAGTCCAACTCGTTTTCCGAGTCTTCATCATCGGAAGATGTGGATGAAGCCGCCTTGAATGCAATCGCCTTTTTCTTAGGCGCATCTAGGTTCAAATATGACTTCATCTTTTCTTGTAGCTTCACCTTGCTATCTTTGCGTACCTCGTATGACATCAAAGTACCCATTAGTTGAACTACGGTATATTTGTTCATGTCATTACCTTCCTCGATGGCGAAGGTACGTTTTTCCCAAGAAGAGGGAAGTCCTTCAATAAGCTTTAAGCACTTCTCCTTTTGAGTGTAGATCTTGCCGAGGGCCTCTAACTCGTTTATTATGTCAACGAAGCGAGCGTAATATTCTTTCATCTTCTCGCCCTGTTGCATGTGAAACATTTCGTAATCTTTGGTTACGACAACGAGTTTAGAGTCTCTTACCCGACTCGTCCCTTCATGTAGTATGAGGAGAGAGTTCCAAATTTGATATGCACTCTTACATGTGCATATCTTATTGAAATCCTCGGGCTCCAATGCGCATTGCAAGGCGTTCATTGCCTTGGCATTGCTTACCTCCGCGGCGACCTCCGCGGTAGTCCATTTCTCAAAATCTTCTTCTTCGGGCTCGTTGTACTCCTTCATTGTAGTCCTCCATAAGGATGCACTTCGGAGGAAGGTTTCCATCCGACATTTCCAGTACCCGTAGTTGGTACCGTTGAAGAATGGAGGCCTTGTAGAGGAATGTCCTTCCATCACCGATGACGCTCCTTCACGGTTCCTGAAGGTGTCGTAGTTGGAAGGTGGAGGCACAGTCTTGTTGTCGTTGACAGACATAGCTGAGTATCTGGCTCTGATACCAAATGTAATGCCCTACCAGCTACTGCACAAGTACTAGAGGGGGGGTGAATAGTACTTTAAAATAATAAGGCGTATTATTCCAAATTAAATTGCACACAACTACCAAGTCAATTTGCGGAAGCTTAAATTGAATGACAACAATGAAATTAACAATGCTAACAAATGAAGTTAATGGGTTCGGATCCACCCAAGTCTCCCCGACTTGTTCCCGGTGATCCTACGTCCCAACCACCCGGATCCCTTCCGGATACTTGAGTTAGAAACCCTAACTCAAGATTTCCACTATGAATATCTTGTGAAAAACCTTCACAAGATCAAATCATACATGCAATGGCAAAGTGAATCCCACAACCCAGGATCACAAACTTCTCTCACAACCGAGAGAGCCAATAAGCAATATAAAAGAGTTTAATATGAAATAAATACTCTTACCACAAAATCCTATACCTTGAGTTTTTCTTACCCAAAAGGTGGAATGAAGGATTTGAGGAAGATGAAGTTACCAAACCCTAGCACCAAGGAAATGAGCAGCAATGGGTGCCTAGGGAAGATTTGGAAACTTGAATCAAGCAATAGCTTGAAGAGCTCACCAAGAACAAGCTTCTCTCTAGATCTAGAAATGAGAGAGAATGGGTTTCTTGTGAGGAAGAGAGCTTTAGATTTGAGGGAGAATAGCTATCTCTTTAGAACTCAATCAATCTCTTAATGACAGCTCTATTGAAGATAGAAATGACCTAGGTTCGTATTTATAGGGTCCCATAAAAACAAGTTAGGTCAATCTCCAACGGAAAGAAATCTGTGAGATCTAGTCGGTCAAAGAACACACACTGACCGACTAGTTCATCAACTAGTCGGTCAGTCACAAAGCATGGACCGACTAAGAGCAGATCTGAGAAGAGATAGAATTTCAGACCTAAAAAACTAGTCGGTCCAAGAACACTGTCTGACCGACTAGTTTCACAACTAGTCGGTCATCCAATGAACGTAGACCGACTAAGAGGCAAAACAACATAGTCTGAAGGCAAGTTGACTTAGTCGGTCCAAGAACAAAAGTTGACCGACTAGATTGTCAACTAGTCGGTCATCAAACGTTCTTAGACCGACTAACGGTAAACAGTAAAGAGCTAAGAATTAACTGACAGAAACTAGTCGGTCCAAGAACAGTGGCCGACCGACTAGATCACCATCTAGTCGGTCAGTACTTGTTCTTGTACCAACTAACATGCACAACAAAGTCCGAATCGAAGCGCGACGCTTCGAGGAAGTTAGAGTGAACTTGTGCAAGAATCCTAGAGCTACGAAATGAGCGTAATGAAGATAGAAACGTAAGATATACTCAAGGCTTAACATTCTATCAATCGAAACTAAAAGACTATAAATAAAACCTTACTAAACGGTCTTTGAGAGCTTCGATTGAATCTTCATTACTTCCAAAGCGTCGCAAGAGCTTCAACGAAGCTTTAGGCATGAAACTGAGCTTTGGAAAGTGTTGAGATGTCGCTTTGAATGTTCACGTGAAATTGGCGACGATCTCCAATAATGCGCTCACAAATTGTTAGATCATGAATTATTTATGTTTGCTCATCATCCAAAACCAAATCCGGGGAGTCCAATATTCAACAAGAACCTGAGCACACGCGACACCGGCGACAATATATTCCGCCTCGGTGGTTGAAAGTGATACGGAATTCTGCTTCTTGGAAAACCAAGAGACAAGAGAATTTCCTATAAAATGGCAAGTGCCACTAGTACTTTTCCTGTCGGATTTGCATCCCGCATAATCTGCGTCACTATATGAGATTAACTCATATGTGCTAGATTTTGGATAAAGTAATCCAAAATCAAGTGTGTAACTTAGATAACGGAAAATACGTTTTACCGCTACTAAGTGAGATTCCTTAGGTTGAGACTGATAACGAGCACATACACATACGGCAAACATAATATCGGGCCTACTTGTGGTAAGATAAAGTAAATTACCTATCATACCTCGATATAGATGAATGTCTATATCTTTTCGGCCCGTATCCTTATCAAGATGTGTCGTAGTGCTCATTGGAGTCTTCTTCCCGGAGCCATTCTCCATTCCAAATCGCTTTAGTAACTCCACAGTGTACTTCGTTTGGTGGATGAAGATTTCATCGTTCATTTGGTGAATTTGGAGACCTACGAAATATTTGAGCTCACCCATGTGGCTCATCTCAAATTGATCCTTCATCACATTAGAAAACTCTTCGCAAAGAGAAAAGTTAGTAGCACCGAAAATGATATCATCAACATAAATTTGAACTAAAATTATATCATTATTCGAATACTTAACAAATAATGTGGAATCAACTTCTCCCATTTTAAAACCTAAATCCAAAAGAAAATTCTTTAAACGGTCATACCATGCTCGAGGAGCTTGTCTCAAACCGTAAAATGCTTTCTTAAGTTTGAAAACATGGTTTGGGAATTTTTCAGTTATAAAACCCGG
Organism: Scilla litardierei; assembly: GCA_030789695.1. Classification (NCBI taxonomy): domain Eukaryota; kingdom Viridiplantae; phylum Streptophyta; class Magnoliopsida; order Asparagales; family Asparagaceae; genus Scilla; species Scilla litardierei. The sequence continues at coordinate 36,135,328 of CM061140.1, forward strand.
AGGTTAAGAAACATAAACTTCCTCAACAACATCTCCGTTTAAAAACGCACTTTTAACATCCATTTGAAAGAGTTTAATATCTTTATGGCATGCAAAAGATAACAATAATCTAATTGATTCTAATCTAGCTACCAGAGCAAAGGATTCTTCGAAATCAATACCTTCCTCTTGCCGATAGCCTTGAGCTACTGACCGAGCTTTGTTCCGGACGACGATTTGGTTTTCGTCGGTCTTGTTCTTGAAAATCCACTTTGTCCCTATGACGGTGTGGTTCTTCGATGGCAAAGGAACAAGCTCCCAAACTTCATTCCTCTCGAATTTAATGAGTTCCTCTTCCATGGCAAGGATCCAAGCGCTATCTTCGCACGCTTCATTAATATTCTTTGGCTCTATCGAGGAGACAAAGGCACAATGTGCGAAGTAGTTGACTTGCGATCTCGTCTTGACACTATCAAGGATATTACCAATGACTTGCTCATGAGGATGGTCACGAATGGTATGAAGCCGTTTGGGAATTCCCTGATCACTAGGAACATTCTCAAAAACTTCATTAGTCGGGTTAGTATCAATAGAATCAATAGAATTAGAATTACCAATTGAATCACATAAGACATCCATGGAGTCATCATCATTAGTAATTCTAGTTGGGACAAAACCTTCATTAAATGAAACATGAAGTGATTCCTCGATCGTTGAGGTTCGTTTGTTGTATATCCGGTAGGCTTTGCTACGGGAGGAATATCCAACAAATATCCCCTCATCGGATCTTGGATCGAATTTGTCCAAACTACCATACGTGTTTTTAATAAAACATTTTGAACCGAAAAAACGAAAATGTTTAACTTGAGGCAATCTACCAAACAACAATTCATAACAAGTTTGTTTAGTGCCGGGCCTCAAAAGTATCCTATTAAATACATAGCAAGCGGTATGTACCGCTTCCGCACAAAATTGATGGCCAAGTTGGCTATCATCAAGCATAGTGCGGGCACATTCCACTAGCATCCTATTCTTTCTCTCAACAACACCATTTTGAGGAGGTGCGCGAGGGAATGAAAAGGTGTGTGTAATACCAACTTCATCACAAAACGTTGAGAAAGACTCATTCTCAAATTCTCCTCCATGATCACTATGAATAGTGACAATGGTGGTTCCAATGAGATTTTGTACTTTCTTAACAAAAATTGTGAAGTTTTCAAAAGCGTCATTTTTATTACTTAATGAAAATACCCAAGTAAACCTAGAAAAGTCATCAACGATGACAAGTCCATAACGTGCATTTCCTAATGAAGCAACTCTAGTTGGCCCAAATAAATCTAGATGTATTAGCTCTAGTGGCCGCTTAGATGAAATGCTTTTCTTAGGTGTAAACGACGATTTTGGAAGCTTGCCTCGTTGACACGAGTCACAAAAGCTCTTCTTTTGAAAGACTAGCTTAGGGAAGCCTCTAATAGAATTTAACTTGGAAAGCTTAAATAGTGTTTCAAAGTTCACATGACCAAAACGTCGATGCCATAAGTGTTGTTCACTTGTGTTGGCAATGAGACATTGTTCATGTGATCTTGGAAGATCTAGGATGTATATATCCTTATGGCGTGTGCCGGAAAACAATACATCATTAGTATTTTTATTCAAAATATGGCATATTCCTTTCGCAAAGCTAACTTTGTAACCTTTGTCACAAAGTTGGCTTATTGAAATAAGATTGTGGTTTAATCCTTTAATAAGGTAAACATCACATATAAGTGGTTTAGAAGGATTACCCACTTTTCCAACACCTATGATGGTTCCGCTCTCGTTGCCTCCAAAGACGACGCGGTTTCCATTTGCAATGGGCACCACTCCGGAGAGAAATTGAGCGTCACCCGTCATGTGTTTTGAACACCCGCTATCGAGTATCCAATTATTCTTTGAGCCAAATTTGGATTTGTTGCTCCTTTTCTTTCTCTTGAGTACCTAATGATAGAAAATATCGTATCATGGTACCCAAGGTCATTGGGTCCAAAAGATTAGACCTTTGGAAGCCAACTCCAATTGGACTTAGACTTCCCCACATAATTATCACTATGCACAACATTCATGAAATAAGCATTCATATAAATTTTTTTTCATCCATAGTTGTGTCCTTTGGGCTCCAAATAGTGAAGATTTTAGGAGCCCTCATCCTATTGGGAGCATGCATGCGTTGTTGATTTCTACGTGATGCATGTCGTGGATAGGCATAAGGAACATGATGAAATGGTGCATTATGAGAATTATTCATACAATGATGTGGGTGTACATATGCACATGGAGGAACACGTGCGTAAGGGTGTCTCACTAGGTATGCACGTGCTCGTGGATGTGGTGCATAAAAATCATCATATGTGTGAGCCGATGGAGTAGGACGTGTGTTCCTACGTGGCATGGTACTTGTGTACATATAAGCATGACCCTTCTTTGGAGGTCCACCCAAAGTGGGTTTCTTTCCAAAAGAGGGTGTGTACGAGGTGGAAGCACCATTGGTAGATGAACTACCAATAGAGTGTTTTCTACCACTCGTTGAGTCACTGAAAGTTGGCCTAACAAAGGTAGTGGCCGATTTGGATGAACTTCCAATCTTATACCCCAAGCCAATGTGGTGATTGGCCGGAAGTAAGTCATTTAGGAGTTATCCAAATGGTCCTTACCCTTATTGAATTTATTAATTTGGCCTAATGTGCACTCATATTTCTTGGTGAGAGAACGCATAGAAGCATCCAAAGTGGATACTTGCGATGTGAGCACATAAACACGAGATTTGAGATTTTCATTCTCAATACTCAAAGTCGAGTTTTGAGAAGTCAAATCCGCTATCTTGTGTTCCTCCGGATCCTTAATGCTAACATGTTCAAGTTGAGACTTGAGATTTACAATCTTATTTTTCAACTCTTCAACAACGGTGTCGTTGTTGGTGATGATAGTTTTAGGCGAGGTTTGGATGCTAGCTAAATCATCTTTTACTTTAGTATACATATTTACTAATTTAGTGTATTTAGACCATAATTGCTCATTAGCATTTCTAAGGTCATCCATGGTTACCTCATCGCCTTCATTGTCGCTATCTTCGGAGGAGGAATCTTTATCTTGCTCCTCTCTAGCCATGAAGCACATGTGTGCTTGCTCCACTTGCTCATCGTCCGACTCTCTGCTTGAGGAATCATCGGAGTCAGTGAATGTCCCGACAAGCCCCTTTTTGTACCCTTTCTTGTACTTCTTGGACTTGTCGAACTTTGGCGCCTTCCACTTCTCCTTGTGTTTATTTTGAGGACAATCCGCTTTCATGTGGCCTGGCTTGTTACATTTGAAACACAAAGGAGAGGAGGCGTTAGTAGAACTAAACTTCAATTTGTTTTTGAAGTTATCTTTCCGGAAGAACCGGTTGAACTTCTTCGCCATGAGGGCCATGGACTCCAAGTCCAACTCGTCTTCCGAGTCTTCATCATCGGTCGATGTGGAAGTTGATGGAGCGGCCTTGAAATCAATAGCCTTCTTCTTTGGCTCGTCTTGCTTCAAGTAGGACTTCATCTTGTCCTGCAACTTCATCTTGCTATCCTTGCGTACCTCATACGACATTAAGGTACACATTAGTTGAACAACGATATATGTTTTCATGTCATTACCTTCCTCGATGGTGAAGGTACGTTTCTCCCAATAAGAAGGAAGTCCATCGATGATCTTCGAGACTTTCTCCTTTTGGGTGTAGGTTTTACCAAGAGCCTCCAACTCGTTTGTGATGTCGACGAAGAGAGCATAATACTTCTTCATCTTCTCACCCTGTAGCATATGAAATAACTCGTAATCTTTATTAACTACAACGAGTTTAGAGTCTCTTACCCTACTAGTTCCTTCATGCAATATGAGGAGAGAGTTCCATATTTGATAAGCACTCTTACATATGCATATCTTATTGAAGTCCTCGGGCTCCAAAGCGCATTGCAAGGTGTTCATTGCCTTAGCATTGCTTACCTCCACGGCGACCTCCGCGATAGTCCACTTCTCGAAATCTTCTTCGGCGGGCTCGACATACTCCTTCATTGTGGCCCTCCATAGTGAAGTACTCCGGAGGAAAGTTTCCATCCGGTATTTTCAGTACCCGTAGTTGGTACCGTTGAAGGAAGGAGGCCTCGTCGAGGAGTGTCCTTCCATCACCGAAGACGCTCCTTCACGGTTCCTGAAGGTGCTATAATCTGAAGGTGGACGAACGGTCTTGTTGTCGTTGGCAGACATAGCTATAGACTTGGCTCTGATACCAAATGAAATACCCTGCTAAGCTACTGCACAAGTACTAGAGGGGGGTGAATAGTACTTTAAAATAATTAAGAGGATAATTCCTAATTATCTTGCAAACTCTACCAATTAATGCAGAAATGCGGAAATGAAAATAATAGACAATAAAGAAACAATCGCAAACACACGATATTACTGGGTTCGGATCCACCCAAGTCTCCCCGACTTGTTCCCGGTGATCCTACGTCCCAACCACCCGGATCCCCTCTGTATACTTGAGGTAGAAACCCTAACTCAAGATTTGCACTATGAAATTCTTGTAGAAAACCTTTACAAGATCAAATCATACACAAATCAAAATGTGACTCCCACAACCCGGGATCACAAACAAACTCTCACAACCGAGAGTAAAACACTTACATTATGAAAGTAAATGAAATACGAAATTGCTTACCGACAAAATCCTACGCCTTGAGTATAACTTACGATTTAGGGCAAAACGGATTTTGGGTAAGATGAAGAGGCACCAAACCCTAGCTCCAAGTAGATGACCAGCAATGGAGTCCTAGGTGGATGTTGATGACCTAGAATCAAGCACTTGGCTTGGAAGGCTCACAATCAATGAATCCCTCTTTTGAAATAAGAGTGAGAGAGAGATTCTTGAATGGAAATGAATGAGCTTTGAATGAGATTGAATGCTTTCTCTTTGATCTCTAAACTTCTCTTAAAATCAACCTTGAGTGCAATGAATGCAGCACTCCAAGTATTTATAGGATAGAGGAAAGAGAGAGCAAAAATCGTTGCATTAAATGCTCCAACGGCTCTATTCTGAACCAATCTAGTCGGTCAAAGAACAACCACTGACCGACTAGTTCATCAACTAGTCGGTCGGTCAAATAACATGAACCGACTAAGAGGTGTACATTGAATAGATGAAGTTTCAGACTTAAAGAACTAGTCGGTCCAAGAAGACTTGGCAACCGACTAGTTTCACAACTAGTCAGTCGGTGAGTGAACTTAGACTAAGAGATAAAACAAATAGTCTGAGAACAAATTGATTTAGTCGGTCCAAGAACAAATTTTGACCGACTAGTTCATCAACTAGTCGGTCGCCAAATGTACATAGACCGACTAACGATAAACAGTAACTTGGCATGTACAGGGAAAGCTCAACTAGTCGGTCTAAGAAGGATCACTGACCGACTAGTTTACCAACTAGTCGGTCGGTGAGTCAACGTAAACCGACTAACTGTAAACAGTAAAGAGCTTAGAATTGAAGGAGGCAAACTAGTCGGTCCAAGAAGCTTTGCCGACTGACTAGATCACCAGCTAGTCGGTTGGTTCTTCTTCTTGAACCAACTAACATGCACTAAAAGTCGTGAATCGAAGCGCGAAGCTTCGGAAAAGTTCGTATGGACTTCTACTAAGATCCTAGCTCTAAGATAGGAGCGTTATGAAGATTAAAACATAAGACCTACTCAAGGCTTAACATTCTACAGAACGAAGCTAAAAGACTATAAATAAAACTTGACGAACCGTCTTCAAAAGCTTCAATCTGAATCTTCATGACTTCTAAAATGGTCCATAAGCTTCAACGAAGCTTTAGGCATACGATCACGCGCTTTGAGAAGTCTTGATACGTCGCTTTGAACATTCATATGAATTTGGCGACGATCTCCATAACTGCGCTCACAAAGAGTTAGTTCACGATATATTTATGTTTGTTCATCATCCAAAACCAAATCCGGGGAGTCCAATATCCAACACAATGTAATGCTCAGCTTGGGGGAGTCGCACTATGTGAGTCAGTCGTGTCTTTTTCACCGTTTTGAGTCGTTTTCGTCGTATTTTTCTTTTTTCCATCCTTTTATCCTCTCTTTCTTAGAGATGACCCAGCATGATGAAACTGCCACTAAACCACACACATGCACTTAGCTGAGCTACGACACCTATCTTCATTAACCCTTGGAAACCGAGTTCTGTTGCATTTTATGCTCCGTGGGTTCACTTTGCCTTTTGTGTTGAGTTGTGTGTTGTGACTAGCTAGTTGGTATGCTTCTACGTTGTGATCTAGTGTTATATGATTATCCTTGGATGACCCCTAGACTATCATACTTCAATTTCAAATAAGCGGTATATTGCCTCTACTTTCTGCTTCATTATGCATGAATCATCTATATAATTACGCTTCAAATCGCATGTGTCGGGACTCTACCAATAGGACTAGGATAACTCATGTTGCTTACGCTCTGATCCGCAAAGAATCTCCTTTTTGCCAAATGTTTAGAATTTGAATGCTTTTTTGTTTTACTTGGTGCAAATCCCCTCATCTTGTACTTAACTCCCACTTGGGAGAGTACACACTTTTGCCACATACTAGAGTCCCTGACAAATCTTCTGTTGTGAATATTACTCCTACCGCTGTGAATAAAGGGAAGGCGAGAATTTGCACCAAGTGCTCTCCTCCAAACCTACTCAAACCCTTTCGTTTTCGAACACACTTGGCATAGGAGCTTTCTAGCAATCATCTTGACAATCATACGACGATTTCCTAGTTTCTAGCAGTAGGGTCCCTGACATATGATATGTTTCTATTCTTACTCTATTCTCATGCATGCTTGAACTATTATTCACCGCTAACTCGAATTGATTCGATATTTGGGTCATTCCATGGATATGTGTATATGGAGCTTGATTGCACGAGTTAGATAGTTACACCGTTGGCTAGCTCACAACCACACTCACTTGCGTTTCACCGCATGGACCCACGACACTAGTAGGGACTCGTATTCCTGAGCTTAGTGCTATGCTTCTCGCGTGCTTGCTTAGTGCGTCATGTTAGTTTCCATTGGCTCTGACGGGTAATCTAGGATTTCCTTTTCTCATTCTGTTTCTTTCTTTCTATTTTTCCCTCTGAGCTTCTATTCTCACTCGTCTTCCTCGAGGATAAGGAAAGGTTCAGCTTGGGGGGATTTTGACGTGTGTTTATATTTTATATATTCACGCACGTCTTCTCCGTAATTTCGCGTCGTTTTTTCGTTGTTTCAAATCCGTTCATTTGTGTTTTTTAATTCCTTTTTACATTCGTTGTGTTTGTGTGCTTTTACAGGATATTTCTAGCACAGGGGACATTCAAGGCCAACATCATGAGTCCCCCAAGCAACGGGAGGTGTCGCGCGAGACCCTGAGAGCCATGTGAAGATAAACCATGTACCAGCTCTCACCCGATCGGGTAGACAGATCTACCCGATCGGTTCATGCGGCCGTACCAGTCCCGAGGAAGAGGCAACTCCACCCGATCGGTTCAGTGATCGGGTGGATGTGACACAAAACGCTATTTTTAGAGCCAAAGTTCACCCGATCGGTTGACTTGTCAACCGATCGGGTCACATGTAGCTGATGCTTTCCATGCTCAAGAAGTCGAGACCTCATCTGATCGGTTCAATGATCGAGTGAGATTTATCAGAAGCTGAAGACCAAATTTCCCGTCGTTTCACCTGATCGGGTGAAGTCTCATCCAATCGGGTGAACATCTATTTTTGTCTTTTAGTGGAAATATTCCCTGGCATCTTGCCAAATTGTATAAATAGAGCTAGGTTTTCCCAGAAACGTAATCCCCATTTTTTAGCTGTTTTAAGGGATTTTTGGCTGCTCTGAATTAAATTCTATTTGTAAGTTCTTTGATCGTTCTTATATTTTAATATTGTGTTTATACTTCTATTTGCTAGGGTAATCTATTGCTTGATTTACATTCTTATGGCTATAATCTATTTTATTGCATTCCATGCCATGAATAGTGAGTAGTACTTTAATCTGGGATATTGGTGGAAGCCCCTTCGTGGGTTCTCCCTAGAACGGCCATATGATTAAGGATCCGATAGGATATAGGGATTTTGACGATTACGCGGGGGTGTTTCATTGTCATCGACAGGAGAAAGACCGCCTTTGACCGTCGGGCCACAGGGAAATAAAACAGGAGTTTGATTCTCTAGCCATAGCTCACCCGCCTGGTATAGACATTGATTCCTCGCGCGTGGAAACGGCTTGGATGAAATGTCGGGGGCAATCGTTCTAGGCCACGCACTACCATACGCATTCCCACCCCATCCCCACCATCATCTCCTTCACCCCCACGTACCAGGAAGAAACGCCAGGTTGCTAGCTCCTCAGCGGGGACACGAGCGCCCCCCTCCAAGAGTCTGCCCATACCTACAGCACCACCCCCGCCACCTTCATAGCCCAAGACGCCCCCCTAGAGACCTACGGCATCACTTTTATAGATGACGCTCATGGTCATAGTTTTGTCGATCTATCTAGGCTCCCGATCGTTTCGACCAAATTGGCCGACCTAGGAGCCTTAGAGAAGGTAGGCATTTTGCCAGGGGTTAGGCAGCCTATACGCAAACTTGGGCTGGGAGCATTTTCTAGGGATTCAGGCGAATACTTACATTCGCTTGACCCTAAAGGCCATCAGCTCACTTCGTCGTACCAACACGGGAATTGCAATCTCCATACTGGATGTGGAGATGCAGTTCACTTATGATGGACTTTGGACCATATTCAGTGGCCCGTAGTCCCCGATGTCGAGACTGCCTATACCCCGGATCGGATACTTCCCTCGCTATTTACACTACATGCTTTCAGGAGAGGATTTCCGGTATGCCTTCCTTCAGCACTAGCCACTCAAAAGCCTCCTCGATCATCTACCCCATCCTTAAGCTAGCACAGCACCACCTTGCCACCACCATGCTATTTATGAACGAGCCTGGGACTATGTCCTCTGTCTTACTCATCCTTTTGTGGGGCATGGCCCTCCCTTGCGAGGCGCTACCAGATGGCACCTCTCACCCCTCCTACCCTATTGATCACGCCCAGATCTTCTGTGATCGTTTATTGTTGGCTACTACTTTGTAGAGGGGTCCCATCTGTTGTAGTGGCTTTTTCATGATCATCGTCCTTAGGGAAAATCTAGACCTCCCCAAGGATCTTCTTGAGGTGATAGGCCCTACCACCCTATCCTTGTGCGTGCTTACGCACATGCAAATTATTAGTGCCCATGGTGACCGACACTGGGTATATCTTCATGGGCATCATAATTCTGATTATATGGTACTTCCGAGCCCAGAGCATACTGTCGTGTCCCCTCAGCAGATTGAGTGGCTCCTCCCCATGCAGGAGCGCATCCCCCCATTTACGAGCTTGAGCCCAATGATGGGTAGTGTCACGGTCGCATTTCAATCGTACGTTTATCGTGCGCGTACTTCCCTTTCGTACGCGTATTTTTAGTTAGCTCTTCTTGTATCCCAAAGGTGCGATGTGATATGTCGTTGTGACCCTCTGAAAGAATACTTATTTGTGGAATTATTTGTGAACGTCATTTCGAGGGTCGTTCTCCCACAAAACAACTTTGTTGGAAGAGGTGTCGTAACTTTAAACTTAGTCGCCTAATCTCTTTATTTTTAGTTCCGTCTTCCGTGAACCTAGCCGTGACCAACCATCATAATCTCGGCTCTCTCTTCGACACAGTCATCCCAGTATTTTTCTTATAATTATCAGACACAGCTAGACCCACTTTTTCTTCTAATCACTTTCTAATCTGTTTAGCTTAATTAATCTGAATTTCAAATAACCCTAATTAAATCTATAGGTTAATACATATCATGTGAAAATCTTTCCCTAGCTAATGACACCCTAAGTCTACCCCCTCCCTCTCACATCTTCTCTCTCCAATCAACCTAGGTGCACCCCCATTTTAAACCCAAACAGCCTAAAGACCAAAAAGGAAATCTCATACGTAGCACCTAATATTCATTCTAGGCTATCAACACACTAATTAAACCCTTCTCTTCCTTCCTCTCTCCTTCTTTTTCCTTTAACACACCCCTATTCAACCCTATATAGCATCTATCATCTATTAGAACCGAAACCAAACCCTTAGGGTTCTCACGCATCTTCAGCCGTAACCCATAGCCGCCTCTCCTCCCCTCCGACCTAGCATTCGCCGCCGGCCACCCAGGTCATCCCCTACTCTGACCATCCTCCCTGTCGACAACCACCTCTTCCTCCTCATCCAAAACCCCCATGCAAGCCTCCTCTAGCCGCATAAACTACCTTTCACCCTCACCCAAACCCGCGGCCAGCAGCCCTGGGCATCGCCGGCCACCTCTTGTCATCGGTCGCCCCCCAGGCACACCTCTTGCGCCTCCCCCAGCCTCGTAAACCCCCCAGGCTGCTAACCGCCAACTGCGCAGCCTCCTTGTGCACGCAAGATCCTGGCATGCCTCCCCTTTGCGTGTTTCTGTAGCCCGCATGCAGTACATCCAGGCCGTCGCCTCTCGTGCCTCCTCGTGCCGCTGTCCGCGTCTTACCGATGCCGTAGAACGCCGTGCGGCTGTCCTTTCCCTTTGCATTGGTGTTTGATGATCGTGCCACTACTCGGCTGATCGGCATTCGTTGTCTCTCTCATGCCGTATCCTTCGCGCTACCGAAATCCAACCCCTGACGTTGCTACCCGACGTCAGTGTAGCTTTCGCCTCGTTTTGAGGTAAACCCTGCTCCGTAGGAACCTCCACATCGCATGCTAATCAAGACTAAAAATTGTAAATTTAATTGCCTTGGTAACTCACTAATCACGATTTAATAATTGGGACTGCAAGCTGGATCGCGATTTGAGCACATAGGTAGATCTTGGACCTTGTAAATACGGTGATCGCAGCATGATTGTTTTCAGGCAAGTGAAACTTGTCCTATATTTGTTTAGGCCATGTTTTAGACCAATCTATGAAATAGCGTAAAAGAGACTAGGTGATGAAATGATTATCGCATATACACCATCCTAGATCTAGCTTGACAACGAAGCTAGATCCGACACCCTTGTTTTGCTATCATTTCATGCCGCATGTCACGTTTAATTTCAAATTAACTGTACGCACTTTTTAACTGCTTATTGCTATGTTCATGCATTTTGTCATGTCATTTCATGCATTGATTGTATTGCCATATATGTGTAGCACACGCTACTTTAAATTGTAAGCTGCGGCAAGTAGGGTCCTGACCCCTACATCCTATTGAGGCTATGCACCTGCATTGCAGGCACAACCCTATACCAAATACACTTCCTGGCTCGTGATCCAGAATCTAGCACAGTGTGGTTAGTGAAAAACTAACGCTCGATACATGTGGAGGGGTAAGGTTAAACGATCACTTGAGCGTAAAGGTGTGCCTGTACAGCCGCTTCTACCAAAAGACGGAAACTCTGTGCACGATGTGATAAGCTAGTTTTGCTGAATTCATGATATAGTGTTTAGTAGCTTCTGCTACGACGTACGTGCTTTATTACGATCATGTTCATCTTAATTGTTGCATTCTTTTAAATGCCATGCCATATCATCATGTTAAAACTGCTAGTTGCATTACTATTTATATGTTTTCTGGAACAAAAGTCTTCCATTTTCCTTTAGGAGACTTTTGCTGACATGCGCCTTTTTCTCTTTGGGTGTCGCATGTTAGGTGTTGAGACTTAGTTTGTTGATGTGGGTGATCAGTATGCAGACGTTGAGTTTAAGGTTTTTGCAGATGCATAGTTGGAGGATACTGGAGATCAGTCCTGGTCTCAGTTGGAGACTCTCTTAGTTGTAGTTGTTGCTTTCCTTAGATTTTATTGTTAGGAGTTTCGGTGCGTAGCACCTTATCTTTATGTTTTATTTTTTTGGCCTTGCTAGGGGTCTTTCTTTCAGACTCTGTATTTCTTTATGACTATCTCTGCATGTTTGGAATAAAATCTGTGGATGTTGAATGTTAGATAATTTTAATTGTCTACCTTTTTTATTATTGTTGTTGTTTCGCCGTAATAAGTATATATATATATATATATATATATATATATATATATATATATATATATATGGTATCATATTTTGCACATATCCTTCTTCAATCTATTTATTTATTCAGAGATATATTTTTTTGTTCCACCCAACCAAGTTGTCTCCTTATCCACGTCTCATCCGAACCCGTTCATCCCGATCTTGTTTCTCTACGCTATTTAATTTCGGGTCCCTATCTATTGCTTAGTCATCGTACTAGTGCTTGCCGTTGCCTATGTCAACCTTAGTTTAGTGGTGGGCCCATTGGTTTTATTGTGATGTTGTCATGGTGCATGTATATAGGTATAGTGTGTGGACCCATGTGTGTTAACCCTGTGTACCACTCTTGTATGGGAGTGCTACCCTAAGTATATTAATGATTGTCTCTTGCGTTATATATGCATACTCAGTGTTATTCATGATATATATGAAGCTGTATGAATGATAGTAGTAATATATGGGTGGATAGTTATACCACCTTAGGGATGTCTATGTTTATTAGAGTTAGTGTTGGGATGCCGATACAGCCACTTCAGCCAAAAGACAAAAACTCTGTGCACGACGTGATAAGCTGGTTTTTGTGATTTCATGATATAGTGTTTAGTAGCTTCTGCTACGACGTGCGTGCTTTATTACCATCATGTTCATATTAATTGTTGCATTCGTTTAAATGCCATGCCATATCATCATGTTAAAACTGCTAGTTGCATTACTATTTATATGTTTCCTTGCACAAAAGTCTTCAGTTTCCCTTTTGGAGACTTTTGCTGACATGTGCCCTTTTCTCTTTGGGTGTCGCATGTTAGGTGTTGAGACTGAGTTTGTTAATGTGAGCGATCAGTACGCAGATGTTGAGTTTGTGGTTTCTACAGAGGCAGAGTTGGAGGATACTGGAGATCAGTCCTAGTCTCAGTTGGAGACTCTCTTAGTAGTTGCTGTTGCTTTCCTTAGATTCTGTTGTTAGGAGTTTCGGTGCATAGCACCTTATCTTTATGTTTTATTTTTTTTCCATGCTTGGGGTCTTTCTTTCAGACTCTGTATTTCTTTATGACTATCTATGCATGTTTGGAATAAAATCTATGGATGTTGAATATTGGATAATTTTAATTGTCTACCTTTCTTTATTATTGTTATTGTTTCGTCGTAATGCAAAGAACCTACTAATGGATCAAATTACCAGACGCTTATCAGACTGTAGCTTCAAAGCTCCAAGTCTGAGCGGACCTCTTCACGTCTCGCCTTCCATACTTGGGAAGCGGGTCGTGATAGGTAGGTTGCCCAACAGTAGCATGCTCAGCAGCCGGGCACTGCTCCACTACACACTGAGGTGCCACACCCCGCCCTGCTCCTATCTGAGCCTGCATCGGCCCCTTCTATCTCCACTTCTGTTGAGGGCCCTGCATCATCCTCCGAGATCCCATTATCCTCTGCTGAGCTACCCAATGTTGATTCGACCCCCGATATGCATGCCCATACTTTTGCCGAGGACTTAGCCCTATCAGTTGATGTCCTCATTTCTAATCTGCTCGTCGACCCTTCTATCTTCACATCCTCACTGCCACCCGAGATTACAAAGGTGCCTGCATCTCTGTCCGTACCCATTACTAGCACCGTCTCGGCGATTCTTACGGAGAGTTTGGTGGTTTCTGTCTCCACATGTGCTACCATCACCTCTGCCGTGTCTGCACCTGCCCTATCCTCACCTGCACACACATTGGCATTGACCTCTGCTCCTATCTCCATTACTACTGTCACCACTGCCCCACTACCTGCACAGCCTACACTCTCGATGCCCAATTCTTCATCACACATGGCACATCTTCTAGCGGAGCATCTAGCAGCTCCCGCCCCCGGACATTGCAGGTCGATTATATGGGATGGAGTTGTTTGTTGTAGATCTTTGCAAAGCCATCAGGACACTCACTGATCTAGAGCAGCAAAACAGCGAGAAGCTAGACTATATCCTTCAGCTACTTTAGCCGCCGCCACCCCCACCGGGTGGTGGTGCTGCCGGATTTATAGCTTCTCGATGTTCCAGATTCTCCCCCTTATTTTTTGCACATCTGTCATTTCGGGGCCCGGCTTAGTCCAGCTTAGGGGAGTCACATTTTGGCGTCCATTTTGTTGTCCATAGTGTCCTTTTTGTATATATTGTACATCATCATCACCTGCATTATCATCATATCCATTTTGTATATACATGCATACTGTATATACGCATTTGCATCTTTTATAATTTCTTTTATTTTTCTCATCCCACCCGCCCTCTAGCATCATTTCCCATCTCTATGAGCGTGTCTCAGCAGTGAGGACACTACTGCGTTTAGCTTGGGGGATGAGCGCTATCGTTTTTTACTTATTCTTTTTCCTTATTTCCAGTTTTAGTTCCACTACCACCCCACTTTTCTCCTTTTTATCATTATTTTTATTTTTCCTTTTCTTGTTTGTTTGCATGCATGTTTTTCACTTCTTTCTCTTTTTCTTTCGTTAGACTAAAGATGATTCTCCTATTATTGTACTATAAGCTGCGAATACTCTACTTATCTGCTTTACACACTCACGTAGGATTCATTATAGTCTACTACGCTCCATTGCATATATTTATAGAATGGATTATATTTTTTGAACTCTACGCTTCTGTGTGTTAGAGATAATCCTTGATTAGGATGCATTTTAATATGTTTTTCCTTGCTTTAAATTCATATTCTCCACAACGAGTATTCTCGAAAGAGTTAAGCATAAAAATGTATAAGTGATTGAAAATTGAGTGAAAATTGCATGATTGTGTGAAAACGTCTATTTTCATAATGAATGGTAGTTCAATTGGGTTTGGATAACCCACAACACTTACGTAGCGTCTGCTAGATATTCTGACACCGAGCCATGTCCAAATTCAATTTTTTTCTTTCTTTTTTTATTTTTGTATATAGCCAATTACGATCTTTGATCGTGCTTTATATTCCATCGCGTTTACGTGAGTTTGCAAAAATCCCAAAAAAATTGGAAAAATAAAAAAAATTTACATACAAATATTAGTCCCGAGGGGTTCTTCGTAACCCAATGCCCTAAGACTGTCTTGTCTGGGATGCATAAGCCGCCTCTTGTATATATTGAGTTATCTCGTGTATATAAGAAAATAAAAGTATGCATATATAAAGAAAATTGTATAGCAAGAAACAATTGTAAAAAGAAAAATCCCACATCTTTATCTCACTTTCTTTATAGAGTAGGGACATGGCAAGGTCAATGATTTCTAGGTATTATGAAAGAGTTTAGTATAGTGATTTCTGGATTTAATTGAACCTACTATTTTCATTTATGAAAAACTAATTAAAATCATCTTGCATGCATGAATTAATTGATCATAATAATATTTGCTGCTTAGAGAATAAGTTGTGAAGATTTGGTCTCGAATCATGGATTTTGTATATTGATTGCATGCTATAATAGGAATCTTCCTCGAACTTCATATCATATATTCGAGTTCACGCCATTCATTTAAAAATCCATTCTATGTATATTCTTTGCTAGACTTGATGAATCCTCATGAGTAGTGCATTTTTAAATTATAAATTCGAAGTGTTGTTGCGTGCTATGAGATGAAGAGATATTTAATCGCATTTCCTATCTTTTGGTTTATTTTGCACTTCTCTGTTTCCACCCTCCGGCGAACTTTTTATTCATCTTCCTCGAGGACGAGTAAGAGGTAAGCATGGGGGATTTTGTTGTGTCTATGTTTTCTATGTTTTTACCATGCTTTTCCATGTAGTTTCGATCGTCCAAATCCATATTTTCTTATTATATCGTGCTTTTCTCAATATTCTTGATTCTTTCGATGTTTTATATGTTTTCAGGTTCGGAGCGATTCGGAGCGATTTAGGACTTTGGACACAACCTGGACGCCGAAGCTCACCTCGCCTCACCACAACGACCCAAGGAGGCCAAAGAAGCGAAGGAGGGGAGTAGAAGAGGAGAGAAGAGGAGAAGAGGAGTAAAGAAGAGGAGAGAATGAGCAGCCCAAGCTTGGGGGATTCATGCCAGATTGCTCGGCCGAGCGTACGATGCGCTCGGCCAAGCTGTGACACACCAAAGAGCAGTCAAATCCTTCTTCGGGGCGCTTGACTGAGCGACAGGCCTGCTCGCCTGAGCCAGCTGTCAGAGGAGCCCAACAAATGCAATTCAAGCTCTCTGGATTTTTGGGACTTCCCATCGCTCATCCAAGCGACATGACGCTCGGGGGAGCGACTCAAGTCGCTCGCCCGAGTGACCCTTTCTCAATCACCAAGACGGAGCCCAAATGAGCGCTACACAGGGCAGTGCTCGGCTGAGCGAGTATTATGCTCGGCCGAGCGGTAGATCGACAGACTCCAAATTGACTTGAATTATTTGGTTTCAGGTTGGTTTTCTTGTAAAACCCGAACCCATTAGAATTTTGTATAAATAGTAACACTTTTTTAGAGCAGGTTAAGCTTTATTTTTCTGTAGCTAAACACCTAGGGCTATTTTGGTAGCTCTCTATTGGTAATCTCTTTTGTAATCTATTTACATGTTTGTGGTTGGATTTCTTTAATTTTTTTCCATTGCTCTTATTTCTCTTGCTCTCTCTATTGAAATTGATTTCATGCAATTTGACCGGTTAGATAC
Source organism: Scilla litardierei (assembly GCA_030789695.1). NCBI lineage: Eukaryota > Viridiplantae > Streptophyta > Magnoliopsida > Asparagales > Asparagaceae > Scilla > Scilla litardierei. The sequence goes on from CM061140.1 coordinate 36,152,085, forward strand.
GCCTATCTCTATTGCTATCATATTTAGAGATTTTGCCATGCTAGAGTCGTGGGTTTGTAGGGCTTAGGGAGGATCCTTATGAGCTTACGGATTGGATGATAGGTTAGACCCCCGTTGGACGAATCTAGCGTCTCCTTATGGTGGTTTGAACAAGGGTTTTGTGGGATTAGTCTTAGGATTGGAGGACCACGAAAGAGACTCCATATCCTAGGAAGAATCCCCACGAATTCGATTTAGGATTAGTAGTCGTTTTCCGGGGCTCGCGCTCACGAGGGTGACCCAAGAGCCAGGGGCGACCATTAACCTCCAATCCGCTAACAGTTGACTACGAAAGTAGACTAGCCACTAGAATCAACCATAGGATGGCACCGTATTCCGTAGAGTATGTGAGTGCCTACAGATGGCTAGGCGGGACCCAAATGTCAAGCGTAATGCATGCATTCCCGTATGAAGCCGATAGCAAGAGCACGACCCTGTATAGGGATGCGTTAAATGAGCGTAATGACGGAAGTGTAATGCCCATTCCCATCTCCGGATGTGATACTCCTACCCTAATCCATCGTCCGACGAAGGATCAATTGACCCAAAATCCATTACCGAATGCCCTAGCGGGGAATCCCGAAAGCCCTAGACGTTTAATATTTAGTCTACTCCACTTCCTTCAACCAACCAACCAAATCACATGTGATAACCCCGACCACACATTCTCCTCCTTCCACAAAAAGCTAAGCGTTAGACGTCCACCTCCTTAGAGTTCGACATTCTATACATAATATAACGCACCATCCACTTGCGGTGTTCTCGTCTGTGCATCACGGCCGAAGAACACACACACACACACACATACAATGATTTTTGAAAAATACATTTTAAACTTGTTTTAAATATCTTTGAGATCATAGTTATTGATTCAATTCTCGTAGTCAACCTCCAAACATCCAGGAGTTGATTACTCATCTTTCAGCAGAGTTTCTTTGAAAAACTGCTCTAGGAGTCAACTACCAAAGGAGGGAGTCGACTACCTGCTGTAGCAGAGTTTTCGCTGAAAACTCTCTGGAAGTCAACTACCTCCCTTGGGACCTGTTGTACGTTTTGACTTCCTTGATTGTCTCTATCATTTAATTCTCACTTGATTTTTGGGCTGAAGTCAAACCCATTTGAATTTATTTGAATCCTCTTTTAAACTCAATAAATAGAGACCCCATGAGAATGTTTTCCAATACCAATCTTTTATTCTTGAGCTAAGCTAAAACTCTCTCAAATTTCCAATACCAATCGCCGTAGCCAAAAACTGTTTTTCAATTTCTGATCTTATTGCATATATTTTTTTAAATTCTTATAAAGATCATAATTTTTTTGGCTATTGCAAATTGTTTTCAAAATCCTTCTGTTTGATTTTTAATATTCTCAAAGGATTTTTGAAACAACAAGATTCTAGATCACATTGAATTCCTTCATATTCTTTGTGTGATCTACGAACGATTTAAATTCTTTTAGCCTTGCAAATTTATCTTGGCTATAGAATTATTGGGTGTAAAGAAATCTCCACTAATTTATTGCAGTGAATTGGATTTGTTTTTACTTGTAGTCCCTTGGTGATAAGGGTGTTGTAAATCCTAGTCAAGACTAGGTGGTTGGAAATCCTGGTGGTGATACTAGGTCATTGGAAATCCTAACAAGTGAAGTTAGGTAATTGTATTGCTAAGGAAATAGTGGATTAAATCTTGAGCTGTGTTGGTCGGGGACTGGACATACCCAGGTTGTGGGGAACAAGGATAAATCGCTTGTCTCTCTGTGTGATTATGTGTGATTGTTATACTAACTCGTTCATTGTTATTATATAAATCATTTGTAACTCCTTTGGTAATAAAATAATTATTACAAAGATTGTATTTTTATTTCCGCTGTGAGATCTCTCTTTCATTATCATTGTTCATTTGGTCTTTGTATTGTTCTCATCATGTATTCTTTTAAGATCATTATGTTGATTAAGGACTAAGCGTAGATCACTCTACTTGGTTCCTTAGGCAACATTGGAGGGGAAATTTGTTGTGTATTAATTATTGTCGAAAAATTTTAATTCATACAACACTATTCAACCTCCCCCCTCTAGTGTTGTTTGACATCCACAGGATCCAACACTTGGTATCAGAGCAAGGCTAAAAGAGATGGCATCAACAGCTCACCACTCCGAAGGACTTAACACCTTGCAACCACCTCTGTTCAATGGAACAAACTACGCAAGTTGGAAGATAAGCATGAAGACTCATCTACAGTCTCTGGACATCGTCGCATGGACCATCACCAAAGATTCATACAAAGCACCTACTAAAGTAGACACCGGAAAGTGGTCTGCAGATGAAAAGAAGAAAGGTAACCTGAATACTAAAGCTATGAACGCATTATTCAGTGTCGTAACAGGTAACAAGTTAAATCGTGTCTCTCAATGTGAGACCGCAAGCCAGATTTGGCACAATCTTCAGGTAAGTCACGAAGGAACGAAAAAGGTAAAAGAATCTCCTATAAATGTATTACATTCAAAATGGAAGCTTTCAAAAGGGAAGAATGAGAGAGTATTACCGAAGTGAATACTCGTTTTGCTAATATAACAAATGAGCATGCATGGTTAGGTAAAAAGGTACCTGAGTATGATCAGGTAATGAAGATCTTAAGATCACTCAGACCCAAATGGAAAGGAAAGACGACAGCCATTCGAGAAGCTCACAACATAAGTGATCTCATCATTGAAGAGTTGATGGGAAATCTCATGGCATATGAGATTGAACTCGAAGAAGACAAAAAGATAGAAGAGAAGCCAAGGAAAAAGAACCTAGCATTCAATGTCAACGAAGAAGACTCCAACTTCACCGACAGAGAAGATCACATTGCCTTCATCTCGAAAAATTTCAGGGACTTCTTGTCGAGTAAGTATGGTAAACGATCTTTTCGTTCTACTAACAACATTATTAATTTTGGCTGCAACAAACCAGGACACATAAAAAAGAGATTGTCCATTATAGAAGAATAACAGAGATATCAAAGACCGTGGCAAAAGCAGAGAAAACAATGAGCGAAAGAACGATAGAAGAAACAAGCGTCGACGACAAAGAAAGGAAGCATATGCATCTTTCGACCAAAGTGATGACTCAACTTCCGATGAATCGTCATCCGACGACAAAGGAGATAGATGAGAGTCAGCTCATATGTGCTTCTTAGCTTCCACATCCTCTCAGGTAAACTCACTTCATAATTCATCATTTAGCGAAGATGATCCATTGTCTTGTGATGATGAAGATATGGATTATAGGGGTGCATATAAGGAGCTTTGATCACTTCTTGAAAAACTCATTAGAGAACATAGAAAAACATTAAAATTGGTTAGAAAGGATGCAAACGATAAAGAAGTACTACTCAAAGAGAACATTGCATTAAAAGAGAAAAATGAGTTGCTTGAAAATGACATTCATTCCATGAAGAAAAAAATTGAAGGGTTGGATAATCTTCTTGTGTCTATTACAGACAAATACGATTCTATAATGAAGATTGTCGAAAAATTCAATAAAGGAAAATGAAAATTAGATAGTCTAATCAATAGTCAAAAAGCATCATCTAGTAGAATCGAACTTGGTTATGATTCTACTCATGCCAAAAAAGAGAATAAGCATAATAAGATGCATCATGCTAAGACCAAATTTTTTGAGCATATGGATTCCAAAGCATGAGACTCATCAGAAGAAACAAATGTGCGCACGTGAATTTATTCAAAATGTTCATTTGAATAAAGATTATAAATATGTTTCTAATGAAGGAACTAAACCATATTGGATTTGGCTTCCTAAAGACTAATCCTCTAGACTCAAAATTATAAGAGTACCACAAACATTTATATTTTTCAGGTACTCTAAACAAAAGAGGAAGACAAAAATATCTCCTCAAATACGTTGAACAAAAATCAACACTTTCAACACTTGGCAGAAGAACGCTTAAAAACATTTTGTCAATTCGCAAGTGTGTGAGATAAATAAATTGTTGAAAGTTATTAGTATATTTTATGACCCTATATGTGTGTTTATAGTTTTATTTAACTCATTCTTTTGGCAAAACACTCAACTAGCATGTTAAAACCCCTCGGGATGAGAAAACTCTCAAACACAGGAGGTAGTCGATTACCAAATAGAGGGAGTAGACTCCCAGAGTGCTGTCTGCCAAAATTTTGTGCTTATTTTTGACTATCTCTTGGCAGGGATTCAAAGCCTATTGGACTCATACCCACTAGATAACTGATGCCCAATAAGAGAATAGATCTCAACCATTGCTTTCTTTGATCAATAGCCCTCATTCATCTCTTCCTTCATCAAGAAAACACAAAAACCCCCTCTTCCAAACCCTAAGGTAGCCGACTACCTCACTTGTGCTTTCATCTTGAAATTTTTTTTATTTCTCTTGCATACTTCTTCTTTGGAGCTCTTATTCTTCAAAGATCCTTCATTTCCTCAAGAGATTTCTCTCAACATGGTAATATCACTGCTCTCTTGCAATATTTCATATCATTGTCTTAGAAATCATGCCTAGAAAGGTTGTAGCTATCAAAAATAGGAAAGTTGATGAAACTTCTCTTACTCTTATAGAGAAGGAAGTGATTCAACCCTATCTGGTTAATTTCACTAGTTATGCTAAATTTTTAACCATCTCAAAAAGACAAATCCTCCATGAAAGGTTTGTCACCATTGAGGATGTTGAAAATTATGGCATAAACGGCATCTTAGAGTTTCAGAACATGTTGAACCTCTTTTCTAAGGATACCTCTTATTTATGCTATGCTAGATTAGTTCATCTATTCTATGCAAACATGGATGCTAATAGTGTAAAATTCCATTTTTGAACCAAAGTGCTAGATACCCAGCTTCATATAACTGTGAAATCATTAGGTCAAGCCCTAGGAATTCCTTACACTGGGAAACTACTAGATGATATCGAAATGGTTGATGGTAGTGTGTTAGCCAAGATGTATTTGCCAAGAAATTTTATCCTAACAAAATTTCCTAGTAGTGATCTCCGATATCCTGCTAGAATTTTAGCAAACAGCATGTTATATACCATCACGCAGAAAGCTGGTAGCCATGCTGTCCTCTCTGAACGCCAAGCCAAATGTATTTATGCTATGCTTGGAAATATCAAAGTCAATTCGGCTAGGAATATCATGGACTCTATTATTCAGTCTTCTTTATCTGATAGAGTCACCACTCCCTTAGCCCATGGACATTTTCTTACCATTTTCTTCAATGCATATGACATTCCTTTGGATAATGAGTCTGAGGTATTGAAACCAACCCTTGTGTTTGATGTCCGTATTCTTGCCTGTATGTGTCACGACCCGCTTCCCTAAAATGGAGGCGAGGCGTGAGAAGTCCGCTTAGACTTGGAGCTGTGAGGCTCCAGTCTGTAAAGCGTCTGGATTAACCAAGTATAGGTCCTTGCAAATGCGACACAGAACAAAGATAATAGTAAAAGAAAAGTGACAGATATATTATTCCAATCTCAGAATGTCCACAAAATAAAATCTCAACATCACAGAAAAGCCACCAGGCTAAAAGAAAAGTCTAAAAGGCCCCATCATGGCCAACCGAAATAAACGAACGTACAAAAAAGAGAAAAGGTGCTACGCACCGACAACCTAACAAGAACTATGCTGAAAGCAACAGAAAGAATCCTCTACGACTGATCACCGGTGTCCTCGAACTCCACGGAAACAGTGGACCCAGGCTCCAAGTCAGCAAACATCTCGTCCTCAGCAACGGGCACTGGCTCAACAAATAACATGCGACACCCAAAGAGACGAGGGCACATGTCAGCAAGTCTATAAGAGACTTGTGCAAGGAAACGAAAAGAAGGAAACAACCTAACAGTTCTAAAATGTGCGATGACATGGCAATTTAATGCATGGATGCAACAAGTGAGACAATGCAATAAGTATGACATGGCAGCAAGTATAATATGGCAACAAGTATAACATGGCAACAAGTATGACGTGGCAGCAAGTATAACTTTCACACGGATTGTACAAGTCAAGTAAACATGTCGTGCTCAGAGTTTACGCCTTACAGCTGAAGTGGCTGTACGGGCACACTTCTACGCTGAGTGGTCGCTTAACCCCTACCCCTCCACGTGTAATCGGGCATTGGCCTTTGACCAACACATGTAGCCTGCTTCTGGATCACGAGCCAGGAAATACATTTGGCATAGGGTTGTGCCTGCAACGCAGGTGCCTAGCCTCAACAAGCCAGTCATTAGCTTTTGACCAACACATGTAGCCCGCTTCTGTATCACGAGCCAGGAAGTGTATTTGGCATGGGGTTGTGCCTGCAACGCAGGTGCCTAGCCTCAACAAGTCTGGCATTGGCTTTTGACCAACACATGTAGCCCGCTTCTGGATCACGAGCCAGGAAGTGTATTTGGCATAGGGTTGTGCCTGCAACGCAGATACTTAGCCTGAACAAGGAAGTACGTAGCGTGTGCTACAAATGCAACATTCAAGCATGGATGACATGGCATGGCAAGTTATAATTTAAGTGCGTACAGATACGGAATTTAAACGTGATAGGCAGAGCACAAGTAAAGAGCATGCAGTTATGAAAATTTATACGTGACAGGAAGAAATGCATGAATGACATGGCAGGGTGACAGATCTAGCTTCGTTGTCAATCTAGATCTTAAAATTTCGTCTAGGCGAGTATCATTTCGTCGCCTAGTCTGTTTTACGCCTAAAACAAGAAATGGCTTAAAGCACGGCCTAAACAAAGAACTGGCAAGTTTCACTTGCCTACAAACAACCGTTCTGCAAATATCGTCCAACCAGTCCAGTCTACCTATGTGCTCAGATCCACCAGCCTACAGTACCAAATTAGATTATCTTTATTAGTGAATTACCAGACAATAAAATTACCTATTTTTATCTTGGTTAACATGGATGGGTTGGGGGTCCTAAGTGTTCAGAAATTTACCCTTACATGACGCGAGAGCTACACTGGCGTCGAGTAGCGACGCCAGGGGTTGGAATAATAGAAAACGCTCCACGTCCAGATTCCAATATTAGATTCATCGCTTTCCAATTCTCGGACAGTGGTTAGATCAGCGAACAAGATTCCAATCAGCGAGTAATAGGCCGATAGGCGTTTTCACGGCTTCCGGGAAGTCATAACAACGAACCGGGACGAACGGTTCGACGTACACGATGTCTACGACGTTGAGCATCGTAGGGGATGCTCGTAACGTCAGAAAACACCCCTAGGAGAAGTAGGGGGCTGTCGGAAGACCCCAACAACGAGAGGGTACGGCGAGAACTCAGCGACGCGTGATACGTCGCTAAAAACGCAAAACAGCAGATTCACTCGCTATTTCAGGTGTGTACGGCCTGAGGGATGATGCCAACGGCAGCAGGGGTGTCCAGGGGGTCGACGGCGGAGGGGAGAAGCGGCCTGCGGCGGCGGAAGCAGCGACGGCGGCGGCTGCTGCTGCTGCGATTCTGCTGCTTACAGCGGCTGCTGTGGACGTTTCGGGGCGGTTTCCGGCAGATCAAGGTGATGCAACGGGGCCCCACGGTGGCCTGAGGGTGGGGGCACGTCGGGGATGGGTTGAGGGATCGGTCGACGACGAGCTTTGGTCGGAGAAACGAAGAAGAAGTGCTCGGGGATGGGTTTGCGTGAATAGAGAGTTAGGGCGGCGGGTTTTTGTGAAGGCTGTGAAACAAAAGGGCTAACCTAGGTCATTTTAAATAGGTTAGAGGGTAGAAGCACGTGGGTAGAGGCTGAAATCATGGCCTAGGCTTTAGGTTAGGGTAGTTAGGGATTTAAAAATGTTATTATACTATTAAAAAAACCCAAATTCTCTACTCTCTCCCCCATGTGCGTGTGTGTGCAGCCAAAGAGAAATGTGGGCTGAGTCAACATGAATTGGATGAGTATTATAATAGGATTATTATTATCAATGATTTTTTTATTAGGGAAATTACTCTAGGTGAACTTAGGGCTAAAGATGTAATAAGTTGGGCCAAACAGTGAAAGTAGATCAAAAGAAGCCCAAAAATTGTGAAATAAATACTGTGGTGACCGTACCGATGAGAGAAACAAAACAAAGAAGACGGATCACAATTTCGACGACGAGAATCGAAATTAAAAATAGAAAGGCCTCACGACAAAAGTGAAAATCGTGACGTCTCTTCAAACAAAGCCAAATCGTGGGAGAACGACCCGTGAAATGACGTTCCAAATTAGTGCCACAATTTAATATTCTTCGAGAGGGTCACATCGGCATATCACACTATTGGGTTCGGATACAGGCAAAATCTAAAATAAATACGTGCACGAGCAAGACTACGTGCACGTAAAGCGTATAAATGATACGGGGTTCAAAGGCGACAGTAATTCCAAGTTAGGCTCACGTCGGGGGTGGCTTGCTAAGGATGCAACCAAGGTGCTACGGCCCTATCAACTCAACGATACGACTCAGATACCGAGCACAAAACCAATCAGGTACTCGAAATTGCTATTCGCACAGCCGTATAACGAATAGTGAGTACCGGCCATTACAGTATGGGACTTCATTGAGACCTCAACGAGAATGGTACATAAGAGAAGCTAGTAGGTGACACTAGCTCCACCTCAGCAAGAAGGAAATGTAAGAAAATTATTGAAGAAGAAGGCACCGAAGAAGAAGAAGAATGAGAAGGAAGTGAAGATGATGAAGAAGAACTTGAACCATGTGAAGATGTTCCCCCTTATGTTATTGCGCTTCAGGACATGCGTATGAAGAGAATTGATAGATTGAAGATCTCTCAAGCAAATGGATTTGATAATCTCAATAAGAAGGTGGAGAATCTGAAAGATATGGTGATTAGCAGCAACGAAATGACCGAAAAGACTCTTGGAATAATCCTTGATGAGATCAAGGAGTTGAAGAAGGAGAAGAAGAATGGTGGTTCCTCTTAAACATGCTTACTTCATTGCATGTTTTGATACAATGATCGTCAAAATTTGGTTTGTAGTATTTTTCATATACCTCTGCTTGTGTTTGTGTGATGATGATATTAAACAATTTGGCATCAGCACTTGGTATATGTTGATACAATGCTCCGACATTATCCTAATTGCTATGCCATGCTTAACTCGTGTTTCCCTCATAGCTTGCTTAAATTATATATATGAAATTGCATGTATATACTACTCTATTTTGTAGATACTTTTGAGTTGGTTATTAATCTCTCATTCATACACTTGGTTTGATCAAATTTAACACTTGTTGTAAATTCACTTGGTTATATTATTGTAATGCTAGAGTTGATTATTTTAAACTCTTGGTATAACTTTGTGATATTTATCATACTTTTTGTACGATGACAAGGGTGAGAAATATAGCAAGCAAAAAACATGAATGAATAATATGCTAACCAGCTTTGATACATGACCTCATCTAAGCAGGGGAAGTAAGTACACTTGCTCATTTGTTTTTCATTTGTGATATTATTCATTTGTTTTTTCATTTGGGTGTCATCATCAAAAAGGGTGAGAGTGATGGGAAATCTAGTCCCACCCCTAAGTGGTTTTGATGATGATTACACGAAATGTTGTTAATGTACTAATAACATTATTCAAGTGTATAGGTTGTGCAATCAAATTTATAAAAGCTCAAAGCATACTCCGAGAAGGAGAAGCTCAACGACACTTATAGAATATGAAGATGAATTTGCCTCGCATTCCACGTCAAGCACAAATGGAGCTCAAAGATGAAGCTCATAGTACGTACTCAAGCACAAGCTAAAGTAGAGCTCAAATTCAAGTGAAGCACATGCATTCACATCAAGATCTTCATTGCTTCAGGTCTTCATTAAGTATAGGGTGAGAGTTGTTTTTTCTTTTCTTATGACTATTTTAAAACCAAGAAAGATTTGCACACACACACACAAAATGATTTTCGAAAAATACATTTTAAACTTGATTTAAATATCTTTGAGAGCGTAGCTATTGTTTCAATTCTCGTAGTCAACCTCCAAATACCCAGGAGTTGATTACTCATCTTTCAATAGAGTTTCTATGAAAAATTGCTCTGGGAGTCGACTACCAAAGGAGGGAGTCGACTACCTGCTGTAGAAGAGTTTTCACTGAAAACACTCTGGGAGTCGACTACCTCCCTTGGGAGTCGACTACCTGCTATACATTTTGACTTCCTTGATTGCCTTTATCGTTTAATTCTCACTTCATGTTGGGCTGAAGTCAAACCATTTGAATCCTCTCTTAAACTCTATAAATAGAGACCACATGAGAACATTTTCCAATACCAATCTTTTATTCTTGAGCTAAGCTAAAACTCTTGCAAATTTTCAATCGTTCTCATCGCTCTCAATGTTCATCATAGCCAAAAACGGTTTTTCAATTTCTGATCTTATTGCTTATATTCTTTTATAATTCATAAAGATCATAATTTTTTTGGCTATTGCAAATTGTTTTCAAAATCCTTCTATTTTATTTTTAAAATTCTTAAAGGATTTTTGAAACAACAAGATTCTAGATCACATTGAATTCCTTCATATTCTTTGTGTGATCTACGAACGATTTAAATTCTTTTAGCCACGTTAAGCACAATTGCAAATTTATCTTGGTTATAGAATTATTGGGTATAAAGCAATCTCCACTAATTAATTGTTGTGAATTGGATTTGTTTTTACTTATAGTCCATTGGTAATAAGGGTGTTGTAAATCCTAGTCAAGACTTGGTGGTTGGAAATCATGGTGGTGATACTAGGTCATTGGAAATCCTAACGAGTGAAGTTTGGTAATTGTATTGCTAAGGCAATAGTGGATTATATCTCGAGCAGTATTGGTCGGGGACTGGACGTACCCAGGTTATGGGAAACCAGGGTAAATCGCTTGTCTCGCTGTGTGATTATCTCTGATTGTCTTTTATTTATACTTACTCGTTCATTGTTATTATATAAATCATTTGTAACTCCTTTGGTAATAAAATAATTATTACAAAGATTTTATTTTTATTTCCGCTGTGAGATCTCTCTTTAATTATCATTGTTCATTTGATCTTTGTATTGTTCTCATCTTGTATTCTTTTAAGATCAACGTGTTGATTAAGGACCAAGCATAGATCAGTACTCTACTTGGTTCCTTAGGCAGCATTGGAAGGGAAATTTTTTGTGTATTAATTATTGTCAAAAAAGTTTAATTCATACAATACTTAATGAAGACTTAAAGCTATGGAGATCTTGATGTAGATGCATGTGCTTCACTTGAATTTGAGCTCCTCTTTAGCTTGAGCTTGAGCACGTTCTTTGAGCTTCATCTTTGAGCTCCTTTCGTGCTTAAATGCGAGCTAGATTCATCTTTATCTTCTATTAGTGTGGTTAAGGTTCTTCTTCTTGGAGTATGCTTTGAGCTTTATAAATTTGATTGCATAACCTACACACTTAAGTAATGTGATTAGTATATTAACAACATTTGGTGATCATCATTAAAACTACTTTGTGTGGGACTAGATTTCCCATCAGTAAAGATTAAAGCCAGTTTCAGGAAAGTATTAGGTCCAAAGGGACAAATACTGAAATACCTAAGATTTAACATACTTAAATTGTGAAAAACCTTATATTTGTATCATACATCAAGTATATTATACATGCAATATATGTATCATATATATATATACTAGTCATAACCCGTGCCCGTAGGGCACGGTTCATTCAAGATTTTTTCCCTTACAAATTTTTGTTCTCCCCAAAATTAAAACACAATAATTGTTATATAGTTTCCTCAAAGATTTTAGTTTTTCCAAAATTTACTTTTCCCAGAGAATTTAGTACCCCAAAATTTTAGTTTCCCCTAAAAGTTAATTTCATCCCGATTGAACTTGTATATTAAGGACACAGTTAATTTAAAATATTCACACTCCAAAATCTATATTTTTTTCTGGTTATAAACAATATTTACCACACAATACCATCTTGGCCATGATGGTTTAAGTCAAGAATTTTGGCTCCATCCCATTGTTTCAAAACAAATTAATTTATTTTTGATGTTCTATGTCTCTATTTAAACAGTAGACATGTTTACACTGATATGTCATAAATGGCTTGGTGTGCCAAAAACTCTTAAACATAAAATATGTAAATTGCATAACACATCAGCCAGTTATGAACAAAATTTCTTAGCATATCTTGATTTTGTTCCAAAATAGTTGTAATTTCATAGAAAATGTACCATAATTGCGGAGCGTAGATAAAATTACAAAACTCACCAAACAATAGCAACACAATGATAGCGGAGAAAAAGCTACAAACAAATGAAATATCTAGGTTTTATCAACCAAAACACGATGCAACACCTCCTTTGAGTTTTCAAGCACATAAAGGAGATAAGATGAAATAATGAACATGAAAGTACCACCTTCTGGTGTCATAAGGTCACAGATCATTTAAAATATTTCTCCATTAAAATCATGTATCCCCTACTTTTAAACGAACACCATTAACTAAAATTCAATAATTGTTATTTAGTTCCCCAAACAATTTAGCTCCTTAAGAGAATTTAGTTTCCCAACCTCCCTCCAGCTTTAGTTCAACCCAAAAATTTTGGGGTTTCCACCCAATTTTTTTGCAAATTCTCATCCTTAATATTGATTTCATAATATTTAATCACAACCATCTTTCTATCCATCCTTTTGTCATAATCAGCAACCCCATTCAAAAATGTCCCTCAATTTTATTATAGAAGTTAGCCATAACATGTGCTCTTACGGCACATCACATTCAAAACTTTCACCGCCTCAAACTATTTCCATATTCAAAATCCTCCCCCCATTCAAAATCTTCCCTCCCTTGAAATTTTTTTAATGTTATGTGCAGTTTTTCAATGATATGACACATACATGGAGATCTGCAGTTTAACAATGATATAGCACACACATATCATTCAATGGATCCAACAATCCTAATAGCAAGCCCCAATTGATTTTGCCAAATGAAATATAGGTGAAATATGTATTTGCTTCTAAAAGTTTCATCAGGTTAGCTTCAACTCTCTAGCACATGAAATTTATTCTAACTGGCACAAAACCAGCATCCATTAGTAAGCAAATCCCAATTTGAAAACAATGAACATTAGTTTCATCCTAGAAAAATAAAAACTCTTACCTAAATGAAGATTAAATATTCAGACGGCATACTCAGGATGGCAATTTGGATTACATTTCAGTTTGAGTTCCAATGGTTTGCTTAATGTAGATTATTGACATCACATGTAAATAAACTCTCTAGCAAGTAGGTAAAGTATGATTTGTGAACTGGTGGTATATTGTTCTTTTGCTTTACCGAGGTGTGTGTTTATGTGTGTTTGGGAGGAGGTTAATTTTCCCTTTTCTACTCATCTTCTTTCAATAGTACCGTTGTTAAGAGTTAGAACTGCTTCTTTTCTAGGTTCTAGAATCAAGAAAAATGTTTTGTAAAAGAAGATAGATTGTGACCCATTTTTCTAGTAGATGAGGTCTTGGGAGCTGTGTCATTCTTGGATAAAATGAAGCATGTCTGTGACTGATCCTCTCATATGTAATATTTATACAGTAACACTTCAAATTGCAACAAACGATGATATTTGTGATCTTTCTGCTCATAAGGAAAACACAGTGATATATGATCTACTATAAAGGTTGTCTTTGTATAAGAACCTGAAATGAAGTATTCTTTCCATAGACTGAGTATTAGAAGAGCTAATTAGTTTTCCAGAAAATCTGTAATTAAAACAGGTCATTAATGATTGTAGTCGAAATGATTGGAATTGTCATTCCATTAGACCAAGTGAATACTGAAGAAAGCCATCATTAGATTAAGGCAAAGAGAGAGAGGGCTAAAGAAACTTCATAACATGATCCTATGATGCCTAGGCATAGAACAAAGACCACATAAACAAAAGCATATTTTGCTTTTAGCAATTTCAAATTCTATTTGTTTCAGCTTCAGAGCTTCATTCATGCTAATAACCCACATATAAATAAAATTCATGTGTTGCCCAGGGAGAAAGGGGGAAGAAAAAGAAATTCTAATGATCAGAAGCTATACTATCATAATTGAAGCAATTGTGATCTGTGACTGGATTTACATAAACATCGAATAGAAACTACAAAAATTTGGGATTAAGAAAGAAAGTAGTTCCCTATGTTACATAATGGTAACACCACCATATTGCCCCCTTAATATTTAAAACAGAAGCATGATCATATTCGGATATACCTATAATTCGTACCACACAACGATCAGAATATGAGTATTGTAGTAGGACACTGACCGAAGATAATTTAAACAATTATATCCTTACCAACAACTTCATATTTGACCATGTGGATGATCATGATTTGCTAATTTTTAAAGCCTAGAAACCATCAAATTTTTTTGAAAAGATAAAACCCAACAATGCAAAGAAAATTAAGAGGTACCATTTCATTCAGAAGCAAAATTGAAAAAACGAAGATAATTGAGAGTCAAAAATAAGGCCAGTTAAACACAACATCAAAGAATTGCTCCAAATTTAAATAAATCTAAATTATGAGTTACATACAAAACTTACAGATGACTATTTATATACTCAAATGCGTCAAAAACTGCATTGCATAAGAACTTAATTGGCATAAAAACACTTGCCATGAAGTTGCATGATTTAAGCATATCCGACACATATCATATCTGACACATATTAGACACTTGCAATGAAGTTGCATAATTTAAGCATCAACAAAATTGTAGAATAAATACAGTGGAAGGATAATGATGATGATGATAGCTTCTTACCTTGAAAGTAACATAGTCAGTTCTATTTGGTATTCAAGTTGCATGAACTGCCCACCTTGAAAGGCCCCAAATTGGGAAAACTCTCTGATCAAATATAAAGAAACCTAAAATGAGTCTTAATAAAAAATTTGAAAAAGTTTTAAAACGATATGATTTTTACCCAAAATTCCATTCACTGCAAACATAAGGGCCAATACGGAGGTAAGTGAACCCGCTGATATATCTCCCAAAATAGTTATTAAAAACATCATATTTCTCACTAAAATAGTACTTAAAACAACAACAACACTTTTTGCTTCAACTTACACAATGAAATAAACCTGAACTATATGCCAGCAGAAGATCCCCATAAAATTTCAACAAATATGCAGAAAAATATCGTTTGTAACGAACAACTATGCAATCCAATAGCAACAGCAACCTATCCCATAAAATCATTTAAAATCATCACAATTTATTTATAAATTAACAATCAAAAGAAAAGCTACAAAATTCACCATAATATTTTCAGATGAGATCCAACTATCTCGCAGAGCAACACATGCACATTGCAAGCAAACGGTTACAACAAATTATTATTGAAATTTAATGCAAAAGAAAAAAGAAAAAAGATGGCAGTCTTACTCTAATTTGAGCTTCAATTCTTTGGCTTTGATCGCATTAATGATTGATAATCCACAAGAAAAAAAAGAAGGCAGTTCATCATGTGTGGCCAGTGCCGAGCCCCGGTTGACCCTTTATTTGGAGGGGAGGCTTGCATGAATGAGACATGCATGGCCAGCCCATAAGGGGCCGACTACAGTTCTCTGCGGCAAATTTCCCTGCAGAAGGGGAGCGCACGGATCCATACGGGAGCCGACGACGGTGGCTTGCAGAAAAATCCCCTCAAGGGGGATCCGGCCTTGGCACGGCCACGACACGACCCCGGCAATGGCCGGGGAATTTTCGAAATATTTCGGCTATGTCACCATGTAATGGGGTGTAGGCCCTGCAAAATACGTATGCAAAATGCGTTTGAAAAATACGTTTTCAAAATACTGCAAAATACGATTGCAAAATGCGTTTGAAAAATACGTTTTTCAAAATACTAATAATACGTTTGCAAAATACGTTTGAAAAATACGTTTGAAAAATACGTTTTTTCAAAAATGCTTTTCCGCTGCAAAGTACTATAAGAGTACTATCGTTTGATAAGTGAGGGGGAAATATTGAAAATTGTTCTAGATGGTGATTGGAATCGTAGAGACCTTTCCGATTCTAGAGCAACATCTTCAATATTTTTCGAAAGTAACTTATCAAATATATTAATATCATTCCAAGTGGGATTTTTTCCAAGTGGGAGTGATATTAAACTAGTCTGAAATTTCACATTCGATTGATTCAGTATCTCAATGGATCATGATTCGACCAGTGGTATTTTGGACTAGTTTGTGGGACACCTCAGCTCAGTCTGGGGGTAGTGAACCATGGACTAGCCATTTCCCTGGTCGGTCCGCTGGCCGAGACTAATAAATCATGAAAATGTAACAATATGATGACTATGTATATGAAATTTATGCAATGATTTTTGATCGAACCTTCTTTTTCATGTCTTTTGCAGCATTTTAAAGCTAAAATGTCTTCTGCCGCTAAGAACATCGTCGCTGAGTTAAACAAAGGTGAAAAACTCAACGGCGATAATTACAAACTATGGTCCATCAAGATACTATACGTTCTAGAGGAGCAAGACGTGCTCAAAACTCTGAAGAACAAAATGATTGAACCCGAGTTGGGCACTACGGCCCAACACAGACGAGACAAGGAAGCTTTTGATGCTTGGTCTCGGAAGAACAAGATAGCTCGCATTACGTTATTGTCCAGTATGGCCGATGACATAATGCGCATCTTCCGGGAGCATGACCTAGCCATGGACATATGGTCCAAGCTTGAGGAGAAGTTTGGTGGCACCTCGGTGTCCAAACTTCGTTCTTTAACTATAAGATTTGATTCATACAAGAAACGTCCTGATCATTCCATGGGGAAACATCTGCGACATATGGCGAATCTAATCTCAGAGTTAAAGGATGCAGGTCATGTGCTCACTGATGAGCAACAAATCCAAGCAGTCATACGTTCCCTACCAAATGGGTGGGACCAAATGAAGATGCATCTCACTCATAGTGAGAGCATCAATAACTTCAGCGATGTTTCTAAGCACCTCGAGTTAGAGGAAGAGCGGTTTGCAGCTGCCAAGCCAAGTGCAGAAGTGCACATGGTTGCTAGTTACTCACACGGAGGAAAGAAACGGAAAAATCGTTCGAAGTTTACTAATGAATGTAACAAGCAACCTGAGTCTACCAAGAAACCCAAACATAAGGGTGGGCACAAGAAATGGCACAAGAAGAAAGACTTGAAGAAGATCAAGTGCTTCAAGTGCAACAAGTTCGGTCACTATGCTCGTTCGTGTACGAGTGGAGGCGACGAGGTAACTTGTAATTATACTAGTTACATATGTATTTCTAGTTCAATATTTCTCGTGGAATCTAATCCATTTTGGATAATTGATTCAGGTTCCACCGACCACATAGCAAGGGACAGACGGTCCTTCGTGGAGTATCATCGGATACCCCAAGGAACAAAGTGGATCTATGTAGGAAACAACACACGTGTTGAAGTGAAAGGCGTTGGGACGTGCAAGCTCGTCCTGGACAACGGCCGCACTATCCTACTTCATGATGTTCTCTTCGCTCCAGATATTCGAAGGAATATTATTTCTGTGGTCGTTATAATGGGTCTCAAGATCAAGCATAAGGCTGATGGCTCTATAGACAGATATAAAGCTCGCCTTGTCGCGAAAGGTTTTACGCAACAGGAAGGGATAGACTACGAAGAGACCTTCTCACCTGTTGTTCGTTTTACCTCGATTCGCCTGATTCTGGCTATGGTAGCTTGCTTAGACCTCGAATTACATCAGATGGATGTAAAGACTGCCTTTCTAAATGGAGAATTGGATGAGGAGATCTATATGGAACAACCAACAGGGTTTGTAAAAGAAGGAAACAAACATAAGGTTTGTAAACTTCGTAAGTCCATATATGGTCTTAAACAATCCTCGAGGCAATGGTATATACGATTTCAAGAAGATGTCTTATCAAATGGTTTTTTTCATGCTTGATGAAGATAACTGTGTATATATCAAGAGGTTTAAGAGCAAGTACGTTATTATGTCTCTATATGTAGATGACATTTTAATAGCCGGAAATGACAAGAGCTTTGTGATGGATATCAAGGCTTGGCTTTCATCAGTTTTTGAGATGAAAGACATGAGAGAAGCCGCATATATCCTTGGAGTTAAGATTTCAAGGAATCGTTCGAAGAAACTTCTTTCTCTTTCACAAGAGACTTATATAAAGAAGGTTCTAGAACGTTTTAATATGCAGGACTGCAAGTCCATTGATACTCCTATAAGCAAATGCGATAATTTATGTCTGAAATCGTGTCCAAAGAACCAAAAGGAAAAGGAAATTATGGAAAAAGTTCCATATTTCAGTGCAGTTGGTAGTCTTATGTACGCTATGATGTGTACAAGACCGGACATCTGTTTTGCCGTTGGAATGGTAAGTCGTTACCAATCCAATCCAGGACAAGTACACTGGAAAGAGGTTAAGAGGATAATGCGGTATCTTAAAGGAACTGCAGACTATGCTTTATGCTATCAAGGAGATGCCTTGAGGCTCGAAGGCTACACTGATGCTGATTGGGCGGGTGATCTCGATGAGCGACGATCGACCTCAGGGTATGTTTTTCTACTCAGATCTGGTGCAATATCCTGGAGTAGCAAGAAACAATCCTGCATCGCACTTTCAACTATGGAAGCCGAGTTTGTAGCATTTAACATGGCAGTCCAAGAGGCTGTTTGGCTTAGGAAATTCTTAGATAGGCTAATTGATGCAAGTGACTCAGGTGTTGTACCAATACATAGTGACAGTCAAGCATCTATAGCCTATGTCAAAGATCCAAAATTCCATTGTAAGACCAAACACATTGATACCCGCTACAAATTTGCAAAAGACCATGATAAGACCAAGAAGGTAGACATAAGGTACATATCTACGCATGAGATGATAGCGGATCTGCTTACGAAGGCGATCCCCAGAGATGTGTTTTACAAACACTTATCATCTCAAGGATTGCGTAAGAGCTGAGTTGTACCAATGTAAATTCCCATGTCTGTAAAAGATCAAAATTTAATAAAAGAATAAGTTCTTTTCAACATTGCATTTGAGTTTCTAGAAAATGTTTGTGTACATTTTAAAATCTCAGCTATATTTTCTAGTATGTCGGACAGATTGAGGTTGGCTCTCTCACATGAGCAACCGCCTTTATTATATCAGACGGATAAAATAAAGATGAGACCTGTTTAAAGTCAAAATCGGCAGACGGAAGATTTAGAGTCGTGACTTAAACAAAATGGTCGTATGAAAGATCTGCATCATATGGATGCTTACAAAAGATCTAAGAGGATTCTTAAATCCTATCTGTCTTATGCGGGATGTGGGTCCAGAAGATTATTTGAGTAGTTAAAGGGACTCAAAGTCAGACATTGTGGTGTCTGATCATCATCCTTACAACACCATTAAGACATACGCTCCCTAGGAAAGGAGTGATGTTGTATTACGTATTCATACTACGTATGCATTTTTGACCATTGGGTTAGAATAGTAATTGTGTTTACTATTATGTGAGACCCAAAGACCACATGGGTCTTAACTCGTTACCCTTATGGACTCTAATTGGCTCCTTTAGATTTGACCGGGTGATTGCTATCTTAGCATGTTGCTTATGGACTATGGTCAATTCGGTCCGGCGGGGCATGTTAGAAAAGCAAGTCAAGTCAAGATCGAAAGGATCGCAAGAAGAGGAAGATTAATTTCATATTCACATTTGGACTTTAGAGATTCAAAGCTGGCCAGCCAATTGTAATCCAGATGGGATTCAATTGTTGAATATAAAGTATAAGAAATGTGAAGAAATAATCTAGGGTAAAGCATGCGTTGATCTACTCAACTTTGCACCTCGAGGAGTGTTGTGTATCTCTAACAAGTGCACAACTGCGGACTATATGCGCATGACGGTCACACGGCCTATTTCTCGGTATGATAAACAGAAGAGTTAAAGGAATAGATGTTTCCTTACAATCCCCTCAAGTGTGAGTGGGAGATGTTGGATATGGACGACATGAATACACCCATGAGGGGATGTATGTGGATATACGGACCTCAGATGTCACGTGCACGAAAGCGTGCGCGAAGGGAACCTTTTCTCGTGTGAAAAGGACCACTCGATAAGTGGAAAAAGTCACTTTATAAGTGCATAAAGGCACTTGATAAGTGAATGAAGAAAAGGATAAGTAAATGTGCTAATATAGGCTAATAAGCTTATATTTAGTTATTTCCTACAATAACTACCCCTAAAGCCTATAAATAGGACCCAAGGGTAAGGCATTTACACTAATCTTACCATGCCATAAGTTTGCATAAGGCAACTTGTGTTCTTCTTCTCCCTTCAATTAAAATCCTCTTCTAAATAGATATTTAGGCGGTGAAACGCTGCTTCGATCCTCCGTGAGAAGTACTGACCGTTGTGGCGAATCCGAGGGCGATGTTCAGAGATTACGGTGCCGCGTACGCAAGCGTAAGTCTCTACTTTATTATTCGATCCTAACGTCCTTGTTTTGACAAGATCCCTACAGAAAGGAAAGAAGTGAATGGATCCGAGGAGGTGGAGGATGATGCGCCAGTGCACAGAGCAGCCATCTCGGTCGCAAGAGCGAGGCGAGTAGAGGCGGCCCGGCGTACAGCAGAAGTGGTGCCAGTGGTAGTGGTCGTGCCGACACTAGAAGCTAGGCCAAAGAGGGCCGCAGTAAGGGCCTCGGAAGAAACAACCACATCAGACGGGGTGGTGACACTAGGTCCAGCCCCAGGTCCCTCTCTGAACACAGAGATGTCATGCTCACCCAAGTGAACGGCAGGGGAAGGTGGTCTAGGGGTGTTAGGGAGAACAAACTGAAGGTGTAATCCCCGTACAAACTCAGGATCTGGTGGAAACGACCAATCTGCCTGAAGCTGAATATTCATGCAGCCAGGATTTGGCAGAGTGGTATATGGTGCAGGGGGTGGCCGTAATAGAAAGAAAATCGACCGTTGCCTTACCGCCGGATCATTTGGGTATGCCTTAGGACATCGAGGTCAAGATATGTAGATCCTTGGGCACGCGGAAAATCAGGGAGAATCACGATGTTGAAGGGAGGGTGTAAGGCAATGAGAGTGATGAGGCCACAGCAGCAATATTTACCCTTGTTTGCACGGATAATATCAATAAGCTTTTGAATTAGCCATGCAGAGGCGTTTATGCGAATGCGCGGGGCCTCGAAGGTAATCCCGTTAACATCCGGAATGAAATCGAAAGTCATCGCCTAAAGGATGAAAAGATCGGGGATGGTCACGGTACCGGACTCATCCCGCGGAAAGAAAGTGCTGGAGATTATACGGTGGGCGAGACGGAAGATCGGGTGGATGATGGAAGAGGCCTTGGCCTTGCCTCTAGGAAAATGATCGTGTACAGTGAAGCGTCCCCAAAGTGGTCGATATCGAAGTCGGCATGCAATTCATAGGGAAGGATGCTGCCTTCTAGATTAGGGAAACCGAAAATATTTTTGATGGTGGTCAAGGGGGCACGGAAGTTTCGGTTTCGAAGGCAAAAATCAATAATTGACCCCGTCTCTGTTTTGATTGTGGAGAGAAATTCTAGAGTGAGGGCGGGGTAGGATGGGACATGGGAGTGGAAGCAGCTAAGCTAACCTAAGTTTCTGAAAAGGGATTCTACTTCGGAGAAAACTCCGAGATCGAGTAGGGTTCGATCATGTGCACTTGGAGGCTAGGGTGAGATCGTTGGCTGAGTCGAGAATAGAAATCTTTGTGTGGCTGACTCATGAAACGAACTCCATGCGGTCCCATCAGTGGGTCCACCACAGGTATGATAGGTTGGGGTGGTGGTTGGGTAGGCAGTGGGGGAGGAGCGTGTCCACATCTGGAGCATGTAGATCGTCGTCTCTTATGAGACGGCTCTTCTTCCACTATGATTCGCTTAACCTTATCCTTATCATTTGCCATGATGCTGTGGCGATTTAATGTTACATGCAAGATAATATGATGGGGCACACAACAAATGACAAGGGAGCAAAATAATATTACTTGGGCAATATAGTAATCAAGCTAAGGAGCGAGTTTACCCAGCAATGAAGCGAGTCCTAGCTCCCAAAAGATCCCACGTTGCACGATGGAGTGATTCGGGGAGCCACCGCACGCCAATCCAAAGGAACAGAATTTTCGAAAATTGGGAACTAGGGCTAGGGTTTTTGGGCGACTGTGGTTAGAATGTGGTCGATGGGAGGGGATTGATGGAAAGGAAGTAGTGGAGGAAGTGGGGGAGTGATTTTAGGAGTAGTGAGAGTGATGGAGGAGATCAATTTGAAAAAAAATGCGAAATGAACCGCTCAAATCGATTGCGTGGAGGTCGGGTGGAATGAAATTGGGTGTGGGGTATATATATAGGGTTAGGCGAACCGATCGGGTGAAAGTTCACCCGATCGGTTGGGTCATTTCTCGAAAATCTCTGTTGAATCAACGGCTACAGGTGAACCGATCAGGTGAGATCTCACCCGATCGGTTAACCTCCCCCCAAAAACATCCGAGGCTTCTGTCATCATCACCTGATCTGCGACCCGATCTTCGATTTTGTCACCCGATCGGTTCACTCAAATGCTGAAGTCGGCCACTTACTGATACTTGCCACCCGATCGGTTGATGCTTGAACCGATCGAGTGTGGCAATTCCTGCACAAAAATAAAAAAATATCTAAGTATTCCAACGAAAATCCCCATAGCAGTATTTATTCACAAAAACTAGTAAACTAATCCTATAAAAATCGACAGAAGTTCAGAACATGGGTTGCCTTCCATGAAGCGCGGTTGTTTATAGTCGTTTGCTCGACTCCCATTATGATGTTCAGGGGGGTTGTATGGGTGACGCCCAACGATCGACGTCCTATCAGCTGTTGGGCAGTGGCTCTTGTTGTTGACAGCGACGAAAGGTGGATGGTCTCAACGACTCTCCCATTGCTGATGTCCAGGGGCTTTTCCCTCATGTTGGCTTCAATCACCACTCTCCTCAGAACTCGGACTTCATCAGCTATGAGCTCCAAAGGCTCTTTTCCTTTGCTCTTTGTCAAAGCAACCTTCCCAAATCCAAGGGGAGTCGACCGGGAGACACATACTTCTTCAGTGACTTCTTCTCTTCCCAGCACAGTGTGCTCCTCAAGTCCATCCAAGCCTTCAGGGGGTTCCTTGAAAGAACTTCCCAAGCTCCTGCATCAATGACCCTCTCTTCTTCTATCTCCAGCAGATTGCATCTGTGTTCCTCCGGTGGTGACTTCATCAGCAATGCTAAGTCAAATTCTACTTTTTGATCTCCCACGTTTAAGGACAATTTCCCCTTCTTAACATCGATGATAACTGTTGGATATGGACGACACGAATACACCCATGAGGGGATGTATGAGGGTATACAGACCTCTGATGTCACGTGCATGAAAGTGTGCACGAAGGAAACCTTTTCTTGTGTGAAAAGGACCACTCGATAAGTGGAAAAAGCCACTTTATAAGTGCATAAAGGCACTTGATAAGTGAATGAAGAAGAGGATAAGTAAATGTGCTAATATAGGCTAATAAGCTTATATTTAGTTATTTCCTACAATAACTACCCCTAAAGCCTATAAATAGGACCCAAGGGTATGGAATTTACACTAATCTAACCATGCCATAAGTTTGCATAAGGCAACTTGTGTTCTTCTTCTCCCTTCCATTAAAATCCTCTTCTAAATAGAGATTTAGGCGGTGAAACGCTGCTTCGATCCTCCATGACGAGTACTGACCGTTGTGGCAAATCCGAGGGCGAAGTTCAGAGATTACGGTGCCGCGTACGCAAGCGTAAGTCTCTCCTCTTCATTCGATCCTAACATCATTGTTTTGACAGGATCCTACATTGGTATCAAAGCCATACGGGTTCGCCCCGGTCCAACCGTCGCCCCGGTCTAACCGATGAACGAGGCGTTGTCTTTTTCACGAATGAGTTTCCTACCATTATGGATATGGTAGGAGCGCATCGTGACGGAGAGAATCACAGCAGTTGTTCTTTTCACGTTAGGGTCTTCTGTCATTACGGATATGGCAGGAACTCTCCATGACGGGAAGAACTGACCGTTCATCTCACCAAACTCGCACTCTTCATGGATGTTGAGTCTCCATTCAATAGGGAATGTGAACTCTCTTCATGTGGAGCGTGAAGTTTGTGGCCTTGAAAGTGTGTTATTTTTCATTTTGGCACACGGCCATTAAAGAGTAACTACTTTCTCGACGAACGGGTGCCTCATCGGAGAAGAAGATGGCGGTTGGAACAATTCTCATCGGAGAAGGAGACCTCTTTGGTGCATGATCGCCATGGCCATATGGGCCATGGAGGCTATGCATCCCCCCTCCCCATGCGGAGGGGGTTGGCTACGGCCAATAACAACCACGGCCACCCCTCCGGTGGGGGTGTGCGGCCAACCCCATGCAAGGGGGAGGCCGGCCATGGCCAAGGGGCCATGGCCAGGCCAAGGCCAGCCATGGCCAGGCCTCGGCCAGGCCAGGGCCAGGGGGCACTGGTCGTGGCCAGGCCACAGCTAGGGGGCCCTGGCGGCCCTGGCCACTGCCAGGGCCTGGCCGCCCTTGCCGAGGCCAGTGCCAACCCTGGCCGAGGCCAGGGTCAGGCCACTGCCGGCCCTTGGCCTCGGCCAGGGCCAAGCACCGGTCGAAAGGGGCTTGCATGGATGGGGACATGCATGGCCAGCCCATACGGGGCCGACGGAAGTTCTCTGCGGTAAATTCTCCTGCAGAAGGGGAGCGCCTGGATCCATACGGGAACCGGCGACGATGGCTTGCATAAAAATTCCCTCAAGGGGGATCCGGCCTTGGCACGGCTACGGCTCAACCCCGGAAATGGCCAGGGATTGCCGAATATTTCGCTAGTATCATAATGGTACTAGGTTGAAATATACATTTTGAAAAATACGTTTTCAAAAATGCTTTTCCACTGCAAAGTACTATAAGAGTAATATCGTTTGATAAGTGAGGGGGAAATTTTGAAAGTTGTTCTAGATGGTGATTGGAATCGTAGAGACCTTTCCGATTCAAGAGCAACATCTTCAATATTTTTTGATAGTAACTTATCCAATATAATAATATTATTCCAAGTGGGATTTTTCCAAGTGGGAGTGATATTAAACTAGTCTGAAATTTCACATTCGATTGATTCAGTATCTCAATGGATCATGATTCGACCAGTGGTCTTTTGGACTAGTTTGTGGGACACCTCAGCTCAGTCTGGGGGTAGTGAACCATGGACTAGCCATTTCCCTGATCAGTCCGCTGGCCGAGACTAATGAATCATGAAAATGTAACAATATGATGACTATGTATATGAAATCAATGCAATGTTTTTGATCGAACCTTCGTTTCATGTCTTTTGCAGTATTTTAAAGCTAAAATGTCTTCTGCCGCTGAGAACATCGTCGTTGAGTTGAACAAAGGTGAAAAACTCAACGGCGATAATTACAAACTATGGTCCATCAAGATACAATACGTTCTAGAGGAGCAAGACGTGCTGGAAACTCTGAAAAACGTAATGATTGAACCCGAGTTGGGCACTACGGCCCAACATAGACGAGACAAGGAAGCTTTTGATGCTTGGTCTCGGAAGAACAAGATAGCTCGCATTACGTTATTGTCCAGTATGGCCGATGACATAATGCGCATCTTCCGAGAGCATGACCTAGCCATGGACATATGGTCCAAGCTAGAGGAGAAGTTTGGTGGCACCTCGATGTCCAAACTTCGTTCTTTAACTATAAGATTCGATTCGTACGAGAAACGTCCAGATCATTCCATGGGGAAACATCTGCGACATATGTCGAATCTAATCTCAGAGTTAAAGGATGCAGGTCATGTGCTCACTGATGAGCAACAAATCCAAGCAGTCATATGTTCCCTACCAAATGGGTGGGACCAAATGAAGATGCATCTCACTCATAATGAGAGCATCAAGAACTTCAGCGATGTTTCTAAGCACCTCGAGTTAGAGGAAGAGTGGCATGCGGCTGCCAAGCCAAGTGCAGAAGTGCACATGGTTGCAAGTTCTCACACAGGGGAAAGAAACGGAAAGATCGTTCAAATTTTACTAATGAACGTAATAAGCAACCAGAGTCTACCAAGAAACCCAAAC
Source organism: Scilla litardierei (assembly GCA_030789695.1). Taxonomy (NCBI): domain Eukaryota; kingdom Viridiplantae; phylum Streptophyta; class Magnoliopsida; order Asparagales; family Asparagaceae; genus Scilla; species Scilla litardierei. Next base: position 36,178,275 of record CM061140.1, read on the forward strand.
ATAAGGGTGGGCACAAGAAATGGCACAAGAAGAAAGACTTGAAGAGGATCAAGTGCTTCAAGTGCAACAAGAAATGGCACAAGAAGAAAGACTTGAAGACGAAGTACTAACCGTTGTGGCAAATCCGAGGGTGAAGTTCAGAGATTACGGTGTCGCGTACGCAAGCGTAAGTCTCTCCTCTTCATTCGATCCTAACATCATTGTTTTGACAGGATCCTACAATAACGCCTGCGGTTGCCATAAAGGGTCTTCCGAGGATAATCGGAGTGTGATTATCCTCAGGCATGTCCATAACCACAAAATCAACTGGCACATGCACACCATCGACAGGCAAGTCGTCGACTACTCCCACCGGAAACTTTACCAATCTATCTGCCAGCTGCAGAGTCATCCCCGTGGGCTCCAGGTCACCCATATTTATCCTCTTGTATATAGATAGGGGCATCAAACTTACGCGTGCTCCGAAGTTGTCACGCCCCGCTTCCCATTATACTTGGGAGCGAGGACGTGAGCGGGCCCGCTTGGGCTGGAGCGGTGAGGCCCCAACCCAATAAGCGTCTGTGTATGACTACTTTGGCAGGTTCTTGCTTGCGAATATTCGGAACAACAAAATAATGTCATCATTATCAGTTAACTTCCAGATTTACATGTACACAAGGAATTAAAAGGCCTAGCATGGCCATTACAACAGTTATAAAGAAATTACAACAACAATTATTAAAAGCTTCAGCAAGCTGCGTAGTGTCCGTCGTCTTCAGTAGTGGATCTCGTGCACTTGGCTCTCTTGGTCTTCCTGCTCAATCTCCAAAAGAACTCTTTGGTGAACTCTGCTCAAAACCTAACGTATATTTCACAAACAAGGAAATATACGTCAGCGAGGGTCGCTCGGTAAGATTTAAAAACGTTAGAAATAAAATGACCCTCGGCAAGATTTAATATAGTTCACAAAGTTTAGGGAAGAGAGGCACATTATGATTTCAAAAAGATGATACATAGTAGCATGTGGAAACAAGAGGCATAACAATGTGTAGTGTGCAAGCAGTGAGCATGAGTAGTGTGGTGTGCACAGCAATAAGTATAACGGGTGTAGTGTGTACAGCAATATGTATAGCAAGTGTGGTGTGCAAAGAAATAGTCGTGACAGGTGAAATGTGTACATCAATATGTATAGCAAGTGTGGTGTGCAAATCAATAGTCAATCGTGACAATAATCTTAGCAGTTTACTCCATAGCGTCAGCAGAGGTGAAGCGAGGGTGTATCAACCAACCAATCAATCAATCTCCTATCTAGTGACAAGCCCAGTGTCTGAGGGGGAGGTGACCAGCTTCACACCCAAGTCAACGGGAGCTACCCGTGACTCTATACTCACCGACCCGGCCAGGTGTCGGTCAAGTTCACCAATAGAGCATAATCCAGCTTTCCAGCCTCTACTACACTAGACTACCCCACCCAAAGTGTCCATAAGTCAATCCGTAGTACAATGTTTGCCGAGTGGCAAATATTCCGTAAATAGCCTGCGGCCCAATATCCGTAATTGCCCGAAGGCCCAATAATCTGTGATTTTCCCAAGGGCACAATAGTCCGTAAATTTGCCCTAAGGCACAATAGTCTGTAACTTTGTCCAAAGGGCCCAGTACCCATAAATTGCCTGAAGGCCCATTACCACATCTCATCAGGGTGCACATCACGTAATAAAGAGAAACGAAGACAGAAAGCCTTTCATGTGCAATATTTTAAGAGCTAAGACAACCAACATATCAACGGACCCAGTCAATTATTTGAGTATAAAAGTTGTTACCTGACATCACTGCGATGTACGTTATTTTAGGAAGTTGAGTATAAAGAAAATACTTACGCCTTCAAAAGTTGTACGAAAACAAATATGCTTGCAGGTTGTATTTACTTGCATGACGCGATTCGAGTTTTGGGTGCCTCCCCCCCGATCGTACGGTAGGCACGGATTGATCTGTGTTAAAGGATTAAATGTCAAGACCAACTAATTACTTAGTGTAACTATCATGTGTGTATAGGCATACCCACATATTTGCACTACCGTGAATACTAACATACACATTGCAATGTACCCTAACAATAATAACTTTGTATTTAAACTAACAGCTACTATTTTTCATCCAGGATCACTTGCAGCTTATATGTATAATATTTAATATTAAGGATACCATTAAATAATTATTTAATTAGGATCTCCACCTAGTTTAACCATTAACAAAAAGATATAAGATTATACACTTCTAACCATTACACTTCTCATTCTGAGTGCCCAAAAGGTTCAAATCACTAGGATACGAGCTACCTAACATGCGTACGCAATACCAAGCATGCTGACATATATACAAGGAGGAGTTTATACTTTAAAAAGACTTACGTGTTAATGTTTCTTCCTTATTCGTTGCTTACAGGCGGGAGCCGGTCACGGAGCAGCAGCAAGCGCTGTGGGAGAAGATTGCCTGAGCTTCGGGGAGGCGCCAGCGGGCTCTTAGCAGCGTGTGCGGTTGAGCTTCAGGGGGAGGTCGAGTCCTGAGGTCGAGGGCGGCGGGGATCACGGATGCGAAGCCGATGGCGGGGAGCTTCGAGGGGAAGGGTGAACGGAGGACAGCGGTGTGATGGCAGTCGGAGGGTGTTGAAGTCAGAGGCGGAGGCTTGCAGAGCTATCGATGGCGGGGTGCGGCCCTGCTTGAGACGAAAACAGGGGGAGCTGGCGGTTGTCGGGCTTCGAATGGAGGGAGGGGGGTGCGAGGCCACCGGAGAATGGGGAGGAGGGCACGTGGTCCGCCTGGGTCGGATGAGAGGATGGAGGTGGCCGCGGAATGGTCGGACGGACGGCGAAAGCGGGATTGGGGCTGGGGGATTCCTCTGTTCCGAACAGAGTATGATGATGGAGAGGCGGCCGAAGGTGCTGACGAGCTTGGCGGCGTGCAGTGGAGGGCGAGTGGTGAATGTAGACTTCTCGCAGTTGGAGGAGGAGGCTGCGGGGGAGTAGACGATGGGCGACAAGAGAGGAGGCTGACGGGCTTGCGGCCGGAGATCGGAAGGCGGGATTGGAGGGGAGGCCGTGCGGCTCTGTGGAGCAACCGGAGGAGAGGGACACCGGAGGTGATCGGAGAAGGAGGGGGAGGTCACTCGAAGGAGGGGAGGAGGTCTGTGCTTGGGGGCTTCGGTGTTGGGATGCCCTGAAGTTCGGCAATGGCTGGGGGAGGGATATGCGGCTTCGGCGTCGGATCGGAGGGGGTGACGGCCTGGGGATGTGGAGAGGGGGCGGCTGGAGTTCGGCGTGGGGTTGTAGGTGCCTGAGAGACGGGGTAGGTGATGGAATATGAGGAATAAGAATAGAGGAGGAGGGAAGAGGATAGAGGAGGCATTGCTCGCGGGTGCTGCGTGATGGAGAGCTCTTGCGTGTATGGGAGAAGAGATGCAGCATGCGGCGGCTAGTCTAGTCCTAGGGTTCTTCTCATTTAAAAAGAGCAGTAGCGAAAACCCTTGGTTGGATTTGTTTATAAAGAAAAATGTGGGGTTTGAGTTGCACAGCACGTGAAGGGGGGTCTTAGGCCTTAGGTTGGTTTATTTCATTATAAAGGAAAAATGTGAAGGGTAGATTGCTGTGTCATGGAGTGTAGGGTTAGAAAAAGAACTAGGGTTATTATAATAAGAATAGGTGGAGGGGAGTATGAAGGGCAGCACGTGAGTGGTGGAGCCCTGTGTGGTTTGAAGCAGTACATGAATAGGTCCTGGGTTACGGCTAGGGTTACATATGGAAAAAGTTTGAAAACTTATTAATAGGTCATATTAGGAAATGGGATTTGAATTCATATTAAAAAAATTATTTAAAATTATTATTAATAGCATTAGCATTTAAAAGGATTAATCCATATTAGGAAGCTTAAATAAAATAAATTGATTGTGTTATAAAGGGGTTATTATGGCTAATCAAGTCTATTGAAAGGGTCCTAACATGGAAAGTATTTTAAACATTTAAACAGTTTTAAATTCAAATTCGAATTTTGAATTGGTAATTAAAAAAATTTAAGAAAATGTATTTTAAAATAATTTTAGGAACGATAATAATAAGAATAATAATAAGTATGAAGAAAAGCATACGGATACGGATACGGATACGGGGGCAGAAATGTCAAGCGACGGATACTGGGGAAAAATACACAAGAGAGATACGGATATAACGTAACGACAAAAACTGGTCGTTACATCCTACCCACCTTAAAGAAAATTCCGTCCTCGGAATTTCTTATGCTAGGTATGATCGGGGAAAAGTCTGATAGATGAAGGGTCAGGGTGTCAAGGAAGGAAGAGACATATAGAGGAAAAGAAATTTCTGAATTGAAAAGGGTCTAAGATCGAAACAATGAAACAACACCTAGAATATAACAAACGTGATAGACGAAAATGGTAACGGTAGAAGTGAAGGGTACGTCTAAGAAGCGACGAAAGGATGAGCATAAGATATAAATCACTAATTACGATGATAGGTCAGGGTTCAAACGTTACCGTTCACCACTGGCTCGTCGTTCTCTCCGCTTCCTGTAGCTCCGGATCCTTGTCGAGTATTACGTCTTCCTACCATGCTGCAAACAAATAAGGTAAACATTTACGTACAAGATTTATCTAGACAGTCTAGCTAATGATGACATCTATGTTGTTCCGAGCATTTCGCAGAAAGCCGACCTGCATGGGCCACCACTAAAACCTGTCACGCCCCGCTTTCCATTATACTTGGGAGCGAGGATGTGAGCGGGCCCGCTTGGGCTGGAGCGGTGAGGCCCCAACCCAATAAGCGTCTGTGTATGACTACTTTGGTAGGTTCTTGCTTGCGAATATTCGGAACAACAAAATAATGTCATCATTATCATTTAACTTCCAGATTTACATGTACACAAGGAATTAAAAGGCCTAGCATGGCCATTACAAAAGTTATAAAGAAATTACAACAACAATTATTAGTGCGGATATGTTGCTGCTAATTTTGAGTGGTTCACAGGACTTATATGTGCGGGAGTGGAAGAGAAGGCATGCTTCCTCATTCTGCTGTGTGGGGGTTCTTTGGAAAGATACTCGGATGCAAATGCCTAATTTAATTAAGTTCTTTGGTGTTGTAATGAATCGTGGTATTAGCATTGATACTAGGCTAAATGATCTATGGTGACGACGCTTGTGTCCGCTCCCATAGTCATTTAAACCAGTACTCCGTGCTAACCCACTTTGTAATTTTTGTACATTACTTATAAGATTCTAACTTACTCTGCAAAAAAAATTATTAAAAGCTTCAGAAAGCTGCGTAGTGTCAGTCGTCTTCAGTAGTGGATCTCGTGCACTTGGCTCTCTTGGTCTTCCTGCTCAATCTCCAAAAGAACTCTTTGGTGAACTCTGCTCAAAACCTAACGTATATTTCACAAACAAGGAAATATACGTCAGCGAGGGTCGCTCGGTAAGATTTAAAAACGTTAGAAATAAAATGATCCTCGGCAAGATTTAATATAGTTCACAAAGTTTAGGGAAGAGAGGCACATTATGATTTCAAAAAGATGATACATAGTAGCATGTGGAAACAAGAGGCATAACAATGTGTAGTGTGCAAGCAGTGAGCATGAGTAGTGTGGTGTGCACAGCAATAAGTATAACGGGTGTAGTGCGTACAGCAATATGTATAGCAAGTGTGGTGTGCAAAGCAATAGTCGTGACAGGTGAAATGTGTACATCAATATGTATAGCAAGTGTGGTGTGCAAAGCAATAGTCAATCGTGACAATAATCTTAGCAGTTTACTCCATAGCATCAGCAGAGGTGAAGCGAGGGTGCATCAACCAATCAATCAATCAATCTCCTATCTAGTGACAAGCCCAGTGTCTGAGGGGGAGGTGACCAGCATCACACCCAAGTCAACGGGAGCTACCCGTGACTCTATACTCACCGACCCGGCCAGGTGTCGGTCAAGTTCACCAATAGAGTGTAATCCAGCTTTCCAGCCTCTACTACACTAGACTACCCCACCCAAAGTGTCCATAAGTCAATCTGTAGTTCAATGTTTACCGAGTGGCAAACATTCCGTAAATGGCCCGCGGCCCAATATCCGTAATTGCCCGAAGGCCCAATAATCTGTGATTTGCCCAAGGGCACAATAGTCCGTAAATTTGCCCTAAGGCACAATAGTCTGTAACTTTGTCCAAAGGGCCCAGTACCCATAAATTGCCCGAAGGCCATTTACCACATCTCATCAGGGTGCACATCACGTAATAAAGAGAAACGAAGACAGAAAGCCTTTCATGTGCAATATTTTAAGAGCTAAGACAGCCAACATATCAACGGACCCAGTCAATTATTTGAGTATAAAAGTTGTTACCTGACATCACTGCGATGTACGTTATTTTAGGAAGTTGAGTATAAAGAAAATACTTACGCCTTCAAAAGTTGTACGAAAACAAATATGCTTGCAGGTTGTATTTACTTGCCTGATGCGATTCGAGTTTTGGGTGCCTCCCCCCGATCGTACGGTAGGCACGGATTGATCTGCGTTAAAGGATTAAATGTCAAGACCAACTAATTACTTAGTGTAACTATCATGTGTGTACAGGCATACCCACATATTTGCACTACCATGAATACTAACATACACATTGTAATGTACCCTAACAATAATAACTTTGTATTTAAACTAACAGCTACTATTTTCGTCCAGGATCACTTGCAGTTTATAGGTATATATTAAGGATACCATTAAATAATTATTTAATTAGGATCTCCACCTAGTTTAACCATTAACAAAAAGTTATAAGATTGTACACTTACAACCATTACACTTCTCATTCTGAGTGCCCAAAAGGTTCAGATCACTAGGATACGAGCTACCTAACATGCGTACGCAATACCAAGCATGCTGACATATATACAAGGAGGAGTTTATATTTTAAAAAGACTTACGTGTTAATGTTTCTTCCTTCTTCGTTGCTTACAGGCGGGAGCCGGTCACGGAGCAGCAGCAAGCGCGGTGGGAGAAGATTGCCTGAGCTTCGAGGAGGCGCCATCGGGCTCTTAGCGGCGTGTGCGGTTGAGCTTCAGGGGGAGGTCGAGTCCTGAGGTCGATGGCGGCGGGGATCACGGATGCGAAGCTGATGGTGGGGAGCTTCGAGGGGAAGGGCGAACGGAGGACAGCGGTGCGATGACGGCCGGAGGGTGTTAAAGTCGGAGGCGGAGGCTCGCGGAGCTATCGATGGCGGGGTGCGGCCCTGCTTGAGACGAAAACAGGGGGAGCTGGCGGTTGTCAGGCTTCGAAGGGATGGAGGGGGTGCGAGGTCACCGGAGAATGGGGAGGAGGGCGCGTGGTCGGCCTGGGTCGGATGAGAGGATGGAGGTGGCCGCGGAATGGTCGGACGGACGACGAAAGTGGGATCGGGGCTTGTGGATTCCTCTGTTTCGAACAGAGTATGATGTCGGAGAGGCGGCCGAAGGTGCTGACGAGCCTGGCGGCGTGCAGTGGAGGGCGAGTGGCGAATGGCGACTTCTCGCAGGTGGAGGAGGAGGCTATGGGGGAGTAGACGCTGGGCGACAAGAGAGGAGGCTGACGGGCTTGCGACCGGAGATCGGAAGGCGGGATTGGAGGGGAGGCCGTGCGGCCCTGTAGAGCAACCGGAGGAGAGGGACGCCGGAGGTGATCAGAGAAGGAGGGGGGAGGTCACTCGAAGGAGGGGAGGAGGTCTGTGCTTGGGGGCTTCGGTGTTGGGATGCCCTGAAGTTCGGCAATGGTTGGGGGAGGGATATGCGGCTTCGGCGTTGGATCGGAGGGGGGTGACGGCCTGGGGATGTGGAGAGGGGGCGGCTGGAGTTCGGCGTGGGGTTGTAGGTGCCCGAGAGACGGGGGTAGGTGATGGAATATGCGGAATAAGAAAGGAGGAGGAGGGAAGAGGATAGAGGAGGCGCTGCTCGTGGGTGCTGCGCGATAGAGAGCTCTTGCGTGTATGGGAGAAGTGATGTGATTCAGAGTGAATATTGTGTATTTAACCCCCAAATTAGTCCTATTTTGTGCCCATATGATGCTTAATTCATCTCTAATACATTCGTATTTTCTACACCATCATTTATTAGAGATAACACCTTATTTGAGCATAAATCAGCAATTAACGAAGTATTTCTGCACTTTTTATATTTTGCATGATAAGGTCTCGATCTCACGATTCCAACGACTATTTATTTGTATTTTTCTGAGATCTGTGCTAATTACTGTGAATTTTTGAATGCAGAATACCAATTAAATAAAGAAATCCGCACGAATCTTGGCGCGTTACGTGGCGGCCATCCACGATCTCCCATCCGCATCCAACGGTATCTGCGAGACAAGCGACGCGGCTCGTTATCAGCCACAAGATCAAAATCCGACGGCTGCTAGGCAATCTCGACGGTAGATCGATTTCGCATCGGGAGGACACGTGGCGGCACCTCGTTCAATCCCGCCTTTTGAATGGACGGGCTGGATTCATTCGGAGCAGCGAAACGGTAGCCGAAGACTTGGCAACGCGGCGGCTTTGCAAGCGTCCGATTTCGATCGAACGGCGGAGAACTCGCCCGCTTCGAATATCAAACTACATGTACAGCAGCTCACGCAGATGTCCACGTGGCGAGATCCTACTAAAGCCCCGCTTAATCCTACGGCTTGGATGTTATCCGAATCGGAGTCGGATGCCGCGCGATAAATTCGCAACCTAAACGCCACGTGTCACGCTTATAACACATCCCGCGTCAATCGAACGGATCTATTTTGATCCGGCTGTGGATGTGGATTTTGGGTGCGTTTGGATGCAGTTTGCAACCCGCTAAGCACAGTAGACCCGCAATCTTATTATTTAAGCGTATTCCTAGGGTTTTGAGGGGTATTCTGGCGTATTTTTGGGACTTTTGGAGCGGCTACTGTGCGTATTTCTCCAGGGGAAAATTCTGAAAAATTCCAGAGGCTTTTCTTCCTGTTCTAGAGGAGTTTGGGGCTCTAAAGTGGAGATATGGTGATAATTTCTTGAACTTATACCCCGTATTTGGTGTATTTCGTTGTATTTGGCTAGTATAACGATGTATTTGGCTATCAAATCTGATTGTTTTTGCACCATGCGTGGCTAAGATCTTTGTGCTATGGTTGTGAAGTAATTAGGAGTATTTAATTGATGAATATCATGTCGGTAGCCCTACTATCACGTCCAAATTGCTACTAATGTTGATTTCTACAACGTATTTGTTGGGTATTTGCTTATTGTCGATATTATTTACATCCCGTATGGCTAGGCCCTGACAAGGCTAGCCTATTTATGTTCACTAATCTAAACTTATTGTTGATTTTAACGTTTAATGAAATCAATGTTGCTAGTGATACGTATACGGCTATTTTGACTAGTTTTCATCGTTTCATCTTCCGACGTCTTCGTGCCCTGACCGGACGAAGCGTTGAGTTATATGAAAGACATGATATTTCAGCGATTATTAACTCTTAATGAACTCACAACTGTAGCACATCCACTTTATATGTGTCGGTGTTGACGTAGTTAGGGTGTCGTGATTAATGATTTCTATATCTTTTCGCCCTATTTTAATTGTATAATTCTTTGGCACGTTTCTATATGCTTGATCGTCATACTTTTCGACGTTCTCGTGCCCTGACCAGACGAAACGTTGAGTTATTTAAAAGGTATTGATAATCATTGGTTGCACACACCCTAACGAACTCAAACCCAACACAAACTCCCCATACTTGTATCCCTCTCCAAGTCACCGTAAATATCATTTTCTTTTGCTATTTGATACTCTTGATCCTATATCTTCGTGTTTGATAGGTGGTTGGTTAACATCGTATTATTACTCTTTTCAGATTGACGTTCGCAGTTTTGCAGGTCAGTTGTCCTGTGGATTCGATACCTGGACTCACCAGGATATTACTTGCACGATCTCCTGCGCTTGGGAGTAGTTCTCACATCATTTGAGACGATGCAAGTTTTTGGCGCCGTTGCTGGGGACAACAGTACTTGCGATCTACGATTTCAGTTTGTTTGGAGGAACATTCGGTGAGATCCTTCCATCTTATAGTCTAGGAATTTTTTTATTTTTTTTGTTTTCTCTTTAAGAATGGAGTATATGGAATACATGAAATTCTATTGCACGAACAATTTGTATGATGCAGAATATTATAAGGCACACAAACATAGGATGGAGAAGCTCAAGATCGTTGGTTTTAATCAGACTGATTGTGAAACTTACTTTCAGGCATGGAGGAGATTCACAGACATAATATCGAGCTATCCGCAGCATGGTTTCACAAAGAAAGAGCTCATGGAGTCATTCCTAGGTGGACTACGACCACAGCTGCAGGAATTCTTGGGAGTCATGACGCCGACAGAGGCGTGGAAGTACATGGAGTCTTTACAAGAGAACGAAGAAATCATGAAAGAGACTTCAGAGTGCGATTCAACGGATCCTTCAAGCCTTGATCAAGGAGAGCAAAGCGTAGACGTACCTTTGCAACACTTGAAAGAGGAAGTTCAACTGCTTATTCAGACACAGGAGGCCACATCCCATCAATTCTGAGAGAAATTCCTCTCTCGGAGTCGGCAGATTCAGCAATCTATAGAAAATCTTAAGCTGATTGCCACTTGCTTAGAAGAAAATAAATCTTTTGAAATTCAATTTCCAGAAACTAATGTGAGTTTATCTTCTATTGCAGGTATATCGGGCGAGCCATGTCACGATGAAGTCACGAATGAAAACATTGACATGGCAGGAAGTGTGTGCAAAAGAGAGGACGAGCTAGAAATTTTGGAAGAACAGGAGGAGGAGACGACTAGGGACATGATTTCTAAGATCATTGCTATAGTGCCCGAACCATTCCCTTCCCCAGTTTTTTTTTCCAAAATAATTTATCCCTCTCCACATTAACTGAGCATCATACCGAGCGTAGTGCACATTTTTCAGGGAGTAGTCATCATCAAGCTTTATTTTATTTTACTTATTTTGATGACTACATATGGAACATTTATGTAGAAAGAAATTTTAAAATAATTTGGACTGCCATAACTCATCTCTTGCAGGACATTGGTAAACAGCTTATAGAGATGCTTGGAGTTGTGTTGCTGGAGTCCAATTTAGCTAAAGGAGGAAGATTACTCGCCGAGGAGCGCAAGGAACAAATTGAACAACTTCCTCCACCATTAAAGATTCAGTATCCGCAATTTGAACACGGTGTGTTCTTTCCAGTAGCGTAGAATTTTATTTGCTTTCTAGGATGCTTGCTTGAATAAACTCGTGCCCTCTTCGACATTGAGGACAATGTCCATCTTTAGTTGGGGGGTGTGTATGAGACCTTAGGATTTTTTTTCAAAAGCATGGCATAAGGAAAGAATGAACCACCAATCTCACAATTTTAAACTCCCTTTTATTCATCTAATGCGGATGATTATGCATTAACGGAGTTCTAAAAATCGTTTATGGCTTGAATTAATTTTTTTCCCTTCATGAATTACCGTTAATATGCTATTCAGGAAAAATTTTCAATTGCCATGATTAATATCTCGAAATAGTTTGAATTTATTTCATGCATGCTAATGTGATGAAAAAGCTTGAGTATACACGATTTTTTTTGAAAAGTCTTCAAGTTGAAGAGGAATTTGGCCTTGGTTATTAATGCTTTGTTCAAAATAAAATTGGGTATTGAGTTGCTTATGAAAGTTGCTTATGAAAAAAAAGGAAAGAAAAATGAAGGAAAATGAATGAATGAAGTATGTCACTAATAAATAACTTGGTTGGCTCGAGTAGTACAGTCCATGGGGTCCTTTTTGGCCTAATGCCCTATTATCGTCTGATTTGGGAGCCATTGACCGGAAACTCACTCATTTGATGGAGCGATCCAAGTTATACATTTTTCTGCGAATGTTGCTTGATGCGCGTTACGCGGAACGAATAAAAGAAAAGAGAATGGTGAATATATTAAGCAACTTCAATACCCATGTCTTGAATGATTGTTTTGATAGGCCAATTCCTTGGAAACAAGAAAACTAGAGAAAAACGACTTGTTATACTTTCGCTTGCGCAAAACGATGCTTGTATATTATTTATTCATACTAAATTAGAGAAAATATCATGTGATTGATCTTGGTCATGGATGTGTATATTGATGGTCAAGATCATGTTGGAATGCGTATTATTGAGCCATGCCATAAGCGATTGATAGAATTATTTTATATTGATCATCCGTATTTATCGCTCTTTTTGCTAGGGACTAGCAAAACGCTAGTTGGGGGGTGTGATTCGGAGTGAATATTGCGTATTTAACCCCCTAATTAGTCCTATTTTGTGCCCATATGATGCTTAATTCATCTCTAATACATTCGTATTTTCTACACCATCATTTATTAGAGATAACACCTTATTTGAGCATAAATAAGCAATTAACGAAGTATTTCTGCACTTTTTATATTTTTCATGATAAGGTCTCGATCTCACGATTCCAACGACTATTTATTTGTATTTTTCTGAGATCTGTGCTAATTACTGTGAATTTTTGAATGCAGAATACCAATTAAATAAAGAAATCCGCACGAATCTTGGCGCATTACGTGGCGGCCATCCACGATCTCCCATCCGCATCCAACGGTATCAGCGAGACAAGCGACGCGGCTCGTTATCAGCCACAAGATCAAAATCCGACGGCTGCTAGGCAATCTCGACGGTAGATCGATTTCGCATCGGGAGGACACGCGGCGGCACCTCGTTCAATCCCGCCTTTTGAATGGACGGGCTGGATTCATTCGGAGCAGCGAAACGGTAGCCGAAGACTTGGCGACGCGGCGGCTTTGCAAGCGTCCGATTTCGATCGAACGGCGGAGAACTCGCCCGCTTCGAATATCAAACTACACGTATAGCAGCTCACGCAGATGTCCACGTGGCGAGATCCTACTAAAGCCCCGCTTAATCCTACGGCTTGGATGTTATCTGAATCGGAGTCGGATGCCGCGCGATAAATTCGCAACCCAAACGCCACGTGTCACGCTTATAACGCATCCCGCGTCGATTGAACGGATCTATTTTGATCCGACTGTGGATACGGATTTTGGGTGCGTTTGGATGCAGTTTGCGACCCGCTAAGCACAGTAGACCCGCAATCTTATTATTTAAGCGTATTCCTAGGGTTTTGGGGGTATTCTAGCATATTTTTGGGACTTTTGGAGCGGCTACTGTGCGTATTTCTCCAGGGGAAAATTCTGCAAAATTCCAGAGGCTGTTCTTCATGTTCTAGAGGAGTTTGGGGCTCTAAAGTGGAGATTTGGTGACAATTTCTTGAACTTATACCCCGTATTTGGTGTATTTCATTGTATTTGGCTAGTATAACGATGTATTTGGCTATCAAATCTGATTGTTTTTGCACCATGCGTGGCTAAGATCTTTGTGCTATGGTTGTGAAGTAATTAGGAGTATTTAATTGATGAATTTCATGTCTTTAAGCCTACTATCACGTCCAAATTGCTAGTAATGTTGATTTCTACAACGTATTTGTTGGGTATTTGCTTATTGTCGATATTATTTACATCCCGTATGGTTAGGCCCTGACAAGGCTAGCCAATTTATGTTCACTAATCTGAACTTATTGTTGATTTTAACGTTTAATGAAATCAATGTTGCTAGTGATACGTATACGGCTATTTTGACTAGTTTTCATCGTTTCATCCTCCGACGTCTTCGTGCCCTGACCAGACGAAGCGTTGAGTTATATGAAAGACATGATATTTTAGTGATTATTAACTCCTAATGAACTCACAACCGTAGCACATCCACTTTATATGTGTCGGTGTTGACGTAGTTAGGGTGTCGTGATTAATGATTTCTATATCTTTTCGCCCTATTTTAATTGTATAATTCTTTGGCACGTTTCTATATGCTTGATCGCCATACTTTCCGACGTTCTCGTGCCCTGACCGGATGAAACGTTGAGTTATAGAAAAGGTATTGATAATCATTGGTTGCACACACCCTAACGAAATCAAACCCAACACAAACTCCACATACTTGTATCCCTCTCCAAGTCACCGTAAATATCGTTTTCTTTTGCTATTTGATATTCTTGATCCTATATCTTCGTGTTTGATAGGTGGTTGGTTAACATCGTATTATTACCCTTTTCAGATTGACGTTCGCAGTTTTGCAGGTCAGTTGTCCTGCGGATTCGATACCTGGACTCACCAGGATATTACTTGCACGATCTCCTGCGCTTGGGAGTAGTTCACACATCATTTGAGACGAGGCAAGATGCCGCATGCGGCGGCTAGTCTAGTCCTAGGGTTCTTCTCATTTAAAAAGAGCAGTAGCGAAAACCCTTGGTTGGAATTGTTTATAAAGAAAAATGTGGGGTTTGAGTTGCACAGCACGTGAAGGGGGGTCTTAGGCCTTAGGTTGGTTTATTTCATTATAAAGGAAAAATGTGAAGGGTAGATTGCTGTGTCATGGAGTGTAGGGTTAGAAAAAGAACTAGGGTTATTATAATAAGAATAGGGGGAGGGGAGTATGAAGGGCAGCACGTGAGTGGTGGAGCCCTGTGTGGTTTGAAGTAGCACATGAATAGGTCCTGGGTTACGGCTAGGGTTACATATGGAAAAAGTTTGAAAACTTTTTAATAGGTCTTATTAGGAAATGGGATTTGAATTCAAATTAAAAAAAAGTTTTTAAAATTATTATTAATAGCATTAGCATTTAAAAGGATTAATCCATATTAGGAAGCTTAAATAAAATAAATTGATTGTGTTATAAAGGGGTTATTATGGCTAATCAAGTCTATTGAAAGGGTCCTAACATGGAAAGTATTTTAAACATTTAAACAGTTTTAAATTCAAATTCGAATTTTGAATTGGTAATTAAACAAATTTAAGAAAATGTATTTTAAAATAATTTTAGGAACGATAATAATAAGAATAATAATAAGTATGAAGAAAAGCATACGGATACGGATACAGGTACGGGGTCAGAAATGTCAAGCGACGGATACTGGGGAAAAATACACGAGAGAAATATAGATATAATGTAACGACAAAAACTGGTCGTTACAGAAGTCGACAAGCGCTCTTTGAATTGATACCTCCCCCTATTGATCACAGGATAGAAAAACTCCCGGGGTCCTTCAGCTTCGGCGGATCGGCTCTTTGGATTAGGGCGCTGCATCCCACCATAAGGACCACTTTCTCTTTTCGTAACTAGGTCCTTCAGAAATTTTGCGTACAAGGGGATGGTCTAGATTGCTTTCAAAAAGGGGATTTACAGACTCAGGTCATTCACCATTTCGAAGAACTTGCCGTACTTTTCATCGATTTTGGCTTTGGCAAGCCTTTGTGGAAATGGCATCGTAGGCTTGAAAACCCTTGAGTCGTCGCCTTCATCCTTCTTCTTCTCTTCAGAAACTCCCTTCAGAGTCACGGGGTTCGACGTCAAAGCTCCATTATCATTCGCTTCTAGATTCGGTTTCTCTTTCACCAATGGTGCTTTGTCAACTTTCTCGGCCTCCCGTGCCGGAATCTTTGTATTACTCCTCAGAACTATTGCATAGACATTTGCTTGACCATGCGTCAAGGCTAGAGTTTGGTTTGGACCCCTAGGGTTCACCTCCGGTTGACCCACAGCTTTCCTTGTGCCATCTGGAGGTTGGCCACTTGTAACCCCAGCTGGGTCACTTGGTCGGCCAAAGACTTCTGCCCAATCTGCAGTTGTAGGTTGACCTTCTCCTGATTTTCTATATACTGAGTCAAGAGGTTCTCGATCGGAGAGACCACTTGCTAATATATCTGCTGCTGATGTGGAGGAGGCTGATATAGCTGCTGCTGATGTGGAGGAGGCTGATATAGCTGCTGCTGAGATGGAGAAGGCTGATATAGCTGCTGCTGATGAAGTGCTGGAATAGTGCTTTGCAGCTGAAGTTTGGGTGGTTTTGGTTGTTAGGAGAATATGCGGGATTGGAACTTGTCCTCGACGGATAGGGTGCATTTCCTGTGGGATTATAAAATAGGGCACTTGCTTGATCCTCGAGGGCCGAGATGTCTCCACCATCGAAATCTCCTATAACTTCAGTTTCTACCGCTACTACATGCTGAGTGTTAGCGCCACCGGCTCCAACCATGAATGCTGAAATCTAAGTCGAAAGCAAGTCAAATTTGCTTGACAGTTTATCTACTTCCTCAACTATATGCATTCCTCCAGCTTTCGGTGTAGCACGCTCGTCGCTCCACCTTTCATTGTTGGATGCCAAATTCTCCAAAATATTACCGGCATCCACTCCATTTCTTACCATGAAGGATCCACCTGCCGCGGCATCCATGGAGGACTTCAAGTCGTCCCTCAGTCCATTGTAAAACAAGTTGATAATCTGTCAGCGGGGGAGCTCATAGTGGGGATTTTATCTGCATTTCCTTGAACCTCACCCATGCTTCATGCAGTGATTCATGGCTAGCATGGGAGAAAGAGGAGATTTCGCTCCTTAGCTTCATCGTCTTCCCTGGAGGAAAGCACTTGTTCAGGAATGCATTTGATAGCCTCTCCCAGGTTGTAAATGTGTTAGGGTCCTTCTCCCTCAGCCATTGCTTTGCCTTGTCCCGTAGAGAGAATGAGAACAATCTCAACCGGATAGCCTCGGTTGACACGCCATTGATTTTGAACATATCGCACTTCTTCAGAAAAGAATCCAAGTGCTCGATCGGGTTCTCCATAGGAGCTCCAGAAAACTGGTCCTGCTGGATCCAAGCCACAAGTGATGGCTTTAGCTCAAAGTTTCCAGTCGTAATGGCTGGAGGTTGAATGTTGGACGTGGATCTGATGGACGGCATAGAATACTCGAGCAGAGACTTTTGATAAGGGATATTTCTTGTCATGGAGAATTCTTCCCTTCGTCTTCTTTCAGCGTTGATACACCTCAGAGTAGCATTGATCTCGGGATCTAAAGGAACTAAGTCGTCAAGACTTCTCGAGTTCTTGCGCATCAAAAATCAAGATACACCGTGAAGCACGTATGGTATGATGCAAAATAAAAAAAGAAAATAATAATAATAATGAAAAATAAAAATAGAAGTGTAGAATGTGAAAATTATCACCCGGGTAAGGATGTGAACTAGTCTCAGTGGTTACAGGGTCCTAAATGAAACAAGCACGTTGCCTCCCCGGCAACAGCGCCATAAAGCTTGACGTCCTGTCGATTGCACAATAAAATCGGAACGGTGATACCAGGATTAAAATTTTTAAATCACAAGCGCATGGTGTCGAAGGTTGGCTTGGGGGTCGAAAACGGGGAGGCGTGTGATATGCTTGTGATCAAACAGGAACCGGATCACTCGGTGGAGGCGCTAGCCCGATCGCTTGGTGGTTGTCACGATATGGAACTAATGGAAATGTGTAAGATATAAAAAGGTAACCTGGGACCTTGGCTTCCACCCGATCATGTGATCTCACTATTACGACCGGCGGATAGGAATGTGATCGGAATCTAGGGTTTAGTGGTGATACGTTGCCTCTAATAGCGGTACCTAGCGTCCCATAGGCCCGATATTCCAGTCGATGCCCAGGATGATACGCTAGGTCTACCCGGGTTCGAACGATGGGCATTCCCGTGTCCAACACCGACCGACTCCGGGAGCACTAAGCTCGCAACGATTGCTCCCGATAGTTCATCAAAGCCGTTCCCACGTGCGAGGAATCAATGTCTACGCTAGGGGTGTGAGATGTGGCAAGAGTATCAAACTCCCGTTTTATTTCCCCTTGGCCGACGGTCAAAGGCGGTCTTTCTCCCGCCAATGACAATAAAACACCCTCGTGTAACCATCTAAATCCATATATCCTATCGAATCCCTAATCCTATGGTCGTTCTAGGGAGAACCCACGAAGGGGCTTCCACCAATGTCCCAGATTAGAAAAATACTCACTAATCATAGCAATAGATGCAACAAAACAAATTCAGCCATTGAAATGAAAATCAGTCAATAGATTACTGTAGCAAATAGTATTATAAACGCAATATCAAAGTATCAAAGCGATCAAGAAACTTACAAATGAAAATAAATTCTCAGCAGCCAAAAATCCCTAAAAAAGCTTAAGAAAATGGGGATTCTGTTTTCTGGGAAACCTAGGGCTATTTATACATTTTGGCAAGATGCCAGGGAATATTCCCACAAGAAGACAAAAATAAACGTCCACCCGATTGGTTGAAACTTCATCCGATCGGGTGAGAAGATCGTCGGACTTGGTCATCAGCTTCTGATAATCTTCACCCGATCGCTGAACCGAGCGAGTGAATCCTTGAACTCTTGATCTGGAATGCTGCTGCGACAGGTGACCCAATCGGTTGACAAGTCTGCCGATCGGGTGGACTTTGGCACTCAAAAACATAGAACACTGTCACACCCAACCGATCACTGAACCGATCGGTTGGGTCTTGCATCTTCCTTGCTCCTCCTCGGGTCTGATACGTGTGCACGAACCGATCGGGTGGATCTGTCCACCCGATCGGTTGAGGGCTGATACATGATCCGAATTGACGTTTGGCCCTCAGGTTCTCGTGTGGCACCTTCCGTTGCTCTGGGGACTCATGATGTGGGCTATTTATGTCCCCTGTGCCGGAAATATCCTGCAAAAGGATACAAACACAACAAAAGTGAAAAGGAACTAAAAATCACAAAAGGATGGACTCAAAATAATGAAAACCGACGGGAAATCACGGAGAAGACGTGCATGAATATATAAAATATAATCGCACGTCACCTACCACCATTCTTAATATGCCTCGAATACAGCCTGTATCAACAGCTTCTCCAGAGTTGGTCCGCCAACGTAGGCCAACTCAACATAGAGTTGGTCCTCCAACGCATGTGGATTTTGTTCGGCATTATCTTGGATCAATGAACATTCCATGATCTCATTGCTCAGCCTTACATTGGTTGTATGAACAGTTGTCAACTTCAACTTTGACAACACATCATTTTGGAACCTGCTGTTTACAAGGAAAAGTAAAATTAGAAACACTTATCGAACCCCCTCCACCACTTCGAGATTTATATGATGGTGACAGTGACCAATCAAAATCATTTCGACAATATACTCGGGAGTATAATGCGGCTAATGCATTTACCAGCCTTGGCACTTCATTTGATCGAAGATTGATTGCTGGCAGAGGTCCACCAACGTTTACAATTCATGGAGAATTACGTCATCGAACAGGCTGACTTTTGCCACAACAGGTTCAAACGGCAAGTTATTGCCAACTGTACATATATGATCCGGCTACTGCTACAGAGTTACGAATTAATAGAAATCCTCATTTGAGAAGGGATGTATTAAAAATTATTCAAGATTATTTATCAGTCATAAATCCATTCATCGATCAGTATCGTCATGCTTATACTGTTTTAACACAAGAGGATTCATATTATCATGATCTCCCCGTATATCTGCATTATAATTTAAACAAGGATCGATGACGATATAACCTGCCAACCGTAGATGAAATTGCAATTATTTTACCTGGAGATGGCCATCGACCTTGTAATATGCGAGATATTGTTTTACATCTACGAGGAAATACTCAACTAATGCAAATCAACGAGGCTCATCATGCATACTTGCCATTATATTATGTATTATTATTCCCGCATGGTCAGCTTGGATGGGAAGCAGATTTGAAGCAATGGGATCCTTTGCAAAATTAAGTCTCACATAGGCGTCTTACATTGTGTGAGTATTATAGCTACCGTCTGTTTGAAATACCTACTGAGTATTCTTCAATTCTAAGAGCTGAAATTTTTTTCCAAGAGTTCATAGTTGATGCTTGGGCAGCAACTGAGCAGAATCGTTTGACGTTCATCAAACTTAATCAGCAAAACACCGTTCAGAACTATATCAGGGCCTTACAGATATTGATGCATATGGAAGTGGTGACCAAATTGGCCACGCATGATACTTCCATCATCTTTCAATGGTAGTGCACGTCACATGTTTGAAATCTTTCAAGACTCGTTGGCTATCACACGGTATAACCAGCACCCCGATATACTTCTTACCATGATTGCAAATCCAAAGTGGCCATAAATAATTTCAGCTCTTCTGCCCAATCAAAAGGCTACCGATCGACCTAATTTAGTTCCACGTGTTTTTGAGTTAAAATGAAAGGCTTTGATGAAGGAGATTGGTGTCAAAAATGTATTTGGCAAAAAAGTAGCACATGTCTTTACAATTGAATTTCAGAAACGTGGGCTTCCACATATGCATGCTCTTTTCTTTCTTTGTGGTCCAGATAAGATCCATACATGTGATCAAGTGGATAAGATTGTTTGTGCTGAATTTCCTAATCCAACTGTAGATCAAGAATTATTCGATACCGTTATGAAATATATGGTGCACGGACCATGCGGTGCTCGAAATCCAAATGCTTCATGTATGGAAAATGGTAAATGTACTAAGAAGTACCCAAGAACTTATGCAGATTCGACAACAATAGATCGTGACATCTATCTTATATATCGTCATCGTAATGATGGACATATCTACACTGTAAGGGGGCATCAGGTTGATAATCGAGATGTTGTTCCATATAATAAGTATCTCTTCATACGCTTTAACTGTCATATTAATGTCGATGTTTGTGCCAGAATAAGATGTGTCAAGTACATTCATAAGTACATTTATAAAGGTCATGATCGAACCACCATGGTGATAGGTGCAGTAGATGAGATCCAACAATACCTTGATGCAAGATATATTGAACCACCAGAGGCGACTTTGCGGATATTTGAGCATCCTTTAGATCAAGAGATTCCGACAGTACAAAGATTGGTCTTTCATTTACCAGAGCAACACCGTATTATTTTTGATCCAAATGAAGATTCTGCTACAATAAGGTCTAGAACTGAAAATGAGAAGACAACTTTGACTGAATTTTTTACATGGTGTGCATTACATGAATCAGCACGCAATCTTACTTACCAGGAGTTCCCTCAAAAGTTTGTGTGGAATTTATCCACAAAGGTATGGACTCCAAGAAAATCGGGATATGCAATTGGCAGAATGTATTTTTCATCTCCCAACTCTGGTGAGCGCTTTTATCTGTGGTTGTTGCTAACAGTTATTAAAGGACCAACATCTTGGGAAAATTTACTCACATTCAATAATGTAGAGTACTCTACATTCAAATCAATATGCGTTGCAAAAGGTCTGCTTGAAGATGATTCGGAATGGAAACAATTCCTTTACGAGGCTTCAATTATGAAAACTGGATATCAATTAAGAAGATTGTTTTGTATTATTCTTATCGAATGTTCACCAATCGACCCACTTGCATTATGGAATCAATTCTCAATGCATATTTGCGACGATCTTCAACATAAAATTTCTGATTTATTTGCAATTTCTACTCCATCTCAATGTCAACTAGAAGATTACGGCTTATTCCTTATCAAAGAATTACTCGAGGAGTCTGGCAAGTGTGTAGCTGACTTTTCACCGATGCCATTTCCTACGAGAGAGTGGAATGCAATTGTTGGCAATAGACTGTTGCATGAACATCTGGAACTCATAAATACATCGTAACAGTTGGATGCACTAAAAGATGTTGATTGCCAAAACGATGCACAACGTGCAGCTTTTTCAGCAATTACTTCTTCTATTTTTGAAAATAGATGAACTACATTTTTTGAGCCGTGGTGCTGGAACTGGAAAGAATTTTTTGTATAATGCAATAGCGACCATGTTGCGTAGTCTTGGAAATATAGTTATCACCATTGCATCTTCTGGTATTGCATCGTTGCTACTTATCGGAGGTCACACTGCACACTCAACATTTCGTCTCCCTTTAGATGTGCATGATAATTCAATTTGTAATTTTAGTAAGCAATCCATATATGAGCAATTATTCAGAAAAACAAAGTTGATAATATGGGATGAAGTTCCTATGCAACATCAACACTATGTTGAGTCAGTG
The DNA here is from genome assembly GCA_030789695.1 of Scilla litardierei. Classification (NCBI taxonomy): domain Eukaryota; kingdom Viridiplantae; phylum Streptophyta; class Magnoliopsida; order Asparagales; family Asparagaceae; genus Scilla; species Scilla litardierei. Next base: position 36,200,266 of record CM061140.1, read on the forward strand.
GATCGATTATTAAGAGATATTTGTGATAACAGCAGAGCATTTGGTGGTATTACAGTTGTTCTTGGTGGGCACTTCCGAAAAATCTTGCCAGTCATACCAAAGGGAGTTCGAGAAGAAATTGTTGGAGCCTCATTGAGACGATCTGCATTGTGGTGTTCTATAAAAGTTTTGTTCTTGGACCAGAATATGCAGTTGACTAATTCCTCTGTTGAAAATACAGATTTTGCAAAATTTATTTTGGATGTATTTATTTAGATACTTGATGATTTTAATAACCATTTTACTATAATTTACCTGTACCTTGAAATTTTTCCTATTTATGTAATTGGTCGGCACAAAGCCTAATGAAGTGGTTGAGCTTCCCTCCCACATATTCAGAAGCAATGATTTAAAATAATTATTACTAAGAATTTATCTGCATCTAGATTTTGAGGGTGTGGTGACCCCGGTATATTTAACTGATCGAATAATTCTTTCAGCGCGTAATGATGATGTTAATTTAATAAACACTACTGCTTTACAAATTTATCCTAGACAACATATTACGTATCTAGCTGCAGATAAATTGGCTGAATCTAAAGAAACTGATCCTGCCATTATAAATCGTTATCTGACCAAGTAAATAAACTCTTTGGATCCTCCTGGTTTGCCACCATCTAGGTTGGTTGTCCAATTATTTTACTGCGAAATATTGCACCTAAAGATGGGCTCTTTAATGGCACACGACTGATAGTTCTTAGATACACATCCCGTGTGATTGAAGCTCAAATTTTGAATGGGGATAAAGCCGGCAGTTTTGTGTTTATTCCAAGAATATCTTTGTCCCCATCAGCTTCAGAGTTACCTTTTCATATGACAGGACGACAGTTTCCAGTTCGTGTAACGTAAGACATGACAATTAATAAATCGCAAGGACAATCTGTAAAGTTCGTTTGGGTTGACTTGCTAACCCAGTTTTTAGCCTTGGGCATCTTTATGTGGCACTTTCCAGGTGCACATCTTTTGATCGTGTTAGTGTCCTTCTGTTGTCTAATTCAAATAACACAACTAATATTGTTTATCTAGAAGTCTTGCTATGAATCTCATTGATGACTATCATAAGTAAGTTAACATCTTTCTATTTATTTTAATCGTTGAGTAATTCTTTCAGAAAAATCCTTCATAAATTGGCCGTTATTTTTTATACTTGATGCTTGCTACACACTAATGATTTGTATTATTTTTATTGAAGGGTTACAAGATGTGGACAAGCATTACAATTTATGGCAATGTAAGAAATTTTCTGCCTTTAAAACAAATTTAACTTAAATTTTAACTTTAGTTTGCTAAAATATATCTTTATTTCTTTTACAGAAGGATGTTAAGCACGACGCTTATTTGTGTGAAATTGTAAGCTGCTAAACATAACTTTGTTCTATACTGTATTTGGTCTTAGTTGTTTTTAAATCGTTTTTGTAATAATATGTTAAATTACTTCGAAATATTAATAGATCTGTCAAGTTACGTCCTTACACGAGAATATGGGGGGATAAGGTATGTATTCCATTAAAGCTGACATCATTTTCTTACTAAGAATTTTTATATTAGTAGCTATTTTATTATTATAATTTTCTGTTAGTTGAAAAAGGAATAGTACAAGCAAATGTGACAGGGCTCGATCGCCATCACTGGAAGATATTCCTTGCTGAGCGTGATTGGAACTCAAAGCTCGATCGTCGCAGCTCCCACTTAACAAGATAAATAAAGTTTAACTTTAAATTTTTAGTATTACCAATTAAATTATCTCTAACAAGTTTTTTTAATTACCTAGGTTATTGCCCATCCAAATGGCACTTCCTTATGGATTCCGATTGAGACTCACTCTCTTTATTATGTGATGCGCACCATGTTTTCTGTTGAAACATGAGAAAGGTCAAAATAGTGAGTTTTATAAACTATCATAACTTTACTTTTTGATTCAACATAAAATTAGTAATTTATTTCTCTACTAAAAGGTGGAATAATATGTTTTGTGTCCATTTAGGAAATTGGGCTTGAAAATGAGGATCGTTACTTTTGGATGCAGATGTAGAGATATGGAATGATCACAACTAAAACTTTTGCAAGCAATTTTGAAAGAATTATTGTAGTAGTGTTATAACAATGAAAAATATGGTAACATGAAGTCTTCCGTTTTTGCAATATAAATAGAATTTACATACAAAAGAGTCTTTTTCGTCACCTAGCCTATTTTGCTAATCTGTATTGAACTTTTCATCTTTTTAATTTGCTTTGGTCCTTTGTTTGCGTGGTTGTGTGGTTTGACATCTAAGATCTCAATATTTCAATCATGTTATATATTTGGTTCGAACTAATCACTACAAAAAAGTGAGTTTCTTGTGACCAACCTTAGTGTCGACTTAAATTTGCTGACACTAAAAGTATACTTTTAGTGTCGGTAGAAGAAAGTCGACATTAGAAAAGCCATTTTTTCGATTCCTACATATATGCCAACACTAGAGCTCATATCTTGTGTCGATCTTAAGTTGTCGACACAAGATGATAAATTATCGACACTAGTATGTGATTTTCTTGTGTCGGCTGCAGATGTCGACACTAAAATGTATACTTTCTAGGGTCGACCTTGGTGGTCGACACTAGAACGTCTACTTTCTAGGGTCAGCCTTGTTGGTCGACACTAAAACATATACTTTCTAGGGTCAACCTTGGTGGCACTACTACAAAAAGGACCTTTAATAGCACACCTTTAATAGCGCTTGCCAATTATAAGCGCTGTTAATTAGAAGCACATATAATAGACAGCGCTTCTTTCTACAAGCGCTATTAAAGGTCGGAGAATAGACATCGCTTCTTTCTGCAAGCGCTGTTAAAGGTCGGAGAATAGACATCGCTTCTTTCTGCAAGCGCTGTTTATTAGAGGCACAGATAATAGACATCGCTTCTTTCTGAAAGCGCTGTTAAAAGTCAGTTAATAGACAGCGCTTCGTTCTAAAAGCGCTGTTAAAGGTCAGGTAATAGACAGCGCTTCTTTCTACAAGCGCTGTTAAAGGTCAGGTAAAAGACATCGCTTCCTTTTACAAAGCGTTGTTATAGTCGCCTCTTTTTACAAAGCGCGTCTGAAATAAACCCTCGATATTTTTCCCCCTCTCACAAAATAAGCCACAAATGGATCTCTCTGCCCTCGACTTCAGGATCCGCGTCGAGCTGTCAAGATCATCTCTGGCTCTCCTTCATATCTTTGATCTTATCCAACTTTGGTGGCACCGAAGACTCCGGCACCTCCCGGAGACGGCAAAAGGGCAACCTACACTTCAGCATCGACTACTCCTTCACATCTACCGCCTCGACCACCTACAGATAAAAAGCAAGGCAACCTCTACACCCATGAAACCCTAGTTTTTTTCTTCATCTGCAACCATCACTCGAAGCACACTGACTACCTCCACCGACTCCCCATCGTCACCCTCCCCGACCACAAGACCCTCCTCAATTACCTTACCGGCAGGATTTCATCCTCCTCTGCAATCGAGTTCATCCCCGTGACAAATCCCTTTGCCGTCGTCTCCAATACCGCCATGTTCGCAGTCGCTCCCGCTGATGTCAGCATCAAGGAGTACCGCCCTGACTACCCCAGCATCGACCCCAATCTGGGTACTTCCTTGTCTCTTGATTTAATTCAATACGCACCTATTTTGTGTGTGATATTTCTCTGTTTATCTCGTACAAGATAAAGTACATAATACTTCCAGATCTCGAGATATTTCATTGTTTTACCTTTCGAGCTACGGCCATGGCTTCGATCTCCAACTGTCGTCCAGTGGTCCGCCACGAGCGGAGGCGAGGCCCGGTGATGGGGGCTGTCTCTTGGCCTGCCCTCCGAGAATCGAGCAAGGGGATTACGATCAAATCTGGCTCTGGTGGATCGTCTTCATATCTCACTCCTTCCCCGGTGAGATCACTGAGATTAAAATATGATTGTTTTTAATAAAAATTTTAAATCCATGCATCTTAGAATTTTGTTGTTAGTTTTTTCATCAATTAATTGGAGTTAGTTTTTGATCATTAGGTCCATGTTATTGCAAGTCATACTCATTATCATCATCAGATGAGGGTGAACATGAACAATCCCAACCCTAATTCTAATCGACCACCTAATAAGATGTGTATCGTCAAATATTCAGTGTTTTTGCAAAGTAGTTATAGAATATCGTGTATGACCACTGTCTTAGAATACCTCATGTGGAATTCATTTTGATCCTGTGGCAGCTTATGCATTCCTGAAACTTGCATGCATTTCCCTTAGGTTGTGCGAGACACTTAAATACTGAGTCAATTGCATATATATCAAATTCTTTCATGAAAATTCCACTTAATACTTGTATATTTATTGACATCGTTGTAGAAAAACTTTTTTGTTGTCAACTGTTTCCATGATCATGGAATATATATTTCCAAATATGAAATGCAAGTAGTATCACATATAAAGTGCAAATGATCTATGCTTGAAGCTGTTTCTACAGAACATAGCAACCACTGGAATCGTGATGTTTTCCCCACTGAGACAACTGGACGCGTGATAGTTTCTAGCATAACAAATTGTTCTTTCTGAATTACGAAAAAATATATTCATGAACCTTTTTATGATGTTGTCATAAACTACTTGAGATTTCATACATATTTGTATGACACTTTGTCCATATTATTTCGTTGTCGTATAACTTCTCTTAATAAGGCTTCTTAGTTTGCCAAGTCCAGCTGTATTATTCTTTCTTATGTTCATCAATAAGAAGGAAGCTGAATCATTCCATATGTGATGTAGAGAATCAGAATCAAATTTATCTTTCAATTTACATATGGAGAATGACTGCCTTTGGCTGTGAAGGAGTTGGGAGGCTGTGATCTTCGTCGATAAGTACATTTATTAATTTCTTCTCCATGTTCTCTTTCCTCACCTCCTCAATCTTTTTCTGTTATTTGTGGATGAGTGGATACTCCCAAGGACACTGAGAAAAGTACGGAGTTTCTCATACAGATTTGCATTCAATATGGTAGGATATTTCATTATTTTGGGTTAAGGGACATGAACTGAATTCACTGGACATATCCAAATGTTTATTTTGTTAGTTAAAAAATTATATTCAATCTTGGAAGGACAATGCAATGTAAATAAGATTATCTGCTTCTCATGCATTTTTTTCATGTCATAACCATATCCATTTACAATTTCCATCAAGAACATTTCATATACAATTCCAACAATTTTATGAAACCATGTTAATCAAGAATAACTCACATATGAAAAAGGTACACTTATCTCATTGCAATCCTCATGTACAATTTTACAAGCATGAAATTGATTCAAACATACAAAATTAGTTCTGTTACACAAGTACACTCACAGAGTCTCTTAATTACAAGCATTCAAATGCAATGTAATGCAATACATTCTCTCAGTTACAAACATACAAAATCAATATAAAAACATACAATTTCCAAATAAAAACCATACTCCTGCCATATCACATATCTATATAGAAAATCTGGGAGCAGTGAACTCTTCTTTTCTTGACAGATCCCAAAAGCTCCCAGAAAACTCAACCACCAAGTCTCCTGCCACCTCGCCAGACTGCTGCCATATCACCAATTCTCCTGACAGTTATGTAATCTTGGCTCTTGTAAAGCTACATATGATGAGAGAATATATGCACTGTTCAGAGTGTTTTGGCAAGGCAAAATACTGGATCCTGGATAAACTCAAGGAAAGTTGACTCTCCTTTGTTTTTTATTCCACTCATCATTGTAGCAGATCTAAGGTTTTATGCGTGATTGCTACTGTTTGTATGTATAACTCATGATACCCGCATCGCTAATTCCATTTCTGTAAGTTTGGCCTCATTCTCACACTTTCAACCCGGAAAAGGAACAAGAAGGAGAGAACCAAGAAAGCTTGTCATACTCAGCAAAACAACAATTATGCCTGATTGGCAATTGTATTCCCAAAGTTGCTCAAATGGTCGAATTTGAAAGGAAATATATAGCTGGCTTCAAGTGTTTCACAACACGAGTCATATAGAAATCAAAATGCACTATCAATATAATGGCACCAACATTAGCAATGCAGGAATACTCCTAAGCCAATAAAATTGCGTCAATTATAATGGCATAATGGCACCAACATTAATAATTAAGAACTCTTTATTCCTGTCATTTTAGACAATGCAGCACACAACAAAAGATAATAGAATACACAACATGTCCTCCATTTATAGATGTGATCTCCATCCAGGCTTCAAACTTTTTCAGATGGACAAAGACACCAGGCTTCAAATCTGAGATATATGCATGTTTTTCAGATTGCTCCATTTCATCATTCGAATCAACTGCTCCAACAATTAAGAACAGTGAGCAAAAGCATTGATTAAATTGTCTTAAGAAACTTTATTCCCTTCATTTTTTGTGTCTTAAGATGGCATTTTTGCAAAGTATCTTTTAACCACCCGCTGATCCCGGCCCAAAGGGACCAACCTTATAAGGTGTTTCATGTTCGGCATTCCCACAGTCTAACCGATCATAACTAGTCATGAAGCAACTGGCATGAAGCCAACCGGATGCTGAACCAGCTACAACTGATGCAGTTAGGCCAAGTCGAGTTGGAGGAGTGGCTCAAGATAAAATATTTACTAACGTTAGAAAGATGTTAGTAAAAGGATTATATCATTTTGGAGCATGTGGGTACCAATTTGTTAATTAGTGCATGCAAATGTTTCCAATCTGTGGTCGAAATGAGAATTTGGTTATTTGTCTTCACACAACAGTAAAGTGTCATTACTTTGTACAAACATGAAATCATATTCTCACCTAGCAGCAAAGCTTCCATTTACTTTTTGGTTTGTGAAAAAGGCAGAGTACTTTAGAACATTGATTTCTTTTTATAAAATCTAATAAAATTTAGAATAATCCTAGGGTCATTGGTGGATGTGCAGCCGTTCCTGACAGTGGAATTCAACTCTGTGGATTGCTTCAAGGCCATAGCACGTAATAGATTAATAAGGATCATTTGGCACTGCTCTTGCGTTTGTATTATGGTCATCTGAGGCTGAATATGCAGTATGGGAAAGCACATCAAGAGTAAATATTTTCAACAAAAAACTTCCAGGTATTACTTCATTCTACCTTATTTTCATCTTTGGGTGAGAAAAATGCCAATTGTGTGATTTTTTAGTGAAATTTTTTTGGGGTGAGAAACTATACCTTCATTCCATATAGTTTATTTTTGTGTGTGATATTTCTTGTCTCTAGATGTGAAACAGAGAATCTGATTTATTCGAGATCTGGAAGCAGAAATATCTCGAGGCACTCGACAAGTTTGTGCCTTGTTTTTTAATACCTATTTGAAATTTTGGTTCATGCTTTGGTTTTGAGGGTGAAATTGATCTTTTTTTTGTTGATTTGTTGATTTTTAGGGGTGAGGGGTCAAAAGCTGTGAATATCCTAGTCAAGGACCTCAAATCTTTGCAGCTTTTACTGATGACTTGTTCAAGGAGATTAAGCAATTGCTCACATTAGAGAATTTTAGGTATGCTTGAATTTTAGCTGTGGATATCCTATTTTGTTATTTTGAAGGGAAAATGAGCAGCTTTCCAAATACGAAGATACTAGGCCGGCTTGGAGAAGGAGTCTCATGTTGGGCTTGGAGAACTGGGATGATTTGCTGATATTGGTGTTTTCCATGAACCAACCAACAAGGGAGCCATGGCTGGCGGCTGTAGTCCCCGAGCTGCGTAGCCCACAAATAAGCAATGCGGCATTCTACAGAAACAACAAGTCCGGCATGTCCCACAAGAAGCCTAGGAACCAACCAACAAGGGAGCCATGACGGCGGCTGAAGACCCTGAGCTGCGCAGCCCACAAATAAGCAATGCGACATTCTATGGAAACAACAGGTCCGTCATGTCCCGCAAGAAGCCTAGGATTGAAATTTCCGATGAGGAAGAGTGCTTCACAATTTCAGATTTAAGATAGGATTGATGCAAAAGAAGCTAAACATATTTTGTCATGTGTTTCTTTTTTTTTTGTGTGTGGGGGGGGGGGGGGGGGGTGTTGCCTAGAGGTGTGCAACACTTGTACTAGTTCCTTTTGTATCAATGCACATTGTCTAATTTATGTGATTGTTGAATAAAAGCAATTTAATTTGATTGTTTCTTGTAATGATTGTTTCTTGTAATTTAATGTTATTTGTGGTTTATTTAAGCATTTTTGAACATTAAATGGATTATTTAAATATAAAACGTAGGGAGAAAAAATAAAATGAATTGAAACAAGCGCTGTCTATCTGGGACCTTTAACAGCGTTTGTTTAGTACAAGCGCCGTCTATGGTGGACCTTTAATAGCGCTTGTACTAAAGAAGCGCTATCTAAGGTCCCAATAGACAGCGCTTCTTTAGTACAAGCGCTATGAAAGGCCCACCTTTAACAGCGCTTCTTGTCCTTTCATAGCGCTTGTACTAAAGAAGCGATGTTAAAGGGGGGCCTTTAACAGCGCTTGCACAAACAAGCACTGTTAAAGGCCCCCCTTTAACAGCGCTTGTACTAAAGAAGCACTGTTAAAGTGGGGCCTTTAACAGCGCTTGCACAAACAAGCGCTGTTAAAGGCCCCCCTTTAACAGCTGTAACGACTGGTTTCCTTGTATCTGAATTTATTATATTATAATATATGTTTTGGTGGGTTTTCTCCTCTTGTGTGGTTTTCGTCTCCGTAACTTTCATTTTCGATCGATTCGTCGTATTTTCTCGATTCTTCCTTAGGATCGTCGATTTCGAAGTACGTCGTTTGTGACGGGCTTCATAACGGTCATATCTAACTATTAGATCAAGCCTAGGAGTCTTAGGATTCGATCACGGGGCCTCGCGCTCCGTATCGGAACTTTTCTGTGCTCATTAGCCGGTGTAAGAAGGGCCACCGACCGACTAGATGACGATCCAGTCGGTCGGCAATCCTTCTTGGACCGACTAGTTAGCTTTCTAAATTTCTCAGGAGTTACTGTTTATCGTTAGTCGGTCTAAGAACGTTGGTTGACCGACTAGGTTGCAAACTAGTCGGTCAGCAATGCTTCTTGAACCGACTAACTCATCAAATTATTTTTTGTATCAGTTACTGTTTACTCTTAGTCGGTCTAAGAACGTTCATCGACCGACTAGATGCCAAACTAGTCGGTCAGTATTTGTTCATGGACCGACTAACTCTAAATCATATTTTCGTTCAGGAGTTACTGTTTACACTTAGTCGGTCTGAGTTGGTCGACCGACCGACTAGTTGCCAAACTAGTCGGTCAGTGGTTGTTCTTTGACCGATTAGTCTGTGTTAAAACCCTAATTTCTGGGCAGCCGCCAGCCTAGCCTATAAATACCTAACCCAAACGTTTTCTTCCCCTCCAACTCGACCCTAAACCCTAAAATCGCCCCCATTGATCCCCCACCTTCCTCCAAGCTCCATTGCTTCATTCCAAGCCCTAAATCCATCATCCAAACCATCCATCTACCCTATCTACCTCTCATCTTCCCCAAAATCTCACCAAAACCCATCAAATCCCCAAATCCCCCAAAACCCTAGTTTCCCCAATCTTCTCCAATCTTCTCCAGATTTGATCCTAGGGTTCCCCGGAGTGTTCCTTCCGTCTCCTCTCGGTAAGAGATCGATCTACCGTTGTTTTTATAACTTATTTATAATTTTGGTGAAACCCTAATTAATTTCATGTGTTTGGTGTTTGTTTCCCCCTAAACAACGATTTCCTCGTAGATAGCATCCGTGTGACGAGGTTGATCGTCATCCCCGGTGCTAGGCAAGTGAAACTTGCCACTTAGGGTTTAGGCCATGTTTTAGGCCATTTGCATGTTGTAGGCGTAAAAGAGGCTAGGCGACGAAATGATACTCGCCTAGGCGCAAATTGGGGAATTAGCTTGACAACGAAGCTAATTCCGACTTTTAGCATGTTGCACAATTACCATGTCATGTTTACTTTCAATTAACGGTACGCGAATATGTTCATGTCATTGCATTTTGCCTGTCACGTTTAATTTAAATTAACGGTACGCAAATATCTGTTCATGTCTTTGCATAGTGATTATTCATCGTGATTGCGTAGCGCACGCTACAATATTATATTCCTGGCTCGTGTTCCAGAAGCGAGCTTAGTGAGTTGGAAACCCCAACGCTCGACACATATGGGTGGGGTAAGAGATAAGCGGCCTGAGCCCCGAGTTGGCCTGATCCGCCACTCCGGCCAGCAGGTGGACTCTCTAGTGCACAAGTGATTAATAGTGATAGAGATAAGCGGCCTGAGCCACGAGCTGGCCAGCAGGTGGACTCTCTATGCACTAAGTGTTTACCAGTGACAAGTGATTAATAGTGGTAGAGATAAGCGGCCTGAGCCACGAGCTGGCCAGCAGGTGGACTCTCTATGCACTAAGTGATAAGTGATAAGTGATAAGTGATAAGTGTTAAATGATAAGTGATTAGTGATTTGGTAGCTTTTGCTACATTGTGCATGCTTGCTTCTCTTTTTAAACTGTTGCATCATGCTTAACTGCCATGTCATTACTTAATACTATAACTGCTAGGTTGCTAGATGCCTCACTTTCAGTTTCCTTGCCCAAGTCTTTCAGACTTGCTGACATGTGCCCCTTTACTCTTTTGGGTGACACATGTTAGATCCTGAGCCCGAGTACCTCGTTGAGGACGAGGTGTTTGCTGACGCCGAGCCCGAGCTTGTGTTTGTCGGGGAGTACGTGGACACTGGGGACCAGTCCTAGTGTCTCCGTTGCGTTTTATTTTTGTTAGACAGTTGTTTGTTATTGGTGCGTGGCACCCATACTTTGTTATGTTGTTGCTTTTGTTGGCCTTGTTCTGGGCCTTTAGACTCTTTTCTTTTAGCCTGGTGGCTTTCCTGGATGTTGAACATATTTGTGATGTTGGACAATATTTGTGAGATGTGAATTTTATTTCAGTCTCTCCTTGTGTTATTATTGCTATTCTGTTGTGGTTACAGGGACCTGTTTATGTATTGTGGACGCTTATCGGGTTTGGGGCTTCACAGCTCCACTCTCGTGTGGACCTTTTCACGTCTCGCCTCCATTTTAGGGAAGCGGGTCGTGACAACAGCGCTTGCACAAACAAGCGCTGTTAAAGGCCCCCTTTAACAGCGCTTGTAAAGCGCTATTAAAACAAGCCCCCCCTTTAGCAGCGGCGAGATAGACAGCGCTTGTAAAGCGCTATTAAAGACCTTATTTAAGCGCTGTTAAAGGTCCATTTTGTAGTAGTGTGGTCGACAGTACAAAAGCCGCTATATGTAACAGTTGTAATTTAAACCATTACTAATAAGATCTATTAGCAATGGTTATTATCCCAACTGTTAATAATATTTTATTAGAAACGGGTTTGTTTTAATAGAAACTGTTTGTCTATCCTAATTATTTTTAAATAATAAAAAAATAATTGGTTTTATCATTATGGGCGACAACTTAAAAATATCAAAAGAAACATTGCCCCGCTTTGTTTTCCCCCAAAAATCTTCCCCCTATATTTTTTTTCACAGCACAGAGATTTATTGAAACCCTAATTATTTTTGTTGAATCACACTGCCTCAACTCCCCTCTACATCAACTCTATCCCCCTCTCCCTCTCTCAGAATCTCAAATTCTCTCTATCCCCTAGCCCCAAGTCATCCCTCTGACATCCGACCTAGATGAGTCCTTTCCACTATCGGCGTCAGATCTCTGCCTCCTCATCGTCGCATCAACGTCTAATCTCTCTCGATCAACTTGAAGGTCGTATCTGGTGGGCTCTGAAAAGGTGCTCTCTCTCAAGCGCAAGAGTCCGTACAAGTAGTAAAACCTGGGAGTCCAGGTGTCGAATCCACGGGAAGAAATCTGTTGCATCCACAGCTCAAATCAAATAGAAATCTTACGGAAAGAAACTAAACACTTTAGGTGGTGATGTGAATGGTGTTGAACGAGGAAATATGTGTAAGAAAATATATATATAAAGTTTGCACATGGTATGGGTTCGTTAGGGTCAACGATTCGTATTAATTTGGTTGATAGGTATAACGCAATGAATTCTCCTTTTGGGAGCAATTCACCGGAAAATACCTAATATAACTCAATGAATTCTCCTTTTGGGAGCAATTCACCGGAAGATGCCCTTTTGGGGATTCAAACATAATATTCAAAAAGATCGTCGCTAAGATTATAATACGATATGAAACTCTCTTTTGGAGAGATCAAAACTACAAGATGAAACTCCCTTTTGGGGAGGTCAAAACTCATCCTTTTGGGGCGATCATCAACTTAATTAATTCTTTTGGAATCTAAAAAAGTCGATTTACGAACAACGATTACAATTTTAGCGGCGTTAAACGATTTAACACAAGGAATTTCAACCAAACTAACACAAATCATAGCCCCTAACTACTCCAAACCATGCACAATAACAATTTAGCTACTCCTGGCGAAGAAATAAACAATTTTCAGATCAGAATTCATAGGTTTAATAGCAAAATACGGAAGTTTAGAGGCAAAATACAAGCTAAAACACCCAAATACAAGCTAAAGTTGAAGAGAATATCACCAAATCTCTCTGAAAAGTCTTCAAAACTCTCTGGAAATTAGAAACAAGCCTCTGGAATTTTACAGAATTTTTCAGGGGGAAAATACGGCTTCTAGAGCCTCCAATACTCCCAAAATACGCCCCAAACTGCTTGAATACGCTCAAAAAACCCTAAATACGCTTATATAATAAGATTGCGGGTTTTAAAAGCTTATTGGGTTTTAAAACCCGCACCCGAATCAATCCTATCCGCTCATCTCAAGCGGATCAAATTCGGGCCGTCCGATCATCTTTCAAAAATGCGGGATTAACCCTGGGATCGACACGTGTCTACTCGTATTGGGTTTAAATGTCGAACTCGCCCGCATCCGCTGCGGGGTAATCGTACACCGTCGATCGTGAGAGGGATTCGATCTCCGCGTGCCGCGTGTCCGCTGAAAATCGCGCTTAGCGCTTCGTCCGATCGCGATTCGGAGTTAGCACAACCGTTGGATCTTAATCCAATGGTCTAGCCCGCGAGCTCGTCGAATCCGCTGCAGGGCCGATCTCGGGCGTCAGATCTCCATCCGACGGTGCAAACTCGCCCACGTCGCGTCTTACTGAGCTGCGCTTCGTTACGAATTGGAGACGATCGCAGGCCGTAGGATCGAAATCGTGTGGCCACGATGAGGCCACGTCGCCGCTTCCATTTAAATTCTCAGAATGAATCCTACCCGTTGGATCTTGATCCAACGGTGAAGGGATTTTCCCAAGCGTCGATGATTCCAGCCGTGCGATTGGACGGGGATCGTTAGGATGGCGCCACGTGTCAGCAGCGGATAGGCTGGCGGCCGTATTTTCCGTATTTCTTGCGTATTTCTCCATTTAATTGGTATTCTGCATTCAAAAAATACACAGTAATTAGCACAGATCTCAGAAAAATACAAATAAATATTCGTTGGAATCGTGAGATCGAGACCAAGCTAGGAAAAATATAAAAAGTGCAGAAATGCGTCGTTAAATGCTGTTTTGTGCTCAAATAGTGTGTTTTCTCTAATAAATAAATGCGTAGAAAATACGTATGAATTAGAGATAAATGTAGCATCGCATGAGCACAAAATAGGGCTAAATGGGGGGTTAAATATGTAATATTGAACCCGAATCACACCCCCCAACTAGCGATTTGCTAGTCTCTAGCAAAAATAGCGATAAATACGGACGATTAATAAAACAATAAGTTCTTTCAAATTGCTCATGGCATGGTTCAATAATACGCATTCCAACATGATTTTGACCATCAATATACACGTCCATGAACAAAATCAATCACATAATATTTTCTCTAATTTAGCATGAATAAATAACATACAAGCATCGTTTTGCGCAAGCGAAAGTATAACACGTCGTTATGAACTAGTTTTCGTGTTTCCAAGGAATTGGTCTATCAAAATAATCATTCAAGACATGGGTATTGAGGTTGCTTAGTATATTCACCATTTTCTTTTCTTTTATTCGTTCTGCGTAACGCGCATCAAGCAACATTCGCAGAAAAATGTATAACTTGGATCGCTCCATCAAATGAGTGAGTTTCCTGTCAATGGCTCCCAAATCAGACGATAATAGGGCATTAGGCCAAAAAGGACCCCTCGGACTGTACTACTCGAGCCAACCAAGTTATGTATTAGTGACATACTTCTTCATTCATTTTTTTCTTTCATTCAAAAATTTTTTCTTTTCTTTTCCTTTCTTCATCTTTTTGTAAGCAACTCAAAACCCATCAACATGAATATAAACATTAATAACAAAGGCCAAATTCCTCTTCAACTTGAAAACTTTTCTAATAAATCGTGTATACTTAAGCTTTTTCCATTACATTAGCATGCATGAAATCAATTCAAACTATTTCGAGATATTAATCATGGAAATTGAAAATTTTCATGAATAGCATATTAACGGCAATTCCATGAAGGAAAAATAATTAATCAAGCCATAAACAATTTTTAGAACACAATTAATGTATAATCATCCGCATTAGAGGCATATGAATGAGTTTTAAAATGATGAGATTCGGTGATTTATTCTTCTCAAAAAAAAAAAATCCTAAGTCTCATACACACCCCCCAACTAAAGATGGACATTGTCCTCAATGTCGGAAGAGGTACGAGTTTATTCAAGCAAGCAACCTAGAAAGCATATAAAAACTACACTACTGGAAAGAACACACCGTGATCAAATGGCGGATCCCGAATCTTTAATTGTGGAGGAAGTTGTTCAATTTGCTCCTTGCGCTCCTCGGCGAGTAATCTTCCTCCAACGACTAAACTGGATCCCAGCAACGTAACTCCCAGCATCTCTATAAGATATCCACCTATATCCTGCAAGAGATGAGTCACGTCAATCCATTTTAGTTTAAAATTCTTCGAAATAAAATTATTCCAAATGTAGTCATCAAAATAAGTGAAAGAAATTAAAATAAGTTGACGACTACTCCCTGAAAGATTTGCACTACTCTCTGTACGATGCTCGATCGTTGGGGAGAGGGGTAAATGATTTTGGGACAAAACTGGAGGAGGGCATGGTTCTGAATCCATGGCGATAATCTCAAAACCCTTTTCCCTAGCTGTTTCCTCCTCTCGTTCATCCAAAATTGCTAGCTCGTCCTCTCTTTCGCACACACTTTCTGCCATGTATATATTTTTATTCGTGTCATCAATGTGACATGGCTCGCTCGATATTCCTGCAATAGAAGATAAACTCGTATTAGAATCTTGAAATTGAGTTTCAAAAGCCTTACTTTCTTCTAAGCAAGTGGCAATCCAATTAAGATCTTCAATAGATTTTTGAATCTGCCGACTCCGAGTAAGGAAATTCTCCTGGAATTGATGGGATGTGGCCTCCTGAGTCTGAATAGTCTGGTAAGCTTCCTCTTTCAAGGATTGCAAAGGTACGTCTACGCTTTGCTCTTCTTGATCGAGGCACGAAGGCTCCGTTGAATCGCTCTCTGAAGTCTCTTCCACGGTTTCTTCGTTTTCTTGCAGAGACTCCATGTATTCCCACGCCACTGTCGGCGTCATGCTTCCCAATAATTCCTGCAGCTGAGGTTGTAGTCCTTCTAGGAAGAGCGCCATAAGCTCTTCATTTATGAAACCATGCTGCGGATAGCTCGATATAATGTCTGTGAACCTCCTCCAGGCCTGAAAGAAAGTTTCACAGTCAGTTTGATTAAAATTGACAATTTTGAGCTTTTCCATTCTATGTTTGTGTGCATTAGCATACCGTGCATCATACAGATTGTTTGTGCAATAAAAGTTCATATATTCCATTTTTAAAAATTAAAATAAAATAATAAAAAAAAAGTTTATGTACAGTAAAGTGGAAAGATCTCACCGAAGGTCCTCTAAATGAAATAAACCGTAGTCACAAACCATTCCTCCCCGGCAACGGCGCCAAAAACTTGGTGGGCTCCGAAAAGGTGCTCTCTCTCAAGCGCAAGAGTCCGTACAAGTAGTAAACCCTGGGAGTCCAGGTGTCGAATCCACGGGAAGAAATCTGTTGCATCCACAGCTCAAATCAAATAGAAATCTTACGGAAAGAAACTAAACACTTTAGGTGGTGATGTGAATGGTGTTGAACGAGGAAATATGTGTAAGAAAATATATATATAAAGTTTGCACATGGTATGGGTTCGTTAGGGTCAACGATTCGTATTAATTTGGTTGATAGGTATAACGCAATGAATTCTCCTTTTGGGAGCAATTCACCGGAAAATACCTAATATAACTCAATGAATTCTCCTTTTGGGAGCAATTCACCGGAAGATGCCCTTTTGGGGATTCAAACATAATATTCAAAAAGATCGTCGCTAAGATTATAATACGATATGAAACTCTCTTTTGGAGAGATCAAAACTACAAGATGAAACTCCCTTTTGGGGAGGACAAAACTCACCCTTTTGGGGCGATCATCAACTTAATTAATTCTTTTGGAATCTAAAAAAGTCGATTTACGAACAACGATTACAATTTTAGCGGCGTTAAACGATTAACACAAGGAATTTCAACCAAACTAACACAAATCATAGCCCCTAACTACTCCAAACCATGCACAATAACAATTTAGCTACTCCTGGCGAAGAAATAAACAATTTTCAGATCAGAATTCATAGGTTTAATAGCAAAATACGGAAGTTTAGAGGCAAAATACAAGCTAAAACACCCAAATACAAGCTAAAGTTGAAGAGAATATCACCAAATCTCTCTGAAAAGTCTTCAAAACTCTCTGGAAATTAGAAACAAGCCTCTGGAATTTTACAGAATTTTTCAGGGGGAAAATACGGCTTCTAGAGCCTCCAATACGCCCAAAATACGCCCCAAACTGCTTGAATAAGCTCAAAAAACCCTAAATACGCTTATATAATAAGATTGCGGGTTTTAAAAGCTTATTGGGTTTTAAAACCCGCACCCGAATCAATCCTATCCGCTCATCTCAAGCGGATCAAATTCGGGCCGTCCGATCATCTTTCAAAAATGCGGGATTAACCCTGGGATCGACACGTGTCTACTCGTATTGGGTTTAAATGTCGAACTCGCCCGCATCCGCTGCGGGGTAATCGTACACCGTCGATCGTGAGAGGGATTCGATCTCCGCGTGCCGCGTGTCTGTTGAAAATCGCGCTCAGCGCTTCGTCCGATCGCGATTCGGAGTTAGCACAACCGTTGGATCTTAATCCAACGGTCTAGCCCGCGAGCTCGTCGAATCCGCTGCGGGGCCGATCTCGGGCGTCAGATCTCCATCCGACGGTGCAAACTCGCCCACGTCGCGTCTTACTGAGCTGCGCTTCGTTACGAATTGGAGACGATCGCAGGCCGTAGGATCGAAATCGTGTGGCCACGATGAGGCCACGTCGCCGCTTCCATTTAAATTCTCAGAATGAATCATACCCGTTGGATCTTGATCCAACGGTGAAGGGATTTTCCCAAGCGCCGATGATTCCAGCCGTGCGATTGGACGGGGATCGTTAGGATGGCGCCACGTGTCAGCAGCGGATAGGCTGGCGGCCGTATTTTCCGTATTTCTTGCGTATTTCTCCATTTAATTGGTATTCTGCATTCAAAAATACACAGTAATTAGCACAGATCTCAGAAAAATACAAATAAATATTCGTTGGAATCGTGAGATCGAGACCAAGCTAGGAAAAATATAAAAAGTGCAGAAATGCGTCGTTAAATGCTGTTTTGTGCTCAAATAGTGTGTTTTCTCTAATAAATAAATGCGTAGAAAATACGTATTAATTAGAGATAAATGTAGCATCGCATGAGCACAAAATAGGGCTAAATGGGGGGTTAAATATGTAATATTGAACCCGAATCAGTATCCTACCTCCTAACCAACCAAGATGACTTCGCCAGAATCTTCTCCATCTCTAACACCTCCACTTCATCTCCGACCGCCCCGTTGTCGCGAGATCTGTGGCATCACGTGAGATCTATGAAAAAAGGAAGGCACTCATGGAGAAGAGGAAGGCGCTATGGGTTGTGAAGGCGATCAATGGGCTTTTGGAGACCAGGTTAGGGTTTTTGATGGAGGTTGGAGGATGGGAAGTTGAAGGAGGCATCGATGGCGATAAATTTGTTGATGGAAGGGTTAGGATTTTGGGATGGAGAGAAGGAGAATGATGTGGAGGAGCCGGTTGTGTTTGGCTTTTGAGGAAGGAGTGGATAGATTGCTTTGATGAGGTAATTATTTTCTTTGAATTTATGGATCAAATTGAATTTTTTATTTTACTAAAAAAATAATTATATTACTGCTAAATCCTCACCTTTATCTGGTAGGGATCAATCCAAAAATCATGTCCGTTCATAGGATTGAGAACCTGATATGATTTTATGGAATTGTGAATTCATAGAATTGATAGCGATGTAATTTCTTTCAGCTCATATTGTTTGGTTTGTTGTAGTGGGATGCTGATATATGTTAATAATCCGAATTCATGCATTTGCTTGGGTTGATCTGGATCATCTGGAGTGTTTTGTTGTACATTGTACCTTATATTATTGAAGACGTGCATGATTAATCGCCTTCCAATTCAAATTCAAATTCCAGGATTTGAAACATCTGCAATCTCGTGAATTGAGCTTATAGGAGAAAGCTTTTTTTCGATGTTAAATTTTTCCTGATCCATTCCTTTAGGTTTTATTCAAGGCAATGTAATGGGACTATTTAGTCGGACAGTTCAAGCAGGAATTTCATTGATTGTTTGGCATAACCCTTGAACCTCTGCTGAATATCTATCTCCAGGAGGCAGGATTGTCAGCACTGAAAACTCTGTATCCTTATGCTGGAAAAATAATAAATTGCATCTTAATTTTCCTTTCTTTTGCTTTTACCATGTAAATAGTAAAATTAGACCTACTTGTGTACTATTTCTTCCTTTGTTTCAAAAACCTTTTTGAGTATTGTTTCTTCATTAACCTCATTTTGTTTCGAAGAGGATTGTCCCAAAGAAGACCTTCTTTCACATGAGGGCTTCCGCTAATTGGCAGAGCAATTGCCATTCTCAAAACAACACAATTCGAAGCTTGTTTGCTACCTAACCAAAGAGCTAATGGATAGTGAGAACCCCCCACTAGTGCTACCCAATGGCTATGTGTACAGTGCCAAGGTACATACTGTCCTGTATCTTTTTTTGCCTTGCAACATCATATGACAGGTTGAGTTACTCTGGATCAAACTTGATTTTTTTCATGTAATTACCTGACAGGCACTTGATGAAATGAAGAAAAAGAATGATGCTGCATTTTGAAGAAGAAATTGAAGAGTTACCGTTTGTTAACTAACTTATCTAAAATTATAATTATGCTTTATGAAGTCGAGTAATCTAGTTAGTTTTGCAGCATTTTCTAAAGCACACAAATCTTCACCACATAAATCTTGTTCATCTTCTAGGTTGTTGCATTGATGGAGAAGAGAGGATGCTATTCTATGAGTACATGCATGATAGAAGTTTGGACACCGTTATCTTTGGTTAGGTCATGCTTGAATTACTAACTAATAATCGTTTATTTCCGCTTTGTTGAATTGTATAAGTGGTGTGATATTCTAAAACATTTACAGCAATGGTTGTACAAATACATCAAAATCCAGTCTCTTAAGATGGCAAGTGCATTTCAACATCATTTTGGGGATTGCTCGTGGGCTTATTTACTCTTCCACATCCCTCTATTGGATTATTCCATTTTGCTGTGACCCATAAAACTCCAAGCCCCACCCCCACCCCCATCACTACCACCACCACCATCACCCCACGCTTCACCATCTTTTACCAAGTGGAGAAATCAATAGTGACAGAAAAATCAAAGAAGAAAATCATGTAGGCTAACAGCAATAACAAATTATCAATCATATAAAACAATAAGGTAACATAAAGCAACTTCAATGATTGTTATGTGACAAATATTGTGGAGCCTCTTACATTGGAACCTGCAAGGAAATATGGGTCTCTTTCATTGTGTCTCCCATCACTTGCTATCTTCCTCATAAAGTTTCATTCCATTCCCCTTGAGAGGTAGTTGATGGATGCCATTCTCATTCTTGCTCTCTCTCACTTCTTTGACAACCAATATGATTTACGTTGTATATCTAACTAGCAAAGCTAGTTAGCTAGCTTCTTGATTGTTATATAGTTTGCACTTTTTTTAATTCCCCCGGTTTTGGTCAGTTAGAAGCTAGTCATGGCCGAAATGCTCTCGGGCGTGGAGAGAGCCCACAGGCGGCAATTTCATCAGGGCGGGTCGATGAATTCTTCCACCGGGTTGAGGCGGTTGTCCTATACAACAGCGGCCTTCAGTTTCATTTTTGTTGTTACAGGGCAACCTAGGCAACATCTTCTCACTACTGGGTGGAGTGTCTTTGTTAGCTCCAAGAGATTGGTAGCCGACGATGCATTTATCTATTTGAGGTAAACACACCTTCTCTTTTTGAGGTTTGATAAAATGTTTGATTGGCTGGTGTGTTGAATGTCTATTTTTTGGAGGAGCATACTCTATAAAGCTTTGAGCAACTTCTTATGTAATTATTTAATATATAATTTTTTATTTGTGCAAGGGTGAGAATGGAGAATTGCGAGTTCATGTAAGGAAGCTTATGTGGCAACTTAGTAATTTGCCATCGTCTGTTATTTCCAGCCACATCATGCATGTTGGAGCTCTAGCTACTGCATCGCATGCAATATCAACTGGCACACTCTTTTCTATCAACTACAAGCCCAGGTTTAAGATCCTACTAAATTTAGTTTCTTCCCCCGCTTATTACTTGTTTCCTTTGTGCTTCAGGGAGCATGCGATATTAACCCTAACATTTCCCCTCCAAAAAAAGCACGCGCTCACACACACATGCATGCATGGACGTGTGCATGCACACACTGTCTCTCAGATGTTTCTAAGCTGCGATATAGAAAATCGTGTCCCCTTTATTTAGTGTGGTTTGCTGTTGAGTAATATTTGTTTACACTTGTATTTTGGCTATACTCACACATTTATTATTTAAGGAGTGATTTAAAAGTGTGTACCATTTGAATTGGCATTGCAGAACAAGTCTATCTGAGTTCATCATAAGTGTAAACAAATATATTGAGGCCAAAAATCACAAGCTGTCCGTTGGAATGAGGTTTAAAATGAGATTTGAGGGTGAAGAAGCTCCTGAAAGAAGGTAATGTACATGGGCAGATTGTCAAGAAAGAGTATATTTAAACTACAATTGCAAGAAAGAGTATTTTATCATTGACAAAGACGTGTTGTAACCTGCATATCAGGTTTATTGGTACTATAGTTGACGTTGGTGAGTCGGGATCATCAAGATGGGCAGATTCCGAGTGGAGATCTCTAAAGGTATATACAATCTGTACCAGCCTCATGCTCTAGATGATGCTACATACAATCAGGTGATGCCTCCACAACGTAGTGGTCATCAACGTTCTTATGGACCTGGTGTGACAGCAAAGACTCGTTTTGTTTCTACTTCTACACAATCCAGTGGAACTACATCCTCCAAATCATGTCCATGCAAATGCAATTAGAGGAATATCGTCAAAGAGAACTTGCAAAAGAGGAAGAACATATGCAAAGAGATGAGGAATATTGGCAAAGAGAGGACGAACAGAAGAAAAGAGATGATGAATATAGGCAAAGAGAGGATGAACAACAGAGAAGAGAGGAGGAATATAGGCGAAGAGAGGAAGACCAAAAACAAATTATAGAGGAGAATCGAAAACGGGATTTACTAAGGAATCTACAAATGCAACAACTTCGTGACATGGTACTAGAACTCCACTGCTAGGTACATATTTAATATTTATATTCCATATTTACTGTTTTTTGACATGTTACTAGAACTCTTATAATAACATGTGTGTTCTTTAACTTATTTTCATATACTTTGTTTGATTGTAGGGTTAGAGTTATAGAGGATTTGAATATACTTTTTGGTACATATGCTTAACAAGAGGATGCTCCAGAGGATGCTCCACATAACTTGAAGATACATTTTGGTGATATAAGGGCAAGGAGAGATGATACATTAAAGGTTAAAGATACTCTTTGGTGAATACAGGGCAAGAAGATAATTTTTGGTGAATGCTTGTATTTTTTTATGAAAAATAATGTTGGAACTATTTTGATTAAGAGAATGTTTGCATAATGCAAGTAATGAATACTCTCTACTTTCATTTATCCATTTTATTGTATCATTTTTATTTATGAACATGGATTTGAAAAAAATATGAATTTGAAATTGCCGAGCTTCGGAAATTAGCTTTTGCGTAAACAGGTTTTTTGTGTCGACAAACTGGGAACTAGTGTCAATAATCAGTTATCTCGAATCTATTTTTGTGTGCCGGTTTTTGGTGACACTAGATGGCATATGCTCTAGTGTTGATTTATTCCCATACAAGAATACTTGTTCTAGTGTTGACTTGTTACGCCACTAGAACTTTACTCTAGTGTTGACTTGTTACGTCACTAGAACCTAACTCTAGTGTCGATTTGTTTCGTCACTACAACAGTACTATAGTGTCGACTTATTTCGATACTAGAACAGTGTTCTAGTGTTGACATTATCCGTCACTAGAATGTTACTCTAGTGTCGACTTAATTTGTCACAAAAACCTATGTTGTTGTGTCGGTCCCAATGTCGACACTAAAACCCTGTTTTACTTCTAGAGACGCCCCTTTAGGCGACGGTCCGTCACTAGAAAAAAACTGACACTAGAACCCTATAGTGTCGGTTTTTTTTACCCTTTTAGTGTCGAAATTGTTGGACACTAGAAACGCTTTTTTTTGTAGTGAATGTAATTGTTTCAGAAGGAAAATTTGGTTGACAAGGCCAAGTGAAGCTTTCACATGTTGAGCATCAAATTGGTAGTCCTATTTATATTGGCATTGGGAAGAACAAATTAGATATCAGCATTCAGGTATCTACTACAAGCCACTTTGCTTAGTTTCTTAAAACCATTTTATCAGCGTTATACTTAATTAGATATCAGCACTTCATTTTTCACATAATCTTTTCGGGCAATTTTCAGTTGGACCTCTAATTATGTACTTGCTCAAACTCTTTATCTTGGACATGTCTAACTAGACATCCCTACTTTTATGAATGCAGGCTGGATCACATGTTCTTTACTCCAAGTATGCAGGAATAGAGTTGGAATTCAAGGGAACAAGTTATTCTTTGTTTTGGATTTCATTCTGGCTTTTGGATTTAATTCTGAGCCTTCTACTTCTCAAATCTCTAGCAGGTCGGATCGGTCTCTCTTCCTCTTGGTGACATGGGTGATATTCTTTTTTCCCTTATGTGCTTTGTTTTTGTTTATTTTTATGCACTTGGCAAGATGGGTGATATTCTAGAGTCAAGCTGTTAATTGTCTTCCTCTTCTTCTCCATCGATCTCGGCCCTATTTGTTATGGCTGAATCCTATGGCAGGAAGGCCACCATGCCTAACAATCCTATGGCTTCTACTACATTGTTTTTGTTTATTTTTACGAACTTGGCCACCATGCCTAGCCTACCCACCAGCGTTCCTAACATGATGACGTTAACCTCGAGAACATCAAATGAACTCACCAAAAAACCGGGTTTTTACAACAATTTCTGGCAGTGATTATTGTGATTAGGGTTGTTACGACTATTCTGACCGGGCCCGGAAAAGCCAAGTCTACTACGGCCTTGAGACACCGGCCCAAGGATATTACGGGCGGGTCGCGCTTCTCCACCCGAGACAAAGGCCCAAGAGACTGCCCACTTCCATAGTGGAGGAAATCGGGGCCCAAATCAAGGAGACATTCACCAAATATGGCAACCACCAAGTACCATCACTCTCACCAATAATGGTCCGACTTAAATGGCCATCACTCCAGCCATCATGGCACGCCAAACCTGGCAACCGCCTTCATGGCATTCATCTCTCCATAAAGCGTGGCGATTATTGGGGTCAACATTCCCCATTAGCACGCCCTCATCAACAACGCCCATGATGTCTCATCATGGCCCATTACTAGGTGGCTCACCTATATGAAGAGGGGGGCGACATCACCACGGAGGGGGGGGATCTCAGGGATCAACAGCAATGGTATCACATACTAAACACTCTTACGCCTTCTTCCACCTTGAATATTTCTCCTCCAAAACTCGGTCCGAGGATCGGGGCTTGGTCTCTCCGTGAACCAAGTCCGATCCCGTCGAGCATCTATCAGATCTGATCTGACTTTGGCATCGGAGGGGATTCGGTCGGAACCAAGGTCCGACCCCCCTGACGAGCTCTCTCGTCTATTCAGGTTCAGGAGATCCAGCGACGCCAAGGCTTCCCCTCAGCGTCTTCCCAGCCGGAGCCGAGCGCCTTCTTCCCCGAGTCCGCTCGTCTCCATCACCAGGTCGTCACTCTGCTGAGGCCACACCTCGACAAGCCGACGCGAAGATCCACGTGTCCCCTCACCGAGCGACCCCGCCTTCAACCGATCCCGGAGGTTTCCGTCCCACCAAGGCTACCCCTCGGCACGCCGAAGAACGTAACAGTGCCTTCCTGCCCAAGCGAACGTGCCCACGACCGACCTCAAGGGTCATCTCCGTCCCACGTGGCTGCAACGGCAAACACGGAGGTCCCGCGTGTCCCCTTTTGACCGTGTTGACCCCACACCCTCCGGGCCTCCATACGATCGATTTACGGGTGGAAAAAACACCCGTAAACATCTGGCGCCGTCTGTGGGAAACGAGTTGACATCCGCGACATCAACCACATGGAAAACGACTCGATCCATTAATCAAAGGCCGAAACGGCCAACCCCCGAAGAAGGGGCGGTAAACACCACTTCACCCCCGGATCTTCAACAATGCCAACATCCAAGAGTCCGACCTCGGATCCCCAGGCATTGAGCATCCCTCACCCTCAATTTCCTAAAGAATTGAGCAACTCCAGCGAGACATTTTGGACGAGCCTGACGAAGGAAAGCATCACCGAGCGGAGTCCATCGTCTCCAAATGGGACCTCAGCTTGCCCGGATCTGAGCCGATCCCGCCGTCGGAGGACATCCGCGAGGAATCCACCTGGTTCTGCGACGCCATCCACAACATGCAATGCACCGTGTTCTTCTTCTCCTCCGAAGATTGCCTCGAGAGCCCCGTGCAAGGACCCGGTCTGGTGCGTTGATCCGTGCACCAATTTTGACGCAGACGTCAAGAAGATGGCTGGATAAAGAGTTCTTGCAGCCAATAGCGACCGGGTAGGCCCAGAATTGGTCTCCCACTGGTCGCCACGGTCCAGCACCTCGGACTCCGATCCAGGCTCTGAGGACGAGATCCATACTAAGAGAGACCCCATTGACAAGGTTGAGCAGGCGTCGGCGATGGCCGGGCCGGATCCTAGGATCATCGCTCTAAGAATCTCAATGGCGCCCACCTTCCCAAAAGTTTAATCCCCACGTCTGTTTTGAGAAAACAGAAGCCGCACTCATGTGACGCCTCCTCCATTCTCCATTTTGGAACATTTTCTCCGACTAAAGCAAGGAGTGCGCCAAGATCTACACAACAACGAGACGATCTGTTGTAGACGAGGGGTTTGAAAGTTTAACCACGTCACAGGTCCAGAAGCCGGATCGGGATGTTCATCGCCCCAAGATCCGACCTTGGCTCTTCGGAGCCGAAACCGCCAACCGATTATGGTGGACGGTCAAAATTCCCTTCATCGATTGTTGTTGCAGATGGAGCGAATTGAAGACAAGTCATATTAAAAAGAAAACTCTAACCATCTATTGAATCTCGTTTGAATTTAGTGTTTTCAAATTGAAATTAATTGCAAATTGAATGTGCTTTTCTGAGATCAATGCCATCGAGCTCCGATCGACCTATACCGAGCCTTCCAGGTACGAGATCGATATCGTCGAGCTCCGATCAACCCATACTGAGCCTTCCAGGTTCGAGATCCAAGGCAGCCGAGCGTTGATCGACCCAAATCAAATTCCTGTGCCCCCTCCGACCTAAATCGATGTCGACGTTCCTCGTCTAAGCAAAATCAACCCATACCGAGGCTCGACCCGGATCTGACCGAACCTCAACCTTTGAGATAATGGGGCAAATCCTCAAGAAATTTCCTTGAGCTTCCACGAGTCGGGGTGGGACGAGGGCTTCACACGGTCCTTGGAGACGGTCATGATCGTATCGTCGTTGAGGATGGCGAAGACGAGGACCATAAATGGTGAGAAGTCAAACTTCCAGATGAGCGCGAGGAGCATGAACCCGAAGACGACGTGGATGGTGATGGACGAGGTGTAGATCGCATAGTTCATCATCCTCTGGAAGATGGCACGGCTGCTTAGCACGGTGCTGACGATCACGATGAGCCCCGACTCGGTGAGGAAGATGTCGGGCGAGCTACGCGCGGGGTCGACGACGTCAGCCACCGTGATGCCGATATCGGCCCTCTTCAGTGCAAGGGCGTCGTTCATCGAGAGCCGATCAATGTATTGCCGACAATCACCGAACGCTTTCATCTCCGGTTGTAACGACCACTTTTCGTCGTACGTTGTTCGTGCACGTGCTTTTGACCGTGCACGTGTTTATTTTAGACTTTATTCGTTTTTGAACACTTTCGTGTGATATGCTGTTGTGAACGTCTCTGAGAGTATTAAATAGTGGCACTAAATTGGAACGACGTTTCTCGAGTCGTTTTCCCACAATTTAAACTTATTCGATGAGACGTGGCGATTTTCACTTTTGACGGAAGACGTTTCTATTTTTAGTTTCGTCGTCCGACGTCAAAATTGAGATCCGTCTTCTTAGTTAGCTCACTCTCGTCATCACGATCATCCCGATATTTATTTTATAATTTTTGGAGTTTATTTGACCACTTTTATATTTTTAACAAGTTTTATAATATTTTTAATGATTAATTTTTAAATTATTTTCGGCCAAATAAAATTTATTTGAGTTTAAAACGTTTTAAAGAATTTTTGAGCCAATTTCCAACTCATTTGGACCAAGTCAAATCCTTGGATAAGTTGGAGAAGTTTAGATTTAAATTTTAAATCATTTTAATATTCTAATCCTATTAGATTTAGCCCTAGACCAAGTCAACCCATCTATACTATATAAGCAACCCCTAGGAAGACCTATTTTCGCAAGAAATTAGCCCTAGCCTCTTCCAAAACCCAAATTGGACGTTGCGACGATTCGTCGCAACGTTGCGACGTTCAGCCACCGCACGACCGAAGAAACGAGGCCGTTTTCCCCGCTCCGACCGATGCTTCCGCCCGCACCAAGCCCCGCCTGCACCCCGCTGCTGCAGCCGCTCCGTTCCCCGCTTCGACCGATAGGATCTCTCGGTCAGACCGAGAGACCCGCTCGACATCCCCGCATCTCCGCACCGCACCGACCCCCGCACCGTTCGCCCGTCCACTCCGCATCTGACCGAGCCGTTCAACCGCACCGACCGCTCTCCGCATCGTTGCAACGTTGCGACGTTGCAACTTCCGTTCCCCAGTGTCTGACCGACGGCCCTCCCCGCAGCGACCGAGAGAACCAAGGCTGCGACCGACCCAAGCGCTGCACCAAAGCCCGTTCCCCCGCAGCGACCGATGGCAGCCCCCGCATTTGGCTGTGTACGACCGAGAGCAAACGTCGCAACCCCGCATCCGTCGCACCGCTTGCCACCGTGGGCCCCCCAAGTTCTCCAGAGTTATTGTGGGTCCCCCAAAGGCCCCTAGGACTACTGTGGGCCCCACCTAGGTGCTTGCTCTTCAAGGATCCGTCGCGTACGACGTCGTCGCACGTCGTAGGCCGTCGTCGCACGTGCTAGCTTTGGAATCTGGAACCATCGCCCCGGTTGAAGCTCTGAATTTTCCAGCGAGGAATATATATTGGAATCAGGACTTGGAGCACGTTCTATTATTCCAACCCCCGGCGTCGCTACCCGACGCCGGTGTAGCTTTCGCGTCGTGTTGAGGTAACACTTTGCACCCCTAGGACCCCCAACCCATTGCCTGTTAATCAAGACTAAAATTGATGTTTTTAAAGTATTTTAAATGTTTTAAATTCACTAATGAAGATTAATAATATGGACTTTAGGCCGGTGGACTGGTGCACGTAGGATAATTGTGATTTTTGGACTCATTGGACGGTGTGCTCAGACGTCGTGCTTGCAGGCAAGTGAAACTTGCCAACTCTTGTGTAGGGCCATGTTTTTAGGCCACTTCCTTGTTCCTAGCGTAAAAGAGACTAGTCAGTGAAATGATAGCTGGCTAGACGCCTACTTGATCTAGTTTGACAACGAAACTAGATCCGTCACCTAATTGATCTAGCTTGACAACGAAGCTAGATCCAACCCTTTTAACTTGTTGTTCATGCATACTAAACTGTCACGTTTACTTTCCTTAAACTGTACGTACTTTTAACTGCCATGCATTGCATCTTACATGTCATCCAAATTGATTGTTGCATAGTAGCACACGCTACAAAATACTTGTACAAATCCGTGTTTCCGTGTCCCTGGCTAGGTGCACCCCTAGGCCATACTTGTTAAAAACACTTCCTGGCTCGTGATCCAGAAGCGAGCATTCCAAGTTCGGGGGTAAGGCCCTGGCTCGACACACGTGGAGGGGTAGGGATAAACGTTCGCTTGAGCTTAGGAGTGGCCTGATCAGCCCTCTAGCCAAAAGACGGAATCTCTGTGCATGAGGTGCTTACTTTTCTTGTCTTGTACTTGTCTTGTGAATGTCATGCCATGCTCGTACTTTACTTCGCTTTACTTTACCTGTTGCACTCATTACTTAACTGACATGTCATTGCATCATGCTAGAACTTTTAGGTTGCTTTTACTTGTACTTTCAGTTTCCTTGCACAAGTCTCTTGTAGACTTGCTGACATGTGCCCCTTGCTCTTTTGGGTGTCACATGTTAGACCCTGAGCCAGAGACCGTTGCTGAGTACGTGATGTGTTACTGACGCTGAGCCTGAGTCCATGATTTCCCAGGAGGATTTCGGTGGACACCGGTGATCATTCTTTGAGTATTTACTGAGCCTTCTTTGTTTTAGGTTTCTGTTAGTTGTCGGTGCGTAGCACCGTTGTTTTGTACTTTGTACTTTTGTTGGCCATGTTTGGGCCTTTAGTCTCTCTTTTATTTTAGCCTGGTGGCTTTTTCTGTGATGTTGAAACTTATTTTATGGATATTCTGATATTATTCTTTTGTCTCATTTCATTATTATTATCTTGTTTCGCTCGCGTTGCAAGGACCTGCATTGTTAAATTTGATTGACGCTTATCGGACTTGCAGCTTTGTAGCTTCAAGTCTGAGCGGACCTTCTCACGCTTCGCCTCCATATTTTTGGGAAGCGGGGCGTGACAGGTTTTGTTGGTGGCCCATGCAGGTCCAGTCTTGCAATTGCGAATTAACGAAACAACGATAATAACGGAATGTCCATTAAATAAATTGCAACATCCGAGTCATAAGCCCTGAGTCTAGTCGTTTTCTTACGACACTAGGTGGTAAGAAGACTTAGTTAGACGTCTGTGCTTGCTAGTTAGAGGCCCCTGATTGATAGTTAGGCTCCCCGTCAGCAATTGATCCCCGTAGGAGTTACCTTAGTGGTCCTTGCCTAACCCTGACCATATTAGACTTCTAGATTTTCCTTCGGTCGTTCGCTTTTGGGTTCATCGATTTCGGACCGAGCTGAACGCATTTCTTTACCGTCTGACCTTTAGAAGTCTTAGCGCTTAGTTTTTAATCTTTAGTTGGTCGACCGTAGGAGTTTCCATAGACTTTCCTGATTCATACTCTAGGCGTATGTATGCTTTGATCACCTGACCAATTTCCTTGCCTCGATTCACGAGATCGCCTCATGACGATCGTCGTCAATTTACAAACATCGCCATTGCAAAATTTGAACCTTCTGAAAGTATTTTTCAATCTTCTTTTCCCCTAAGTTTAATTTTGTTCAAAATTTTAATATACTTATACTTCATGCTTCTTCATTGATTTAAAATTTTAAAACGTTTGTCAGAATTTTTGAAACTAGCTTATATTATTTTCCTAGCCTATGTTTTTCGTACTTATGCAAATGCGTCGTCCCTTCATTTATTAAATTTATTCTGAATCGTACTTTTATTCAACTTGTAATTTTCCTGCCTAATTTATGCCATTCATATGCTTTTCAAGACACATGGAATTTCAGCTTTCAGCAAGTTGGCTTTTGCTCGTCGTTCTTGCTATTTCAGATTTTTGCAAAATTACTATTTTCATAACCACTTCCTGATTTAGACCCTCCGTGATTTGATATTCTTATACTAAGTCATTATTATTATTTTTCCGTTCACCATACATACTTTTAGAATAATTTCTAAACTAAATTGAATTTCAATTATTTTTATATCCGTGCCAGACTTGTTGAGCTCGTATATTAAGAACCTTGCGTAAAGCAGTTTTTTTCATTTTTGGCAAACCCTGGTTCTCTAAAAGCAGTTTCAAATTGATCATTTTAAAATTTTCCATAGCCCAAAGTTTTGAAAACATTTAACCTGATTTTAAATCCTTCCGTTACTTGATTTCATTCTTTGACTTTCCAAACTTTTTTTTTGATAAACATTATATTAAATTACTAACGTATAAGATTTCTAAAACCTCGTCCTTAATATTCGTGTAAATAATTTTACTTCCTTTTATAATGATTTTTTTAAAACCAATAGACCATTTTCTCTTATTATGAACTTTCGACTCAAATTTATTTTGAACGACTCGTTTTATCGATCTCCAAACTTTTCTTTTCGGACTGGGATTTCAACTTTTGAAGAATGACAGTTTTCAAATCCACGTATTTAACTTATGCTATTCACCCTATTTTCTTTTCTGTATCCTATTTAAGCATCACTACATCTCCTTTTTTTCCTCAACCTAAACATCACCATTGAGCCAATGTTTCCCCTAACCAAGCCGTCTCCTTGTATTCGTCCTATCTGAACTCGTGCTTATCGATCCTTCCCTCGTCACGCTCTCGATCTCTCTTTATTGCTTAGGCCTTAGGGTCCTTCAATGTCTGTGTCAACCCTTAGTTGTTAGTAGACCCTTGGGCCCTTGTGAGGTTGTCGTGGTGCACGTACCTAAGTTGTGTACGTGGGCTTGAATGTGAATTCCCATAGTATATTGATGTTTGCCTATTGAGTGATTTATATATATACTCGGAGTTATTCGTGATAGTGTGAAGTTGTGGTGTGTTAGCATTTATAGAGTTGGGTGTAATTAGCTATACTATACTAGGGATGCCTGTGTATACAATAGTTAGCGTTGGAATGTCTAATGGAGTGTATGCAATTAGAGAATGCTTATAATGGTTGAAATAAAATGATTGGTAAAGCTATGTATATGCTAGGTGTGATGATAATAGGTGTACGTATAGATAAGAAAGTAGGCCTATTGAGTGACCTATATACTAGTACGTGTGAGTATGTGCTCGTAGGTAGATATATATTGTGCTTGGACGTAAGTAGTTATGTTTCGTTTCATGAGTATATAGGTGTTATGCATATGATAGTAGAATTATAATTTGGATTGCTATTGCTTGCTTTTGCGGGATGTTGCATGCGTGCATACCGTGAGGTATACACGACTATTGCACATCTTCATTATGTATGCGTAGATGTGTTAGTATACTAATTATAGGTAGTAGGCTATGGTGTGAACATATATGTTACTTATGTGTGACTATACGGTGAATGTTTGTACTAGGTAGGGTATTATAAATATGTGGGTGCTGATGTCTGTAATGTTATTATTATGGAATATAGAGTGATTGAACTATGTGAGTATTACCTGACTAAATATTAAGTGTGATTGACTTATGGTATGCATATGGTTGTATTGGTAGACATATATATATATATATATATTGGAGTGGTGTTAGTATAAGTATGAATGTCGTGTTACATATGTAGAATATTCTAATATGTGTACTGAGTCTCACTCAAGCTTGAGTGGGTATACTCTAAGTATATTGAATGTAAGTTTGTAGTTTGAATATAGCAATGTTTGATGTATGTATAGTGATAGGAGTGTTTGTGCCTGGTTGTGCTACGCACATGATTGTGGGTCGCTACGCCAGTATATAGTTATAGGTGTTGGTCTTGTGGTATAGCTAATTACTAAGGACTTGCTCGTGTGAACATATGTGTACTAGCTAAAACTAGGTGTGTATGTGTGCTAGTTATATAATGGTATGATTGGTGTGCGTAAATGAAAAACTAGCGTGTATGGGTGTGCACCATGCACGGGTAAGTATGTGCTTAGTTATAGGCATTGATGACTTTGATATATGTGGCGTGTCGTAAATGCAGTTATAGGACCGTACGTAATGTGAATGTATGGTGAAATATTTGAATGCATTTGAATGACTATATATAATATGAAATTATAGAAGTGGTGAGTGTATATTATATATGGTGAATTTGATTTAATAGTGGTATGGTGTGCCTATATGTGTTGAGATGTTTTGTATTGGACGAATATTAGAGGGTAGTATACCCCTGATGTTTGTGCATAGGTAGCTACATATAGGTAGAGCAATGATAGTATTGGCTAAGTGTGAGACTATCCTTATATAAGTACCTGAACTGTTGTTTTGGGAGTAGTAGTTATATAAGGGATGTATGTTTATATATATGATTGAAATACATGTATGAATTTGACTGACTATAATAGGTATAAGTGTATACGTACGTGAATGTATATACGTGTTGGTAGTATTAATGTTTGACTACTTAGTGCATATATAAGCACTTGTAATGACTATACCTGGTTGAATTATTATATGACTTGATTGGGGTAGTTACTAGAGTGACTAGCGATATTAGAAAGTCCGAGGACGGACTTTATTCTAAGGTGGGGAGGATGTAACAACCACTTTTCGTCGTACGTTGTTCGTGCACGTGCTTTTGACCGTGCACGTGTTTATTTTAGACTTTATTCGTTTGTGAACACTTTCGTGTGATATGCCGTTGTGAACGTCTCTGAGAGTATTAAATAGTGGCACTAAATTGGAACGACGTTTCTCGAGTCGTTTTCCCACAATTTAAACTTATTCGATGAGACGTGGCGATTTTCACTTTTGACGGAAGACGTTTCTATTTTTAGTTTCGTCGTCCGACGTCAAAATTGAGATCCGTCTTCTTAGTTAGCTCACTCTCGTCATCACGATCATCCCGATATTTATTTTATAATTTTTGGAGTTTATTTGACCACTTTTATATTTTTAACAAGTTTTATAATATTTTTAATGATTAATTTTTAAATTATTTTCGGCCAAATAAAATTTATTTGAGTTTAAAACGTTTTAAAGAATTTTTGAGCCAATTTCCAACTCATTTGGACCAAGTCAAATCCTTGGATAAGTTGGAGAAGTTTAGATTTAAATTTTAAATCATTTTAATATTCTAATCCTATTAGATTTAGCCCTAGACCAAGTCAACCCATCTATACTATATAAGCAACCCCTAGGAAGACCTATTTTCGCAAGAAATTAGCCCTAGCCTCTTCCAAAACCCAAATTGGACGTTGCGACGATTCGTCGCAACGTTGCGACGTTCAGCCACCGCACGACCGAAGAAACGAGGCCGTTTTCCCCGCTCCGACCGATGCTTCCGCCCGCACCAAGCCCCGCCTGCACCCCGCTGCTGCAGCCGCTCCGTTCCCCGCTTCGACCGATAGGATCTCTCGGTCAGACCGAGAGACCCGCTCGACATCCCCGCATCTCCGCACCGCACCGACCCCCGCACCGTTCGCCCGCTCCACTCCGCATCTGACCAAGCCGTTCGACCGCACCGACCGCTCTCCGCATCGTTGCAACGTTGCGACGTTGCAACTTCCGTTCCCCAGTGTCTGACTGACGGCCCTCCCCGCAGCGACCGAGAGAACCAAGGCTGCGACCGACCCAAGCGCTGCACCAAGCCCGTTCCCCTGCAGCGACCGATGGCAGCCCCCGCATTTGGCTGTGTACGACCGAGAGCAAACGTCGCAACCCCGCATCCGTCGCACCGCTTGCCACCGTGGGCCCCCCAAGTTCTCCAGAGTTATTGTGGGTCCCCCAAAGGCCCCTAGGACTACTGTGGGCCCCACCTAGGTGCTTGCTCTTCAAGGATCCGTCGCGTACGACGTCGTCGCACGTCGTAGGCCGTCGTCGCACGTGCTAGCTTTGGAATCTGGAACCGTCGCCCCGGTTGAAGCTCTGAATTTTCCAGCGAGGAATATATATTGGAATCAGGACTTGGAGCGCGTTCTATTATTCCAACCCCCGGCGTCGCTACCCGACGCCGGTGTAGCTTTCGCGTCGTGTTGAGGTAACACTTTGCACCCCTAGGACCCCCAACCCATTGCCTGTTAATCAAGACTAAAATTGATGTTTTTTAAAGTATTTTAAATGTTTTAAATTCACTAATGAAGATTAATAATATGGACTTTAGGCCGGTGGACTGGTGCACGTAGGATAATTGTGATTTTTGGACTCATTGGACGGTGTGCTCAGACGTCGTGCTTGCAGGCAAGTGAAACTTGCCAACTCTTGTGTAGGGCCATGTTTTTAGGCCACTTCCTTGTTCCTAGCGTAAAAGAGACTAGTCAGTGAAATGATAGCTGGCTAGACGCCTACTTGATCTAGTTTGACAACGAAACTAGATCCGTCACCTAATTGATCTAGCTTGACAACGAAGCTAGATCCAACCCTTTTAACTTGTTGTTCATGCATACTAAACTGTCACGTTTACTTTCCTTAAACTGTACGTACTTTTAACTGCCATGCATTGCATCTTACATGTCATCCAAATTGATTGTTGCATAGTAGCACATGCTACAAAATACTTGTACAAATCCGTGTTTCCGTGTCCCTGGCTAGGTGCACCCCTAGGCCATACTTGTTAAAAACACTTCCTGGCTCGTGATCCAGAAGCGAGCATTCCAAGTTCGGGGGTAAGGCCCTGGCTCGACACACGTGGAGGGGTAGGGATAAACGTTCGCTTGAGCTTAGGAGTGGCCTGATCAGCCCTCTAGCCAAAAGACGGAATCTCTGTGCACGAGGTGCTTACTTTTCTTGTCTTGTACTTGTCTTGTGAATGTCATGCCATGCTCGTACTTTACTTCGCTTTACTTTACCTGTTGCACTCATTACTTAACTGACATGTCATTGCATCATGCTAGAACTTTTAGGTTGCTTTTACTTGTACTTTTAGTTTCCTTGCACAAGTCTCTTGTAGACTTGCTGACATGTGCCCCTTGCTCTTTTGGGTGTCACGTGTTAGACCCTGAGCCAGAGACCGTTGCTGAGTACGTGATGTGTTGCTGACGCTGAGCCTGAGTCCATGATTTCCCAGGAGGATTTCGGTGGACACAGGTGATCATTCTTTGAGTATTTGCTGAGCCTTCTTTGTTTTAGGTTTCTGTTAGTTGTCGGTGCGTAGCACCGTTGTTTTGTACTTTGTACTTTTGTTGGCCATGTTTGGGCCTTTAGTCTCTCTTTTATTTTAGCCTGGTGGCTTTTTCTGTGATGTTGAAACTTATTTTATGGATATTCTGAGATTATTCTTTTGTCTCATTTCATTATTATTATCTTGTTTCACTCGCGTTGCAAGGACCTGCAGTGTTAAATTTGATTGACGCTTATCGGACTTGCAGCTTTGTAGCTTCAAGTCTGAGCGGACCTTCTCACGCTTCGCCTCCATATTTTTGGGAAGCGGGGCGTGACACCGGTGATCCAAACACTACCTCCTCCCTCGAGAAGCTGAAGCTCACGACCAAGCCCGGAGAAGCTGAAGCATGGGTCAGAGAAGTTGTTGCGACCCATACAGATCAGAGCTTCTGATCAGTGCTTTCGAGCTACGCCAACTCCTTATGGGAAACACAGGGGATCAGATGAATGGTGATGGTGGCGGTCGGAAGAAGAGGCAAAGCATGGAAGCAGAGCGCTTCGGTGCTGATTAATTCGTTCAATGAACTGGAGGATGAGGAAAGGGTGCCCTTTAAACAAAAGGGTGCACTTGAATCATACATACATTGAACGTCCAACTCATAAAGATGTGGCAATACATTCACTATCCACATGTCTATCCGAGCTCAAGGTCTCTGCCAACCATTTGGAGCAAGCCATGTCGAGCATCTGTGAATCCGCGCGTCCGTGCCAAGCACCTGAGGCCCCGTGCAGAGCATACATGCATCTAGGCCGAGAACCTAATGGTACCAAGATGAGCTTCCGATCACACTCCACACCGAGCAAGCTGAGCCCCGATCTCCGAGCTCGGTGCCACCAGGCCTCCCTATCGAGCAACCATGCCTCCATTCGTGCATACTGGTCGTACCAAGCGTAGCGAAGCGAGGCGGCCATGTCGTGCCGGGCTCAGGAGATGGCCATGACCATGTGGTCAATCACCAAGTCCATCAAGCTGCGGCCGATGCCAAGCTACCAGAGACCACTTCAGCGGTGGTCGAAGACTGAGGTGAACCATCCCTTTCACTCCATCCCAGGGCGCTCACATCCGAACAACGAGAACCAGCTTTGTGGAGCCCTGGACTCCGATGGCTGAGAATTTGTTCTCAAGTTCCGAACACCGGGCCGAACAGTGCTAGGACTTGCAAGTAAACGCCGGATGCCTCATCCTTCACCGTCACAAATGCAAGTGTGTCACTGATTCCCAGCCCTGAGGGCTCGATCCACTCCATAAAGTCTCCGTCAGGCAGCGATTTGGTTCCTTGCTTCTGCCTAACAAACAAGTTGCTCTGATGGTCCAGACTGATGCCCAAACGCCGATGTTCTCAGCAAATACTCAGGTATGGCATTCAAACCCCTACCAGCTTGAACGACGCGGCCAACCGGTCAAGCGATGTCGCGCTACACCCGAGCTTGACCGATCCTCGACAAGCTTCATACTGAGAGCTGAATGAACACGGCAAATAAACGGCAGCCAATCCAAGAGTCTCAAGCAAATAGACTTTAAGTGGAGGTGTTCAAAGCCCTCACAATGCCTCATCGGTTCAATGAGATCGACCTCCTTGGATCCAGAGGTCTTCCTCGCAAAACAAGCTGAGCTTGCATGGGCCCGACCGATCATCCGAGCGTCAAGCCTGTGAGCCGACCTTCCAAGCCTCAAGGCCGCCTAGACTTGGGATCGACTGGCAACCAACCCCATGCCGAGCTTCTCTTGTCGAAATAGATCGACTTCGGCATGACGCTTATCCCTCCTCGTCTGGTTCTGCCAATTGGGATCGTCGTCACTATTGGGCTCAAACAACTGATGGTGCTTGCGCCTATCTGTCCATCTTCTCAATGTGATGCAGTTCCACGGTTCACCCTGCCAATTCCGTCAGCCCGGTGCCATCACTGCATCCGATTGCAGATCCACCCAACGGACGTGCACCAACATGATGACAGGCCGAGGCTGACCCCAGAGGAGGCCGACCAGGCCGGGCCGAGGCTGACCAGTCCAGGCTAAGGCCGGCCAGTCCAGGCCGAAGCCGACCCCAGAGGAGGTCAACCCGGACCATGCCGACCAGTCCAGGACAAGGCCGACCCAGGCAGGAGCTAGAGCCAGAAAAGGAGCTGGAATCTAGACGAAAGCTGGAGCAGGAGCTAGGATCCAGGCGAGAGCTGGAGCTGGAGATACGATTCAGACAAAAGCTGGAGTTAGAGCTGGAGCTGGAGCTAGAAATGGAGCTGGAGCTAGGATCCAGGCGAGAGCTGGAGCCGGAGCTAGGATCCAGATGATAGCTGGAGCCGGAGCTGGAGCTGGAGCTGGAGATACGATCCAGACAAAAGATAGAGTTAGAGCTGGAGCTGAAGTTGGAAATGGAAAAGGAGCTTTGTCTAGACGAGGCCGACCCGTCCAAGAGGAGGCCGACCACACCAGTTCAACCGACCCAGGAGGAGGTCGGCCAGACAAGTCTGACCGCCTTACCAAGCATCTGGGCCTCAACGCCAACCTGCCATGCGGAGATCTCTTCACAAATCGGGCCGAAGCACCACCGTCTGAGTTTGAGCATCCAGACCACTCCTCTGACCGTGCTGCTGGGTCCCCCTTGTTGAAGTGCTCCTGCATCCACCCAAGCTAGACGAAGTAGTGGCATAGCGCCACCATGGAATCTTCGAAAGTATTCACAAGGTCCTCACTTCTTCGTCGGCCGTAAGTCGAGGGGCAACTCCCCTCGCCACCGAACGAACGGATTGGTCGAAGGGCCGGGGCAACTCCTCCGGATAGCCGGCTCACTCTTTCCTCGGCCGTAAGTCGAGGGGCAACTTTCCTCACCACCGAACGAATCTCCTTCGCTGACCGTAAGTCGAGGGGCAACTCCCCTCGCCACCGAACGAATCTCCTTCGTCGGCCGTAAGTCGAGGGGCAACTCCCCTCGCCACCGAACGAATCTCTTTTGTCGGCCGTAAGTCGAGGGGCAACTCCCCTCACCACCGAACGAATCACCTTCATCGGCCGTAAGTCGAGGGGAAACTCCCCTCGCCACCGAACGAATCTTCTTCGTCGGCCGTAAGTCGAGGGGCAACTCCTCTCGCCACCGAATGAATCTCCTTCGTCGGTCGTAAGTCGAGGGGAGTTGGTCGTAAGTCGAGGGGCAACTCCCATCGCCACCGAATGAATCTCCTTTGTCGGCCGTAAGTCGAGGGGCAACTCCCCTCGCCACCGAACAAATCTCCTTCGTCGGCCGTAAGTCGAGGGGCGACTCCCCTCGCCCCCGAACGAATCTCCTTCGTCGGCCGTAAGTCGAGGGGCAACTCCCCTCGCCACTGAATGAATCTCCTTCGTCGGCCGTAAGTCGATGGGCAACTCCCCTCGCCACCGAACGAATCTCCTTCGTCAGCCGTAAGTCGAGGGGCAACTCCCCTCGACACCGAACAAATCTCCTTCGTCGGCCGTAAGTCGAGGGGCAACTCCTCTCGCCGCCGAACAAATCTCCTTCGTCGGCTGTAAGTCGAGGGGCGACTCCCCTCGCAACTGAACGAATCTCAAACCGACGATCTATCGTCACTAGTCAGCTCTGCAAGACAGACCGAATTTTACAGAGAGAGCAACTTCTCCCCCGTTATACTACATCTCCCGACCTCCACCTCAACAATGGTAGAGCTCAGAAGATGGGGGCAATTGTTACGACTATTCTGACCGAGCCCGGAAGAGCCAAGTCTACTACAGCTTTGAGACCCCGGCCCAGGGATATTACGGGCGGGCTGCGCTTCTCCACCCGAGACAAAGGCCCAAGAGACTGCCCACTTCCATAGTGGAGGAAATCGGGGCCCAAATCAAGGAGACATTCACCAAATATGGTAACCACCAAGTACCATCACTCTCGCCAATAATGGTCCGACTTAAATGGCCATCACTCCAGCCATCATGGCTCGCCAAACCTGGCAACCGTCTTCATGGCATTCATCTCACCATAAAGCGTGGCGATTATTGGGGTCAACATTCCCCATTAGCACGCCCTCATCAACAATGCCCATGATGTCTCAGCATGGCCCATTACTAGGGGGCTCCCCTATATGAAGAGGGGGCGACATCACCACGGAGGGGGGGATCTCAGGGATCAACAACAATGGTATCACATACTAAACACTCTTACGCCTTCTTCCACCTTGAATATTTCTCCTCCAAAACTCGGTCCGAGGATCGGGGCTTGGTCTCTCCGTGAACCAAGTCCGATCCCGTCGAGCATCTATCAGATCCGATCTGACTTTGGCATCGGAGGGGATTCAGTCGGAACCAAGGTCCGACCCCCCTGACGAGCTCTCTCATCTATTCAGGTTCAGGAGATCCAGCGACGCCGATGCTTCCCCTCAGCATCTTCCCAACCGGAGCCGAGCGCCTTCTTCCCCGAGTCTGCTCGTCTCCATCACCAGGTCGTCGCTCTGCTGAGGCCACACCTCGACAAGCCGACGCGAAGATCCGCGCGTCCCCTCACCGAGCGACCTCGCCTTCAACCGATCCCGGAGGTTGCCGTCCTGTAATGCCCTACCAGCTACTGCACAAGTACTAGAGGGGGGGTGAATAGTACTTTTAAAATAATAAGGCGTATAATTCCAAATTAAATTGCACACAACTACCAAATCAATTTGCGGAAGCTTAAATTGAATGACAACAATGAAATTAACAATGCTAACAAACGATGTTAATGGGTTCGGATCCACCCAAGTCTCCCCGACTTGTTCCCGGTGATCCTACGTCCCAACCACCCGGATCCCTTCCGGATACTTGAGTTAGAAACCCTAACTCAAGATTTCCACTATGAATATCTTGTGAAAAACCTTCACAAGATCAAATCATACATGCAATGGCAAAGTGAATCCCACAACCCGGGATCACAAACTTCTCTCACAACCGAGAGAGCCAATAAGCAATATAAAAGAGTTTAGATGAAATAAATACTCTTACCAAAAAATCATATACCTTGAGTTTTTCTTACCCAATAGGTGGAATGAAGGATTTGAGGAAGATGAAGTCACCAAGCCCTAGCACCAAGAAAATGAGCAGCAATGGGTGCCTAGGGAAGAGTTGGAGACTTGGATCAAGCAATAGCTTGAAGAGCTCACCAAGAACAAGCTTCTCTCTAGATCTAGAAATGAGAGAGAATGGGTTTCTTGTGAGGAAGAGAGCTTTAGATTTGAGGGAGAATAGCTATCTCTTTAGAACTCAATGAATCTCTTAATGGCAGCTCTTACCTAGATAGAAATGACCTAGGTTCGTATTTATAGGAACCCAAAAACACAAGTTAGGTCATTCTCCAACGGAAAGAAATCTGTGAGAATTAGTCGGTCAAAGAACAATCACTGACCGACTAGTTCATCAACTAGTCGGTCAGCCAAACAACGTGGACCGACTAAGAGTAGATCTGAGAAGAGATAGAATTTCAGACCTAGAAATCTAGTCGGTCCAAGAACACTGTCTGACCGACTAGTTTCACAACTAGTCGGTCATCCAATGAACGTAGACCGACTAAGAGGCAAAACAACTTAGTCTGAAGGCAAGTTGACTTAGTCGGTCCAAGAACAAAAGTTGACCGACTAAATTGACAACTAGTCGGTCACCAAACGTTCTTAGGCCGACTAACGGTAAACAGTAGCTTAGGAGAATTTTAGAGTGAACAGTAAGTCTCAACTAGTCGGTCAAAGAAGCATCACTGACCGACTAGTTCACAAACTAGTCGGTCGGTGAGTCAACGTAGACCGACTAACTGTAAACAGTAAAGTCCAAGAAATTAAGGAATCAAACTAGTCGGTCCAAGAACAGTTGCCGACCGACTAGATCACCATCTAGTCGGTCAGTACTTGTTCTTGTACCAACTAACATGCACAACAAAGTCCGAATCGAAGCGCGACGCTTCGAGGAAGTTAGAATGAACTTGTGCAAGGATCCTAGAGCTACGAAATGAGCGTAATGAAGATATAGACGTAAGATATACTCAAGGCTTAACATTCTATATATCGAAGCTAAAAGACTATAAATAAAACCTTAATAAACGGTCTTCGATAGCTTCGATTGAATCTTCATATTTTCCAAAGCGTCGCAAGAGCTTCAACGAAGCTTTAGGCATGAATATGAGCTTTGGAAAGTGTTGAGAGGTCGCTTTGAATGTTCACGTGAAATTGGCGACGATCTCCAATACTGCGCTCACAAATTGTTAGTTCATGAATTATTTATGTTTGCTCATCATCCAAAACCAAATCCGGGGAGTCCAATATTCAACATTCTCCCCCTTTTTGGTGATGACAAACCAACATAAATAATAATCAAAGATAATAATTCAAATGTAAAATACTTACTCCCCCTGCATTGATGACACGTTAATTCCAAAATGAATATAAATGAATTGCATCAAGCAGACGAGTAAGATAAATAAAATGAATTGATTTTTGAAATATCGGATTTTGAAAATCCTTATATGTATCTTAACTCCCCCTGAATCTAACATATCAAACTAGATTCTTGGAAATTGAGTTAAATTTTCATTTGCGCTATTTTATTATCATTATCTCCCCCCCTTTGGCATTATCCCAAAAATGGGGGGCATACAACGACAACAATTAGGAAATGTAAAATCCAACATTGGGAGTCGTAGACAAAGGCAATGGATCAACTTGACACCAAGGGAAAAATTGTGGAAATCAAAACAAGGTGTGCCAAATTTTCCATTATATATAAAAAAAATCAACGATAATCAAAATCATCAAAAATAATATTTGGTATTTTTTTTTTCATTTATTGAATAATGAAACATATTCTCCAATATTCAATATTTCTTGGTTAAATTTGTGCAT
This sequence comes from Scilla litardierei, assembly GCA_030789695.1. Lineage (NCBI taxonomy): Eukaryota > Viridiplantae > Streptophyta > Magnoliopsida > Asparagales > Asparagaceae > Scilla > Scilla litardierei. Next base: position 36,242,671 of record CM061140.1, read on the forward strand.
GGAAAACAATTCTATATTAATATAGAAATATAATCTATTTAACCAAGTTTTTAATCGCCGAGCGACGAATTCACAATTCAAATGCATTCAACGAATATATATAAAAAAATGCACGACGAATAAATGACAAAGTGAATGACGATGAACATATATATATGTAGAGACAATGTGAGTATATCCAAAAAAAATATCACATCGAATATATGAGATACATCATATCAAGCGCTACATATCATCAAAAAGAAATACATCATCATCATCATCCTCATCAAAATAAATACTACAACAACGACAACATCCAAAATACATCAAAACATCATGACCCTCATACTCAATCCTAACCCAAAATACTCTCGCTAAGATATATCATCCAAAGCGTATATGGAGAGTCCTCGGAACAACAATCACGAGGAGGAGGCTGGATCTGCAGCGTCCGTGGGTCCAGTCGACGGAGTGGACTCAGGATCTGCAGGGAGTAGAGGTGTCTCAACAGATGGAATCGTCGGGGCAGGAGTCGAGATATCAGGAACAGGCTCTACAGCAGCATGGGTCTCGACAGCAGATGTGTCAGCAGGAATATCAGCAGGCTCAGCAACAGGGTCTACAGCAGGCTCAGAAGACTGAAGTGCTGAAGCAGAAGGCTCTGGAACACCGGAAGTGGTGCCAACTCCAGGAGCAGAAGTGGTAGTACCAGCAACAGCAGCAGCAGTGGCCTCATCGCCACGGGCAAAAGAAGTAGCAAGCTCGTCAAGCTCCTCATCGTCCATCTCCTCGGCCTCAGACACCGAAGGAGGAAGCTCAATCCCCATCATACGAGCCATACGGCAGACTACCTCCTCAGTACGAGCCAAACGGGAGTCGTGCTGACGAAGTAGGCGTACGACATCGTCCAAAGTAGCAGGGGAAGACGAGGCTGCAGCAGCTGACGGAGTAGACTGGGAAGCAGATGCGGTAGACCTCTGCACATGACGAAGAGCCGCTAGAGATTTCTTCATGGCCGTCGCGTTCAGAGGCGTACCCAAAGGACGCTCATCGTCAGGAGGGAGGGGGACTCGGAAATGACGGAATATGAGAGTCAACAGGCAAGGGTATGGAATGTGCGCAGACTTATTGGTCTTGCGTATACACTCGAAAGAATCCATCTTATCGAGTATCACGCGAGCCCAATTTATCTCGCACCCCAAGAAAAGAGCGTATATGAGCTTCAAAAACGGCTGAGAGGGGAGTGAAGAGGATCCATACTTAGGGAGGAGACACGACTTCAAAATCAGGTTAAGAACCCACGCATTCGGCTTAAAAGATTTCGATGGAACACCAATGAATGCGGAGGGGATAACCTGGAAAATCTCTGAAAGAATAGACTGATCCAAGGAAGAAATGTCGTCTACGGAAATGTCTGAAGGGAGGAGACCACACGACGCACAACCAAGGATCTCCCCCAAGATTTTTGCCGTGAGAACTATTGGAGTTCCCAAGACAGTCGTCTCAATGGAGTGGCTGGCGTCGTACTGGCCTCGAATACGGTTGGCATAGAACAATTTCACGAGGCGAGGGTACGGTTTGGGATTGGCCTTGGGGTCGTATCGGAGATAGTCTAGAAGGCCACTATAAGAGAGAAGATCAGCAAGGCCGAGAAAATCAGAGAACTGAACGTAATGCTCCAACAACAGTGGACAGTGTTCTATACGGTTGTACGCGGCGAGACACTGAGGGTCATCGCGGCACAACGATATGTCTACACCGCCAACTGGCATAGGAGCTTTACCCTTGGCCTTACGGGTCTTCGGAGGTGGGGTAGGTTCCCTAGTAGGCTCATCCTCTGGGATAAAATCAGTATCGGAATCGGGAGGAGTAGCCGGAGTGTGAATAATAGGCTTTTTGGTCTTGGATTTACGGGGTTTGACTATGGCAGTCCTAGGCTTCTTAAGAGGAGGCGACGAAGGAGAGGCTTGGGTAGACTTGGCACGACGCTTAGGCTTCGGGGGATTCCTAGGGTCCTAAGGTTGTTCTACGGTCATAGGAGAGGCCCCGGAAGAGGCGATCGGAATGCGAGTCTTAGCCATAGTACTACGAGCACAATCAATCGAAGAAAATCACAAGCAACCTAGAGATTACAAGCTAACAACCCTAGAGATCAAGAAATTCGAAAATAAACAAAACCCTAGAATACCTAGGAGGAGAAATCGAACCCTAGGGCAAGAAATCGACCTAGGAGAGGGAGGGAGATACCTAGGAGGCTGAGTCGACGGCGGCGGACGGCGGCGATGGCCGGAGAAATGGCCGGAGACGAAGAGAATGCGAAGGGGCTCGATGGGGGTTTGGGGTTTTCGGGCTGGAGCAAAAGAGAAGACCGACTAATAGAGAGATTAGTCGGATGAAGGATGAGTATAAGTCGGTCGGGATACGAAAAGACGTAACTGCCCTAACACACTTAGTCGGTCACAGTTCAAGCACTGACCGACTAGATTACGATCTAGTCGGTCGGTCAATGAGCTTGAACCGACTAAGTCGAAACAGAGGCACAGAGTGATTTTTAGGGCTAGATTTAGTCGGTCGCAGTATACTTACTGACCGACTAGTTTTCAATCTAGTCGGTCGGAAAGTGTACTATGACCGACTAACGAAAGAAAATGATAGGAGATGGATATTTGCTTGATCTAGTCGGTCTGAGTTCATTTGCTGACCGACTAGATGAGCATCTAGTCGGTTGACAAGAGAACTGAAACCGACTAGAAGAGTCCAAAAGTAGAAATTTGATTTCTCTTCACAAACCACTTGGATGAAACATCCTAACTCACTCATTAATCATCTAAATTACCCCATAAAACGTCGAAATCTTAAATACGACATTGAAATACGAATTCGATCATAAATTCAAATAAATCACATAAAATTCCCAAAAATTCAATTAATCTAGCATGAATGAAATATCGTGAAATATATTAGCATGCAAGATGATTGAATTTAAATATGAATCCTATATCTCGGATTCACCCATAATCCCCAATTCTCGACGCAACCGCACAAAGGAGTCCTCCTTTAGGGGTTTCGTGAAAATATCGGCGATTTGCTTTTGGGTTTCAACGTACACTAAAATGATGTCCTTTTTAGCAACATGATCATCTAAGAAATGGTGTCGGACATCTATGTGTTTCGATCGGGAATGGTGCACCGGATTCTTTGAAAAACAAATAGCACTTTGGTTATCCACCATGATAGGGCTAGTATCACAATGAATACCAAAATCCTTCAATGTGTGTCTCATCCAAAGAACCTGGGCACAAGCGGCACCGGCGGCAATATATTCCGCCTCGGTGGTTGAAAGTGATACCAAATTTTGCTTCTTGGAAAACCAAGAGACAAGAGAATTTCCTAGAAAATGGCAAGTGCCACTAGTACTTTTCCTGTCGGATTTGCATCCCGCATAATCAGCGTCACTATATGAGACTAACTCATATGTGCTAGATCTCGGATAAAGTAATCCAAAATCTAATGTGTAACTTAGATAGCGAAAAATACGCTTTACCGCTACTAAGTGAGACTCCTTAGGTTGAGACTGATAACGAGCACATATACATACGGCAAACATAATATCGGGCCTACTTGCGGTAAGATAAAGCAAACTACCTATCATACCTCGATATAGACGAATGTCTACATCCTTACCGCCCGTATCCTTGTCAAGATGCGTAGTCGTGCTCATTGGAGTCTTTTTCCCGGAGGCATTCTCCATTCCAAATCGCTTTAGCAACTCCACCGTGTACTTCGTTTGGTGGATGAAGATTGCATCGTTCATTTGGCGAATTTGGAGACCTAAGAAATATTTGAGTTCGCCCATGTGGCTCATCTCAAATTGTTCCTTCATCACATTAGAAAACTCTTCGCAAAGAGCGAAGTTAGTAGCACCGAAAATGATATCATCAACATAAATTTGAACTAATAAAATATCATTATTCGCATGCTTAATAAAAAGTGTTGAATCGGCTTCGCCCATTTTAAAATTCAAATCCAAAAGAAAATTCTTTAGGCGATCATACCAAGCTCGAGGAGCTTGTCTCAAACCATAAAGAGCTTTCTTTAGTTTAAAAACGTGATTTGGAAATATTTCATTTATGAAGCCCGGAGGTTGAGAAACGTAAACTTCCTCAACGACATCTCCGTTTAAAAATGCACTTTTAACATCCATTTGAAATAATTTAAAATTCTTATGGCATGCAAAAGGAAAAAGTAATCTAATTGATTCTAATCTAGCTACCGGAGCGAAAGATTCTTCGAAATCGATACCTTCCTCTTGACGATAGCCTTGAGCTACTAACCGAGCTTTGTTCCGGACGACGACTTGGTTTTCGTCGGTTTTGTTCTTGAAGATCCACTTTGTCCCTATGACGGTGTGGTTCTTCGATGGCAATGGAACAAGCTCCCAAACTTCATTCCTCTCGAATTGAATGAGCTCCTCCTCCATGGCTAAGATCCAAGCGCTATCTTCGCATGCTTCATTAGTATTCTTTGGCTCTATCGATGAGGCAAAGGCACAATTTGCGAAGTGGTGAACTTGCGATCTCGTCTTGACACTATCATAGATATTGCCAATGACTTGCTCATGGGGATGGTCACGAACCGAATGAAGCCGTTTGGGAATACCTTGGTCACTTGGAACATTCTCAACAACTTCATTAGTTGGGTTAGTCTCAATAGAATCAATAGAATCATTAGACTTAGAATTATCAAACGAATCACATAAAACATCCATAGAATCATTATCATTTGAAATTCTAGTTGGAACAAATCCTTCATTAAATGAGACATGAAGCGATTCCTCGATCGTTGAGGTTCGTTTGTTGAATATCCGGTAGGCTTTGCTACGCGTAGAATATCCAACAAAAATCCCCTCATCGGATCTCGGATCGAATTTGTCCAAGCTACCATATGTGTTCTTAATAAAACATTTCGAACCAAAAACAAGAAAATGTTTAACTTGAGGCAACCTACCAAACAACAATTCATAACAAGTTTGTTTAGTGCCGGGCCTCAAAAGTATTCTATTAAACACATAGCAAGCGGTGTGTATCGCTTCCGCCCAAAATTGATGGCCAAGTTGGCTATCATCAAGCATAGTGCGAGCACACTCCACTAGCGTCCTATTCTTTCTCTCAACTACACCATTTTGAGGAGGTGCACGAGGGAAAGAGAAGGTGTGAGTAATACCAACTTCATCACAAAATGTCTCAAAAGACTCATTCTCAAATTCACCTCCATGATCACTACGAATAGTGACAATGGTGGTTCCTAAGAGATTTTGTACTTTCTTAACAAAAATTGTGAAGTTTTCAAAAGCTTCATTTTTATTACACAATGAAAATACCCAAGTAAATCTTGAATAGTCATCTACGATGACAAGTCCATACCTTGCATTTCCTAAGGAAGCTACTCTAGTTGGCCCAAATAAATCTAGATGTAATAGCTCTAGTGGCCGTTTAGTAGAGATGATTTTTTTAGGTTTAAATGAAGATTTAGGAAGCTTGCCGCGTTGACAACAATCACAAAAACTTTTCTTTTCAAAAACAAGCTTCGGAAAACCTTTAATAGAATTCAATTTTGAAAGCTTATATAGTGTTCCAAAGTTCACATGTCCAAAGCGTCGATGCCATAAGTGTTGTTCACTTGTGTTGGCAACGAGACATTGTTCATATGACTTAGGAAGATCCAAAATATAAATGTCTTTACGACGAGTTCCGGAAAATAATAATTTTTCATTATCCTTTCTTAAAATATGACACAATCCTTTCGCAAAGCTAACTTTGTAACCTTTGTCACAAAGTTGACTTATTGAAATAAGATTATGATTTAAACCACTAACAAGATAAACATCACTAATTAATGGTTTAGAAGGGTTACCGACTTTACCAACACCTATGATGGTTCCGCTCTCGTTGCCTCCAAATACGACGCGGTTTCCATTCGCAATGGGAACCACTCCGGAGAGCAAACGAGCGTCACCCGTCATGTGTTTGGAGCACCCGCTATCGAGTATCCAATTCCCTTTGGAGCTAAATTTAAATTTGATGCTCCTTTTCTTTTTCTTTTCCTTGAGTACCTAAAGATAGACACTTTCATATCATGGTACCCAAGGTCATTGGGTCCAAGGGATTAGACCTTTGGAAGCCAAGTCCAAGTGGACTTAGACTTCCCCACATAATTCTTATTATGCACAACATCCGAAAAATAAGCATTCATGTACATTTGTTTTTCGTCCATGCTTGTGTCCTTTGGGCTCCAAATAGTGAAAATTTTGGGAGCCATCATCCTATTGGGTGCATGCATGCGACGTTGATTTCTACGTGATGCATGTTGTGGATAGGCATACGGGACATGATGGAATGTTGCATGACGAGAATTATTCATATGATGCGGTGGGTGAACATATGCATGTGTGGGAACACGTGCGTGAGGGTGTCTCACATGGTGTGCACGTGCCCGAGAATGTGTTGCATAAAAATCATCATATGTGTGAGATGGTGGAGTAGGACGTGTGTTCCTACGTGGCATGGTATTTGTGTACATATAAGCATGGCCCTTCTTTGGAGGTCCACCCATAGTGGGTTTCTTTCCGAAAGAGGGTGTGGACGAGGTGGAAGCACCATTGGTAGATGAACTACCAATAGAGTGTTTGCTACCACTCGTAGAGTCACCGGAAGTTGGCCTAACAAAGGTAGTGGCCGCTTTGGATGGACATCCCATCGTATACCCCAAACCAATGTGGTGATTGGCCGGAAGTAAGTCACTTAGGATTTTATCCAAATGGTCCTTACCTTTATTGAATCTATTGATTCGGCCTAATGTGTTCTCATAATTCTCTTTGAGAGAACGCATTGAAGTATCTAAAGTGGATACTTGCGATGTGAGCACATAAACACGAGATTTAAGATTCTCGTTCTCAATACTCAAAGTTGAGTTTTGAGAAGTTAAATCCGCTATCTTATGTTCTTCCGCATCCTCAATGCTAACATGTTCGAGTTTAGATTTGAGATTCGCAATCTCATTTCTTAACTCTTCAACAACGGTGTCGTTGTTGGTGATGATATTCTTAGGCGATGTTTGAATGCTAGCTAGGTCATCTTTTACCTTAGTATATCTATTTACTAACTTAGTGTATTTTGACCAAAGTTGAGAGTTAGCATTTCTAAGATCATCCATCGTTACCTCATCGCTTTCGTCATTACTATCATCGGAAGAGGAGGATCCTTGATCGTTCTCCTCTCTTGCCATGAAGCACATATGTGCTTGCTCCACTTTCTCATCATCCGACTCTCCGCTTGAGGAATCCTCGGTGTCGGTGAATGTTGCTCCGACAAGTCCTTTCTTGTACCCCTTTTTGTATTTCTTGGACTTATCGAATTTTGGCGCCTTCCACTTCTCCTTTTGTTTGTTGAGAGGACACTCCGCTTTCATGTGTCCTGGCTTATTGCACTTGAAACACAAAGGAGAGGAAGAGGCGTTAGAAGAACCAAATTTACCTTTGGTCTTGAAGTTACCTTTCCGGAAGAAACGGTTGAACTTCTTGGCCATGAGTGCCATGGACTCCAAGTCCAACTCGTTTTCCGAGTCTTCATCATCGGAAGATGTGGATGAAGCCGCCTTGAATGCAATCGCCTTTTTCTTAGGCGCATCTAGGTTCAAATATGACTTCATCTTTTCTTGTAGCTTCACCTTGCTATCTTTGCGTACCTCGTATGACATCAAAGTACCCATTAGTTGAACTACGGTATATTTGTTCATGTCATTACCTTCCTCGATGGCGAAGGTATGTTTTTCCCAAGAAGAGGGAAGTCCTTCAATAAGCTTTAAGCACTTCTCCTTTTGAGTGTAGATCTTGCCGAGGGCCTCTAACTCGTTTATTATGTCAATGAAGCGAGCGTAATATTCTTTCATCTTCTCGCCCTGTTGCATATGAAACATTTCGTAATCTTTGGTTACGACAACGAGTTTAGAATCTCTTACCCGACTCGTCCCTTCATGTAGTATGAGGAGAGAGTTCCAAATTTGATATGCACTCTTACATATGCATATCTTATTGAAGTCCTCGGGCTCCAATGCGCATTGCAAGGCGTTCATTGCCTTGGCATTGCTTACCTCCGCGGCGACCTCCGCGGTAGTCCATTTCTCAAAATCTTCTTCTTCGGGCTCGATGTACTCCTTCATTGTAGTCCTCCATAAAGATGCACTTCGGAGGAAGGTTTCCATCCGACATTTCCAGTACCCGTAGTTTGTACCGTTGAAGAATGGAGGCCTTGTAGAGGAATGTCCTTCCATCACCGATGACGCTCCTTCACGGTTCCTGAAGGTGTCGTAGTTGGAAGGTGGAGGCACGGTCTTGTTGTCGTTGGCAGACATAGCTGAGTATCTGGCTCTGATACCAAATGTAATGCCCTACCAGCTACTGCACAAGTACTAGAGGGGGGGTGAATAGTACTTTTAAAATAATAAGGCGTATAATTCCAAATTAAATTGCACACAACTACCAAATCAATTTGCGGAAGCTTAAATTGAATGACAATAATGAAATTAACAATGCTAACAAACGATGTTAATGGGTTCGGATCCACCCAAGTCTCCCCGACTTGTTCCCGGTGATCCTACGTCCCAACCACCCGGATCCCTTCCGGATACTTGAGTTAGAAACCCTAACTCAAGATTTCCACTATGAATATCTTGTGAAAAACCTTCACAAGATCAAATCATACATGCAATGGCAAAGTGAATCCCACAACCCGGGATCACAAACTTCTCTCACAACCGAGAGAGCCAATAAGCAATATAAAAGAGTTTAGATGAAATAAATACTCTTACCACAAAATCCTATACCTTGAGTTTTTCTTACCCAATAGGTGGAATGAAGGATTTGAGGAAGATGAAGTCACCAAGCCCTAGCACCAAGGAAATGAGCAGCAATGGGTGCCTAGGGAAGAGTTGGAGACTTGGATCAAGCAATAGCTTGAAGAGCTCACCAAGAACAAGCTTCTCTCTAGATCTAGAAATGAGAGAGAATGGGTTTCTTGTGAGGAAGAGAGCTTTAGATTTGAGGGAGAATAGCTATCTCTTTAGAACTCAATGAATCTCTTAATGGCAGCTCTTACCTAGATAGAAATGACCTAGGTTCGTATTTATAGGAACCCAAAAACACAAGTTAGGTCATTCTCCAACGGAAAGAAATCTGTGAGAATTAGTCGGTCAAAGAACAATCACTGACCGACTAGTTCATCAACTAGTCGGTCAGCCAAACAACGTGGACCGACTAAGAGTAGATCTGAGAAGAGATAGAATTTCAGACCTAGAAATCTAGTCGGTCCAAGAACACTGTCTGACCGACTAGTTTCACAACTAGTCGGTCATCCAATGAACGTAGACCGACTAAGAGGCAAAACAACTTAGTCTGAAGGCAAGTTGACTTAGTCGGTCCAAGAACAAAAGTTGACCGACTAAATTGACAACTAGTCGGTCACCAAACGTTCTTAGACCGACTAACGGTAAACAGTAGCTTAGGAGAATTTTAGAGTGAACAGTAAGTCTCAACTAGTCGGTCAAAGAAGCATCACTGACCGACTAGTTCACAAACTAGTCGGTCGGTGAGTCAACGTAGACCGACTAACTGTAAACAGTAAAGTCCAAGAAATTAAGGAATCAAACTAGTCGGTCCAAGAACAGTTGTCGACCGACTAGATCACCATCTAGTCGGTCAGTACTTGTTCTTGTACCAACTAACATGCACAACAAAGTCCGAATCGAAGCGCGACGCTTCGAGGAAGTTAGAATGAACTTGTGCAATGATCCTAGAGCTACGAAATGAGCGTAATGAAGATATAGACGTAAGATATACTCAAGGCTTAACATTCTATATATCGAAGCTAAAAGACTATAAATAAAACCTTAATAAACGGTCTTCGATAGCTTCGATTGAATCTTCATATTTTCCAAAGCGTCGCAAGAGCTTCAACGAAGCTTTAGGCATGAATATGAGCTTTGGAAAGTGTTGAGAGGTCGCTTTGAATGTTCACGTGAAATTGGCGACGATCTCCAATACTGCGCTCACAAATTGTTAGTTCATGAATTATTTATGTTTGCTCATCATCCAAAACCAAATCCGGGGAGTCCAATATTCAACACGTCCCACCGAGGCTACCCCTCGGCACGCCGAAGAACATAACCGCGCCTTCCTGCCCAAGCGAACGTGCCCACGACCGACCTCAAGGGTCATCTCCGTCCCACGTGGCTGCAACGACAAACGCGGAGGTCCCGCGTGTCCCCTTTTGACCGCGTTGACCCCGCACCCTCCGGGCCTCCATACTATCGATTTACGGGTGGAAAAAACACCCATAAACAAGGGTCAATGCGATGTGGGTGTTGCAATGATGGTCATAGGTTTGTTGTGCTACGGAGGATGACGAAAGATGGAGCCGGTGTGTCAATGTGTTGTGGGTGATTATGGCAGTGGTAGTGTACATAAACTTTGTTTTTCTAGAATTTTTTCCAGTAAACTTCTTCCTCTTTGTTGTGTGGATATAGTCAGAGTAAGGTCCCCAGAAAAACAGTACAGAAATTTTTTGCAGAATTGTATTTCTAGATGGCAAATTTGAACTCCATGTATTCAATCTGCCTCTAAATATTTAAATACATTCCTATATAGGGATGCCTTAGGAGTCTTAACCATTTGATAAATGTTAGAAAGACAACTTGAAAGAGTTGTCACAAGCATGCAATCCTCAAAAACTTTATTTTCTGAAATTTTTTGTTTCTCTTTTTTGCCCTCTGCTTCTGAAACGATTGTTGAATGCTCGATTGTTTGAAGTTGTGCAGTGTTTGTAAGATCCAATTGTATCTGGAAAAGGATACACATGGTGGATAACATATCTTTTGAGGAATATATTCACAGATTCAAGGGACAACGGAATATAATAGGAGTTACAGAAGTAGAACCATGTTTGTTTCCTGTAACTTTATTCTTTAGACACTCTTTCCACCAAAGCCTATACTTCTATTATGTCTTCATATCATCCCATATTATGATACATTTTTTGCAGCAACCTTAAAAACTTCATATTACGGTACATTGAACTTTCACCTGGACATAATCGTTGATGTTTGCTTACTAATTCTCTCCTGGAAGAATGATAAAGCAACCTTTCGAATATGAGTTCAGACATCAGAATGTGTTGAATTGTGAGTCGTCCGTGTGAATGGGTAGAAAGGGGGCAAAGAGGCCAGTATACCAACACTATTAGCATGCTCTTCAACGTATAATGGGTTTTTTGTTAGGCCGCTGCAAGCCAGAAGTGTGTCAATCTGCCAATAACAGAGATATTTCTGTAAACGCATTCAATTGTACTTGGAAAAAATATTTAAATATCAGTAACTTCTTCTGTCAATGCAATGTCAAAACAATCAAATTCCACTACTTCAAGTTAATAATATGCTTAAGTTTTCTAACAGACTGAACCAAAAATAGCAAAATTGTGAGCCAGTAATTTATTAAAATTGTGAGCACAATCTGTACTAGTTGTGGTTACCCTTGGGTGCTTCAACATGAGTCAGTAAACTACAGCTGATAGTAGTTTCTTCTGATTGATTCCTATCATTTTCATTGATAATTTTCTCTCTAATTCAAAATCAGCCTTCCAGTTTGCTCACTGCATCAAATGCTTCTCCATAGCATAGTTTATTGTTCTGTATTATTGCTTAGATTATTCTTTAGATTATTATTTAGATTATTGTTTTATTTTTATTTTATTGATTTTTGGATGTTACAGATTAATGATTTTGGGATTTGATGGATACATCAGAAACTTATATGAAGATGGAATAATTGGAAATTCTTTTTTATGTGTTAATCAGCTGTCTAATTGATTGGGACATTCATAATTAACACATACCAATTGAAGATTATAAATGAAAGCTATTTCTAATAAAGCATTTGCTAACTAATTATTAGTGACTTACCAAATTAAGTAGTATATTAAACTGCTCCAGAATAATGAATCAAATTAATTATATGATTGAGCAAATTTTAAACAATTTATCAAATGTGTTAGAGCTTAGAATCTTATTTATTTAGTAACATGTCCTCATTTAGCATGCAATAATGAATCAATAATCATAGGCCAACCAATTGTGTAAAATTTCCAAATCAAAGTATAGCCTTATATGTTAACCCATACTCAATTAGTAATTGTAAATATTAAACATGTGCCGGCCAAGATGCTAAATCAAATCTGGAATCGTATTTGTTAAGAAAATATTTTTGTGTAGCACCAAATAATGAATTATTATGAATGTCCCAAGCAATTAAAGGCAACAAATTAAAATACTAAATTTGACTATCACAACAGGTTTCTATATCTTCATGTTTCTATCACAACAGGTTTCTAATTTGACAACCACCACCACCTAATAAATAACTTAATAAATAACTAAAAGAAGCAAACCAGAACCAATATATTTTTAAAAAAAGGAAAACAAAGATTTTTATATGAACTTTTGGACCATAGCTTATTAAGATGAATTTGTCAGTCTTTGGTTTTGCCTATGTTATCTCATTGCTACTAAATAGGTTTCCAGCAAATGGCTATTTGTAATAAGATAATATCTATTATAAGTGCTTATTATTTCTCTTGCTTTGAGGATCTAATTTAAAACTGGTATTTTAATGATCTACTGTTATTTTTAATACAAGGGATAAGCTTCCAAAGGAGATGTCGATTTGGATTACCGCCGATCACTTCAGTTTTGATCTAGTGCCCAATTCAATTATGAAGAGAGTTATTTGAGCCAGTGGCCAATTCAGCTATGTACATGTAAGAACATTATGCAGATCAGAATTTTTTGTGTGGGTTCTATGAAAGTAATATGTCGGAGGATGCAATCAAGTTGATGCGTCGAATGAAAGAGCAAGGATGTGACCTTGAATATTTAACCATTGAGATTATTAGATAAGGTAGGAGCTGAAGCAAGCTCATAAGGAGGCAAAGAGCCTAATCATCACCAGACAGGATCTGACTGGTGAGATTCCACTTTTGATGGAACAATTGCAGAAATCTGATGGTGATGGTAAGAGGTTGCTTGAGTTGCTCGCTGAGCTAGTTGGTTTGAGACAAGAGCATCAGAAATTACAACTAACTGGTCATTTTTAAATCAACTTTTATAAACATCATATGTTTTGCATACATATTTCTTTACACTGTTACATGTTACAAAATGGGTACAATTTAGGACTCTGCTGGAGGAATATATACCCGAAAAAGACAATTTCGGATGTGGATCATTTATAATTCATGTTCCATCTGCATTTTTTTCTTTGTCTGGAACACTATTGTTAATTTTCATGTTCTTTTTGCCCAAGTGATGCTTTTGAGCGTGAGAAAGGATCGAATATGGAGCAAGTAGATCAAATGCGTGCCATGGAGAAGAACTTGATATCATTGGCTACAGAAATCGAGAATTTACGTGCTGATGTAGCCAGTGCTGACAAGGGAGAGATCAATAAATACATCTATCTTAAATTATCTTTAAAGATTTGCAAAAGTTAAATCACTTTATATGATACTAATCTCTTTTCACGCAGCAGCAAACCCATATGCTGGCACATATGGCCAGCCAAGGCATTAGCTACAGCCATGGCCAAGGAGGTGGCTACACGAATGCTGGGTTCGGTCATGGAAGTCCTGCTGGATATACTCAAGCCTATGGGCAACCACCGTCGCATGCACCTGGGGGTGCACTGAAAGGGAACAGAACCGGATCTGTAGATGGTTATGCGAGGATTTGTAAACGGAACCTGGGGGTGCACTGAAAGAAATTGCTGGGCAACCAAAAGATAGCACCTTCTCGCTGCAACCTCTGCCTATTTGGGTGTTCCAACGGGCTGAAGACTGCTACCATGTCTCTGGGAAAGCTCGAAGTTCATGTTTTCGCGATGTTGTTGGGCAGTGATGTGAGATTGCATTTATTGTAGCCAGTGTGATGTTGTGTAGCCTGTGTTCCATCATAGGGTTGAAATTTGTGATCTATTTTTGATCTATTAAATTGATTATATGTATGTGCAATCATTTACTTGATGTCTCTTTGCATGGATTGAGTTGTTACGTGTCTTGAACTACAGTTGTTTTCTGCCGTATGGTTGTTATGCACTTTGGTGAATTTAACTCGCTTTTGTGCCGTGATCGTTGTAAAACTAATCTTGAGATTTGGAATTAGATGGCGTTTGTAATAATATTTGTATATAACTGCCTATAATTAAGTGGGGAGGCAATCAATCAGTATCATTCAACAATGCATTGTAAAACATTATGTACCTTAAATCGTGATGCTTACGCTAAGTTTAATTTAAAAAACTAAATTTTTTCATAGTCACGCGTGTTTTGAGAAAAAACATGCACGCATGTTTTGACAAAAAACTGAATGCATTCACAGAACTTATCCCCACTAAGCCATGCATTCTGAAATTTCATGGTTGAACATGATTGATGCTAAACTATTAAGCCATGCATAAATTTTCATGGGCGACATTCGATTCCAGATTTGGGTTTCGAATTTTCATGGGTTTCTACAACTTGCTTTGTTTTTGTCGTTTGAAGTATCCAAGTTCCATGTTATCTTATTTGTGCAGAGAAACAATTTATCAGTGAGAACTAAAATTTTGGTATAAAGTAAAAAATTTTGAACTTGAAAATTTATCAGGGTGAACCCGAAAATTTTAGTGATGAACTAAATTTTGACGGTACTAATTTTGTTGGGTGATACGACTATTTTGACCGGGTCCGGAGGAGCCAAGTCAATCACGACCAGTCAACCAGCCAAACTACGGCCTCGGGCTCCGGCCCAAGGATCTTACGGGCGGGTCGCTTTTCTCCACCCACGACGAAGGCCCAAGAGATTGCCCGCTTCTGTAGCGGAGGAAATCGGGGCCCAAATCGAGGAAGCCTTCGCCAAATATGGCAGTCGCCCCGTGCCATCATGATCCGCCAATTATGGCAGCCACCTTCATGGCTCGCCAAATATGGCAACCGACTTCATGGCCAGGCTTAATGGCCATCATTCCCCCGCCATTATGGCCCGCCAATTATGGCAACCGCAATGCCCATTACTCCAGCCTTCATGGCCCGCCAATTATGGCAATCACTCATGGCCATGACTCCACCTTCATGGCGTCATCAAGTGGGCGCAATTAGAGGGGGTCAACCCTTCCCCATTTGCACGACCCCATGAATGGCGGCCATGATGTCACGGCATGGCACATGATGAGCATGGTTCGTCTATATGAGGAGGGGGCGGGCGTCATTTGGAGGGGGCCGGATCTTCACCACCTACAACGGAGGTACATCATACTCCCATCTTACACCTTCTTCCACCTTGAATATTTCTCCTCCAAAGCTCGGCCCGAGGACTCGAGTATCGGTCTCTCCGCGAGCCATACTCGATCCCACCGAGCACTTATCAGACCAGATCTGACTTTGGCATCGGAGGGGCTTCGGTCGGAACCAAGGTCTGACCCCCCTGACGAGCTCTCTCGTCTATTCAGGTCCAGGAGTCCCAGCGACGCCAAGGCTACCCCTCGGCGTCCTTCCAGCCGGAGCCGAGCGCCCTCGTCCCCGACCTCGTTCGTCTCCTCCGTCACGAGGACGTCGCTCTGCCGAGGCTACCCCTCGCCGAGCCGACGCGAGGATCCGCCGCCCCGATGCGAGCGACTCTGCCTTCAACCGATCCCGGAGGCTGTCATCTCGCTGAGGCTACCCCTCGGCCTGCCAAAGAACGGAGCCGCGCCTTTCCGCTCGAGCGAACGCACCGTCGGTCGACCCCACCGGTCATCTCCGTCTCGAACGACAGCCACGACAACTCGGGGGTCCCGCACGTCCCCTCTTTGACCGCGTTGACCACGCACCTTCCATACTATTAATGTGTTCTGCGAAAAATAGTAGAAACATTTGGCGCCGTCTGTGGGATCCGAGTCGACACCTACGACGTCAACCACATCGGTAGCGACTCATTTCATGATCTAAAACCCGTCTCCCAGTAAAGACTAGATGGGATTCCCCCTCCCGCGATCCAAGATTGATGCTGTGGGCGGAGCAGAAGACTAGCGTTGGGCTGGAGAATTCGCACCAGATCGTTTCCCTTTTCCTCTCAAAAGTGAGCAGACTCAACTGAACTCGAGATCGACCGCTCTGCTTCTCTCTTCTTCCCAACATTCGAACTTCAGACTCCCAAAGAAGACCGAGGCCGTGCGACGGTGGGAGCAAGCGTTCTGTCTCAGATAGAACCTGAGCTCGAGCAGAAGCTGGTGCCCTCAATCCAAGGTCGAACTTGGTTGACAGGAAGCTTCGATCATCCAGACGCATCAGGGTTCAACCGGATGAACCCATCAATTCTACGAAGCTCTGATCAGAGCCTCTCGGCCTCATACGAGCTTCGCCTCGAATGGGGACTCCGACGAAGCACCGGCGTCCCGGGAGAAGCGTCAACCTTCGGCATCACCGACCGTGCCTCGACAGGGCCCGATCTGGGCCTTCGATCCACGTCCATCGCCCTGAGGGAGAAATCGACATTCGACCCGAGGGGACATCAGATCCGACGAGTTGTCCGGCTCAGCACAACTCCTGACAGATATCGGTCCGTCCCCGCCTCGTTCCAACTGAGAACGAGGTGCCCCTTCCATGTTCGACGATGAACGAGCTCCTCTTGCCTCGTTTCGACTGAGATCTACCTACACTCGGATCTAAAGCGAGTTGGGGGAAAGAGCCGATGACTATCTCCATCTTCAGCCACTCTTCCCTCATCTCCCCTCACCGCTGATGGGATTGCCACTCAATCGTCCCGAGCACGGGCGCTAGGTCCGATCTGATCCGCCCCAGCCGATGTGGGCATCCTCCGTTATCATGGCTGCTCGAGCATTTCTCGTGTCTGGATCTCGATGGAATCTCGATCCATCGATCAGGCAGGAGGATGCGCTCTGTCGGACGACATGTCGGACGTCTGGTGATCTCGGAGCTGCAAGTCTGATGAGGAACTCGAATGGACGACGGCAAACAAAAACGGCCTCGTAATCGACCTTCTCAATAGATCTCCCACAGTCGAAACAGGTCGAGTGGAGGCGTCCTAGGCCGACCTGTTGAATTCATCGACCACCGGATTTGGCTGACAATGGATCGGATTCCAACGTCGACATGACAGCTCACCGGCAGATCTTCGCCCAGTTCAGGGTTGCAAGGGGGCATGGGTTCTTCCCGCTGTCGAGTTTGGGGTCAGATCTGGTGGCGATGACGAGAATCAACTCGAGCGAGGTAAAGGGCAAGGGTCTGATCCCGAGCGACACGTCGAACATTGCTCCTCTTCCGACCTTGATCCCTTCGTCCGTTTTTCCTCCATCTCCATGAAAGGGGAGAGCCGAATCTGAGCCCGCCTCTCCTCAAAGAAGCCGAACGTCGCTCCGACATCTGCACCTCAACATGCATCCTAATGTTCGTGACCGTCTCATCGCCAAATGGAGGCTGACCAGTCCAGGCCGAGGCCGAGGCTGACCAGTTCAGGCCGAGGCCGAGGCCGACCCCAAAGGAGGTCGACCAGTCCAGGCCTAGGCCGACCCCAGACGAGGCCGACCAGTTCAGGCGGAGGCCGAGGCTGACCAGTTCAGGCCGAGGCCGAGGCCGACCTCAGAGGAGGCCGACCAGTCCAGGCCGAGGCCGAGGCTGACCAGTGCAGGCTGAGGCCGAGGCCGACCCCTGAGGAGGCCGACCAGTCCAGGCCGAGGCCGAGGCTGACCAGTTCAGGCCGAGGCCGAGGCCGACCCCTGAGGAGGCCGACCAGTCCAGGCCGAGGCCGAGGCTGACCAGTTCAGGCCAAGGCCGAGGCCGACCCCAGAGGAGGTCGACCAGTCCAGGCTGAGGCCGACCCCCGACGAGGCCGACCAGTTCAGGCCGAGGCCGAGGCTGACCAGTTCAGGCCGAGGCCGAGGCCGACCTCAGAGGAGGCCGACCAGTGCAGGCTGAGGCCGAGGCCGACCCCTGAGGAGGCCGACCAGTCCATGCCGAGGCCGAGGCTGACCAGTTCAGGCCGAGGCCGAGGCCGACCCCTGAGGAGGCCGACCAGTTCAGGCCGAGGCCGAGGCTGACCAGTCCAGGCCGAGGCCGAGGCCGACCCCAGAGGAGGCTGACCAGTTCAGGCCGAGGCCGACCCCAGAGGAGGCTGACCAGTTCAGGCCGAGGCCGAGGCTGACCAGTTCGGCCGAGGCCGAGGCCGACCCCAGAAGAGGCCGAAGCCGACCCAGCAAAAAGGTCAAACTGTCCTCTTCCCCCTTTGCTAATTAATTGTGTGCTTTCAGACAACTACAAGAGCTTCCCTAACAATTCTCCTCTCTTAAAATTCTTGCGAGATGGTGATAAAAAGCCACATCCTCCGGTTTCAACAAATGTCTCACAAAAAGCTTGTAGATAAGGCTGCCATGGTCGCGACAACGCCGGAGCACACGGCGACCGGCATTGCGGCCTCGGCCAACTTGAGGGAGAGGCGCAAGTAGTGCGTCTAGATCCGGGGACGGGCCAGGAAGACGCGGGGCTACGAGTGGCCTGGCAAGGTCGCCAAGGAGAATGAGATCTCGATCGAGTTCAGACAAGAGACAACACCGAAGACCCTCACAGGCGTCAGGCTTAGCCCTGACTCGGCCTTAATCGATGGCCCTACCACCATCTCTGGACATTGTCTCGACGTTCGCCATACCAACACCATGCTGCCATCGCCAAACATATGGGCTGAGCTCCCATCACTGTGCCGCCCTTGCCGAGCTACCTTGGTCGTACCGCCAAACAGACAAAAGCGGGAGCCGGAGCGAGAGCAGGAGCTGGAGCAGAAGCTAGGATCCAGACAAAGCTGGAGCCGGAGCGGGAGATGCGGTCCAGACAAAAGCTATAGCTGGAGCAGGAGCAGGAGCTGAATTTGGAAATAGAACTAGAGCTGTGTCTAGACGAGGCCGACCCATCCAAGAGGAGGCCGACCACACCAGTTCAACCGACCCAGGAGGAGGCTGACCAGACAAGTCCGACCACCTCGCCAAGTATCTGAGTTTCAACGCCAAGCCACCTCGTCGAGCTTACAAAGTTATCCCCACTGCGACGGAGCTGTTGAACCAGTCGAGCATCCAGGCCGCTCCTCCGACCGTGGCCGAGCCGTTTGGCCGAAGCACCACCGTCTGAGTTCGAGCAACCAAGCAGCTCCTCCGATTGAGGCCGACCAGTTCAGGCCGAAACCGAGGCCGACCCCAGAGGAGGCCGACCGGTCCAGACGAGTCGGACCACCCTTCCAAGCCTCCGAGCCACCTTGTCTCAAAGTCGTCCTCATCCTGGCCAAGCCGATCTGGCCGAAGCACCCCCATCCGAGTTCAAGCACCCAGATCGCTCTTCCGACCGTGCCGCTGGGTCCCCACTTGCCGAACAACTCCTACATCCACCGATCTGGACGAAGCAATGGCAGAGCGCCACCATGGAATCTTCGAAAGGCTTCACAAGGTCCTCACCCTTTCCACCGGCCGTAAGCCGAGGGGCAACTCCCCTCGCCACCAGGCGGATCTCCTTTGCTGGCCGTAAGCCGAGGGGCAACTCACCTCGCCACCGAGCGGATCTCCTTCATCGGCCGTAAGCCGAGGGGAAACTCCCCTCGCCACCGGGCGGATCTCCTTTGCCGGCCGTAAGCCGAGGGGCAACTCCCCTCGCCACCGAGCGGATCTCCTTCGTCGGCCGTAAGCCGAGGGGCAACTCCCCTCGCAACCGAACGAACGGATCAGTCAAAGAGCTGGGGGCAACCCCCCAGTAGGCTGAGCACTCCTTCGTCAGCCGTAAGCCGAGGGGCAACTCCCCTCGCCACCGAACGAATCTCCTTCGTCAGCCGTAAGCCGAGGGGCAACTCCCCTCGCCACCGAACGAATCTCCTTCGTCGGCCGTAAGCCGAGGGGCAACTCCCCTCGCCACCGAACGGATCTCCTTCGTCGGCCGTAAGCCGAGGGGCAACTCCCCTCGCAACCGAACGAACGGATCGGTCAAAGAGCTAGGGGCAACCCCCCAGTAGGCCGAGCACTTCTTCGTCGACCGTAAGCCAAGGGGAAACTCCCCTCGCCACCGAACGAATCTCCTTCGTCGGCCGTAAGCCGAGGGGCAACTCCCCTCGCCACCGAACGAATCTCCTTCATCGGCCGTAAGCCGAGGGGCAACTCCCCTCGCCGCCGAACGGATCTCCTTCGTCAGCCGTAAGTCGAGGGGCAACTCCCCTCGCAACCGAACGAATCTCGGACCGACGATCTATCGTCACTAGCCAACTCCGCAGGACGGACCAAATTCTACAGAAAGAGCAACTTCTTCCCCATTATACTACATCTCCCGACCTCCACCTCAACAATGGTAGAGCTCAGAAGATGGGGGCAATTGATACGACTATTTTGACCGGGTCCAGAGGAGCCAAGTCAACCACGACCAGTCAACTAGCCAAACTACGGCATCGGGCTCCGGCCCAAGGATCTTACGGGCGGGTCGCTTTTCTCCACCCACGACGAAGGCCCAAGAGATTGCCCGCTTGTGTAGCGGAGGAAATCGGGGCCCAAATCGAGGAAGCCTTCGCCAAATATGGCAGCCGCCCCGTGCCATCATGATCCGCCAATTATGGCAGCCACCTTCATGGCTCGCCAAATATGGCAACCGACTTCATGGCCAGGCTTAATGGCCATCATTCCCCCGCCATTATGGCCCGCCAATTATGGCAACCGCAATGCCCATTACTCCAGCCTTCATGGCCCGCCAATTATGGCAATCACTCATGGCCATGACTCCACCTTCATGGCGTCATCAAGTGGGCGCAATTAGAGGGGGTCAACCCTTCCCCATTTGCACGACCCCATGAATGGCGGCCATGATGTCACGGCATGGCACATGATGAACATGGTTCGTCTATATGAGGAGGGGGCGGGCGTCATTTGGAGGGGGCCAGATCTTCACCACCTACAACGGAGGTACATCATACTCCCATCTTACACCTTCTTCCACCTTGAATATTTCTCCTCCAAAGCTCGGCCCGAGGACTCGAGTATCGGTCTCTCCGCGAGCCATACTCGATCCCACCGAGCACTTATCAGACCAGATCTGACTTTGGCATCGGAGGGGCTTCGGTCGGAACCAAGGTCCGACCCCCCTGACGAGCTCTCTCGTCTATTCAGGTCCAGGAGTCCCAGCGACGTCGAGGCTACCCCTTGGCGTCCTTGCAGCCGGAGCCGAGCGCCCTCGTCCCCGACCTCGTTCGTCTCCTCCGTCACGAGGACGTCGCTCTGCCGAGGCTACCCCTCGCCGAGCCGACGCGAGGATCCGCGCGCCCCGCTGCGAGCGAACCTGCCTTCAACCGATCCCGGAGGCTGTCATCTTGCCGAGGCTACCCCTCGGCGCACCAAAGAACAGAGCCGCACCTTTCCGCTCGAGCGAACGCGCCGTCGGTCGACCCCACCGGTCATCTCCGTCTCGAACGACAGCCACGACAACTCGGGGGTCCCGCGCGTCCCCTCTTTGACCGCGTTGACCACGCACCTTCCATACTATTAATGTGTTCTGTGAAAAATAGCAGAAACATTGGGGAACTAAGATTTTTATGATGAGCTTAATTCATTGAGATGACCTAAATTTTCTGGAAACTACGCTTTTGACAGAGGAATATCTTAACTAAACAGTGCCCTACGGGCACGGGTTATGACTAGTGTGTGTGTATATATATATATATAGAATAATGACTATCTTACGCCATATGAGAGCATCTCTCATACGTCCTCTCACATAAAGCATCCTAGTACAATCAAGTACAAGCCCATGTGGGCTTGTACTTGGGTGCTTTATATGAGAGGGCGTATGAGAGATGCTCTCATATGGCGTATGATAGCCATTATTCTCATATATATATATATATATATATATATATATATATATATATATATATATATATATATATCTCTCTCTCTCTCTCTCTATTATAAAACAGGGATGTTATCATGGGTTTTTGGATAAGAGTTTTTGGAGAAGAGATTTTGGTTATGTGTATTGTTGTATGTGGATATGTGTATTGTTGTATAAGAGATTTTGGTTAAGAGATAATGGATAAGAGATAATGGATAAGAGAATTTGGTTTTGGTTATGTGTAATTGGGTGTGATGTTTATAATTTATAAAGTTTGTATATAGGGTATGAGAAATTGAGTATGAGATAATGGAAATAAGAAATCAAATGGGTTTTGATCACATCACAGAACTCACATCAGCCTAACATAATTTTTTTAAAAAAATTTGAAATCAACATTTTCGTTTGCATCATAGAGGTAAAAATTTGATCACATCACAAATCGGAGGGAAACACATTTCAATGGGCGGGAAATTTTGCTCACATTAGAGGGAAATTAGCCCTGCAATTGCTCACATCACAACTTAGCCCTGCAATTTGCCCGCCAAGATCAATCAGCACACCAGAGCTCCTCGCCATCTTCTTCTACCTGAAATGTGCCCTGCTTCACACCAGCACATCAAGAAGAGCACATGCCAAGATCAAGCAGCTCAACGTATGTTTCTTCAACCCTCATCAAGCATAGCACCCCACTGCATTGTGCATTTTAAATTTGCCCTGCTTCCTGTCATAGTTTTTGATTTTAAATTTCTGAGTGATATTTTTGAGTTAATAATTCTTGAGTGACCTTCATAAAATTTTCATAATGTTAATAATTTTTTGAGTAATCTTCTGAGTAATCTTCATAATGTTAATAATTGTTCTGAGTAACCAATTGTCCTGAGTAATGTTAATAATTTTTTGAGCAATCTTCATAATCTTCATAAAATTTTTGATAATAATGTTACTAATGTATTCAGCTTCAATCTCACGTTGCAGCCGTCATCTCCCTCATTGCAGGAGGTGAGTTCGTTTGGGATTTTTCATGTTTTTTTCAACATTTTATTTTGGAATTTATCTCACGTTAGCCATTTTCTTTTGTAAGGTGGAGGGTATTTATTTCAATTCTATTTACAGGTAACTGATCCATATTCATATCACCTTTCAATTTTAAATTCAGAATTCAGAAAGTTAGATTTTTTATTGGTTATTTATCTCACATAGAAGGAGATATTTTTTATGATGTATGAAGATTCAAGTAGCATATGTGATAACTCAGATTTACATATGTGATAAACTTTGATCATATAAGAGATTTGTAAATCTCATTGTAATAACTTTGATAATAACTTTGATGTAAATCTCATTTGTAAATCTCATTGTAAATCTCAGATGTGATAAACTTTGATGTACATCTGATTCAAGTAGCTTTTTTATAATTTATATATACTTTCTGAGTTATATGATCAAATTTTCATACATGTGATAACTTGAATCTCATTGTAATAAGAGGTATTTTTTACATCCTTATATAACTCAGTTGTATGTGGATAGCATATGTAATGATCATATTTCAGCATATGTAATTATCAAGATAATTTTGAATCTACTATAAGGATGTAAAAATGAGATAATGACTGCATATGTAATTCTGAAATATGTCATTATACAAGATAATTTTGCATACATGAAAATTGGTTGTATATGGAATGAGATAAAATTTTGCATCTTGATTTCATCATGTATGAAAATTGGAATGACATATGTGATAACTGCAATGGAATGACATATGTGATTTGCATACACATATCAACATATCTTGAATCTCATTATATAACTCAGAAATGGAATGGTTTTAAAAAATGACTAGATATCATCAGGATATGTTAACATATCTAATGGACTAGATATCTAATGGAATGACTAGATATGTTAACATATCAACAGGATAATATCATTTTTTTTAAAAATGTCATTTTGATTTTCATGTATGCAAATGAAATAATGCAAATCTGGCTACTGAAGCATATGATAATGGAATGGTTTTAAAAAATTACATATCCTGTAATTATCAGGATATGTCCTGTTAATAAACCAACACTATCAGGACAATGAGGAGATAATTTTGTTGGTTTTAACAAACCAACACTATCAGAATCTTGATAATTACATATGCTATCAGAATGAGATAATTTTTTAAATTTAAATGTATTTAGAATCTTGATATTAACAGGACAATGAGATAATTTTGTTGGTTTTTAGAATCTTGATAATTACATATGCTGAAATCTAATATTCTTAAGGATGTAAAAATTGGTTGTATAAGGATGCAAAATTATCTTGATTCAAGTTTTCATACATGCTGAAATCAAGATGCAAAATTGCTGACATGCTGAAATCACATATGTCACTCCATTAGATATGAGATAATGCAAATCAAGATAACTTGAATCAAGATATTTCATTGCAGTTATATAATGCAAATCAAGATATTTCATATACAACCAATCTAATATGTCATTCCATTAGATATTCAACCAATTTTCATACATTCTGAGTACTTAAACATTGTCCTGTTAATATTCTATCAGAATATTAGACTATTTGTTTAATTTTTGAAACTTGAAAGAATATGAGCCATTTAATTTTTGTTCCAACTGAGTATTGTAAGCTTGAAACTTGATTTGGATAGCATTTAGCTCTTATCCAAGTTAGCATTTAGCATTTAGTTCAAATTCACAGCACAATGCTATCCAGTTGATAATGCTATCCAAGTACATAACACTGGTTCCAATTTATCTTCTCAAATTTAAATTTCTCTTATACATTTAAATTTATCCTGTTGAGAATTTGCAACAGTGAATCATGTGAATCAATTTCTCAAGTTTTTTTGAACAGAATAACAGGACAATTTCATTTATTTGAAATTGGTAAGTTTTTTTGAACTGAGAATTTTGCAACTGTGAATCATGTGAATCAATTCCATGATTTAATATGAAATTTCTCAATTTTTGTTGGCAATTGGCAATTCCATGTTTTTTTGAACTGAAATTTGAGTGATATTGAGAATGATTTAATATTGAGTGATATTTAAGTGATATTTGTTTCCCTCCCATACGTATTTTTTCTAATAGGTTTGAGTGATATTTCTTGATATAAAATTCATGAGTGATATTTTTGAGTGACTTGAGCAATTTAATATCTCAATTCACACAAACATTCACACAAATTTAAATGAAAAGGCTATTTATCTCAAGAGCACTGAGTGACTTGAGTGATTATTTTTTTGATTTTTTTGATTAGTTATCAACTCACATTGATAATTTGCATTCAAAGATTTAAATTGATTTTTTGCAATAAAAAATGCATTATTTTTTAATCTCAGAAAATTTAAATTGATTTTTTGATGGGATGTGAGTTGATATTGGTTATCCATTATTTTTGAATGCAATTTTCAAAAATTCTCAGAAAATTTGCTTTTCAACATTATTTTTTTGATTGGTTAACAAATTGCATTTCACAGATTATTTGATAACAATTTGAAGGGATGTGAGTTGATATTGGTTATCCATTATCCATTCTCAAATTTCTTTCAATATCAAATTTAAATGAATGATATCAAATTGCAAATTTAGAAGATCTATTTTTTTAAGACATATCAAAATTTTGAGATTAACTCATAGGAATGGATGATATCCTATTTTCATGTTTCCTGTGATCAAAAAACAAATAGGAAAAAAATTTTGATTTCAATTTTCCCACCCAAATAGGAATCATATAAACATTTTTGATATGGTTGTCTGCAATTTCATATCAAAAAAATTTGAACTTGGATAATCAAATATAAACTTGGATAATAGAAGCAATGCTAGAAATTTATGTTAGAAACAATGCTAGAAACATTGCAGGATGAAGCTATAAACTTATGTTTATGTTTCAAAAATTTATGTTAAGCTATAAATTAAGCTATAAATTTATGTTTCAAAAATGCTAGAAACATTGCAGGATGAAGCTATAAACTTGGATAATTAAAGGCATAAATTTATGTTTCTAGCATTGCTTCTTTGATCTGCAATGTTTCAAACAATTTGAACTTGGATAATCAAATTTATGTTTATATAAAGAGAGGTTGTCTGCAATTTTTTTGATTTCTATTATCCAAGTTTATGTTTCCAGTGACCAAGTTTTTGGATAAACATTGTGATAAAGAGAGGTTCAAAAATTTATATCAAGGCATGTTGTGAGGTTGTCTGCAATGTTTGAAGCAAGTTTCAAAAATTTTTGCAGACAAAATGTTTGAAGCAAGGTCCCCTGTAAATTATGGTTGTATAAACCATGACACAGACTACATGACACAGACTGTAAATTTAAATATGTCTTTGAACCATGACAAACTCAGTTTTTAGTAGAGAATGTATTTGAGCATTATGTATTTGAACCATGACAAACTCATTTTTAAACAATGCTCTCAATTATGGAGAAAAATTGAATGTGTACTTTTTGATATGGAAACCTTGGATTTGAGTATTTGAATGCCCATGAGTTCATTTGCATTTGAATTGATACTTTGATAATTTGAGTTCAATGTCAATTTGCTTGGAATGCCAATGATTTGCATTTTGAAGTACTGGAATTGGCATTGAATTATTTTGAAGTATTTTGAATGCCAATGAATTATTTGAAGTATTGGCATTCCAACCTAATGAATTATTTTGAAGTATTTTGAAGTATTTCAATTTCACCTAATGAATTGGCATTTGAAGTATTGGAATTGTTCATATAAAACTGACATAATGCAAATCATTGGCATTCCAAGCAAATTGAATTATTTTGAAGTATTTTGAAGTATTAGGTTGGAATGCCAATGAAGTAATTTGAAGTATTTGAAGTATTTTGAAGTATTTTGAAGTATTTTGAAGTATTGGAATTGTTCATACTTCAAATGCCATTTCAATTGATAATTTTTGGGTCCTTTCAATATAAGGATTTTTGGGTCCTTTCAATGAGAATTGGCATTTGAAGTATTGCATTATGGCATTTGGAATTGTTCAAATGTCAGTTTTTTTCATATAAGGATTTTTGGGTCCTTTCAATGAGAATTATTACATGTTGTTTCAGAGTGTTTTCTCACTACAAAAGCGTTGACCGTGGATAACCCGGTCAACGTGGTCAAGGGGCCCGCTTGGGTCCCTCGGGTGTGTCAAGTCGGTGCAGACGAGGCGCGAGTCGGAGTCGCGGACGACGTGGAGCGCGTCGGCTGGGCCGAATCAGGGTCCTCGGTCGCAAGGGGGGCGAGGGGAAGCCTCGACCCGATCAGGGACGCTCGGCCTCGGACGGTCGGACGACGAGGGGTAGCCTCGGTCATCCCACTGGTTACGTGGCCGGTCGCGGGGCGGAGGGAAAGCCTCGGCCCGGTGTGAAACGCTCGGCCTCGGACGGTCGTGCTCGGCCTCGGTCGGGCGGGCGACGAGGGGCAGCCTCGGTCGTCTCGCTTGATGTGTGGCCGGCGAGGGGCGGAGGGGAAGCCTCGGCCCATGGATCTGGTATCCTCCTGCGTAGACGAGAGCACTCGTCAGGGGGGCCGGACCTTGGTTCCGGCCAAATCCCCTCCGATGCCTAAGTCAGACAGTGATCTAAGAGAGGAGGCCCGACGGAGACGGTTCGACTCGAGAGGAGATCTGAACGGCGTCTCACGGCACGAGTGGGGGAGGAAGGAGATGAAATGGGGGAACTAGGTCGTTGATGGAGTACCTTAGGTTTTGGATACCTGAGATGCGGTCCCTTGTCCAGTCGTCCTTCTAACCCTTTTATAGACCTCCCGCCGTGATTGCCCCCGACCCACGTCGCTCGTCTGCCCTCGATCGTGCCCCCTCAATCCGCCCCCCCGTCGCCGCTCCCTGCGCCATGCCAGCGCCTCCCCATAACAGCCATTAAGTGGTAACGGGATCGGGGGAACGGTTATCGCTGGAGTGGGTGAGTGACTCGTGCGTTATCGGGGCCGGGTCGGATCGATATTTGGGGGCCCTCTATGGGGCTTTGCCGGGCGGGCCTGTTCGCGCAGATGGGCTTCCGATCGGCGGTCGGTCATCCTGGCTCGTATCTTTCGGGCTTCGTTCGGTGGGCTGTGCTTTTGGGCCTATGTTGTTGGGCCTTCGCAAAATAGACGTATCAATTGCCCCCATCGGTGGGGCCGATCGGCCTTGGCCGGTTCGGTTCAACCGATGTGACTCCTGGGGTTCCGAGTGGCCCGTCAGTCGAGGCGTGGTTATAAATGAAGGAAATGATGAGGCGGATCGATTGGACTTCCTTTGGCGCCGATTTCGAAACACCGCCGGTTCACCGAGGCCTGCCACGCGTTCTTATCAGGCGCTTCGAATTCGCCCCTGAGTCTGGTATATAAGATCCTCGGCTGTGTGGACCCCAACTTCTTCCTTGCTCTTCCCTCTGTCTTTGCTTTCCGCAACTTGGAGTCTCCCATCGCCTTCGTTTCCTTGTCTTCTCCAAATTAACATAAAAGGTAACTCCTTTCTTATTTTCATATTATGGCTGCTCTTAGGATAGGTGGTTCCGGCCAAGGGGCGAGGGACCCTCCTGAGTCGAGGCGGGGCGGGCCTCGGCTTGTGGGATCAGGTTCCTCCTCTGGGAGTCGTTCCTTTCGAGATAAGGGGAAGGGGAAGCTCTTCCCGGACTACGCCGGCGATGATGTGGCGTCGGCTGCCGTGCGGCTTAATGTACCCCTGGTTATCCTCCGAACGCCGTCGGGGACTCCTCCTTCAGTGGCCACGGAGATCCGGAAGAGGTATCTCTGCTACCCGTACGATGTTCGAGTTCCGTTCATCGACGAGCGGATCTGCCTTCCGAGGAGCAATGAGGTCGGCGTCTACGTCGAAATGTTCCGCCTGGGTCTTCGTTTCCCGCTCAATCCCTTCCTCATCCAGGTCATGGAGTATCTCATGGTGCCCCTTTGCCAGTTCACCCCCTGTTCGATTGCGGTACTGACAGGCTTCGTGATGCTCTGCTGTACCCGTGGTCTGGAGCCGTCTCTACCCCTTCTCTTTTACTTTTATCGGATCCAGACGGTCGGCCCCGGGTCATGGTTGCAACTCCGAGCCCGTTCGAAGAGGGAATGCCTGATCGGGCTACCCCGCTGGTCGGGGGATTGGAGTTCGGATTATGTCTTTGTGGTCTTCCTGGAGGGTGCCCAAATTCTGACAGGCTGGGGCGGGTCGGTCCGGCCCGACTCAACGCTAGCCCTCTCTGAGGCGGAGCTGGCGGCCGTCGCGCTGCTGTCAACCCTCCCCTTGGAGGCGAAATCCATCTGGTCTTTGTTGGACGACCTACTCTTGAAGGCCGTCTTGTGGTCTCCGGGTAGGTCGCTTTTTCAGTCCTGGGTTGCCCCGTAGCTTACCCTGATTTCGGTTTCCCTTGCAGGAATGGCTGGTCGCGAGTTCACCCGTGATGTTGATGAGCTGATCCGTCGCGGAGCCGCTCGGAGCCGGGGTAGTACCTCTGGAAGGGCGCCTCGGCGGACCGTTGAGGAGGAGGTGCGCCGAGCCGAGCCTTCTGTGGGTAAGGTGGTGGCCGTGCCTCCCGCCTCTTCTTCTGGCGATCTCCTCTCTAGGGGGGTCGCAAGGGCCGGATCCACCCCGCCAGCCCAAGAGGCGGGGGGTAACGACGGGTCCGGTGCAGTCCCTCCTGCCCTTGGCGTGCCCCCTCTCGTTACCAAGGGTGGGGACGGTGCGAGGCGGAAGCGCTCCCCTTTGGCGCCCGCGGAGCCTCACGGAGGGAAGAAGAGGAAGGAGGATGTGGATCCCTCCAGTCCAGCGTGTTCCGTGCTCCCTGCGGTGACCCCCGGGGATCTTCCAGTGGCCCTGACAACCACCCCCGTCGCAACGTCCCCGCGTCCGCTGTCGGGAATCGGAACCCTGTTGGCGGGCAGTTCGGCTTCCCTCGAGGTCACCCCTGGGGACTCGGTGTTTGTCGACCAAGCCCTGGCCTAGCGGATGGCCGAGGACTCCGTCCTCCCCCGGGACCGCAGTCTCCTCGAGAGGATTCCCGCCGACAAGATGTCGGACTCCTTGGTCTGGATCCTTCAACAGGTTCGGCTATCTTGCTGTCCTTTCCTTCCCTTCACTCTCTTCTTAGCCCATGTCTCGTCTTCCAGGGTTCAACGCTCGCCGTGGAGTTACAGTGCCGAGCCGTCCGCTTGAGGGAGCTGGAGGAGTCCTCCGTGAGGGCCCACGAGCGGGCCGGGGCGGCGGAGGTAGCTATGACGGAGGCCCAGATGGAGTCTCGGCATCTCAAGCTCCGTGTGGCCGAGCTGGAGGGACGAGTGGGTGACCTTCAGGGAAAGTTGGAGGACGCTTGGCAGTCGGCTGAGGAAGCGGCGGAGTCGTTCCGCCTGGAGAGGGAGGAGCTTCAGAGGGAACTGTCGGATCGGCGTCAGGTGGCGCGGCTTGCGGAGGAGGTGGAGAGGGGTGTCGTCGGGACCCTGGGGAGAAAATCTTCGAGGTTCTCAGGGAGGCCTTCGGTACGTATGAAGACCTCATTGCCCCTCGGATCGTCGAAGTCGTCCAGTCTTCCTTCCGGGATTGTGCGGAGCGCGTTCGGCAAGCCGCTCCTCCGGTCGCTCCCTCTCGCTCTGAGCAGGGGGAGGCGCCAGGGGACGCGGCCTCCCGATCTCGGGCTCCTTAAGTCCTCCTTTCCCGGCCTGCCACCCTTGTTTTTATCCTCAAATTTTTTAGCATCCGCTTCGCTTTGGGCCAGTCTACTTGAAATGGATCCCTGCCCCTGCTATCTCCTTCGGCTTCGCTACCGGCTCCCTGCTTCAGAGCCAATAATTGCTGGTTGCATGGATGTTTGCTTAGGCCGGCAACTTTGGGTCCTTAGCCAACAAGTTTTGCTCTGTCGGGGTCGCCCTAGTTTCTGTAGGTGACGATCTTTGTTGTCCGTCGAGAGCGGATCATTTGTAGAGAGGTTTCTTCGCTTCGGTTCCCTGTAAATAAGACACACTTTTGTACCTTGGTTAACTGTTATAAACGAAATTGACTTACTCGGACTTCTCGCGTATTTTGTTTTGCTGCCACGTCCTCGGCCTAGAACTGGTTGACGCCCGAGCTGGCTGGGGGAATTGCCTCCAGATTCACGAGCGATGGATTCGGTCGGTGAGGGTGAAGCTCCTCGGCTTAGGACCGATCGACGTCCGCGCTGGCTGGGGTAATTGCCCCCAGACTTATGAGCGCAGGAGTCGATCGGCGAGGGCAAAGCTCCTCGGCTTAGGACCGGTCGGCGTCTGCGCTGGCTGGGGGAATTGCCCCCAGACTTACGAGTGCAGGAGTCGGTCGGCGAGGGCAAAGCTCCTCGGCTTAGGACCGGTCGGCATCTGCGCTGGCTGGGGGAATTGCCCCCAGACTTATGAGCGTAGGAGTCGGTCGGCGAGGGTAAAGCTCCTTGACTTGGGACCGGTCGGCGTCCGCGCTGGCTGGGGGAATTGCCTCCAGACTTATGAGCGCAGGAGTTGGACGGCGAGGGTGAAGCTCCTCGGCTTAGGACCGGTCGGCGTCCGCGCTGGCTGGGGGAATTGCCCCCCAGACTTATGAGCGCAGGAGTTGGTCGGTGAGGGTGAAGTTCCTCGGCTTAGGACCGGTCGGCGTCCGCGCTTGCCCCCAGACTTACGAGCACAGGAGTCGGTAGGCGAGGGCGAAGCTCCTCGGCTTAGGACCGGTCGACGTCCGCGCTGGCTGGGTAATTGCCTCCAGACTTATGAGCACAGGAGTTGGTCGGCGAGGACGAAGTTCCTCGGCTTAGGACCGGTCGGCGTCCGCGCTTGCCCCCAGACTTACGAGCGCAGGAGTCGGTCGGCGAGGGCGAAGCTCCTCGGCTTAGGACCGGTCGGCGTCCGCACTGGCTGGGGAAATGCCTCCAGACTTATGAGCGCAGGAGTTGGTCGGCGAGGATGAAGCTCCCCCTCCCCCTCCAGTGAGGCGGCGAACTTCATTCATTTGCACCCTTAGCAAAATGTTGATTCCGTCGAAGATTAAGAAAAGACAAACGGGAATGCAATTGTACTCTTAAGGGTCCTGTCGGACTAGTACATTTGGAGGAAAGGAAAAGGAAATAAAGCTAGACAGAGGGATGTAAACCTAGATAATCCCCTCGGACTAGGCTACGGCTGGTGGGAGGGACCTCACCCGCTCACTCTATGATGCGGAGGGGTCCTTGGACGGTGTTGATCTTCTTCCCATTGTCCGGCTGCATGGAGGTCCCTTCTCCGTGGGCCGGCTCGTCGGCTAAACTCCTGGCGTGCCCCCGGCTCATCAGCTTCTCAGTGTCCTTCTTTAAATGCCAGCAGTCTTCAGTGTCGTGGCCATTGTCCTTGTGGTACTTGCAGTACTTCTCCCCATTCTTCCCACCTCTTTTTGCCTTCGGTGGGAGGCGATCGGCGCGCTCTTCCTTCTGTACTTGAGCGAGGACGGCGTCTGGGGTGGCGTCCCTCGTACCCTCTCCCCGCTGCCTGTTTCTCGGCCTCTTCTCGGTCCGGTACCCTTCGGGGCTGCCTCGTCCGCTGTCGCCGCGCTTGGTCCCTCGAGTGGCCTTTCCTGCCTCAATGGCCAAGGTCTCCTCGGTCAACATGAAGCGCTCGGCCCTCGCCATGATCCCTGGGTGGTTCTTCGGGGGATCGTTGTGCAGAGATTTCTTGAGGCCTCTATGGCGTAGCCCTTTCTTAAGGGCCGTTTGGACAACAAGGTCGGGAGGGCTGTTCACGTTCAGCCTTTCGTGTTGAAGCGGCGCATGAACTGTCAGAGCGGCTCGGCTGGGCACTGCACTATGTTAAACAGATGTTCAGCATCAGGCTTTACCTGTCTCCCTGCCATGAACTGTTTGCAGAACAGCTGGGTGAGTTCCTCGAAGCTGTCGATGGAGCGGCTGGGTAGGCTGTGGTACCAGGTCCTTGCCGCTCCCCTGAGAGTCGAATAGATGCCCCGACAGAGCAGGTCGTCGTCGGCTCCTTGGAAGGACATGTCCCCCTCGTAGTCCATCACGTGGTTTCCCGGGTCTCCTATCCCGTCATACTTCCCCAGCGCCGGGATCTTGAATCGAGAGGGGACCCTCGCGTCGGTTATTCTCCGTGATAGGGGGCACCGGTCTCCGTGGATGCCCCCGGGGGTTCGACACCCGCCCACCTCTGGTTCGTTCGGTGGTGGAGGGGGCACAGGCACCGGCGGGGCTGGCTCTACGGCCCTCGCCACACTGGGGGTCGGGCTGGCCCGGCGTTCCCGGCTCCTCCGGCGGGAGCTCCCGCTCCGCCGCGATCGGTCTCTCGAGTGGTGTCGGTTGCTTCTCCTGCGGTGGGGCGATCGTGGTCGACGAGACGACGCGGTCACCGATTCGTCCCCCGTGCCTTCAGTTTCTCTTCAGCTCCTTTCACGACGAGGGGAGGAGGCACACGACCTCGCCTGATGGTAGCCAGACAACGTGAACCGACGCTCTGTGTTCGGTCTTTGGTTCCCGTGGTTATCTACCACAGCGGATCGTAAGAGCGGGGGACCCCCCCGCCCAACGATGGTCGTCGCCAAACGCGCCTCCGTTAGCTGGCGCAGTGTCGACGAGCTGTTGTACTGCCGCGACCAACGTTTGGATGTTCGCGTTGGTCTCCTGGGCCAGGGCACGGAGTTGTCCCTGTGTGGCCAGTTCCGATCCTCCAATCTCTTCGGTTGAGGGGGCGGGGTGATTGCTGACGGGCGTGTCTTTAAGGTTGCCGTTGGATGCGCCATTCCCCTCCTCCGGGATGGGGGGCATGCGTCTCTTTCCGTTGCTGGCTCGTGCCATTGCAGGTGCGGTTCGTTTCTTCGTGGGACAGTTCGGTTCCCACAGACGGCGCCAGATGTTTCAGAGTGTTTTCTCACTACAAAAGTGTTGACCGTGGATAACCCGGTCAACGTGGTCAAGGGGCCCGATTGGGTCCCTCGAGTGTGTCGAGTCGGTGCAGACGAGGCACGAGTCGGAGTCACGGATGACGTGGAGCGCGTCGGCTGGGCCGAATCGGGGTCCTTGGTTGTAAGGGGGGCGAGGGGAAGCCTCGACCCGATCAGGGATGCTCGACCTTGGACGGTCAGACGACGAGGGGTAGCCTCGGTCATCCCACTGGTTACGTGGCTGGTCGCGGGGCGGATGGGAAGCCTCGGCCCGGTGTGAAACGCTCGGTTTCGGACGGTCGTGCTCGGCCTCGGTCGGGCGGGCGACGAGGGGCAGCCTCGGTTGTCTCGCTTGATGCGTGGCCAGCGAGGGGCGGAGGGGAAGCCTCGGCCCGTGGATCTGGTGTCCTCCTGCGTAGACGAGAGCACTCGTCAGGGGGGCCG
Source organism: Scilla litardierei (assembly GCA_030789695.1). NCBI lineage: Eukaryota > Viridiplantae > Streptophyta > Magnoliopsida > Asparagales > Asparagaceae > Scilla > Scilla litardierei. Next base: position 36,276,968 of record CM061140.1, read on the forward strand.
GACCTTGGTTCCGGCCAAATCCCCTCCGATGCCTAAGTCAGACAGTGATCTGAGAGAGGAGGCCCGGCGGAGACGGTTCGACTCGAGAGGAGATCTGAACGGCGTCTCACGGCGCGAGCGGGGGAGGAAGGAGATGAAATGGGGGAACTATGTCGTTGATGGAGTACCTTAGGTTTTGGATACCTGAGATGCGGTCCCTTGTCCAGTCGTCCTTCTAACCCTTTTATAGACCTCCCGCCGTGATTGCCCCCGACCCACGTCGCTCGTCTGCCCTCGATCGTGCCCCCTCAATCCACCCCCCCCCCATCGCCGCTCCCTGCGCCATGCCAGCGCCTCCCCATAACAGCCATTAAGTGGTAACGGGATCGGGGGAACGGTTATCGCTGGAGTGGGTGAGTGACTCGTGCGTTATCGGGGCCGGGTCGGATCGATATTTGGGGGCCCTCTATAGGGCTTTGCCGAGCGGGCCTGTTCGCACAGATGGGCTTCCGATCGGCGGTCGGTCATCCAGGCTCGTATCTTTCGGGCTTCGTTCGGTGGGCTGTGCTTTTGGGCCTATGTTGTTGGGCCTTCGCAAAATAGACGTATCACATGTCAATTTTTTTGGTTCCTGTCAACAGAATTGAATGCATACTCTCAAGAACTCATCTTCATCTTTTAATTTATTTCGCAAGCATAACTTTGTCCTGCAAAACCAAAGTGTTGAGTTCTTCACATCAAGTTTATATTGCAAGCTTGAGCTTGAGCTTGAGCTTGAGCTTGAAAGTGTTGAGTTTTTGATATGGAAAACATGGATTTGAGTTTTTGAATGCCCATGAGTTCATTTGCATTTGAATTGATACCTTGATAATTTGAGTTCAATGTCAATTTGCTTGGAATGCCAATGATTTGCATTATGTAGTGGAATGTTTTAATTTGTATTGGAAATATTGGAATTGTTATTGGAAATATTGGAATTTGTATTGGAAATTATGTATTGGAAATATTGGAATTTTTTTTTTCATATGCAAAATTGCAAAATACATAGGACACTGTAGATATAAGGATTAATGAGACTTATAACAACAGAATAATTGAATACATATGCAAAATTTTCTTGATATGCAAATGTCAATTTTTTTGGGTCCTGTCAACAGAATTGAATGCATATGCAAAATTCTCTACATTGCCAGGACACTTTACATAAGCAAAATTCTCTACAGTGTCCTGGCAATCCTATGCATTGCCAGGATTTGAAACAAATCATTTTGATAATCTCTTCAATTTTGCATTACAGTGTCCTGTGAAGATTTTTTTAATATGAATTTGTTAATTTGTTAATGATAAGAGCTTGCTGATAAGAGCTTGATCAGAGCTTGATGATTTTTTTAATTTGTTAATGAAAATTTTAATGTTGGATGAGAGCTTGCTGATTTGCTTCATTTTGGTTATTTTTTTAACAGGACACTTTCATTCAAATTTCCAAAATCCTGTCACAACACTAATCCTGTCATTGCCATGTTATTGCATATGTAATTGACATGCTTCTTATATTTGCTTCCCTCATTATAGGGCTGAATTTATGTGTAATTACACATATAAATTGGGTGTTATGTTTATGTGTAATTGGGTTTTATGTGTAATTGGATAATAGATCATTCTTACATAAATATAATGGATAACCAGAA